>OU342743.1:526644541-527244541 GCA_910589775.1 Avena eriantha
AGAAGGGCATGTCTTTTCCCCCATTCGGCTGATGAATTGACTGCGCCGCGATTCTCCTAGCCAGTGCTGGACGCTGATACGTTGCTAACGTATCCATAATTTTTGATGTTCCATGCTTGGTTTTATCTACTTTCTTATGTTTTGTTCCAATTGGAGTACTTTCCACACATTTCTTGGACTAACCTATTAACAAGAGCCAAAGTGCTAGATGCCTATTTTCTGCTATTTTTAGTTCCAGGAAAGTCAGAGAAATGAATATTCTCTGAATTGGACGGGACAAAAGCCAAAGTCAGTTTTTCACCGAGGGACACCCAGAGCCAGAATACGAGACGGAGAGGGGCCAGAGGGCGGCCACACCACCTGGCGCGCAGCCAGGGCCGGCCCGTGCCAGGGGGGTATGGTGATGTCTACACACTTCTATTCTTGTAAACAGTGTTGGGCCTCCAAGTGCAGAGGTTGTAGAACAGCAGCAAGTTTTCCCTAGTGGATTATCCAAGGTTTATCGAAATCAGGGAGGAACTGGTCAAAGGTATGCCTCTCAAGCAACCATGCAATCAAGATACAAGAAGTCTCATGTGTCCCCAACACACCCAATACACTTGTAAGGTGTTAGGTGCACCAGTTTGGCGAAGAGATAGTGAAATACAAGTGGTATAGATAATTATAAGAGGTAACGGTGATAGAAAATAGCTTGATGATGGCGTGGAAAAATACTGAAGTAAAACTGAAATAAAGATAGAAGCAAGCAAACATGTAATAGATCTAATAGCAAACAATGTTTAAGTGCTTAGAAACAAGGCCTAGGGATCATACTTTCACTATTGAACACTCTCATATAAATATATTCTTCTTTATGATACTACGCTGAACTACTCTCCGGTTGGACACTCTAATCCATGGTAGGGCTATAACAACACACCTCAAAGTAATCCTTCCCATCTAGATAACCCCACACTGTCACCTTGAGCACTAGATGGTTCAAACAAACACCACAATTTCATAAATACATCCAACTCAAATATAACTCATAACAAGTATTTGTAATCTCTAGCCTAAGTGCCAGCATGGTGTGCACACTGTTAACTATACACACATGGGGAGAGTAGAGATCTATTAAAGCACTTGAGTAGCAAGGTAGATCTATAGATTACAAGCTCATGATCTCAACAAGATCATGCATAGAGAGAGAGATGAACACATAGCTACGGGTAGAACCCTTAGCCTCCAGAGATAACTACTCCCTCCTCATCATGGGAATCAGCAATGGTGATGGAGATGGATGGGCGAGATCAATGGGGATCAGATGGCTCCAGGGGACTTCCCCGTCCCGGTAGGGTGCTGGAACAGAGACTTCTGTCCCCCGAATCTCCCTTCGATGGCGGCGGCGCGCTGTGGAACTTTTCATGGCTGGAGGCTTGACGATCTAGGGTTTATGCATTGGGAGGCTCTTATAGGCGAGAGGAAGACCGAGGGGGTGCCGGAGGGGCCCACATCACCCCTGGCGTGGCCTGGCCTGGCCCGCGCCACCAGGTGGTGTGGCCACCTCTGGCCCTTCTCCGTCTCGTATTCTGGCTCCAAGTGTCCCCCGGTAAAAATATCGACTTTGGCTTTTGTCCGATCCAATTCCGAGAATATTGATTTTCTGACTTTCCAGGAACCACAAAAACAGCAGAAAACGGGCAACTAGCACTGTGGAACTTGTAATAGGTTAGTCCAAGAAGTGTATAGAAAGTACTCCAAATTTGGAACAAAACACAACAAATAGATAGAACCAAGCATGGAACATCAAAACTTATGGATACGTTTGCAACGTATCATGGGCTAACCCAGGCACCCACTCGGCCTCTCCTTCCGCCTATAAGATGCCTCCGATACAAAACCCTAAGTACCCGATCAAAATTCCACGAAAGAGTCTGTAGCCACCGTCATCTCCATCCCTAGATCGGGAGGGATCTGAAGCTCTTCCCGGCACCCGTCGGAGAGGGGAATTCACCCCGGATGCCTTCTTCATCATCATGCAAGCCTCTAATGTGATGCCGTGAGTAGCTCATCTCTGGACTATGGGTCCATGTAGTAGCTAGATGGCTGGTTCTCCTCCTTTGTGCTATCATGTTAGATCTTGTGATCTCCTTTCATGATCAAGATCATCTATTTGTAATCATACATGTTGTGTTTGCAGGGATCTGATGGATATTGAGATGCTATTTTAGATTGATTATTGATTCTATCATGTCTTTCTTATTTGTGATCTTGCATGCTTTCCGTTGTTAGTAGCTATCTTGTCCAAGTAGATGCTAGCAACTCCAAGAGTTAGTATTTATGATCGATAGTGGGTTCATGCCTCTAGTAATCTGGGGAAGTGACAGAAATCTCTAAGGTACTAGATGTGCTGTTGCTACTAGGGAGAAAACAACAATCCTTTGTTCATAGAACAATCATATTGTTTACTTTACACGCAATGCGTAATGCAATTATCTGTTTCTTGCAACTTAATACTGGAGGGGGTTCAGATGATAACCTGAAGGTGGATTATTAGTCATAGATGTAGTTGGATGGTGGTCTATGTATAATGTTGTAATGCCCAATCGAATCTCAAAGGAGTCAAGATGAGTAGTATATGCATGATTGCTTCTTGATGTTTGTCAATTGCCCCGCTGTATGTTATTTGTTCACCCAACATGTCATCTATCTTAAGGAGAGCCACCACTAGTGAACTATGGACCCCGGGTCCTTTCTTTTACCATAATCTACAATCGACTGTTTACTGCTTTGTGTTACTTTCTGCAAACTATTACTTTCTTCCACTCGATACATTTAATCCTTTGTTTTCAGCAAAACCTGTGAGATTGACAACCTCACTGTAAGTTGGGGGCAGAGTTCTGTGGTTGTTGTGCAGGACTCCACGTTGTGCTGGCACCGGTAGTGCGCCCTGCCAAAGTTCAGCTAGCAACACTTTGGGGTGTTCCTTTTTCCTACTGGATTGATAACCTTGGTTTCATAACTGAGGGAAAACTTGCTGATGTGCTCATCATAAATTCCTCTTGGGGTTCCCCAACGAGCTCGATATTTTGGGCCATCAAGCTCTTTTTCTGGCGCCGTTGCCGGGGAGTCAAGGACATCTTCACAAGGGAGTCCCTCATAACCAATCTCTTTACTTTGTTATTTTTGTTTTGCTTAGTTTACTTTTGCTTTGTTTGCTTGTTTCTTTATCAAAAAAAACAAAAAAAATTAGTTTTACTAGTTTGCTTTCTTTATTAAAAACACAAAAAATGACTACTCTGAAAATACTAAGTGTGTGACTTCACTAGCACCAACAATAATGATTTCATGAGCACACCTATTGCTCCACCTGTTCCTGAAGCTACTTTCTTTGAAATAAAGCCTGCTTTACTCAATCTTGTTATGAGAGAACAATTTTTCTGGTATTGGTAATGAAGATGTTGTTGCTCATCTAAATAACTTTGTTGAACTATGTGAGATGCAAAAGCATAGGGATATAGATGGAGATATTATTAAGCTTAAATTGTTTCCTTTCTCTTTGAGAGGAAAAGCTAAAGAATGGTTGAATTCCTTAACTAGGAATAATATTGATTCTTGGACTAAATGCAAAGATGCTTTCATTGGAAAATACTATCCTCCTGCTAAAATTATATCTATGAGAAGTGAAATAATGAAATTTAAACAATCTGATAATAAACATGTTGCTCAAGCTTGGGAAAGAATGAAATATATTGGTAAAGAGTTGTCCCACTCATGGACTGACTGCTTGGATGATCATCCAAACCTTTTATGCAGGATTGAACTATTCTTCAAGAAATCTATTGGATTCTGCTGCTGGAGGTACCTTTATGACCATTACTTTGGGTGCTGCAACAAAACTTCTGGACAATATGATGGTTAACTATTCTAAATGCCACACTTAAAGAGCTCCAAAGGCAAAAAGGTAAATTCTGTTGAAGAAACCTCCTCCTTGAGTGATAAAATTGATGTTATTATGTCTATCCTTGTTAATGGGAAGCTCATGTTGATCCCAATCATGTTCCCTTAGCCTCTTTGGTTGCTCAAGAAGAGCAAGGTGATGTGAATTTTATAAGAAATAGTATTTTGGCAACAATGCCTACAGTAATAATTTTGGTAACAACAATATAGGCCATATCCTCCCAACAATGGTAATGCTTATGGAAATTCCTACAACAATAATAAGAGTGCACCCTCTAAACTTGAAGTTATGCTTAAATACTTTATTAGTAAACAAACTGCTTTCAATAAAACTATTGAGGAAAACTCTCTAATGCTGAAAGAAATATAGCATCATTGGCTGAAGCTCAATCTTCTTTGAATAAAATGGCTGCTAAACCTGAAACTAATGAGAATCCCTTTGCAGCCACTAATGCCAAAAAGTTAGAATTGATGAAAATGTTAGATTATTAGGCAATTGCATGCTAAGTGGGAAGAGAAGATGAAATTGCTAGAAACATTAGTCTTCTACTATCACTACCACTAGTGAGGCTGAATAGCTCATACTTAGATGATAATTATAGATCTGAGGTTAGATGATGCACTCTAGTTATTAAGATCATGTAAATTTGATTACTATGATGGTATGTCTCAAGTTTATAAGTTCACAAATGCTTACTGAGAGTTATTAGTTCCTAAAATGCTAAAAGTCCTAATGTAGCTATGAATATGGCCTTTACAAAACACATTACTAATGCTCTCATAAAGATTAAAGAAGAAAAGATGAAACATAAGGCTTCTATTCCTATAAAACAAGAAGATGGTTGGGAACCCATCATTAATATGAAAGTGAATGATTTTGATTTCAAAGCCTATGTGATCTTGATAGTAGTGTTTCTATTATGCTAGAAGGATTTATGATATGCTTGATTTGCCACCATTGGAAGATTGTTATTTGAATGCCCCACTGATGATGATAATGCTAAAAAGAAAATTCATGGGGAGTATTATGATGTTCTTATTATGGTTAACAATGCCTATGTCCCCGTTGATTTCTATGTTTTGGATGCTGAATGCAATGCTTCTTGTCCTATTACTTTGGGAAGACCTTTTCTAGAACTATTGGTGCCATTTTGATATGAAAGAATGCACCATTAAATATCAACTCCCACACAAGAAAGTATAGAACACTTCCCTAAGAAGAGAGAGAAGATTTTATTTTGCCTCTCCTATGAAAACAAAATTTGCTCTTAATGCTTCTTGATTTGAGAACACTTGATTCTTTTTCTTGCTTCTTTATGCCTAACTTAAAGGCGTTAAAGAAAAGTACTTATTGGAGATAACCAAAAGTTTTAGTTGAGTCTTGGAAGTTATTACTTCAGTAATAATCGCTCCTTGTCCTTTTTATTTGGTTTTTGTGCTAAGAGTAACCTCTAATGAGAGAGAAGTAATGATGGGGAAAGTTTGTTGTACCGAAACAGATTTCTGTGCTTCATCGTACAAATTCGTGTAAAATCTTTGTACGTCCTTTTGAGGCGTGAATTTTTGTGCTTCTACCCCAGGTTGTTATCTAACTTTCGTTAGTTCAGCACTTATCGATTTGAGCTAACAGAAAGGTCTTCGAAAAATTCGTCTTAGCACCGCTGGTCTGTTTTGGCAGATTTCTGCTATTATTTTGCATTTGTGCTTCTTGTTGTTCCTTTTGAGTTCTTTTTTTGGGGAACTGAGCTTTTTGATGGGTAAAAGAAGTAATACAGCTATAGCCTGTGTTTTTATATGGAGTTTTATTGGTGTTTGGAACTGAACTCTAAAGACCCTATTATCGTTTGAGTGCACTAATGTTGCTAATAAAGATTGTGTGAAAGTTTTTGTATGAAGGAAAAAATTCAAGGTGTAGGGAAGGAATGAGTAATGAGATGAAGGATGGACTAAAGCATCAAGCTTGGGGATGCCACGCATGCATGTTGGAGATATGCCAAGAGGCAATAATAAAAGTGGTTATTATTATATCTTTGTGTTTATGATGAATGTTTACATCCCATGCTATAATTGTATTATTAGGAAACACTAATACATGTGTGTTTTGTAAACATAAAAGAGTCCCTAGTAAGCCTCTTGTTGAACTAGCTTGTTGATTAATTGATGATCATGGTTTCCTAATCATGGACATTGGATGTGATTAATAACAAGGTTATATCATTAGGAGAATGATGTGATGGACACACACCCATAGTAAGCGTAGCATAAGATCAAGTCATTAAGTTCGTATTGCTATAAGCTTTTAAATGCATAGTAACCTAATCCTTCGACCATGAGGTTGTGTTAATCACCATCACCGGATGGGTACTTTGATGACATCAAACACCGCTTCGTAACTGGGTGGTTATAAAGGTGTCATTGGGTATTCTGAAAGTATGTGTTGAAGCGCATGGACCAAGATTGGGATTTGTCCATCCATATGACAGATAGATATGCTCTGGGCCCTCTCGGTGGAATGTCATCTAGTTAGCTTGCAAGCATGGTGACTGGGTCACAAGGGATGACATAACATGGAACGAGTAAAGAGTACTTATCAGTAATGAGGTAAGAACTAGGTATGGATAGATACCGACGATCAAACCTCAGATAAGTATAGTATCGTGTGACAAAGGGAATTGGTTTCGTATGTTAATGGTTCTATTGATCACGAAGTCATCGTTGAGTATGTGGGAGCCGTTATGATCTCCAGATCCCGCTGATGGTTATTGATCGGAGAGGTGTCTTCATCATGTCTGCATATTCACGAACCGTAGGGTGACACACTTAAGGTTCGAAGTTGTTTTAAGTAGATATGGAATGTGCGTTGGAGACCGAATGTTGTTCGGAGTCTCGGATTGGATCCGGGACATCACGAGGAGATCCGGAATTGTCCGGAGAATAAGATTCATATATTGGGGATCATTTTCCTGAGTTAGGAAATGTTCCGGAGTATTTGTATGAGGATTCTAGAAGGTTTCAGAATGTTCCGGAAGGTTCTGGAAGATTTCTTGGAGTTTGCTTGAAAAACCAAGAAAGGATCAAGGAGTCCTTGTGGGGCAAGACAAGGAGTCGTGGGGGAGGAGGACTCCTCCCCCCTCCCAATCCGCCGGCCAAGGGAGAGGGGAGTCCCTACAAGGACTCCACCTCCCCATGGCGCCTCCCTCCTTTAAATAGAGGGGTGGAGGCGCCACCCCCTGGCCCCCTCCACTACTCCAAACCCTAGCCGCCTCTCTCCTCCTCCTTCTTCTCCTCAGGCTTTAGGCGAAGCCCTGCAGAATTCTCTACTCCACCACCACCACCACGCCGTCGTGCTGCTAGGATTCCATGGAGAAGATCTACTACCTCCGCTGCTCGCTGGAACAGGGAGAGGAAGGTCTGCTTCGACTCCGCACATGTGACCGACTGCGGAAGCGCTGCCGGAACGCGGCGCCGGAAGGATCGTCCACTCGATCTTGAGATCGGCAAGTGATCGACTACATCAACCACGAGATCCAATCTCGTAACGCTTTCGGATCTACAAGGGTTAGTACAGATCTATCTCGTTGCACATGTCTAATAGATTAGATCTTGGCTTTTATCTAGATTAGATCTGGGTTTTGTTTGTTCTTGCGGTAGAATTTTTTTGTTTTCCATGCTATGAACCCATTAGTGGTATCAGAGCCGTGTCTATGCGTAGATCTGTTGCACGAGTAGAACACAATGGTTTTGTGGGCGTTGGTGCTCATGCCGTTTTTTGCTTTGTGTACTTTGCATCTTGCGGTATGGTGGGATGAAGCGGCTCAGGCTAACCTTACATGTCATCGCACACGAGACTTGCTCTACGCTTGACGTGTAACTTGCTTTGCACAAGTGGCTTTGCGGGTGTCTGTCTCTCTCACCATAGTATAGATCCAATTTACACTTTGCACTTGATAGCACTTGTATCAACGTTGTGGTTCAGTTTCGTAGGTAAGATCCGTTCTTATTCGAAATCCCCAAACCACGTAAAACATGCAAAGAAAATTAGAGGCGTCTAACTTGTTTTTGCAGGGGTTTTGTGATGTGATATGGCCATCATGTGATTGTGATTATATTTGATGTATGCAATGATCCTTGTTGTAATATGGCAACCGGCAGGAGCCTAATGGTTATCTTTAATTCTGTTAAGACATGCGTGTCTATTCATCTTGTAATAGCTCTATTCCAAGTAGTTGTAATAGTTGCTAGTGATGATGGACAACCATGAAGCGGCGCCACTGACGGTAGCATTGCTTAGATCGCGACGGTAGTTGTAATTATGAATAGTTGTAATAGTCCCAAGTAGTTGTAATTATGAATTGCCTGTGATGTTAATCCTTTATGCATCTTGTATTGCTTAGATCGCGACGGTAGCATTATAAGATGATCCCTCTCACTAAATATCAAGTAATAAAGTGTTCACCCTTAGTTGGCACCGTTGCTAAGACTCGTCGTTTCGAAGCATCTCGTGATGATCGGATGTGATAGATTCTACGTGTGCATACAACGGGTGCAAGCCAGATTTGCACATGCGGAAACTAAGGTTAATCTTGACGAGCCTAGCATGTACAGACATGGTCTCGGAACACGGAATACTGAAAGGTAGAGCATTAGTCATATAAATGATATGATGAACATGAAGATTGTTCGCCGATGAAACTACATCTTCTCTCATGAAGATCGGACTTGGTGTAGTGGACTTGGTTCGTGTAATCACTAAGACAATGTGAGGGATGTTGTTTTGAGTGGGAGTTCACCTAGTTAATTTAAGTATTAAATTTGAACTCAATTTATCATAAACTTAGTCTAAACTACTTGCAAATTTGTTGTAGATTATGGCGACCCCCTCCATCAATTTCAATGTGTTCCTAGAGAAAGAAAAGCTTAAGAACAATGGAAGCAATTTCACGGACTGGTTCCATGGACTGAAGATCGTCCTCAGGGCTGGTCAGTTGACCTATGTGCTCGAAGCACCGCTAGGTGACCCACCTACAGAAGATGCCACCGATGACGTAAAGAATGTTTACGCCACTCGGAAAAATCATTACTCCACAGTTCAGTGTGCCATCCTGTACGGTTTAGAAGCGGAGCTTCAGAAGCGTTTTGAGCACCACGACCCGTTCGAGATCATTAAGGAGGTCAGGCTGATTTTTGAGACTCGCGCGGCCATGGAGAGCTATGAGGCCTCCGAAAAGTTCTTTAACTGTAAGATGGAAGAGGGTAGCTCCGTTAGCGAGCACGTGCTCACCATGTCTGGGTACGCAAACAAGCTCCAAGAGTTGGGGATATCGATTCCTAATGAGTTAGGGATTCACCGTCTCCTCCAATCACTGCCACCGAGTTATAAGAACTTTGTGATGAACTACAATATGCACTGCATGAACAAGACGTTGCCTGAACTATCGTCCATGCTGAAAACTGCTGAAGTGGAGATCAAGAAGGAGCACCAAGTGTTGATGGTCAATAAGACCACCAATTTCAAGAGACAGGGCAAGCCTAAGAATAAGGGCAACTTCAAGAAGGACGGCAAGAAAGCTGCCGCACCTGCAAAGAAGCCCAAGGCTGGTCCCAAGCCTGAAACTGAATGCTTCTACTGCAAGGGTGCTGGTCACTGGAAGCGTAACTGCCCCAAGTACCTGGCGGATCTGAAGAATGGCAACATCAAGAAGAAAGGTATATTTGATATATATGTTATTGATGTGTATCTTACTAGTAATCGTAGTAGTGCCTGGGTATTTGATACTAGTTCGGTTGCTCATATTTGTAACTCGAAACAGGAGCTGCGGAATAAGCGAAGACTGGCGAGAGACGAGGTGACGATGCGTGTTGGAAGTGGCTCCAAGGTTGATGTGATCGCCGTCGGCACGCTCCCTCTACATCTACCTTCAGGATTAGTTTTAAGTTTGAATAATTGTTATTTGGTGCCTGCGTTAAGCATGAACATTATATCTGGATCTTGTTTATTGCGAGACGGTTACTCTTTTAAGTCCGAGAATAAAGGTTGTTCGATTTATATGAGTAATATCTTTTATGGTAATGCACCTGAGATGAATGGTTTATTCTTACTGAATCTCGATAGTAGTGATACACATATTCACAACATAGAAGCTAAACAAACAAAATTGAATGATAATTCTACATACATGTGGTACTGTCGTCTTGGTCACATTGGAGTAAAGCGTATGAAGAAAATCCATTCTGATGGACTTCTTGAATCACTTGAAAGATGCGAAAGCATGTCTAATGGGAAAAATGACTAAGACTCCATTCTCTGGAATAATGGAGCGAGCTACAGACTTATTGGAAATAATACATACCGATGTGTGCGGTCCAATGAGTGTAGCATCACGTGGTGGATATCGTTATGTTCTCACTTCCACAGATGACTTAAGTAGATATGGGTATGTCTACTTTATGAAACATAAGTCTGAAACTTTCGAGAAGTTTAAGGAATTTCAAAGTGAAGTGGAAAATCATCGTAACAAGAAGATTAAATTTCTACGTTCTGACCGTGGAGGTGAATATCTAAGTTATGAGTTTGGCATGCATTTAAAGAAATGTGGAATACTTTCGCAGTTGACACCGCCGGGAACACCACAGCGTAATGGTGTGTCCGAACGTCGTAATCGAACTCTCTTAGATATGGTTCGGTCTATGATGTCTCTTACAGATTTACCGCTATCATTTTGGGGCTATGCATTAGAGAAAGACGCATTCACTTTAAATAGGGCACCATCTAAATCCGTTGAAACGACACCGTGCGAATTGTGGTTTGGAAAGAAACCTAAGTTGTCGTTCCTTAAAGTTTGGGGTTGCGAAGCATATGTAAAAAAGTTACAACCTGATAAGCTTGAACCCAAAGCGGAGAAATGCATTTTCATAGGATACCCTAAAGCGGCAGTTTTATTAACCATTCCATGAGTATTGCACTATTTACTAGTCAAGTACTTAGTCAAATTAAAAGCGGTACTTTAGTTATACTTGTCTATGATCGAGAAACTGTGCTCCAAGTCGTCCATAACCGCGGACACGGCTTTCAGAAAGATTTACCCTGCAGGGGTGCACGAATAGCAACACACACTCGATCAACCTCGGAAAAACAACTCAAAACCCAACGAGGCATTCACGACAAAGCAATCACAGGATTCAGAAATATTTCAGGGGGCCACCCCATTAAGCTACCCGCAACAAAGTTGGCCGGCTCCGAGACGGACCCAAGGTTTGCGTCAATGGCTGTAAACGACTGGGAACCCGAAAGTGTGACTGGGTTTGTCGATACCGCGAAAACACTCCCGCATCCAAAACAGTACAGGTGCTCCAAGCACAATCTTAATAAAACAGTAAAACATGGCATAAGTACAGAATAGTAACAAAGCCCCAAACTACTTTGTGGCCCCAAGAAATAAGAATGAATCAAGCTCTGGCTCAGGGGGGTCCATAAGGCCTCCCGGATGTGGATAGTGCGAATAAACAAGGAACAGGAATCAAGTACTCGGGGTCCTACGGGACACAAGTGAGCATGAAAAACCAAATAGCAGATATTGCTCACCGGTGCCTCTTTCATTAGTTATCCCATTACTACTCAGGTTAAGTTGTTTAGGCACCTCGTTATTCATCAGACACTCACATACCCTACACATGCTTTTCTACGACCCGCATGGCTCAAACAACTCCTGTAGTAATGGCTCATAGGATGGAGGAACAAGCTTCGGTGGGGTTTAAAAGTAAAGGCTATGCAGTACTTGGGATTCAATTTGATGCAATCGCGACTCAATGGTGCAAGAATAAGATAGAGGCAATAGCTACTGTATGTATGCAAGCATGTGGTAGTGCTTGCCTAGCAGCTCAGTTGAAGCGAGAGATGGATCTGGGTAGTACTCCTGTGATTCCTGGTAATTCTCCTGCTGGGCGTCTATCCGACGAAGAACCAAACAAACAAGGGCCAACATAAATAAAGTGCACAAGCATATGAATTAAAGTGCGACAAGCAAACAAGCATGCCATGATGAATGATGCACAATTTACATGGCATTAAAGTAGCATGGCAAAGGTGAGGTGTGGATACAAGAAATAAAGCATTTTACAATTTATTTAACCAAGTTTTATTGTCATAAACAGTTCAGATTTGTAAGAATGACATGATGCATACTTCAATTCAGAACAAGGACGGCATAAATAGAACGGGCTCGTCGCGCTGATCGATTTAGACATATTATTTGTCAAATTTCGAGTTGTAGAATTAAAGTTATTAATTAATTAATTAAGGAAAAGGGCATTTTATTGTAATTTTAATCATCTCGAAATTTTAAAGTGTTCAAATAATATTTTGAAGGGCATATTTGAATTCCTCACATTTTTCTGATTCCAAAACATATATTATTTGTATTATTTGGATTTATATTTGAAAAGTTATTTAAATCTGATTTGAATTTGAATTTAAATCAATTTTGAAAAGGTTTAAATTAAACAGACAACCAGAAAAGCTTTTGTCACTCAGCCCGACCCAGCCATAGCCACTGACGGGTGGGCCAGCTGCTGGCGGGGCACACGCGCGCGAAAAACTTTTCACAGGGGGGCTCTGCCTAGCCACTGAGGGTGACAGATGGGTCCGACGGCTACGGGCCCACGTGACAGTGGTTGGACCTGCAGGGGCTGACAAGTGGGGGCAAACTGGACCGCGGGTTAGGGGTGAAGAAAAGACGGGGTGCTCTTTGAAAAATTTCCACAGAGGTTGAGCGAGAAATCGAAAAGGGGGTTTTCTGCAAAAAAGGGGGCCGCGGTACTGTTCTTCTGTTTCCTCTGAATCGTGGACAGGTCTGGGTTCGACCGGCGCGGGGCGCGGCGCGCGGGGTTCGAACTTGCGTCGCGGGCGCGCGCGCTGCGGTGTTAGCCAGTGCGGCTGGTTACGGGGTGGTGACAGCAGAGCGGCGGGCGGCTAGATGTGCCTCTGCGAGGCGCGGCGCGGAACAAACGGCAACGTATGCCGTGCACTGACGGCGCTCGGCGAAACGAACGGCGGCGCCAGGCGGCGACAGCGAGGCGGAGGTTGTCAGGGAGGAAGAGAGGCTCACCGCGGGTTGGTCGGTGGAGTCAGATCGGGGAGTGGCGCGGAGGATCGTCAGGGTTGCAGGCGTCCTGGCGGGTTAGGGTTTTGACGGGACGGCGCAGATACTGGCGCTCTTGGGGCTTCTCCTCCTCGTCGACGCGTACAGGGAGCAGCAGGGAGGTCTCCTTGGTCTCCCAGGCCACCTCCACGACGCGCACGCCGGCCGGAACGACGAGACGTAGGGTAGACGACGGTGACTGGCGGCAGGTGCTGGCGGCGGTGAAGAAGGAGGGGAAGGAGAGGGCAGGCTTGGGGTGGATCTAGGAGAGGCAGGGGAAGCCGTGGGGCGGAGGTAAAGCGAGGGAGAGGGAGGAGATGCCGTGTGGGACTCGGGGGTTGATAAAGTGGCTTTGGCCACTTTCCTCCTTCTCCCCGAGCACGTGCTTGCTCGGACTGGGGAAGGTAGGCATGGGGAGGCTGCAGGTGGGGACGGTGAGGAGTAGCATCTGGGCCAGCCTGGCAGGTAGAGAGAAGGAGAGCGGAGGGGAGACTCGGTGGTAGCTTAGGCTAGGTTTAGATGGGGTGGTCTCGGGTTAGGGTTTTGTTAGGGTTAGGGTAGGGTGGCTGGGGTGTGGGCCAGGGAGAGAGAGGGCCAGGTGGAACCAGCATGTTAGAGAGAGAGGGAGTGTAAGAAAGAGAGGTGGGGGGAGGTTAGGGTTTAGTGTAGAATTAAGGTTAGAGGAAAAATAGAGAGAGGTAAGTTAAGTTAGATTTTTTACTAGGTGGTTTAGGTTTTAAAATGTGTTTATGAGATCAACCAAGAGGTAGAGTGAGGCTTGATTAAGTTAAGATGAGGTGAAGGAGAATTCAAGAAAAGAGAAAGAAAAGGGTTATGGGAAGAGGCCTCATTTGGATCATGCATGGAGAAAATAATAAAAGAAAATGATGTGGATGGGAATATGGGGATGGTGGAAGGGATGGAGATGATTCACAAAGAAAAGATCCAATAAACAAAGGAAAAACCAATGGGATAAAAGGTGGTGATGAAGGTTGCATGGCCCATGCAAAAATAATAAATGCCATGATTGATTTCGTGAAAACAATAATAATATGGCATTATACTTTTGCATTTCCAAGAAGTGGAATGAGGCCAATCAAAAGAATTAATAGAATTGGATCCACCCCATTCACATGAGCTAGAGTAAAATCAAAAGAAAAAGAATTGCAAGCTCATGGATAATAGGATGGTGGAATGATAAGGTGGTGAAAAGAAAAGTGATGGAGTTGAATAAAAGGTATGCCCCCAACTCAACTTGGGCATTTAAACAATATATCAATAACCAAATACAATATCAAGAGGCAAATACAATTAATAATGCATATGAGAGAAGACCCAAAAGAAAAGGGGTTTTATATGATGCTCAAATGCAAGGTGGCATGAAGACATGAGCATGATATAATTATGATGCAACAATTATATATAGGAAGTAGCCAATATCTTACTAGACCAAGTAGCATTACAATTGTTAGAAAATTGGGATGCTACAACTCTCCCCCACTAAACAGGAATCTCGCCCTGAGATTCTAGGAAGAAGAAGACTCAAAGAGGGTAGGGTACTTGGCACGGAGCTCATCTTCGCGTTCCCAAGTGGCTTCATCAACGGAATGGTGCGACCACTGCACCTTGCAGAACTTGATGGACTTGTTGCGAGTCCTTCTTTCTACGACTTCAAGAATTTTTGTGGGGTGTTCTTGATAAGAAAGGTCTTCTTGGAGATTGATGAGATCATGGTCCACGGTCCTGCCGGGATCCTTGAAGCACTTCTTGAGTTGGGAGATGTGGAAAACATCATGGACTTTGAGTTGTTCAGGGAGCTCAAGAGCATAAGCAACTTCTCTTCTTCCACGAATTTTGAAAGGACCGATGTATCTAGGAGCCAGCTTTCCTTTGATACCAAAGCGGTGCGTGCCTCTCATGGGAGTGACACAAAGATAAACGAGATCACCAGGGACATACTCCATGTCCGTGTGCTTTCTGTCATAATTGCTCTTCTGGCGACTTTGAGCAATCTTCAGATTTTCAAGAATGATGTGAACTTTCTCTCCGCTTGAGTTACAATGTCGGGGCCAAACAATATTCTTTCACCTGCGCCCGACCAACCAATCGGAGTTCTGCATTTGCGACCATAGAGAGCCTCAAATGGTGCCATCTTTAGACTTTTCTGGAAGCTGTTGTTGTAAGAGAATTCAGCATAAGAAAGACATTCCTCCCACTTCATGCCGAAAGAGATAACGCAAGCACGGAGCATATCTTCCAGAATCTGATTGATCCTTTCAACTTGTCCTTGCGACTGAAGGTGGTAAGTTGTGCTGAAGTTTAATTTTGTTCCCAAGGCATTTTGGAAACTTCCCCAGAACTTGGAAGTGAATATGCTTCCACGGTCTGAACTGATCTCAAGAGGAACTGCATACAGAGAGATAATTCTGTTGATATAGAGCTCAGCCAACTAAATTGCAGAAATTGTTTCCTTGACTGGAAAGAAGTGAGCTACTTTGGAAAGCCTGTCAATGACAACAAAGATTGCATTGTTGCCCTTTTGCAACCTTGGAAAACCAGTGATGAAGTCCATCTCTATTTCTCCCATTTCCATTCTGGAGGTTTCAATGGCTGTAGAAGACCGGAAGGTTTCTGATGGACAGCTTTAACTCTGCGACAGACATCACACTCCAAGACATACTTGGCACAATATCGTTTCAAACCAGGCCACCAATATTGTGTTTTTAAGTCCATGTACATCTTAGTGCTGCCAGGGTGGATAGAAAGAACAGAATCATGCGCCTCCTTGAGAACTTGCTCTCTTAAACCCAGGTAGTTCGGAACAAACATCCGGTGTTCAAAGAAAAGAGTGCCTTGGTCATCTACGTGGAAACACTCATACTTCGGAAGCTGAATGTTGGAGATGATCTTTTTAGTGTAAGGATCACCAAGCTGAATGGAACGGACCTTTTCTTCCAAGAGAGGTGTTGCTAGAAGGTTCAGAAGATACCCTTGATCCACAATTTCAAGGTTGAGCTGGCGGAATTCCTCGCACAAGAGAGGCTGTTGTTCTTCCACCATGAGATTGTTGAGATAAGCTTTTCGGCTGAGGGCATCGGCCATGACATTGGCTTTGCCCGGAGTGTAGTTGATGGTCAAATCGAAATCATTGATTGTTTCAATCCACCTCCTCTGACAAAGGTTGAGATCAGGTTGTGTGAAGATATACTTCAGACTCTTGTGATCAGAAAAGATCTCACAACGGTTGCCAAGCAAGTAATGCCTCCATACTTTCAAAGCAAAGACAACTGCTGCGAGTTCGAGGTCATGTGTAGGATAGTTGATCTCATGCGTCTTCAACTGTCGAGAGGCATAAGCAACAACTTGCTTTTCTTGCATAAGGATGGCACCCAATCCTTGCAATGAAGCATCACAGAAAATCTGGAAAGGCTTTGATGTATCTAGAGGAACCAAGACTGGTGTGGAAGTGAGCTTCTCTTTGAGTGTTTCAAAGCTTGCTTGACATGCAAGAGTCCAAAGATATTTCTTGCCTTTCTTGAAGAGATCGGTAAGAGGCTTCGCAATCTTTGAGAAATTTTGAACGAAGCGACGGCAGTAACTGGCCAAACCAAGGAAACTCCGGACTTCTTTGACATTTATGGGTGGAAGCCAGTCCATAATTGTCTTAGTAGTTTCTGGGTTGACGGCAATGCCCTTGGCAGAGATGACGTGACCAAGGTAGGTGACTTGAGGCAGCCAAAACTCACACTTGGAGAACTTTGCATACAGGCGGTTCTCACGAAGCTTGTTTAGGACACACCGAAGGTGTTCTTCATGTTCTTCTTTAGACTTAGAATAGACTAGAATGTCATCCAGATAGACCACAAAGAACTTATCAAGATACTCCATGAAAACCGAGTTCATAAGCCTCGAGAAAGTGGCAGGTGCATTAGTGAGACCGAAAGACATGACCGTGTACTCATACAGGCCATGGCGGGTGGTGAAAGCTGTTTTAGGAACATATTCCTTGCGAATCTTGATTTGATGATAACCACTTCTTAAATCAAGCTTAGAGAATACCACAGCTCCAGCTAGCTGATCGAAGAGATCATTAATCCGCGGAAGGAGATATTTATTCTTGATTGTTTTAGCATTGAGTGCCCGATAGTCAACACAAAGTCTATCAGTCTTGTCTCGCTTCTTCAAAAAGATGGTTGGACTACCCCAAGAAGAAGTACTGTGCTGAATGAAACCCAACTTCTCTTGTTCATCCAACTAACGTTTGAGTTCAGCCAACTCAGCAGGACCCATTTTATAAGGCCGCTTGGAAATAGGAGCGGTACCAGGTTCAAGTTCAATGACAAACTCAACCTCACGATCCGGAGGCATACCTGGCAACTCTTCAGGAAAGACATCTGGGAACTCACAGACTACAGGAACACTCTGAATACCTTCCATAGCATCATCATTCAGAGCCGCCAAAGAATAAAGCTGAATTGCAGGAGTCAGACTTGGAGAATAGACTATATGGCCTTCAGGAATTTTCAGAGAAACCGAACGTTCAGCACAATCAATCACAGCTGCATTTGCTGTTAACCAATCAATGCCCAAGATAACATCAATATCAGAATTGCCCAGAATAATTAAGGAAACAGGAAACGAAGAACCACCAATCTCAATTTGATTGTTATGGCTGATTTTAGAAGATGCCATTGTTTCTCCAGGAGAAAGAACCATTAAACGCTTGGGGAGAGGATCCATTGCTAACTCATTCTCATTTGCAAACTTGTGAGAAACAAAAGAATGCGATGCGCCAGAATCAAACAAAACTCGTGCAGGAACTGAGTTAACAGGAAGCATACCCATCACAACTCTAGGAGCATGCTCAGCTTGAGCGGTGTTGACACAGTTGGCACGAGCAATCGTAGACCCAGACTTGGTGTTGATGTTGAGAGCCTGAGGTGGAGGTGCACGAATCATAGGAGCACTTGCTGCAGGTCTTGGAGGTGGTGGTGGAAGAGCTTTGTTGTTCATTGGACAATTCTAGTGCTGATGCCCAATGTTTCCACAAGTATAGCAAGCACCAGGTGGACGTGGAGCAACGTAGCCAGGGACTCCGCCAGGCACTCCAGGGTAGTTGTGGTTGTAGCCCCTGGGAGCCGCAGTGAAGGAGTTTGGTGGCCTTGGTGCGTAGCTTGACGGTATTGGTGGAGCAGGGAGCGACGGTGGGGTGTTAGGAACCCAGACACGACGCTTAGAAGGAGCTGTCATAGCAGAAGAGCTTGTTGTATCACGGCTGTGTTTCTTTGACTCCTCAAACACTTGCCTACTTGCTTCTTCCTGCAGAGCTGTGTGTTGAAGTTCCAGAAAAGATGCCGGCCTTGCATGAGTGATAGCATATTTGATGGAAGCATTGAGGCCTTGCCAAAACCTCTTTTGCTTCTTCTTATCATCAGACATCTCATCTCCACCATAACGAGAAAGGTTCATGAAGTTTCTGATGTAGGTGTTGACATTGTCAGTGCCCTGCTTGAGGTTGAGAAACACTTCCTTCATCCTTTCCATGACAATTTCTGACAGATATTGCTCTTTGAAAGGAGAAGTGAATTGCTCCCAAGTAGGCTGAAAACTAGAGAGATCTGCCTTGAGGTAATTTTCCCACCAGAGAGCTGCATCTCCCTTCAGAAGGTGAGTGGCACATTTGACCCATTCTTGCTCGGGAACATCCGCAGTCATCAGCAACCTTGACACTTCACGAAGCCAGTCATCCGCATCAAGTGGCTGATCAGACAATTCAAATTGACGTGGGTTGAACTTGAGAAAACTCTTGATGTCTCCTCGCTTAGGAGGTGGAGGTAGCGGAGCAAACTCATTCCTCCTCACGCCTTCCTCGAAGCGCTGCTGGTTCTGCTGCATAGTGCCCAAAGCATTTGCAATACTTGCCAAAGCAGCCCCAAGTTCAGGTGGTATGTCCTCCTCAGAATGGCGTGGTGGTGCCATCCTGTGATTGATATAAAACACAAGTCAGTACTATAATGGAGAATGATAATAATCCAAAATAGTACCAAAATGGAATTAACCCAGATTAAAGGATGCAATTCACTGAGATGATATTAAAATATCAACAAAGTTCAAGGCAACTAGAAGATATTAAGCATAACGCACACGACTGAACAAGGAGTGTGGTACACAACTAACAAAGAAAAATTTTCCGCAAATTTCGGCATTAAAATACCACTATATGCGCAAAACCACTTCCGAATCAAGATTAATAACTCTACTAGTTCAGCATACAAGAGCAAATGATAAAAGTAGTGGTATGGTCGCGACTCCATCCCGCACTCAAATCATTACTTTGCACATGAATCAGTAAAACACATATCCCAATACCTTCTTCTTAAGATGAACCTAAAGATTGGTAACTACGAAAAAGAACACGCCAACAAGATAACGTCGGATAACAAAGAGTAAGATAGATCGCGTCGGTATACAACGAATCAGAATAGATCGCGTCGGTTTACAAAGGCCTGTAGGTGTGGAATGTACCAACAGTTGATTACCAAAAGGCAGATAGTGATAACATTTGGATGCAACAGATAGACAAGGAATTAACACACACACACACACAACCTATGGTACTACGGAACCCAAAACACGTGAATCCTAGTTTGAATTTTAAGAAGAGGATTCAAAATGTTACACTTCCTTACCAAAAAAGGGTGGGTGGGTGGGTAAGAAGAAAAATGGAAGCAATCCTACTCTCACGTTTTGTTTTTCCCTAGTATACATAGCTACCAAAATATTTACTAGACTGACAACGACCATTTTGGCTGAGACCCTGAAGGGCGGGATGGCTCTGATACCAATTGTAACTACCTCGGTGAATTACGCTCTTAGTTACATGCCTGGATGAACGAAAGTGGTTAAAATAGTACGGTGGGGCCCAGGGCCACTCACGGTAGACCTTTCGGTCGTCCTAACCACTTTCAGACATCGGGACAAGAACGAGCGGCGTAATCGGCAGGCGAAGGGATCAACTACATACACAAATGAGTATGTATGCAAGCCACATACAGCAGTCCTCAGAGCCATTCCATCTAAAAGAAGTAGAAATATTGCAACGCCATACGGCAAGATTCAAATGTCCTAGATAGAGATAATAACTTAGGATAGCTCCTCATACAGCACACATTAGAGTATCAGACGGAAGCGGAAAACAAGATCCGAGTACGGATAAGAAGCAAATCGGCATAAGATGCCCCATAAATAAACACATCCCGCCCACAGATCACACGGATCCCCGTTCCCAGAATCTCTACACCGAATGATCGTTGCCAACATCATCTGTCTCTTCCACCCAGTATCCATCTTGCGGGTACACCTGTTCATCTGAATCAAACAATTTATCGTGTGAGACCCTAGGGGTACTCAGCAAGTCTTTATGCCGCTAAAGGGGACACAACCTGGGGTGACGCAATTGCAGCAAAAGATAATACCTAACAATTCTACAGATACTCGCTAACCATCCGCCTAACCAATGATAGACGGATGTCCGTGAATTAAGAGCAACAGTTATAACAGTATAATTAATAGATCCATCCTCCTCCTCGCTTACCAACGAGGAAGCGGACGAACAACCCCCATCATCCATTGGCAGTTTTATTAACCATTCCATGAGTATTGCACTATTTACTAGTCAAGTACTTAGTCAAATTAAAAGCGGTACTTTAGTTATACTTGTCTATGATCGAGAAACTGTGCTCCAAGTCGTCCATAACCGCGGACACGGCTTTCAGAAAGATTTACCCTGCAGGGGTGCACGAATAGCAACACACACTCGATCAACCTCGGAAAAACAACTCAAAACCCAACGAGGCATTCACGACAAAGCAATCACAGGATTCAGAAATATTTCAGGGGGCCACCCCATTAAGCTACCCGCAACAAAGTTGGCCGGCTCCGAGACGGACCCAAGGTTTGCGTCAATGGCTGTAAACGACTGGGAACCCGAAAGTGTGACTGGGTTTGTCGATACCGCGAAAACACTCCCGCATCCAAAACAGTACAGGTGCTCCAAGCACAATCTTAATAAAACAGTAAAACATGGCATAAGTACAGAATAGTAACAAAGCCCCAAACTACTTTGTGGCCCCAAGAAATAAGAATGAATCAAGCTCTGGCTCAGGGGGGTCCATAAGGCCTCCCGGATGTGGATAGTGCGAATAAACAAGGAACAGGAATCAAGTACTCGGGGTCCTACGGGACACAAGTGAGCATGAAAAACCAAATAGCAGATATTGCTCACCGGTGCCTCTTTCATTAGTTATCCCATTACTACTCAGGTTAAGTTGTTTAGGCACCTCGTTATTCATCAGACACTCACATACCCTACACATGCTTTTCTACGACCCGCATGGCTCAAACAACTCCTGTAGTAATGGCTCATAGGATGGAGGAACAAGCTTCGGTGGGGTTTAAAAGTAAAGGCTATGCAGTACTTGGGATTCAATTTGATGCAATCGCGACTCAATGGTGCAAGAATAAGATAGAGGCAATAGCTACTGTATGTATGCAAGCATGTGGTAGTGCTTGCCTAGCAGCTCAGTTGAAGCGAGAGATGGATCTGGGTAGTACTCCTGTGATTCCTGGTAATTCTCCTGCTGGGCGTCTATCCGACGAAGAACCAAACAAACAAGGGCCAACATAAATAAAGTGCACAAGCATATGAATTAAAGTGCGACAAGCAAACAAGCATGCCATGATGAATGATGCACAATTTACATGGCATTAAAGTAGCATGGCAAAGGTGAGGTGTGGATACAAGAAATAAAGCATTTTACAATTTATTTAACCAAGTTTTATTGTCATAAACAGTTCAGATTTGTAAGAATGACATGATGCATACTTCAATTCAGAACAAGGACGGCATAAATAGAACGGGCTCGTCGCGCTGATCGATTTAGACATATTATTTGTCAAATTTCGAGTTGTAGAATTAAAGTTATTAATTAATTAATTAAGGAAAAGGGCATTTTATTGTAATTTTAATCATCTCGAAATTTTAAAGTGTTCAAATAATATTTTGAAGGGCATATTTGAATTCCTCACATTTTTCTGATTCCAAAACATATATTATTTGTATTATTTGGATTTATATTTGAAAAGTTATTTAAATCTGATTTGAATTTGAATTTAAATCAATTTTGAAAAGGTTTAAATTAAACAGACAACCAGAAAAGCTTTTGTCACTCAGCCCGACCCAGCCATAGCCACTGACGGGTGGGCCAGCTGCTGGCGGGGCACACGCGCGCGAAAAACTTTTCACAGGGGGGCTCTGCCTAGCCACTGAGGGTGACAGATGGGTCCGACGGCTACGGGCCCACGTGACAGTGGTTGGACCTGCAGGGGCTGACAAGTGGGGCAAACTGGACCGCGGGTTAGGGGTGAAGAAAAGACGGGGTGCTCTTTGAAAAATTTCCACAGAGGTTGAGCGAGAAATCGAAAAGGGGGTTTTCTGCAAAAAAGGGGGCCGCGGTACTGTTCTTCTGTTTCCTCTGAATCGTGGACAGGTCTGGGTTCGACCGGCGCGGGGCGCGGCGCGCGGGGTTCGAACTTGCGTCGCGGGCGCGCACGCTGCGGTGTTAGCCAGTGCGGCTGGTTACGGGGTGGTGACAGCAGAGCGGCGGGCGGCTAGATGTGCCTCTGCGAGGCGCGGCGCGGAACAAACGGCAACGTATGCCGTGCACTGACGGCGCTCGGCGAAACGAACGGCGGCGCCAGGCGGCGACAGCGAGGCGGAGGTTGTCAGGGAGGAAGAGAGGCTCACCGCGGGTTGGTCGGTGGAGTCAGATCGGGGAGTGGCGCGGAGGATCGTCAGGGTTGCAGGCGTCCTGGCGGGTTAGGGTTTTGACGGGACGGCGCAGATACTGGCGCTCTTGGGGCTTCTCCTCCTCGTCGACGCGTACAGGGAGCAGCAGGGAGGTCTCCTTGGTCTCCCAGGCCACCTCCACGACGCGCACGCCGGCCGGAACGACGAGACGTAGGGTAGACGACGGTGACTGGCGGCAGGTGCTGGCGGCGGTGAAGAAGGAGGGGAAGGAGAGGGCAGGCTTGGGGTGGATCTAGGAGAGGCAGGGGAAGCCGTGGGGCGGAGGTAAAGCGAGGGAGAGGGAGGAGATGCCGTGTGGGACTCGGGGGTTGATAAAGTGGCTTCGGCCACTTTCCTCCTTCTCCCCGAGCACGTGCTTGCTCGGACTGGGGAAGGTAGGCATGGGGAGGCTGCAGGTGGGGACGGTGAGGAGTAGCATCTGGGCCAGCCTGGCAGGTAGAGAGAAGGAGAGCGGAGGGGAGACTCGGTGGTAGCTTAGGCTAGGTTTAGATGGGGTGGTCTCGGGTTAGGGTTTTGTTAGGGTTAGGGTAGGGTGGCTGGGGTGTGGGCCAGGGAGAGAGAGGGCCAGGTGGAACCAGCATGTTAGAGAGAGAGGGAGTGTAAGAAAGAGAGGTGGGGGGAGGTTAGGGTTTAGTGTAGAATTAAGGTTAGAGGAAAAATAGAGAGAGGTAAGTTAAGTTAGATTTTTTACTAGGTGGTTTAGGTTTTAAAATGTGTTTATGAGATCAACCAAGAGGTAGAGTGAGGCTTGATTAAGTTAAGATGAGGTGAAGGAGAATTCAAGAAAAGAGAAAGAAAAGGGTTATGGGAAGAGGCCTCATTTGGATCATGCATGGAGAAAATAATAAAAGAAAATGATGTGGATGGGAATATGGGGATGGTGGAAGGGATGGAGATGATTCACAAAGAAAAGATCCAATAAACAAAGGAAAAACCAATGGGATAAAAGGTGGTGATGAAGGTTGCATGGCCCATGCAAAAATAATAAATGCCATGATTGATTTTGTGAAAACAATAATAATATGGCATTATACTTTTGCATTTCCAAGAAGTGGAATGAGGCCAATCAAAAGAATTAATAGAATTGGATCCACCCCATTCACATGAGCTAGAGTAAAATCAAAAGAAAAAGAATTGCAAGCTCATGGATAATAGGATGGTGGAATGATAAGGTGGTGAAAAGAAAAGTGATGGAGTTGAATAAAAGGTATGCCCCCAACTCAACTTGGGCATTTAAACAATATATCAATAACCAAATACAATATCAAGAGGCAAATACAATTAATAATGCATATGAGAGAAGACCCAAAAGAAAAGGGGTTTTATATGATGCTCAAATGCAAGGTGGCATGATGACATGAGCATGATATAATTATGATGCAACAATTATATATAGGAAGTAGCCAATATCTTACTAGACCAAGTAGCATTACAATTGTTAGACAATTGGGATAGCATGTGACTGGATCACAAGGGATGACATAACATGGAACGAGTAAAGAGTACTTATCAGTAACGAGGTAGAACTAGGTATGGAGATACCGACGATCAAACCTCGGATAAGTAGAGTATCGCATGACAAAGGGAATTGGTTTCGTATGTTAATGGTTCTATCGATCACTAAGTCATCGTTGAGTATGTGGGAGCCGTTATGGATCTCCAGATCCCGCAGATGGTTATTGATCGAAGAGGTGTCTTCATCATGTCTGCATATTCACGAACCGTAGGGTGACACACTTAAGGTTCGAAGTTGTTTTAAGTAGATATGGAATGTGCGTTGGAGACCGAATGTTGTTCAGAGTCTCGGATTGGATCTGGGACATCACGAGGAGATCCGGAATTGTCCGGAGAATAAGATTCATATATTGGGGATCATTTTCTGAGTTAGGAATTGTTCCGGAGTATTTGTATGAGGATTCTAGAAGGTTTCGGGATGTTCCGGAAGGTTCTAGAAGATTTCTTGGAGTTTGCTTGAAAACCAAGAAAGGATCAAGGAGTCTTTGTGGGGTAAGACAAGGAGTCGTGGGGGAGGAGGACTCCTCCCCCCTCCCAATCCGCCGGCCAAAGGAGAAGGGGGTCCTACAAGGACTCCACCTCCCCATGGCGCCTCCCTCCTTTAAATAGAGGGGTGGAGGCGCCACCCCCTAGCCCCCTCCACTACTCCAAACCCTAGCCTCCTCTCTCCTCCTCATTTCTTCTGCTCAGGCTTAGGCGAAGCCCTGCAGAATTCTCTATTCCACCACCACCACCACGCCGTCGTGCTGCTGGGATTCCGTGGAGAAGATCTACTACCTCCGCTGCTCGCTGGAACGGGGAGAGGAAGGTCTGCTTCGACTCCACACGTGTGACCGACTGCGGAAGCGCTGCCGGAACGCGGTGCCGGAAGGATCGTCCACTCGATCTTGAGATCGGCAAGTGATCGACTACATCAACCACGAGATCCAATCTCGTAACGCTTTCGGATCTACAAGGGTTAGTACAGATCTATCTCGTTGCACATGTCTAATAGATTAGATCTTGGTTTTTATCTAGATTAGATCTGGGTTTTGTTCGTTCTTGCGGTAGAAAAATTTTGTTTTCCATGCTACGAACCCATCATGTCACCCCAAGAAATATCCAAAAAGTACAAGCGTCAAAGCTTGGGGATGCCTTAAATATCCAAAAAGTACAAGCGTCAAAGCTTGGAGATGCCCAAGGCATCCCCTTCTTCATCAATAAAAATCCTAGGTTTTTTCCAAACGCTTTATTTTTATTGTTTCATGCACTGTTGTGTTGTTCTTGGAGCGTCTTATTTTTCGTTTTCGTTTTCGTTTTTTGTTTGCTTTGTTTTCTTAGTTTGCTGAATAAATTGGTTAGACCCCCTCTTTCATATATTGGTTTTCAAATAGTTTGGTTTCGATTGTAAAAGAGTAGGAAAGTTCATGCTTAAGTGGTAAAGAAAGCTTGTTTTTGACTATGTCCTATGCTTTTTCATGCCATGCTTGATATTGTTTTGGCTTTATGCTTAGTATTCTTTGCTATAGCATGACTTGTTATAAACAATTGAGATTGCTTAATGTGCCTTTAAAGAATTATGCGTTATTTTAGCATATTAAAGCATAGTATTGTGGTATTCTCCTTTGATGCTTTATTTGGGTTGACTTGGCGTATGCTCACACCATGTTATGACTATCCCAAGTCACCATAGCCTTGATGATCCTTTAGTTTCCAACTTGTAGTATCATTTTATGCTTTGATTAATGATGTTTTATCGCTCTGCATGATTATGGCCATTATTGCTTTCTTAGTTGGTCGCTCCCAGTCTTTTGCTAGCCTCCGTAATCAAGTATGAGTTCCACTCATGCATCCAACTCCTAAAACCAAGTTATTCCAAAGAGTCCACCATATCTACCTATTACATTATGCTGTTCCAAGTATATTCATATTTTTATCTACTTTCCGAATTAAACTTGTTATGAAAAAACTAGTGATTAAAGCTCTCACGAACTTGATGGCACACTTTACTTTTGTATGTGCTACAGCGCTAGGCATTTGCAATTATGTGCAAATGCTACATGTGGCTTTAAGATGAGGTTGCAAAAAAAACCCTATTTACAAAAGAATCTACTTTACTCACAATGTATCACAAGTCTAAAGTAGATTCTAGAATAAGAACAATATATCCTAACATATATATCCATCAATAAGGTGGAAATGCAAAAGTAATCATGACTATAATTAAATTGGCATGAACATTTTGTTCTACTGTTATTTAGGTGGTTGTGCTAGATGTAAGAGTAGCACGTTGTCGTGTTGGGACTCCTCGTCGATGCTTGTTGTGGCTACGGAATGGCTTTTGTTAAGTCAATTTTGACGCTGAATATAAATTTCAGTGACCATGGCGATTATTATCTCCATTGTCTAAAATCAGCCTAAATTGCGTTGATAAATAGGCCTAATATATATCTTAAGTTGTCAGGTTTTGCCGGTCTTCCGAACTAGGAAAAATGATAAAGATATCACAACAAGATATTTTGATCGCGTCCGACTTTAATTTCTCGAAATAGGCTTTCGCCCGTTTTATCAATAAAGCAATTAGGTGAGACCGCTGCTAGGCCAGACAGCATAACGTCCAAAGAAAGAGACACAACACGATACAAGATGCACGGGCGAACATGCCCAAAAAGAAAAAAGAAACACAGAAAACAGTGAATCGGCTAAACAATGACGATCCGAGACCGCTGCGTCCACCGACTAAGTCCCACCACGCTCCAAGCCATGCACCCCGTACCAAGCAGCACCCTCGCGGAGGGAGGCGTCGTCGCACGACGCAGCTACCTGGACCAGAGAACTGGGCCTAGGGTTTCCCCGGTACTCGTGGCACATAGGGAGAAAGATCTCCGCGACGCTCTCCAAGAAGGAAAGGCGCCACTCGAAAGCGGCACCGCGGCGGTGTCGGCAGAGCCGACAAGGATTTCTCCCGATTCCCTCCCCATCAAGGCACCTCGAGGCACACCGGGACGCCACCACCAACCTTGCCACCCACGAGCATGCGCCACCACGCTCTCGGAACCACCATCGTCGTCTCTTTGAGGGCTTTGGAGTGCGTCCTGCAAGACGGAAGACTACGTCGATGCCAGACGAGGGACCGCAACATCGAAGCCATGCGGGAGGGACCAACCTCCACCACCAAGAGGTGGTAGTCGACCGGACAGGGTATCCGGGGCACACCAAGCCTCGGCGGGCCCGGCCGGGCCCGGAATGGGCCCGTGAAGCCTAGTCACCCTGCTGCAACAGGCACCGCATGATGATGAGGTCCTAGGTCCAGCGACGTCGCCGTCTCCATCTCCAGGAGGTGAAGCACCCACCAGCAGGACGGCCCACCCAGGCCTAGATGGGGCCCGAGGGGCCCAGATCTGGGTCGGAGAGCCCCAGCCCGCGCCGCAGAAGTGCACCACCTCGCAGCAGAGCTAGCGCCGCCACCCCGCCGCCCTCCTAGCATCACGCCGGACCATCGCCTGCGGGGCACCGCCGCTGAAGGATGGCCACCGCGGCGCCCAAGATCTGCAGGGGGAACGCCACCTCCGCTGCCACCGCGAGCGCGGCCGCCACGCTCCCACCTGCCGCCGCCACGAGAAGCAGAAGGCTGCCCCCGGCGCCGCACGCCGGCCGCCACCACGCTAGGCCTCGGCACCCCCTGACGAGATGCACCGCACGCCTAGATCCAGCCCTTGCCAGGAACTTGCGCCGGGGAAGGACATGCCTACCGCCGCCGGCACCGCGCGGGCTTCACCCGACGGCCAACGCCGACGGCGACGGGCGGGGAGGAAGCAGGGAGGACCCTGGACGCTAGGTCACGGACGCCGCCTCGGTCGCTCGCGAGGGAGCGACGCGGTTTTTTTTCGTTTCTCTTACTGTATTACACGAAGTAGGAGTAAACTACTCCCGACTTTAATTTCACCCCAAAAAAGAAGCATATAAGAAGTGTAACAAATAAAGAGGGAGTTAAAAAGCAAAAGCTACGGGCTGGCGAGAAAGAAAGGGCAACCGCAACCGCCCGACCCCGCAACAGAACAGCAGCACCGTTCCGTTCCGGTGCCGGCGAGAGTCGACGACAGATGTCATTCCTCTTCCGGATGGCTTTGCGGATGCGGCCGTCGACGACGGAGGAGGTGGTCCGCTCCATCAAGGACTCGTTCCTCGCCCTCGCCACCAATACCAGCGCCAGGGTTAATCTCTTCTCCCGTCTCCGATGCCTACTCTAATCTAGCCCCCTTCCATGTATGCTACAAGATGGAGGGAGCATTCGTGCGTGCCCTACAGATTATTGTAGGGTCACGCAATTGGGAGTAAAATAGTTGCAATCTTGATTGTTCTGCTGTTTGGGTAATCCTATGGAAAGATCATGGTGGGGTATTGCCCGTGGATCGTTTATTTCATTTCTTTCTAACTGAGAAGTAGTGTTTCATGTTGAAATTATGTTGGTGCGCTTGCTAGATTTAAATGGAACAATGTGCCCAAATACGTCATGTTTGGAACTTCCTTAAAAAAATGTTTACATAAAAGAAAAATACAGTGTACTAATTAGTGGGCGAGCTGAACCCAATACCCACCCACCGCCGGGCAGGTGCATCAGCCTCTTCTTTCTATTTTCCGACAGGGCTACCCGCACTAGCCTCTGACCTCTACTCCAAAAAGGGAAGGTGAGGGGCTTACTTAGAGACGGGGTCGGAGGCTAGGCTAAGTTTCTCATTCAGTAAAGAGGTGTTCATAGAAAGGAAGGCCTCGCCCAACGTTTATTACTCCTAAGAAAAACATTGCAAGATTAAGCTAGTTTCATGAGTGGTTTTGTCATTAGTTTCATTAGTACAAGTATGAGGGTTTTAAGGAACGAGGCGCTGCCTTTGCTTGATGTTGTGCGGCTTATCCGTGATGAGATAGAGCAAAGGGCTTACGCCTTCCTGATGATCCCAGAGACCGGGCACTGTAGTTTTCCTTGGCTGCAGCCTTTTATTGGTTCGTTTTACCTCTCCATAGGCCATCTATAAATATTTTTTCTCTTGTCTGATCGAATGGCACAGCTTAAAGAAAAATAGTGGTTTGTTTGGCTTTGCATCCGTGGTCATATTAATTCTTATCTCAGTTTGTTATTCTTCACTTCTATGGAGAGCTGTAAGCTGCATGATTGGAACTTTCTTAAAAAGAAGGTTTGTGTAAAAAAATAGTGTACGAATTAGTATAGAATTTGTGGAAAATCTTGTTCGAGCGAGTTTCATTAGTGTGACTATTAATTCTTATCTCAGTTTGTTATTACTCACTGCTCTGGAAAGCAGTAAGCTTTTCATATCATAGTGTTGCATGATGAGATTTGCAACTTTAATTCGTGCCGCATTATAGTGAGACAAGTCATTTTTATTTAGGTGTATTCATTAAATTCTGCAAATATTACTTGTGCACAGTTGTGATGCAGATAAGATTCCTATTTATTTATATTTTTAGGCTCTCGAAGAGGTTGGGAAAAACATCTCATCCTTGCGGCAATTGCTCTCTGGGGATGGAGAAGCAGAACCAAATCAAGAGCAAGTCCTGCAAATAGCCCTTGAAATTTGCAAGGAGGATGTGCTTTCCCTCTTTGTTCAGAATCTGCCTTCGCTGGGTTGGGAAGTACGTCATTTATCGATTAGATGTGTTTATCTGTTTTTTTATTAATCTGTTACTGAACTCACTAGCTCTGAATTGCAGGTAAGAAAAGATCTGGCTAATTGCTGGTGCATTTTGCTTGGTCAGAAGGATGATGAAAATTATTGCTGTGTGAAGTATATTGAAGATCATGTGGAGCTTTTAGATTTCCTAGTTGGTTGGTAAGCCATCCAATTGCCCAGCTATATTGGAACAATGAACATTAATGGTAAAAGCATGATTACAGAGATATTTAACAAACTGTTGTCTAGTTGCCTGTATGGCAAGTTTCCCTTCCTTGTCATTATTTGCTCTCACTGGTTTTCCTTATCATTATGTACTTCTATAACTGTCAATTAGGCGTTTAACTAGTAGCGTGCTGCCAAAGAGCCCTGCACTTTCGAGCCTTGCTGATCGTGATTTTTTGCCGGCATTTTTATAGGACTTGCTTGTTACAATGTTTGCACACTATATCTTTGTAATTTTGTTTGATTAACTCTTGCAACAGCTACAAGAACTTGGACGTTGCACTAAACTCTGGGAGTATGCTGAGAGAATGCATAAAATATCCAACCCTTGCAAAGTAAGCCTTCAACTTTTTCATCCAGTTGGGACAGCCTTTGGTTTGACACTATTTTGACATCCGCATCTAACTTTTTCTAGATAAATCTGTGCCGAACTAAATGTAGGACAAGACACACCCTTTACAAAATAATATGAGTGAAGAAGATGTTGATGTGTTTGACCTTCCCTAGGAATCTTTGTGTATGTGATAACATGCATGAAAATTTCTTACCTTGTTGCCTTGGTAATGTTTACTCCGAAAAAGAAAGTTTAACGGCCACACAGTTGTTTGCCTGTATATATACTGAGTTAGATGCATTGTCTCCAATTATATGAAAAATAATAAATTTACTGTTTATTTCTCAGTGCATTATCTACCAGAATGTCCTTTCTTTTTTGAGCTAAAAACTGTATGGGAGGCCCCAACAGTATTTTTTTTATTAGTACAGAAAAAATATACAAGAAAGGGGTGAAAGAGGGAATGTACAGAGGGGCATAGCCCAAAGAGAGTTACAAAGTGTCTAGCCAAGCTATAAGAAGGGATTTCAGATCATCCTTCATTCTGTAAGAAAGAAGGAAGAGGTCTCTTTTAAAGGAAAAGGACCAAGCTCTAACAGTAGGAAAAATATTGTCGAAGATAAGAGCATTCCTTTGCTTCCATATATTCCAGGCTGCAGTTGCAAAAACTTCAAAAAAGAACGGCCTTCTGAAGTTGGAACGAGCAGTGGTGACCAGCTGAGGGAGTTCAAGGCTGTCTTCGGTGGAGATGTTTATAGACTTCCAGCATTTTTTACTGAACTCACACTTCCAGAAGAGATGATCCCTGGTTTCAAGCAAACCCCCATCGCAGAGGCTACAAAGGCCATTGTCATCGAGTGAGAAGTTTTTCCTTGGGAGCATGTCCTTCGTGTTTAGGCGATCATTTGTGAGGAGCCAGAAAAAAGATTTGATCTTGGACGTGCATTTTGATTTCCATAACCAGGGAGAAAAAAAGGGTGCTTGAATGTGTTCAAAAGTCCGATCGTATATCTTGCTCGCAGAGAAGTGAGTGCCCCAATTGTATGACCATAAGTCAGTCTCATTAGCATTCCGAGTGGATCTGGTTTGGTTAATGAGGTGATTGAATTCCTGGAATTCTTCAAACGCTTGGGTGGACAGCGGGAGATGAAACGCATCAATGGGATCATCCATATCGAAGATATTCTTCACCGAGGCTAACTTGTCAATAGCAAAGGAGTGGAGCCTGGGAAACCTTGTCATTAGGAGATCTGTAGACCATTTGTCGCTCCATAGGAGGGCTGTATCTCCAGAAGCAATTGAGCAAGATGCGATCATTTTAAACTTCGAGCAAAGCTTAATGATGTCTTTCCACCAGAAGGAGCTCGAAATGTTGGTGGCTAAACAGCACTATCAGTAACCTGTTAGCCACCTAGCCGCCTTCTAAACAGCTTTGTACCCTCATATTTACCTTAACACAAAGTATCATCAGTGAATGATTTTGTTCATCTCTCATGACGATAGTTATTATCCATACTAGCGCAACATTTTATGAAACAGAAAACTAATCAAGTTAATTAATTCATTTTGCATACATTTGATTTTATACCCCTCTTTCAGGTATATATTGGAATCCAATAGCTTTGAGCTATTTTTTGAGTATGTTGAGCTGCCGAACTTTGATATTGCTTCTGATGCTCTAAACACTTTCAAGGTAAATCCATATTTGCATATTTATCTTTTTGTAAATTTAATACTTTTTCATGACAAGATGTTTGCAGGATTTGCTTACCAAACATGAAACCGTTGTCTCTGAGTTCTTGGGCTCCCATTACCAGAAGGTCATTCTCTTGTTCTGAAGATATTATGTATTCATGTGATAGATGAAATAACAATTCTTTATGGAATGAAGTTTTTTTGAGTTTATATATTGACAGCCATCATTGTTGGATTATTGCCTCTTTGACTCGGCCATACTACTATTGATATGCCTAATGATTGACATTTCATTGTTTGCTTGCCTAATGCCTATGTAAAAATTATTTTGCAATCGGGTGAAAAATTGAACTGCTCATCTAAAGCTGAACCAGATCATTAACAGTCTAACATACTGGATAATTCCATTCCTCTTGTCACTAACAGTCCAACATCTTGATCAGTTCTTTGAACACTACACAAGGATTTTAACATCAAATAATTATGTAACGAGGCGGCAGTCAGTGAAGGTTAGACTATGTTCAGATGCTCTAGTTAATCATCTCATTCAATTGAAAAAAAGAATAATGGTGTCTGTATTTTCAGTTCCTTTCAGAATTTCTGTTGGAGGCTTCAAACTCTAAAATAATGAAGCGGTTTATTATGGAAGTTCATTTCCTAAATATTATGATTGATCTGCTGAAGGTATCAGTACCTTACTGTTGATTTAGGAATTACTCGAGTGGTTATTCATTGCTATTTTTCATATCTAAAATCCCCCTTTTGTGATATCTTATGGATATTATGCTAAAACTGTAATATGATTTTGATTCCATTCAATAGTTTCAAGAGTATCATGTCATTTAAGTTGTGCTCGTAGAAGCTGTTTTGTTGTGAATTTTTTCATGGCAGAGTCCATTTTTCTGCAGTGCAGTTGTCACATTTCAGTGGTCTGACCAGCTTGTTGAACTATGATTCCATTAGCTTGTATTGGCATCTGTATAGGGCTATGTATCTGCACAAGATTTTGACCCTATAACAATAGGGAAGACATCTGAAAACACTCTTTTTTTGGTGGATATCTAAGTTACAATACAGAGAGTTAGCTGCTTCATTAATTTCTATATGAATGACAACAGTAGTTGCACACTTGTTGAAAGTGAATGTCCAACATTGTGATAATCGAAGTATTCTGTTAAACTTTTTAATACAAAAGTCTTATCTCTGAAGGTTCCAGCAGTTGTCTTCAAGTCCAGACATGAATATACATTTGAGATGCTTGATTTCTAAAGAAGTACCTTCTTGTAAATTTTCTTAAGTTGATTAAATAATTATTTCCTTTTGCGAGTAGGTTTCCATTTCTGTGAAAATAGTATAAAATATCTTGTGTGTAACCAGCCGATCTTTTAATAGGTGTGTCAGTTGTGACTACTAACTGGCATCTTCTGTAGGATTCAAGCAAAAATATCAGAATATGTGCCTTCCACGTTTTTAAGGTACAGTCTTTTAAGTTCTCGTACATGTATGCCCTGTCATAATTAATTCCTCTTAACCATTTTCTTGGGTCCACTTCCTGTGCCGAACAGGTATTTGTTGCCAACCCAAACAAGCCTCGCAGTATTGTTGAAGCTTTGCGAGACAATCGCAGAGAACTGTTGAAACTACTCCACAATCTTCCTGCAAGTAAAGGTAGTGATGTGCCTGAATCTTCCATAGTTTCCACCTTAGATTCCATTTGTGCAGGTTCAAATGAAAAATAAGGATAGGGTAGTAAGTACCGCAACCTTGTGTCATACCATAGCATGAATGACCGATTCAATGTGAAGAAACAAAAAGGACTTGCAGTATTTTAGCATTACTGATTTTGCTCCATTTTACAGGCGAAGATGAACTTGACGAGGAGCGAGACCTAATCATTCAGGCAATTGAGAAGCTGTAATGCTGATCCCTGATCAGCACAAAGTCACAAACCCTTCAAATCCATCGAACAAGTGTGCTCTTTTGCATGAATTTTCGCACTTGTGAACCAACACCATCCTATATATACTATCACTGTAAGCCTCCGAGAGCTGCGTCTTTCTGGAGGATTTTGCAGTCGGTCGAAGGATAGTATCATAAAATCAAAATATAGTAGTAGCAAATAGATGGAACATACTATAGCGCGGTGAATTTCTAGTTTTGGGGGGCAGGTGAAGTGTTATTTTTGTCATGTGATGTGTAGCATCAACAAATAACAGCCGCGACTATTATTGCCGGTACTATCTGGCTCAGTTTCCGTGACTTTGATTTCTGATGATGTCCCAAGTGATATACTAGTGTTCATCGGCAAGAAAGAAAATCTGGAGTTGCAGCAGAACGCACATGCATCGTAGCACAAATCAGTAAGTGATTATGGAATACAAAAGACAGTAAGCAGATAACAGCTTTGGAGATGCAGCCTGGTTATTCAGGTGATCATCATCTCTACTTGGACGAGGCCAAGGCTTTGCGGACCCTGGAGCTCACCCTGGTCTTTCCCTTGGTCTGCTGCGCCTTGTCCTCGGCCTTGCCATCCGCAAGCGGTCTTCCGGTCGTGATAGCCGCTGGCGGCGCTGGCACGGGCATCCACTCTGCGACCTTGTTTGTGGCTGCGCTGACGGTTGTAGGAGTGCTCGTCGCGGGGACCTTACCAGCAGGCTTGTCAGCTCCCTTGGCCGGCGTTGGCATCCACCCTGCCACTTTCTCGGCAACCTTGTTTGCCGTAGCGCTGACGGTAGTAGGAGCACTCGTGGGGACTTTGTTGCCAGCAGCCGGTTTCCCCGGAGCCGCGGGCACCGTCACCACCGGGGCCGTAGGTTTAGGAGCTTTACCTGCTGGAGAAACCGCCGGTGCATGTGCCGGCAGCACAATCGGAGCCGGTGCGCCACCTTGCGTCACCGGTGCCGTAGGTTTAGGAGCTCTGCCTGCATGAGATGGCGCCGACGCATGTGCCGGCAGCACAATTGGAGTCGGTGCACCACCGTGCGTCGGGGCAGGTGCTCCCCCAGTGGTGGCAGCTCCGCCGTCCTGGGAGCGGCCCGTGAGGCGGAGGAGAGGCCCGAACGCCGGCCGGGCCTGGAACGCTCTGTGGAGCCTGCTGCAGATGGTCTGCGAATTGCCCTGACCGGCAGCAGCGCCAGCGGCAGGCCCCCTGTTGTCCGTCTGCATCCTGTATACAAGTAGTACGAAGGACAAACTTGAGGTGTAGCGAAGTGGAGAAAGAACTGTGGTCATATATATAGGCAAATGGTGTAGCTTCGTGGTGAAGTGAACGATATGGGAGGTGCAAGTGCAACGCATTTCGCTGTGTACACTTTTCGGCAGATCAGATGCTCCGCGCACAAACAAAAGAAGAAGGATATGAGCCGACGAGAAATGGCATCATATTCGTCGGCAGTATTTACTAGACAACAAGTGAACAGCTACACCGCATCATATAAGTATCCAGTGTTGCCGAGAGTATGTCAAGGGCAACTCCCACAAACCAACGGAGGCCGTCCAATTCTGTCTTTTTTTTGAGCAGCCGTCCAATTCTGTCGGGTGCAAGGACCAACGGAGCCCCGCAGACGAACAACTCGGCGACCGATCCATCTTCCCGCATTTTCAGTCCAAATTTGGACTACCTTTGCGGTCCACAACCCGCACGTCTGGATCAAGCGTCCTTTTGTTCGGTTCGGGTCCTCCAGCCAACCACAACATAGTCTCTCTCCCACCCAACCACCACACCCGCCGTCGCCAAGCCTAAGAATTATCCATGGAGGCCACCCCCCATCCTGACGTGCCCCACACCGTGGCCGTGGCCATCCAAGAAAGGCCATAGTAACCGGTGTTGTGGTTGAGCCGAAAAAGAAGAGCACGACGGAGCAAAGGGAGCCGACCGTGGAGACAAAGTCAATAACCGGCTGGCCGTTGCGGCCCAAGAAAGGGCGAATGCCTTGGAACATGCCCCCGCTATTCAGACCCGCGCCAACGCCAAGGCCATCGCCACCCTAGCTGCCACCCACGTTGTGCTCATGCGCAAGGAGCAGGCGATGGCCAATGTCCTAGCAGGTACGACGAGCTTTGGCTCGTCCATGAACAAACCCCAACGCTCTGCTCATGCTCAAGGGCACGAAACGACCCCATCCCGGTGATCTGGCTCGAGGGACACACCACCGGAGGTCAACGAGTCTTTCCCGACTGTGCCGGCAGGTCCTAATATCGACCTAAACACCACTCCATTGACCGGCTTGTCAGGATCCGTGCAAAGTAAGACCCCATGGGGTTTGGCACCCAGCGTCGTCCCCGATCCCCCCAACTTGTTCGTCGAAATGCCGGCGTGATGTTCGTGAAATACAACCATTTTTATCTGATTTTAAATAAGATATTATTCAAGAATTTGATGATATGTCTCTCTAGAGCTGCTACTAACCACTTACCGCATAGATGTGCAAATCGTCTCTTTGAATTTTCTTCTTGCAGAATTGGACACTTCTATAATGAAATTTGGTCAATTAATGAAGATTTTGTGAGTTGCCAATATTCCCAAGTCAAAGAGGCCATGGAGACAAGTTCCAGAAGCCTTAACGACCGCTGGTACGAGTGGACGCCGTCGTACCATGCGCCACTGCCTTCACCGAGTAAAACTCCAAAACTTTCGTGAAGAGGCCTATATCAGACTCGCAACAGAGCGCCCCAAGGATCACCGCAACACAACATCACTCCCTCCATACCAAAGAGAGAGGGAATCCACGGTAGAGTCGTCGCCATCTCCATAGCCACACCTCCATATCTAACAGCATTCCCTTCATAGTCATAGTTCCCTAGTTGTAGCCTTGATCTCATCGTGCTTGGCGATATTGTAATACTATTTGGAATTTCTCTCAAGAATTCTTATACAATGTTTATGATTGCTGATCTTATCATGTGTGAGTAATCTTCATGGGAAGAGTGCTGAGGCATAACCTCGCAGCAATATGTGCATCTTTTGATATGGGATTATCGTGTTCTTGATTGAGTCTAGATTTGTATTTGTCCCTTTGTCTCTTTGTCTCTTGCCTCATCCTAAGGACTTGTCAGGTATCCAAGACTAGAGGATCGATAAAGGTAATGAGGTGAGAAGAGTGGTGATCTACAACTACGTCGCAAATCCTGGTGACAGTGAGGGAATTATAGTAGTTGTTTGAGATTTATTTAGGCATAACAATGATATCATGGACCTTAAGACATACCTTCTTAGTCCCCGTGAGACGGTGGTATAGTGGCTGGATAGGAGATCTATGGTATTTGTGGTTGCAAAGACTATAGTATTTATGGATGCATCATCCACATATATCTAATTGAATTGGATCATAATACATGTTGTTCTTAATATTATATTTTATCCCATTTGTGTGTGTACAGCTGTAGGTGAATCGTTAGCCCTTCCCTATCTTCATACATTGATACAAACCACAAAAAATAACGTTTGGTGTGGTAAACAAAGATAGTATAAAGTTCTCAAAGTCTTGTTCAACATAATCTTACATAGAGGTTTCTTGCCAAGGTTCGATAAACCTAGATCTTGTAGGGAAAAAAAGCAAGCTATATTATATTCGTAATCCGGATCGAAGGTATGAACCCTTTTTCTGGCGTCGGTTGTCGGGGAAGCATTTCCTGCTACTCTAGTGAGGTTATTAGAGACCTTGTTTATTATTTTTATGTTGCTTTTAGTTTATTTATTGTTATTATTTTACTTTTTGTTATTAATTGAAAACCAAAAAATATTATTTTATCTTTTCGATGCTAGTCTTTTAATTTGTCTTTATCTAAATCCCAAAAAGATCAGAACCATGGCACAAAAAAAGTTTGGGGAGTATGCTACTCTCAATGATGATTTCTTGCATGCACCTATTACTTAGCCCGCTATCACAACGAAGAACTATGAAATTAATCCTAACATTTTAAGTTTGGTTCAACAAAACTAATTTTAAGGCCCAGTTGCTAAGGATGTAGGTATTCACTTAAATACCTTTACTAAGATATGTGACATGATGCGCATAAAAGGTGTTGACCCTGATACGGTTAAACTATGTTTATTCCCTTTCTCACTTAGAGGAAACACAAAGATTGGTTGATAGATTTGGCTAAAAGTACAATTACTTCATGAGAGGAATGCATTAATATTTTCACGACTCTCTCTCTCTCTCTCAAACTATGCAACTCTGATCTAATATTACAAGATTTAGACAAGAAGACCGTGAGTCACTAGAGTTTGCGTGGGAAAGAATGAAGGAGTCTGTAAGAAACCGTCGCAATCATGGGATGTAAGAATGGTTGATTCTCCACTTATTTTATAATGCTCTTAATTTTATGTCTAAGTCTATGATTGACACTGCAGCTTGAGGCACATTCATGGAAACAAGTTGAAGTTACCACAAAGCTTTTTGATGATATGTAAAACAATCATGCCCAATGGAATGTAGAAAGATCCTCAAATATGAGCTCTATCACCAAGGAAAAGAATAAAGAACTTAGCACACAGGTGAATGAGCTCATAGGTATAATTAAGGGCACAGAATAAACCCAAGTTAATGCCATCACTAATACTGATGTTGAGAAAGTTGACTTCATTGCTCGTAATAATTATAACCCTACATGGAATATTCAAAATTATGGCTCGAGCTTTCAAAAACCATATCCTAATTCTGCATGTTCTCCAAATACTACTAATAAATAATGGTAATCTCCCAATACTTGAAATTCCTTCAAAGTTTTGATGAAAGCTCAAACTGAGAAAAATAATATCCTTATCAAAATATCAGAGAATCATGATGATATTGTTGGTAAGTTATCTAATCAAGATGTTGCTATAAGAAATCATGTGTAGACTCTATTAGAAAGAACAAATATTGTGGCGGCACAGTTGGGCAAAATAGATGAGAGTCAAACTCTCATACTTGCAAGATTTACAGGAAGCCCATGCCTAACCTGGTTGAAGAACTCAAAATGATAAGAGTTGAAAATGATAATGAAGAACCTGAAGATCTAGAATATAGAAATGCTCTACCTTCATATTATACCGTGGAGGACCTTGTTAAAATGGCCACTTTAAAGAACCCCTACACCGAAGGAGGTAATGAATCCATGTGCCAACAATTCATCAATGAAGTTGCTATGAAGGTACATGAGCTAGATATGGACTATAAAAGGTTATTTGAGAAACTCTTTACTAAGCTATAGGATATATTTGAACCTACTATTAAGTTTCATGTAGGAGTTAATGAGATAGATGCACTTTGTGATCTTGGTGCAAGCATCTCAACTATTTCTAAAAGTTTATTTGAGACTTAACCTTGGTTCATTTGAAATAACGAAACCTAAACTTCATCTACCAGATTCTACCTTTAAACAAGGTGTGGGCATTACAGAAAACATTGTTGCGCAAATTAGACGGTGTCCTTAAAGCATGATCGATGGTAGGTACGTGCTTAGGGACGTGCTTGGCATAGACAGACGCAGGATCGGTTAATCATACCGACGATATGCCGTATGCACCATGGCATGGACGAAGCGTAGATCGGAATCGGTAGCAGGGTTGTCGGTGAAGTGTCGAGCTATGATAACAAAGATGATCCGAGGGGGACGACTGCGGTAGCCTAATGAGGAAGGCGTAGCAGTCAGCTGAGGTGTGCGTCAGCCTACTGAGGCAGGCGCGGCAGTGTAGGAATCAGGCACACAATGGTGGTGGGCGACTCAATCTAATCTACGATCGATAAACCAAAATACAAAAATACCAATGGGACGACCGATAAAGAGAAAAACCGATCTATAGATCGGAAAAATACCGACAAGGGCAGGCGATCAAGGATCGGTGGACGAGGCCTGCTAGGGATCGCACGGCCCCTGACGAAGATCATGGAGGTCGATCCCCCTATGGGTGGCGTGACAGAAGCATGTCGATGTCGGATAGGTTTAGGATCGGTTTAGACTGATACCATGTGGAACGATAGAGAGGGATGGTGGAATATGACGGATGTATTATTGAGCCTACTTCTCATGAGCAAGTATATATAGACATGCAAGGGTCATCTTGGAGTACAAGTCAAGTTAGAATTGGAATCCTAACAATCCTAAACTACCATGACAATTGTATCCGTACAATACTATAACATTTTTAACACAAGTATGAGATCACATGGTATCAACTTTGTACGAGGATACTAAAGATGCCACAATATGTATTGTGATACAAGTAAGATACTACCATATTAAGATACCATTGTGATGCATATCTATTGGCAGTGGTAGTATCTAAAATACTTCCTTCGTTTCAAAATATAAGATGTTTTAGCTTTTGTGAAATGAATGTATCTAGACCCCTTTTAGTGTGTAGGCTCAGAGTGAATATACACACTGAAAGACGTCTAGATACATATTATATTTTGAAACAGAGGGAGTAGTAGATACTATGTTATCGAGATTGAAAAAAGCCATAGGGCCTCTCGCGCTGCTCCCTAGGGCGATGCCAGGGCGACCCGCCCCTGCCTCTCACTGCCGGCACTCGTCACGATGGCGGCAGGCCCAACCACCGAAGGGGTCTGGGGTGGTGGTTGCCGGAGGTTCCTGTCAAAACCCGGATTTTTAATCTCAGATGCCTGTTATGCCATACCTCGCAATCTCAAGATTACCATTTTTGCGGGACATAACAGATTGGATATCATAGTACATCATCCATTACAAACCATAATAAGGTCTTACACAAATAAAGGATCTCATGATCCAGTATTAATACAAACAAACAGTATTAATACAAACAAACAGCGGAATAATAAGCGTAGTAGGTAGCTCTATCTTCAGAGTCACAGGCAATGCTAATGATGGGAGATTATCCTAGTTGTCGTAGACGTCCTCCTGTCCATCATCCTGATAGTCCTCCTCATAGTCTGGCCACGGGAAGAGCCAGGACAAAGCCATGAGTACTCTTTAAGTACTCGTAAACTATCACTAACAAGTAAGGTAGCTCTAATAGGAATCTTAAGCTCTAGGTTTATTTGCAAAAAGCCAGATTTATCTAAATTGAGTTTAGAAGTAAAGAAAACTAAATTAATATTCTAAATCACTTAAGTGGGAACCTAGTTTTCACATTCACAACCCTGATGTGGTCAAGTCGAAATCATAGTTCACTTCATAAGTCATTTTGAAAACATCTGACGATAGAACAGTATGGCCACTCCAACTGTCCTTGACCGCGGACACGGCTATTTGAATAGTTTGAGACTCTGCAGAGGTGGTACACTTTCACCACAAAATTCGATACATTCATCAGGGATAACCCTGAATCATCATACTTAGTATGCGGATAATCAATCATAACCTTTCAATTACACACTCTAGTATAGGCACCTCCCCTATGAGCTTGGCCTCCCAGCCATGGCCATCTACCATCCTGGGCACTGCATAGGTGGACATTCACATTCACGAGGTAGCCCCAGCTTGTATGGTAAAATTGGAATGGTATCGCATCCAAACCCAACCATCAGTTTTTATAAAGGGCTAAGGCTCATGCCTCAACAATTTCATCATCAAATAATTGTGTTTCTCAACACATGTTAAAACATTTCAATAGAATGAATCATCATTCCAAGGTTTTCATAATCATTTTCACCAAGTATTCCCATCTAAAGTGATCAACGTTTATGCTTAGCACTAGCCATTAAAGTTGAGGGTATTCAATAATGAGGGGTGCTAATCAAGTGTAACTATCCAACTCTAGTTTTATGTATTTTGATGACATCTAAGTATAACTATTTAGGCCTAGTTTTATACTCTTTATGGTATCTATCCTATTTTTCTAATACTCACAAAGCACTAACTAAGAGTAAAGAACTTTGGTAAAAGTAAAAGAATAAAGCTTGCAAGTAAAGCTTGGGATTGATATAATCAAAGTTGCATAACCAAGCATGCCTAATGCATCTTGCATAGGTTATCTTGCAAGGATGGCTTGCATAGTTAACTTATAGTGTTAGGCTTGCATAGTTCTAGCTTGCAATTAGTGAAGGCTTGTCTTGAGTAGTGTAGTGGTTGAAGTTCTCTTCTTCTTCTTCTTCTTCTTCTTCTTCTTGGTAGTACTCCTCCTCTTCGTATCCCGGGTCGGTACTATCATCTATAAATGAATACGAGGTACACAATCACCAAACAATACTTAACTATTTCTGTTTAGCACACTAAGGCTCACACTTGATGATCTAGCATCATCACAAACATCACATGAAATACAGACCTAATTTTATTTATCTTATTTTAGAAAAGTAATTTCCACTCATTGAAAAATATTTAGATTTAATATTCTCCAATTAAAATATGGGATCATGTTGACACATGTCATCACCACACATTCTAATACTTGGGAATGTGATTTAAAGTGGTGCTCATATTTTATAAAGTTTAAAATTATTATTTAATACAATTAAAGTGACTAGAAATGCCTATATAGTATTCTTTTAGTACTAGTCTAAGATCACTGCCTATAAACCTAAATATTTTTACATATTCTGATAGATCTTGTCAAATGTGATTTTTGAGAGTTGGAATCAACTCAAAAGTATTTACGGTTGATTTTTGAAAAATGTTTGAATGTGGAAAAGTCGCTGTCTTGTTATTTTTACTAAAGATTATCTCTAACTCCAAATGATTTAAATCCAAAGGGCTTGGATAGATAATTTAATTACCTTTCTAAAAAAATTTAAATCATACAATTTGGTTTAGTGAAACTCTTTGAATTGATTTTTGAATCTGTGGATAGAAACTAGTTTAAACTAAATTGGAAAATCCTTATTTGAATTTCTGGGCTACGCGCGGGAAAGTAAACATGCCGGCCCAACTGCACTACATAGCGCAGCGGGCTGCTGACAGACGGGGTCCACTCGTCAGCGAGACTAATTAAACGAAACGGTAGTTTCAATCTGGGCCGTGCGATTAGACTAGGATCTAACGGCTGACATGCATCGTCTACGACGAACAGCTCCAGTGAGACTGAACCCTAACTGCGATGGTGGGGGTCGTGTGAGGCTCACCTGGGCTCTAGCTAGGGTCAGCGATGGGGGCCAATGGGGTTGTCATTGACGGCGGTTCAAGGCACGGTCACGACAACTCTTGGGGCGGCTCCAATCAAAGGCTCCTCTACTCCTCTGCAGCGGCGAACTCCGGCCAAATTCCAGCGATGTGGTGCTCGCCTTGCTCCGGGGAGAGGTGTGGGAGGCTCAGTGAGGAGTGGTGAGGGTGTTGGTGTGGAGAATGGAGGCGGGGACGTCTCCATTTATACTGCGGTGACGGGACCGAACGGTGTGGGCGCGGGCTTGTCGGTGACGACGCTACAGGCGGCTAGCGACGCGGCTGAGGCTAGGGGACGGTGCGTGGTTCCCTGGTGGTTCTCACGGGTGTAACGGCTAAGCACGGGGCGGTCTAGGATGGTCGGGAGCGTGCGGCGTTCTGCGTAGAGGCGGAGGTGTTTGCGACAGCGTGCGGGAGCTATGGGTCGCGTGGCGGCGAACGGGGTGTCTACGGGGTTGTGGTGATCATGGCGAGCGTGAGCGTGCGCGGCGAGGGTGAGGCGTGGTCTGTGCGAGGCGGTCGGGCGCGGCGAGCTAGCACGCTCTAGGCATGATGCAGAGACGCGGTGCGCGGCGTAGCTAGGGTGGTCCAGGGCCAGGCTAGGGTCGTGGCTTGGACAAGGGGTGGCAGTGGACTGCAGCGTGTCTGGTGCGTGTCGTGGGCGAGGACGGCGTGGCTCCTGGCGTGCTGTCCACTATCGGCCGGCGGCGACCTCATTCAGGCAGCGCTCTACTGTGCACAACGGCAAAAAGGGGGCTGATCTGGTGCTTGGTTAGGCACAGGGAAGACAAGGGAGTTAAGGGGAGACCAATTTGTCGAATGATCACTATTTAAACAGTGAAGTTAGGCAGTAGTTAGATTAGTGTAAGCAAGGTGTTTGTTGTAATGGCCGCAAGAAAATTACTTTGGAAACTTTGAATGGAACTTTTTGAGTGATTTGATCTTAAGCTTGAGTATCTATGTTTGCTTGGAGAGGTCAAGTGGAATTGGTTTGATGGGTTTTTGAAAGTGGGATCTTACCATATGAACTAGATTAAATTTTCAACTGTCCATTAAATTGATTTGGAAAATGTTTTGTAAGTTTGTAAAGTGGGCCTTAATACACTTTTACTTGGTCTAGCAAGGGGTGAAATTTTTTGGAATTGTTTCTGTTAGAATTTCTCTTCTAGGAACACCTAAAGTGACCTAGTGGTTAACTTTGGCCAAAATAACCATTTGGTTATTTAACTCATATTTGATTTCTTTTTCTTTTGAATTTTGTTTGTAAAATGGCCTAGATGATGTGGTATTCATCTTTAAACCTTTTCTAATCATTTGTAGCAATCAAACATGGAAATTGCACTCATTCATACACTAATGCAATTCACACATATACTCATATTAGATTTAATAATAAAAGATTTTATTAACCCTAAACTTGGGTGATTAGAACTTGATAATCTTGATTAATATTTTTGGGGTGTTATAGTTTTCGCCAAATCTGCTGGGGCAGGGAAGGTCGGCGTGCTAACGTGCAACGGCCAGGGCGGCGCCCCTAGTCGGGGTGGTGGCGGAGATCCTCTCCCGGCGGCGGAGGTGGGACTGGACCTGGTGGCCATGGATGAAACCCTAGATTTAAATCAAGGTGTCTCCTGTCACTACTAGGAAATAGGTCACCTGTAGCGTGCGATTTTTGGATTGTGTAGCATGACCCCCACGCTGCAGGTATCGCGCCACTGATAATAACTACCTGTAGCATGTATACCCCACGCTATAGGTATATAGACTATCTGCAGCGTGCACCCCCATGCTACATGTAATTGGACTATCTGCAGCGTGCCACCCCTATGCTACAGGTAAATAGAGTACCTGCAGTGTGCCTCACATGCTACTGATATTATATACTTAACTGAAGAGTGCTCCTCCACGCTACAGATGTTTTATTCATGTAGCTAATCCTTTTTTTTTTCTGCCGTATTTTTGGGTCGTGGCAGCGATAAACAGGTATTTTGCAGCTAGTATAAGGTACTCAGATATTCAAATACATACATAGTAGAGCACAGTAGAAAGTAGTTGCCCATTACATATAATAGTCATTCTTGGAATACACGAAGTCTAATGAAAGTAATACAAATCGATATCAATCGAGTAGCATCTACAACATGCAATCATCTAGTCATAATCTAAACAATGATGACATAGAGAAATGCAATCATCATGAGCATGAACAACATGAAAAATATGTAGTTCTTCATCTTGTTGTTCTTCTTCCTCTGAAACTCCAAGTAACTAGCTCTCGCTAGTGCCTCGCTTGAAAACGATTGAGTGGATGTTGCCGAGGAAACGGTTCACTTGCGCGTGAGCATCCGGCCACTCGGGGTAGACTCCAAAAACCCTCCCTGTGTACACTACATAACACCTCTGCATCTATTGATCAAGGTATATGCATCATATTACATAGATAGAGAATGTAACAAAAAAGCAAAAGAGTTGAAATAAATGATCGCAATAAAAATGATACAATTAAGTAAAGCATGATGCATGATTTAGAGCACCACAACTCACAAATTCAACGATAGCATGCAATAAAGTTTTACATCACAAGTTCACTAGTCCTAACTTCCTCGTCTTCCTTCGAGTCGGCCTCGTTGCCTTCATCGCTTCCCTCGTTGCCATGGGTGGTCAGAGGATTCGGTGCCCTGAAGTGCACCCAGTACTTGTCCACCTCCTCATCAGTTGGCAACCGAGAACACCCGACGTCGTTGGAGTCATGAGGTGCCGACATCTAACACTAAATTTGAAAATAGTTAGTACCTATTTTGGAGCGCTCCATATATCTTATTTTTAGCAAGTCATACCAAAGTTGATAGAAAATTTTGGCATGAACTTGCTAAAAATAGGACATATGGAGTGCCCGGAATTTGCCGAAACAGAAGTGAATCATATTGCAAGTACACATATTCACAAACTAGACACATTCATCACATTGCCAAATACACCACATTTGCCAAATACGCCAAATGCCCCACATTCACCACATTAATAAAAAAATGCATCATCACAATAGCATTAAGAAGCAGCTAGCAACATTACCAAGCAGCTAGCAACACAATCAACATGTAGCTTAAGGAAAAAACTAACCCTAGCTAGGATAAGAAGGGATTAACCATGTGTGTGAGGCGCGGCTCCAACGGCGCGGCGCTAGGCGAGGCGTAGCGCGGGCGGAGAGGGGCGGGACGTGGCTCGGGCGGCGCGGGGCGAGGCGGCTCGGGAGGCGCGGGGCTAGGCGATGCTTGGGCAGAGAGGGGTGAGGCGCGGCTCGGGCGGCGCAGGGTGGGAGAGGTGCGGGCGGTGGGGAGAGTTGTGGGCGGAGAGGCGCGGTGCAGCGGAGCGGCGCGACACGACTCCCACGGCGGCGATTGGAGGCAATGAAGGAAGAAGTGTGTGTTTGGGAGGAGAAGCAGGGGAGTGGTCGTCGTCGTTGGGTTATTCTCAGGTTATCTGTAGGGTGCCACCCCCACGCTACAGGTAATGTTATCTGTAGCGAGCCCCCCACGCTACAGGTAACCTGAGATTTTTTTAGTCTCTTTTTTTTATAGTTTTAGTTGTTTGTCATTTAAGTACTTACACAAAATAAAAAATCTTACATAAAATAAAGAACTAATTAATACATATATAGAAATAAAATAAAAAACTAATCTATACTTTCTTATAAAGCAAAATCCCACTAAGTAGCAATTATGATAGTCTACCTGAACATGCAAGCTATCCATATCACTCACTATTTTAGCCAATCAATTGACCATATCATCTCATTAGTATTCATTTATGATAAATGCAAGCTATCCATGTCATCTACTTTTTTGCCATATAATAGTCCATGCTACCAATTTTTATTCATCAAATATAAACACTTTTTATATTTATTAAATTTGGACTCTTGGGACTATTGTGACCAATCTCGCATATTTTTGTAAAAAACTTCATATTTTATGCATTTTATACCTATTCATTTACGCAATCATTTTATTAAAGAGATCTCTGTCGAAACGCGCAGGGTATTCTTCTAGTTAAGAATAAAGTGCTTACATATATAGAAATAAAAAGCTTACACAAAATAAAGTGCTTGTCACGATCATGCTTATACAAAATATAAATTAAAGAAAAATACACCGTTTCTCAGCGTTGTTTCACATACCTTTCTTAACTTTTTTATTCTCTTGCGGTTAACTTAGGCAAACATTGTGCATTCTTCTCTTGAACAGATTACTGGTCTTAGATAACGTAGTATTTTTTTATTCTTTTATTGTATGTTTCTTTATCATCATCATCATCTTCTTCTTCCATATCCATGGCACGTCCTTTGCTAAAAATAGGACATATGGAGTGCCTAGAATTTGCCGAAACGGAAGTGAATCGACGTTTTAGCAAAACATAGGCCACTCAACCTGCATATTTTCAAACTGGGTCACCAGATCAAAACACATAATACAATTTTATGCATCTTATCGGTTCCCGGATGCAAACATACGACTCTCCGCCACGCCAAATAATCACCGACCCACACATACAAGCGTACCGATGGAGAGCGTGGTGTGTGCGCCAACATATTGCAAGAGCTACAATTAATGCATCATTAATAAAAGAGAAGAGAGTATGGAGGAGAGTGATAATTACATAGGTCTAGATCTAGGAGCTTGCGGTACTTAACAAGTAGATCTAGTTGTTGTAGCTTGTGGAAGAGTAATTTAGCTAAGTTAGATGTTGTTCAATTAATCTCACTAGGTATAATTAATAAAGAGGGGGGAGAGGGAAGGGGGGGATGAGGGGAGGAGGGGGGGGGGGAACAAGCAAAGTGAAATGAAGAGGGGGGGGTGTGATAGGTGGCTGAAATCAAAGTGATAGGTTTGTAGAGGTTAGTAGCGTGCGCTACAAGTTCCACTCTACAAGTAACAAACTATCTACAATGTTAGAAATAATCACAGTACAGATCGTGTATGTCATACGCGTATGTGGGTCAGATATATCAGAATCGTCCGACAAAAGGTACATGCTACATATAGTTTCATACCTGTAGCATGCGCTTATTCGGCAATCTTGTAGATATTTTTGGACTTTTTTCTCAAATGTCCATGCTACATACATTTAGCGTTCTTCTCAAATGCCCATGCTACATATAATGTTTATCTGTAGTGTGGACTTTTTTGAATGCTATAAAAAATTAATGGGTTCGTAGCATGGAAAACAAAAAATTTCTACCGCAAGAACAAACAAAACCCAGATCTAATCTAGATAAAAGCCAAGATCTAATCTATTAGACATGTGTAACGAGATAGATCTGTACTAACCCTTATAGATCCGACAGCGTTACGAGATTCGGATCTCGTGGTTGATGTAGTCGATCACTTGCCGATCTCAAGATCGAGTGGACGATCCTTCCGGCGCCGCGTTCCGGCAGCGCTTCCGCAGTCGGTCACACGTGCGGAGTCGAAGCAGACCTTCCTCTCCCCGTTCCAGCGAGCAGCGGAGGTAGTAGATCTCTCCACGGAATCCCAGCAGCACGACGGCGTGGTGGTGGTGGTGGAGTAGAGAATTCTGCAGGGCTTCGCCTAAGCCAGAGCAGAGGGAAGGAGGAGGAGAGAGGCGGCTAGGGTTTGGAGTGGAAGGGGGGAAAGGGGTGGCGCCTCCACCCCCTCTATTTACGGGAGGGAGGCGCCATGGGGAGGTGGAGTCCTTGTAGGACTCCCCTCTCCCTTGGCCGGCGGATCAAGGAGGTGGGGGGAGAGTCCTACTCCCCCACGAATCCTTGTCTTACCCCACAAGGATTCCTTGATCCTTTCTTGGTTTTCAAGTAAACTCCAAGAAATCTTCCAGAACCTTCCGGAACATTCCGAAACCTTCTAGAATCCCCATACAAATACTCCGGAACATTTCCTAACTTAGAAAATGATCCCCAATATATGAATCTTATTCTCCGGACAATTCCGGAGCTCCTCGTGACGTTCTGAATCCAATCCGAGACTCCGAACAACATTCGGTCTCCAACGCACATTCCATATCTACTTAAAACAACTTCGAACCTTAAGTGTGTCACCCTATGGTTTGTGAATATGCAGACATGATGGAGACACCTCTTCGATCAATAACCATCAGCGGGATCTGGAGATCCATAACGGCTCCCACATACTCAACGATGACTTTGTGATCGATAGAACCATTAACATACGAAACCAATTCCCTTTGTCATGCGATACTCTACTTATCCGAGGTTTGATCGTCGGTATCTCCATACCTAGTTCTACCTCGTTACTGATAAGTACTCTTTACTAGTTCCATGTTATGTCATCCCTTGTGACCTAGTCACATGCTTGCAAGCTAATTAGATGACATTCCACCGAGAGGGCCCAGAGCATATATATCCGTCATATGGATGGACAAATCCCAATCTTGGTCCATGCGCTTCAACACATACTTTCAGAATACCCAATGACACCTTTATGACCACCCAGTTACGAAGCGGTGTTTGATGTCATCAAAGTACCCATCCGGTGATGGTGATTAACATAACCTCATGGTCGAAGGATTAGGTTACTATGTATTTTAAAGCTTATAGCAAACGAACTTAATGACTTGATCTTATGCTATGCTTACTACGGGTGTGTGTCCATCACATCATTCTCCTAATGATATGATCTTGTTATTAACGACATCCAATGTCCATGATCAGGAAACCATGATCATCCATTAATCAACAAGCTAGTTTAACAAGAGGCTTACTAGGGACTCTTTTATGTTTACAAAACACACAAGTATTAATGTTTCCGGTTAATACAATTATAGCATGGGATGTAAACATTTATCATAAACATAAAGATATACTAATAACCACTTTATTATTGCCTCTTGGGCATATCTCCAACAGTCTCCCACTTGCACTAGAGTCAATAATGTAGTTAAAAACTTGTGCATTCAACACCTATGGCTTTCTGGTGTTGTATAGACACTATTGCTAGTGGTAAACATAATCTTTGGATCTAACACTTCCAGGTCCGTGTGTATTTGCATGTCCTTGCGTCTCTACGCATTACTCATTCTCCAATGAGATGGCATTGTATAAATTTGGTCCTTTGGTGAGACCTTTAGTTCCTTGGGATTAAATCATGTTGATACAATTGTCGTACAATGTATCTTCATAGTATTATCCCGCTATGAACCACGCCTAGTTTGATAACAACCTACTTAACACAAATGCCCTCCTTTGCTGCTACTATAGCAGTTATATACTTAGCCTTTTGTTGTAGTATCCGTCACAATATCTCAACTTTGGAACTCATCCAAATCCATCATGGAACATCCTTTCCATTATATTGTGCCACCCATAGTCTAAATTGAGATAAATTTAATTTGTATCTTGTGACAAAACTAGTATCAATGTAACACTTTACAATGAACTACCTTTAACTATTTGTCACTTATACATGATATATTCTTAGTTCTTCCAAAGCTCATAAGAATATCTTTACTATTGTCCAATGATCATCTTATGAATCATTCTGGTATATGCTCATAACATTTAGAGCATAGGACATATCTGGATGTGTACATCTCAAAGAATGATTGATCAAAATATTCTTGTGATTTCACCAAGTGTCAAAACACTTAAATCTCGTGTCAGCATACTTGAATCTTGATTTAGTCCTTTCCGTGCGTCAAGAACCTTTCTTGTTGTTTCCATATTGAACTCATTCAACATCTTATCTATGTACATTTGGCAAAACCATATTAGCGCCTCAATCTATTCATATAGACATTGATGCCTAATTCTTGAGTTATGCCTAAGTCTTTCATCGAAATGAAATTTCTTAACCTATGTCAATAAAAGATACATTATTTCTAATCAACAATATGTCTTTCACATAATGTATTAGAAATATGTCTTAGCGCTCCCACTTAATTTCTTGCAAAATGCAAACATCTTCATCGTCTCTGAAGATTCCAACTCCGCGATGCTCACTTCAACCATTGAAGTTTTGCATACTCTTTTAGCATCCTTTGAATTAACAAAACCCTTTGGATCGTGTCATGTACACGTCCTAGGTAACCATTCTATTAGAAGAACTTGTTTTGTTTGTTCAACTACCATATACCAAAATATATGTAGTGGTTGCTACATTAATCCGTCCAGACTAAATATCGCTATGAAAGATCAAATCTTATCATAGTCAATTCCTTGAACATTGTCGTAAACTCTTTCCGACATGTCGACTATTTCATAGATTTGAAACATCCATGTCTATTTCTTTATAGATCCAAACACGACCGATAGGCTTCACGCCTTTCCGGAGGGTCTTCTAAGTTCAAAAACTTGATTTCTCGTGTATGGATACTATCACGGATTCCATGACTTCTAGTCATTTTATGGAGTCAGGGCCCATCATCGCTTCTTTGCATGTAGTCGGTTCATCATTGTCAAAACAATAACGACTTGCTTATCAAATCTTACTATTTGATTCTTACCGACCCACACGGTTCTATAGGAACTCTAATCTCTGAGATCACACCTTTTGTAATCACGAGAGCCATGAGCATTGTAGCCGCCACTGGGACACTTTCCGGCGCTGCGCTACTTAGCACATATAGATAAGGTTCAACAACCTTATCAAAGTTCTATTGTCCTCCCACTTAACTTTTCACGAAAAATTCCTTCTCAAGAAACTTGACGTTCCAAGCGACAAACTCTTTTGTCCTCGGCGTTATGGAGAAATTCCCAACAAATTCTTTGGAATAACCTACAAAGACGTGCTTATCCGACTTTGGTTGTAAACATTTTACTTATGCATAGCATACCCAAATTTAAGAAAAGACAATTCGGGTTTTATCCCAAACCATAACTCATATGGTGTCATTTCATCGGATCACGATGGAGCTCTTTTCAGTGTAAAAGCGGTAGTCACTAAAGCTTTAATCTTTAAAATATAATGGCAGTTTTACAAATGACACCTTTGATCTTACCATGTAAAACAAGGTTTCATTACATATCTCAAACACTTCATACTCCTATGGTGTTTTGGGAAATGCAAATCCATGGAACGATTCCTCAAATCTTAGGTGTTTTGCTAAACTTGTAACTCAAACATCTTTCTTTATGATCCAATCATAAACTCTTTTATTTTCTTGTTACAATGATTTTCTACTTCATCTTGAAAGTCTTTGAACATTTTTCAAATGTTTCATACTTCTTCCTTATTGAGTAAGTATATACATATACTCACTCAAATCTTCGGAGAAAGCATATGAAGTTGAATCCATCGCCCACGACTACACATAATGGACTATATACATCAATATGTACAAATTCCAATCAGTTAGTCGTTCGTTCCTCTTTTAGCCTACGAACGGAGTTTTAATTATCTCCAGGAAAGTATCACAAGCGTCATTTGATCCAAATCAAAGACTCCAAAAATCCATCAACATGGAGTTTCTTCATATATCCTTTCAATATAATTTAAACGGCGATGTCACTTCGCAAGTGATCTTTCAATCATTTGTATTGCGACATTTTAGCATTAGTTTTATGGTCGTTATTTCTCCTACCAAATTTGTATATTATCCATCTATTATGGAAATACGGTAATTATTTGAACAACCTTTTGTCGTCATAATACCTGATCAAAATAACAATTATTGAAACAAATCTTGAAGGCAAGCTTTGATGTTAACGAGCAACACAACAACCCTTTGTTTGTTTTCGATGAACATCATCACATTTTCTCTTGCTAGTTACTTAGGCCATTGCAGTTCATGAATTGTGTTGTCCTGTATGATACTTCATACCAACCAATTCGGTATCCAATACCGGTATCCAATACCTAAGAACCACATTGTTTAACAAGCAAGGAATACAACCATAACATGTATATCTTCTATATGCCTAAGTTGGACATCTCCAACCTTTTATTTTCTGCCAAATATTTTATAGATTCTCTTTCAGCAATTCCTTTTCTTTTAAAAGAATCTATCAACATCAATAGTGGTGTCATCAACATGACACATGGTACAAAGCGTATATAGTCAACTACTAATACCTTTGGACTTGCACTTTGAGGTGGATCACCATCATCAAATGTTTGGTGTTCTTTCAAAAATCCATTCTTTAGTAATCTTTTAGTGTAGTAAAAATTTTACTTACATCTTCTATTCATCCTTATCATGACAACTTTCATGATCAAGCTACTATAGCCTATAAGGAAGAATCGCGAATATAATATCAGTTCCCCAAACCTTTTTGGTAGATTCGGATGCCTAGCATCTCCATCCTTCACAAATTCTCATACAATATGAGAACATGTATTTTGCTAAATTATACTCTATCATAATGCAACCAAAAACATTGTTTCAGATATCACAATATCTTTCACACATGATGGTTTCTGAAACAATTTTCAGCTCCAATATAATCTTGATATTAAAACAACCTTTTGAATATCAATAATCATGGAGGCAAACATGATACTTTAGATACTAACATTGGAATTCTTACTCTTGATTTAATACTACTTATTAAACTTCATGGAGTAAATAGAGTTTGCTGAAAGTTTGCAATAGGACTTATAAACTTTAAATTGACATTCAAAACAATACGGTACCAGTTCGTAAAGTAAATATCCATAATTTCTATAGTTCCACTATCTCAACTATAACTAAGCGTAAGGTGGTGAACGGATGCCAATGACTACAACAAACTATGCAAATTCACTTTGATTATGTTTATGATAAATTGAGTTCGACTAATCCAAAATACAAATGAACTCCCACTCAAAAAAAATCCCTCGAGTTGTTTTAGTGATTACACGAACCAAATACACTACACCAAGTCCGATCATCACGTGAGATGATGTAGCTTTAAAGGCGAACAATCAACATGTTCATCATATCATCCATATGACTCATGCTTTACCTTTCGGTATTCCCTGTTCCGAGACCATGTCTGTACATGCTAGGCTCGTCAAGGTTAACCTTAGTTTCCGCATGTGCAAATCTGGCTTGCACCCGTTGTATGCACACGTAGAGTCTATCACACCCGATCATCACGAGATGCTTCGAAACGACGAGTCTTAGCAATGGTGCCAACTAAGAACGAACACTTTATTACTTGATATTTAGTGAGAGGGATCATCTTATAATGCTACCGTCGCGATCTAAGAAATAAAAGATGCATAAAGGATTAACATCACAGGCAATTCATAATTAGTGTGATATGATATGGCCCTTTCTTCTTGTGCCTTTGATCTCCATCTCCAAAGCACGGACATGATCTCCATCATCACCAGCATGACGTCAAGGTCAGTGGCACGGCTTCATGGTTGTCCATCATCACTAGCAACTATTACAACTACTTGGAACAAAGCTATTACAAGATGAATAGACACGCAGGTCTTAACAGAATTGAAGACAACCATTAGGCTCCTGCCGGTTGCCATATTACAACAAGGATCATTGCATACATCAAATATAATCACACTCACATGATGGCCATATCACATCACAAAACCCCTGCAAAAACAAGTTAGACGCCTCTAATTTTCTTTGCATGTTTTACGTGGCTTGAGGCTTTCGAATAAGAACGGATCTTACCTACGAAACTGAACCACAACGTTGATACAAGTGCTATCAAGTTGCAAAGTGTAAATTGGATCTATACTATGGTGAGAGAGACAGACACCCGCAAAGCCACTTGTGCAAAGCAAGTTACACGTCAAGCGTGGAGCAAGTCTCATGTGCGATGACATGTAAGGTTAGCCCGAGCCGCTTCTTCCCACCATACCGCAAGATGCAAAGTACACAAAGAAAAAGACGGCACGAGCACCAACGCCCACAAAACCATTGTGTTCTACTCGTGCAACAGATCTACGCATAGATACGGCTCTGATACCACTGATGGGTTCGTAGCATGGAAAACAAAAAATTTCTACCGCCAGAACAAACAAAACCCAGATCTAATCTAGATAAAAGCCAAGATCTAATCTATTAGACATGTGCAACGAGATAGATCTGTACAATTCCGGAGCTCCTCGTGACGTCCCGAATCCAATCCGAGACTCCGAACAACATTCGGTCTCCAACGCACATTCCATATCTACTTAAAACAACTTCGAACCTTAAGTGTGTCACCCTACGGTTTGTGAATATGCAGACATGATGGAGACACCTCTTCGATCAATAACCATCAGCGGGATCTGGAGATCCATAACGGCTCCCACATACTCAACGATGACTTTGTGATCGATAGAACCATTAACATACGAAACCAATTCCCTTTGTCATGCGATACTCTACTTATCCGAGGTTTGATCGTCGGTATCTCCATACCTAGTTCTACCTCGTTACTGATAAGTACTCTTTACTCGTTCCATGTTATGTCATCCCTTGTGATCCAGTCACATGCTTGCAAGCTAATTAGATGACATTCCATCGAGAGGGCCCAGAGCATATCTATCCGTCATATGGATGGACAAATCCCAATCTTGGTCCATGCGCTTCAACACATACTTTCAGAATACCCAATGACACCTTTATGACCACCCAGTTACGAAGCGGTGTTTGATGTCATCAAAGTACCCATCCGGTGATGGTGATTAACATAACCTCATGGTCGAAGGATTAGGTTACTATGTATTTTAAAGCTTATAGCAAACGAACTTAATGACTTGATCTTATGCTATGATTACTACGGGTGTGTGTCCATCACATCATTCTCCTAATGATATGATCTTGTTATTAACGACATCCAATGTCCATGATCAGGAAACCATGATCATCCATTAATCAACAAGCTAGTTTAACAAGAGGCTTACTAGGGACTCTTTTATGTTTACAAAACACACAAGTATTAATGTTTCCGGTTAATACAATTATAGCATGGGATGTAAACATTTATCATAAACATAAAGATATAATAATAACCACTTTATTATTGCCTCTTGGGCATATCTCCAACAAAAATATCTGTGCGTGGGCAAAAATGGGCGCGCTACTAACTGTCATGTGCCTATAGCCTACTTCCTAGTAGTGCGTGTTGTCTCCTAATTCCTCTTTGATGCATGGTTGAGCCAGATCCGGTGGAGGGTCGATCCTGCTCTGCCACTGCCTTTCTCGATGTTGGCTAGCCCACGGGATGCTGCTAGGGGTTGGAGCGGTGGATCTTGTAGGTCGCCGACAGGTGGCGTGGGGGCTGCTGGCTAGGCTTGAATAAAGCTGGTGGTCCTCGGATCTCTCGCACATCAGGACGAAGATCTACTTGATGTGTGCCTTCATGGATTTGTCCAGAGTGTCTAGTTCCGGAAGGCTTCACCAGCAAACTCCCATGGGCGCATCATGCCTGGAGTTTGCTAGATTGGAAAGAATTAGGTCGTGTGCACCTATGTTTTTGCTGGCCGTTTGGTTTCAGATGGAGCGTGGTGAAGCTCTTCTACATGTTACTATCGTGTGCCATGCCTTTGCCGATCCATGATGAAGTCAGATGTGGAGAATTTCATGAAGATAGAAACATAAGGGCTAGCTATGGTGGATTGAGCCTTTGCGGTGTTGAGGATCTGGCTTGGTGATTTATGACTCGCAGCAGCGTCTGTTGGAGGGGGTGACAATACAGGATATGTTCAGAGTCTTACCTTGCAGGATGAAAACCCAAGTTCTGATCTTCATTGGTTGTGTCTGGAAATGGCCTTACAGAAGGCATTGTTTTGCGAGCGAAGACTTCCTCCAAGGTGAAAACTTAGGATCTTTGATCGGGTGACGACAACGCTTGAGCACTATTTCCTTCTTGGAGGCGTCGTTTTTGGAGGGGTTGGACTCTGGTTTTTGTTTTGGTGGTGTTAGTGTTGCTGCTGCTAAGGATCTGATCGCCATAGTGGGAATTTTCTTTTTTGTAATTCTTCTTATTTTCTCGACTGTGTGCATCCATAATGCCAATAGGATAATGCGTTGTTGCAAAGACTAGGTGTAATTGGTATCTTGCGATATTAATATATGCTCCTTTCCAAAAAAAACTATGATATCGTGATAGTGATAACCTCGGCCTACATGCGCAAAGCATTAATTTACTATCTAAAAAGCGTTAATTTACTCTCTAAAAAACGTAATTTACTAGGATATAAAATTTTCTCCATACGCCATCCTCCTCCAGGATAGGCTCCCAGCCGCCACATACGACGGAGATGGCAGCGGAGTCCTTGCCACCAGGGAAGGAACAAAAGAGCATCCTAGCAAAGGTCAACCATCCCCGCCATTCTTCAGCCACCTTCTAGTTTAAAAAATGTGTTGACTAGTGGATTTGTGAGAGGGATTGGAGCATGGTGCTTTTTTCAACTACAATCTTTGCTGATAGTAAGCTTACCTTCATAAATGTAATTGGTTGTGCCATAGATATTCTACCGATGGTCACCGGCTACAGCGAGCGCATGGTGGTGCTGGTGAGGCTTCTCATAGACACCTGCATTGCAGAGTTGCTAGACATGTTGGTGCAACTACAAGTATGGCCAGTCGAGTGTGCTCTAGTTCTCCTGCTCCCCTACGACGTGTGCCATTTTCGGCAGGTCGAAAGTGGTGGGCCATAGAGTACCAGGGTCAGACGTCCAACATTAGACCAGAATCGAGCATGTGTGGACATATAATTGAACAAACATTGACCCATAGCAATGCGCATGATCATGTGCTAGAAGCTCACCAAGATCTCCATAGAACTCGATCAATGGGTCCGAGGATGCACGGGAAAGATAACATGACCAATCGTTGGAGTATCTAGGACACTTGCCTGCTCGGGGCGGGAGGATGTCAGTTGTTGAGGTTGTTGGATAATTAGGCACAATTTCCGTGATTAATTCTAGAATATTAAACATGACAATACCAGCTACTCGCACATGTAACTCGAACATACTAGATGTACTAAACAACAAGATGAACGGAAACAGGCAGCAGCTAAACATGTACTCGTAGAACATGATTAATAACCAGACAGCAGCAAGTCGCACGTACCGTTCGATTGCAGTAATCGCAGCAGTAGACTTGGGAAAGATTGGTCGAAGCAGACGACGGCGAAGACGATGATAGGCAACACCGCCCGACTTGGATGGAAGACGAGCCGTGATGCAGAACTTGAGCAGTCGCGCAGGGCGCTTCCCAAAAACCTTATTCGCCCTCTCCCGTACAGGATCGCAAAGGCAAGTGGTTCCGGAGACCTGCTCTCCCGTCCGCCGGTGAACGCTGGCAAGCGGGATGGAGTAGACTACGGTGGCGGCGCAAGCAGAGAGGTTGGCAAACCCTAGATTGGTTTTCGGTGTGTACGTAGTGGAAGCCGCACTGGAGTTTATATAGAGCGGCTCGGGAGTCCCGCATAGGGCACGTCGTGGACCAAGCCCACGTTGCGCATGTTCGGGTCGGTTACAGATAGCCCACGATCCGGGAGCGACCCGAATAGGCTAACTGTTGGCACGTCTGTCAAAACCGCACAAGTTTTTCCAAGCAGCAAAAATAAAGCTCGGCTCGGCGAGATTCCCGCAACCCGGCGCGCGCGTCGTGACGAGACGAGCGGGCGGGCGGGCGGGCGTGCGTGCGTGCGAGGGGCGGCATCGTCGGAGGAGGAGCGCGCGTGTAGTTCTCCTCTTCTCACTCACTTTACTAAGTGGTGAACCACTCCACCTTATAAGGTGGTGTAACTCTCCTCCAACTTTCCATGTGGGACTAAATTTTAGCTCCCACTCCACTCATATGTGAGCTGGCACCAAATTGGGCCAAATCACACATGGGCTTTCACACACATGGGCTTTGAGATTTAGGGAAAATCTGAAATCTATATGGGCTTATTTATTTAGCCCATTATTTCTAACAATCCCCCACCAGATCTCAAATGCCCATTTGAAGATTTGCCAATTCCCGCTACTTGTTTATATACCAGTGTTTCAGTAGAGACTGTTAAGTTGAACTTCCGCCTAGAACCTTGAGCTACGTGTATCAGCAACTTGAACAATGGACGAACCTTGAATTGCAAGTTTGGTGCTTTTAGATTTCACACAAAGTCATAACTAGTACCTGGCTGCCAGTAGCCTACCCCGCGGGTGTAGCATATGCGTCATACTACTTGGTCTCTTCATGAGTTTACTAGAGATTACCCAAATCTCATAGATTGCGACGTTTAACAATCGGAACTCGTATAGGTGTGTTCTTTCAAGAATGCTCTGTAGGACAGCATCTTTGCTAATCATAGCCAACAGAAACACATTAAGGCATGTTGCCAACCTGCCTTACAGCTTTTGAGAGTTGTACATCTTCACATAGAGAGGGTTGTCTAATACTCTCCTCCGTCACACCACTAGCTTGTTTTTCCCAGGTCCTAATTCACGGGATCTCCGATCAAAAAGGTTGGGTTACCACTACTGTGTAACATCCATGGGTCTCAAACCCATCTCTCTCGATGCACTTTCTATCACGTTTTGTGATAGTCCCTTTGTAAAGGGATCTGCCAGGTTTTTGTCAGTTTGAATATACGTAACAGTAATTACTCCAGAGTTTCTCAATTTCCTGACAGACTTCAAACGTCTCTTGACGTGTCTTGATGACTTCGCGTTATCCTTAGAATTGTTCACTTTGACAATAATAGTTTGATTATCACAATTCAAGAGGATGGCCGGTATAGGTTTCTCAACCACCGGCAAGTCCATCAAGAGTTCACGCAGCCATTCTGACTCTACAGTGGTTGTGTCTAAAGCAGCAAGTTTTGCTTCCATAGTCGACCTTGTCAATATGGTTTGTTTGCAAGATCTCCATGATACCGCGCCACCTCCAAAGGTAAATACATACCCGCTAGTGGCGTAGAGTTCATCTACATCCGAGATCCAGTTTGCATCACTATATTCTTCGAGCACCGATGGATGCCCCGAATAGTGTATCCCATAACTCATTGTACCACATAGATAGCGCATGACCCTTTCAAGTGCACACCAATGTTCAGTACCCGGGTTAGACATGAACCTACTCAACTTGCTCACATCAAAAGAGATGTCGGATCTTGTCGCGCTAGCTAAGTACATGAGTGAGCCAACGATTTGAGAGTATCTCAATTGTTCTTTTGGCTCTTTCTTGTTTTTCTGTAATGTCACACTGGGATCATAAGGTGTTGGAGAAGACTTGCCATCAACGAAACCGAAACGGCTCAAGATCTTCTCAACATAGTGTGATTGCGTCAAAGTAATCCCACTCTCGTGCTTAATCTACTTGATATTCAGAATAACATCAGCTTCTCCCAGATCTTTCATATCAAAGCTCTTTGACAGAAAGGACTTAACTTCATTTATCACATTCATGTTTGTACCAAATATAAGGATATCATCCACGTACAAACATAATATAACACCTTCGCCCCCACCATGGCGATAGTAGACGCACTTGTCAGCCTCATTAACGATAAAGCCAACAGAAGTTAATGTTCTGTCAAACTTCTCATGCCATTGGTTAGGTGCTTGCTTCAGGCCATATAAAGATTTTAACAACTTGCACACCTTTCTCTCTTCACCTTTTACCACAAACCCATCAGGCTGATCCATATAGATCTCCTCTTCCAACTCTCCATTGAGGAAAGCTGTCTTAACGTCTATTTGATGAACGGTAAGACCATAAGAGGCAACCAGGGATAGTAGTACTCGAATGGTGGTCAGTCTAGCAACAGGTGAATATGTGTCAAAGTAATCTTCACCTTCTCTCTGGGTGTAGCCTTTTGCTACAAGCCGAGCCTTGTACTTTTCAATAGTACCATTAGGCCTTAGCTTCTTCTTGAACACCCACTTGCAACCCACAGGCTTACAGCCATGGGGTCGTTCTGATAGTTCCCAAGTTCCATTAGAAAGAATCGAGTCCATCTCATTATGAAAAGCTTCTTTCCAATCATCTGCATCAGGAGATGCATATGCCTCTACAATGGAAGTGGGAGTATCATCCACAAGGTACACAATGAAATCATCTCCAAAGGATTTTGCAACCCTCTGTCTCTTACTCCGTGTAGGAGCTTCATTGTCATCCTTCTCTAGGACTTCTTCCTCACGTGGTTGATCAAAATTCTCACTAGATGCACTAGTTTTAGGAAGTATTTCAGAAGAAATTCTAGCAGTGCTATGCATATCTTTCATAGGAAACATATTCTCAAAGAATGTTGCATCACGAGATTCCATTATAGTATCAACATGCATATCAGGAACCTCAGATATAACTACTAAAAATCTATAGCCTACACTTCGCGGAGCATATCCTAGAAAGATGCAATCCACTGTCTTTGGTCCCAGTTTGCTTTTCTTAGGAATCGGTATGTTGACCTTAGCCAAACACCCCCAAGTGCGCAAGTAAGAAAGTGATGGTTTTCTCCCAGCCCACTCCTCATAAGGGTTTTTATATTTATTCTTGTTAGGAACTCTATTTAGGACATGACACACTGTCAACAAGGCCTCCCCCACCATGCCTTAGATAAACCAGCGGTGGCTAACATGGAATTCACCAAGTCAGTCAGCGTGCGGTTTTTCCTCTCGGCAACCCCGTTTGATTGAGGCGAGTAGGGAGGCGTCCTTTCATGAATAATGCCATGTTCCTCACAGAATTCATCGAAGATTTTGGGAAAATATTCAGCACCACGATCCGACCTAAGACGTTTGATCTTTCTCTCTAGTTGATTTTCAACTTCGGCTTTATAAATTTTAAAGTAGTCTAAAGCTTCATCTTCTGTGCGCAACAAATAAACATAGCAGTATCTAGTCGCATCATCAATCAAAGTCATGAAATATCTCTTTTCACCTTTTGTCAACACACCATTCATCTCACAAAGATCAGAATGTAGGAGCTCCAGAGGTGCCAAGTTTCTCTCCTCGGCTGCCTTGTGAGGGTTTCGAGGTTGCTTTGATTGCACACAACTATGGCACTTGGAACCTTCAATAGTGAAATTCGGAATTAAACTCATATTGGACAACTTGGACATCAAACCAAAATTAATGTGACATAAACGAGAATGCCAAACACTGGTATCATCATTAACACCGCCACAAATATGGTTTACGGACTTATTACAAAAATCTGAAAGTGAAAAGCGAACAACCCTCCGCACTCATATCCTTTACAAATAAATTGTCCATGTCTCGACACAATGACTTTATTATACTCAAAAACAACCTTAAACCCATCTCTGCATAGAAGGGAGCCGCTAACGAGATTCTTGTTCATGGAAGGGACATGTTGCACGTTCTTCAGCTGCACGATCTTTCCTGAAGTGAACTTCAGATCCACCGTGCCAACACCATGAACAGAAGCATGTGACCCATTCCCCATTAGGACGGATGAATCCCGAGCGACCTGATAAGAAGTGAACATAGAGATGTCAGCACACACATGAATATTAGCACCCGTATCAATCCACCAACATGGTGATTGAAAAACTGAAAGAACAGTAAATAGATGTCTTCCCCTTTTTCCCTTTACGATCTGCATGTTCTGGGCAGTCCTTGGAAAAGTGCCCGAGCTCTCCACAGGTAAAACAACCTAGCTCGGCCTTCTTCGGCTTCTTCTTCTTCTTGAAGGTTGTAGTCTTTTCAGGCTTGTTGAAGGAGGGCTTATAGTTCCCTTTGTTCTTGCCGAAGGTCCTCTTCTGCACCATGTTGGCGCTAGACTGACCCTCGCCTCCTTTCTCAGCAGTGTCCTTAGCCCGAGCCTTCTCCTCAACATCAAGAGACGCTATCAGGTTTTCAACCGATATCTCTTGTCTCTTATGCTTGAGAGTTGTGGCAAAATTCCTCCATGAAGAAGGCAACTTTGCAATGATGCACCCAGCCACAAACTTGTCGGGTAAGTTACACTTAAGGATTTCAAGCTCCTTGGTAAAGCACTGTATCTCATGAGCTTGTTCGACTACAGAATGATTGTTAACCATCCTGTAATCATGAAAGTTCTCCGTGATGTACAGTTCACTACCAGCATCTGTTACACCGAACTTAGCATTCAATGCCTCCCAGAGCTCTTTGCCATCTTTGAAGTGCATGTACACATCAAACAGCTTGTTGTCAAGAACACTCAGAACGCATCCCACAAAGGCAAGATTGGTTTCCTTGAACTTGTTCTGATCTTCTTTAGATATAGTTCCTTCAGGTAAACCCTCACTAGCCTCGAATACTTTCAGATTTTGCAGCCACATAGTGGTCTTATATTGCCACCTCTTAAAGTGTCTCATGTTTATCTCGGAAAATTGCCTATTATAAGGTTTTTGGATTGTTGGATAATTAGGCACAATTTCCGTGATTAATTCTAGAATATTAAACATGACAATACCAGCTACTCGCACATGTAACTCGAACATACTAGATGTACTAAACAACAAGATGAACGGAAACAGGCAGCAGCTAAACATGTACTCGTAGAACATGATTAATAACCAGACAGCAGCAAGTCGCACGTACCGTTCGATTGCAGTAATCGCAGCAGTAGACTTGGGAAAGATTGGTCGAAGCAGACGACGGCGAAGACGATGATAGGCAACACCGCCCGACTTGGATGGAAGACGAGCCGTGATGCAGAACTTGAGCAGTCGCGCAGGGCGCTTCCCAAAAACCTTATTCGCCCTCTCCCGTACAGGATCGCAAAGGCGAGTGGTTCCGGAGACCTGCTCTCCCGTCCGCCGGTGCACGCCGGCAAGCGGGATGGAGTAGACTACGGTGGCGGCGCAAGCAGAGAGGTTGGCAAACCCTAGATTGGTTTTCAGTGTGTACGTAGTGAAAGCCGCACTGGAGTTTATATAGAGTGGCTCGGGAGTCCCGCATAGGGCACGTCGTGGACCAAGCCCACGTTGCGCACGTTCGGGTCGGTTACAGATAGCCCACGATCCGGGAGCGACCCCGAATAGGCTAACTGTTGACACGTCTGTCAAAACCACACAAGTTTTCCCAAGCAGCAAAAATAAAGCTCGGCTCGGCGAGATTCCCGCAACCCGCAACCCGCAACCCGCGGCGCGCGCGCGTCGTGACGTGACGGGCGGGCAGGCGGGCGGGCATGCGAGCGGCGGCATCGTCGGAGGAGGAGCGCACGTGTAGTTCTCCTCTTCTCACTCACTTTACTAAGTGATGAACCACTCCACCTTATAATATGGTGTAACTCTCCTCCAACTTTCCATGTGGGACTAAACTTTAGCTCTCACTCCACTCATATGTGAGCTGCCATCAAATTAGGCCAAATCACACATGGGCTTTCACACACATAGGCTTTGAGATTTAGAGAAAATCTGAAATCTATATGGGCTTATTTATTTAGCCCATTATTTCTAACAGAGGTACATGGTGGGCCTCTAGCGACAGGACCGAGAGGCATGGGGCAGGCGATTCGATGACAACGGAGCTACATGACAAGGATGTCAGTGTATTCACAATCAAAACCTGTTGTCTGAGATATGTCCTGACACGTTTTGTACATGCACCACTCATGGTTAAGGAAACGGATTAACGCTTTGTAAATATATTGCTCATGGTCAAGAAAATGCATCTAAATCCACTCGCTCTTGGTTTATCCTTTTTGAGAACCAACATTGGTCCTGTGTCATGGCTTGGAGATGTCGCGTTTGATTCGATCGAGAAATCATGTGAGCATATCAGGAATGTGCTAATTTTTATCTTCTTAGTCTTTTTTTCGTTGTTCCGCAGCAAAAATACTACTAGTAGATATCGGGATACTGACAACCTTAGCCTACATGCGCAAGGGTTAATTTACTCTTAAAAAAAGCGGAATTTACCCAAAAATAAATTCTTCTCCATACGCAGTCATCCTCCAGGACAGGCTCCCAACCGCCGCATACGACAGAGACGGCAGCAGAGTCCTTGCCAACGGGGAAGGACCGAAAGAGTATCCTAGCCGCCAAGGTCAGCCAGCCCCGCCATTCTTCAGACACCTTCTGTTTAACTCTGCCACTCTAGTCCAGCAAAGTAACTAACGCGAGTGGCTCATTTTGGTTCATTCCGTCAGTTCAGGATCAGGATGAAGGAGAAGGATTCGGAGCCTGTCGTTGTATTGAGAATGGCAGTACCTAAACATGTTAGATAGAGGTGTGGGGACTAGCAGGGAAGCTGTCGATGGCGTCCACATGCGGGATTGGATACGAGCAAGTGTAGCGAGACACAAGAAGTACCCAGGTTCGGAGCCCTCGTGGTGAGATAAAGCTCCTACTCCTGCCGATATGGCTATTTGTACTATACGGGCTACAATCACTCATGGAGTTGTATCTTCTATCTACCTCCTTAAATGCACTGAGACCAACCCTTGCTACGAGAGCCTTGCCTCTCCTTATATAGGCAGAGAGGCAACGGTCTCACTGGCCAGTCCGGCTGGCGGGTCCCATAGGCAGGCCCCAACAGGCTGGTCATATACAGTATCCGGTACACTTACGTCCCATCGAGGTACATGCGGTAGGGTCGTCGTGGGTACAGTGAATGCCGTGCTAGCCTGTTGTCAGCATCTGGCCACTGTACCTGCGTCACCCAACAAAGTCTTCGGTATAGCCATGTGGTTGTGGGTCTTGTCACCGTGTAAGGGCGTACCCCGCACTGTGCAGCACGTCGCTCTTTCCTCCTGATTCCGTCCGGCTATGGTAGTGTAGCCGATCCTGTGTCTTGCTGCTCCTCTTGGTTCTGGCTACCATAAAGTAGCCAGCATGACTTGCTCATGTCCGGCTGCGCTCAACCAGCCGGACACGAACTGACTGCTGTAATTCTTGTCTGCTTGGGGTATCCGGAGGTCATCCCCCCGACACTAGCACCTCAGCGCGTGTAGATTTCGCCCTTAGGTGAAATGTGCGCGCGCTCCTCCCCAACTTTGAAATTTCTGGCCGGCTATGTCTGGCGGTTGCACTACCCGTGACGTCAGCGCTGACGCCGGCCACGCGCGCATGCACCATCATTGCTCTGCGATGCGTAGCGTAACGTCCCGTCGCACATAGCCTCGGGAAACTGCCGCTTGCCTCTTCGGTTTCTGATCCAGGATCTTCCGCGTGTTCGGCGTCTGCACAAAGGATCCTGTGTGGTGGAGGGAGCGGGGCGTGGCCTGATGGGCACCGCGTGGCACCGCAGACGGTTGCGCTTCCAGGCCTTTAAAAGGTCGCCCGGGGAGGGCAGTTCCTCCTTCCGCTCGTTTCCTTCCTAGTCTTCCCCCTACGCCCTTGCCTTCTCGCTTCGTCCTGCTAGTTTATGTCGTCGAATCCCGCTGCGCCGCCCGTTTAGCGTCACCGGAGACATGGGTCACCGCCACTCCACAACCGATGCGACGCCCAGCGAGCCGGAGATGGCTGCCGAGCGCGGAGCCTGGTGCAGTTCCTCCGTGACGAAGGATGTAACACCCTCAAATCGGCTCTATGCAAGTTTTAGCGATTCCCGCCAAACCCGCACAGAAACGATTCAAAGATGCCCACCAGGCACTTGCGTGCGGGTGGAAAACAAAGTAATACCATTACACAATAGTCCACGATGGAACCCACAGAACATATATATACAACAACAACTCCATGAGTCAAGAATACAGATATACTATACAAAGATCCAAATCACCTTGAAAACGATAGAGTGTCCGACTACAGACAATATGCAAATGGGGCTAAGAGCCCTGAAGAATAACCAATGGCGTCCATAACCCTGCCTAGGCCAATCCAGAAGGGTAACCCTGCTAACGACGTCGATCTCAAACCTGCTAAAACAAAAGGGGTGCCAACAAAGGGCAAAGGAAAAAGAGGAGCATCAGTACTGAGGCCAGTACATGGCGAGGCTAGAATTCGGCGGCTCTCGCCTACATAGGTATGGTGGACTGAAGCGACAGCGCAGCATGCACTAAATAACCTATAGAGACTCGATTAACTGTCGGCTATTAGAGAGAAATAAGAAAGACCTATTCGGAACCAACCTTATACTAACACCAATCATACCCATCCTGGTATTTCCCCTCGAGATCAAACGAGGAAGTCAAAACGAGGAACTCACACAGTTGACAGTTTTATTCATTCCATTATAGTTGAAGCACTTACTAGTCAGATATAGATAGCATGAGTCAGCCTGATAGCATAAGTAGTGAGAAGTTTTCAGTTAACCATTCAGTTGTAGTTGCAGTACTTACTAGTTAGATACAATTAGCATGTGACATTCCAAACCCAGCTGTTGTTGGCACTTTTATTTCATTCCATTGGAGTTGCGATACTTACTAGGCAGGTATAACATGACACGATACACCCCAGTTCCACCAGTTGTTGGCACTTTTATTATCAATTCCATTGTAGTGAAGCTGATTACTAGTCACATATTAAGTCAAATTTATAGCACTACTTTAGTTATGCTTGTCTATGATCGAGATAATGTGCTCCAAGTCGTCCATAACCGCGGACATGACTTTCAGAAAGATTTACCTTACAGGGGTGCACAAATAGCAACACACACACGATCAACCTCGGAAAAACCAAATCAAAACCCGACGAGGCTTTCACGACAAAGCAATCACAGGATTCATAAAATATTTCAGGGGGCCACCCCACTAAGCTACCCGTTACGAAGTCGGCCGGCTCCGCGATGGACCGAGGGTGTGTGGCGATGGCTGTAAATGACTGGGAACCCGAAAGTGTGACTGGGCTTGTCGATACAGCGGAAACGTGGCATGGGGTTCCTAAATAGTACAGGTGCTCCACGCACAATCGTAAATAAAGCAGTAGAGCATGGCATAAGTACAGGATAGTAATAAAGCCCCAAACTACTTTGTGGCCCCAAGAAATAAGAAATGAATCAAGCTCTGGCTAAGGGGGATCCATAGGGTCTCCCGGATGTGGATAGTGCGAATAATCAGGGAACAGGTATCAAGTACTCGGGGCCTACGGGACACAAGTGGACATGAAAAACCAAATAGCGTTTATTGCCCACCGGTGCCTCTTTCATTAGTTATCCTAGCAATTTAATATCACGTTGTAATTAAAGCCATAATCATCTCCACCATTAAACATGTGCCAATCTTCCAACAACGGTGAAATATCAACGACGCGAAGCAGCACGTGAGCAAGCAACTACGACTCGCAAGGCCGACTATCTATCAAACAATAGGCAATAGGATGTGTCCAAGGCAATATAGAGGCGGCAAGGATTATAAATGGTGCACGGAAACTAAAGCATCGCAATACGGATAGCAATAGATCAATAGGAGGAAGTAAATACTATAAATGCAAAATAGGTAGAAAGAGGGAGATGCTCGCCTGGGAAACACTGCCGAAGATACATTATCCGAAGGACTTGTCAATACTCGCATCCACTCAACAGCCTAATCCGTGAAGAAGTAAAACACTAAAAGAATCACCGGATGCAGTATTTAATACTACATTAGAAGATCGGGCATGTATGATGTATGACATGGCAAAGATGCGATGCGACTAGGCAATATTAAGCGGAACTGGGGTCCCAACAATTAATTAGATGGTTCATGTTGTTTAGTTACCCCCGATGACCCACAAGTATAGGCGGCGTATCGCAGTATTTTCGATAAGTAAGAGTGTCGAACCCAACGAGGAGCAGAAGGTGCTGGCTAGTGGTATGGATCAGGAATTCTCTGCAAATACTTAGCAAACGGATTTTTAGGGGTTTTCGATAAAGCAAGTATACAAAGTACGAGTAAATAAAAGACAGTAAGAATAAATGCAGCAAGTGGCCCAATCCTTTATGCAGCAAAGGACAAGTCGGTTGTATTTCATAAGATGACCAAACGTTCTCGAGGACACATGGGAAGACTGTCAAGTGCTTTCGCTTCATATAGTCGATTAATCTTCTCTAGCTTGCTAAGTGTTGTGTGGGTGAACCTGTGCTAATGTACTGCCCCATCCAAGACTAATACATACTTGTGATTATACCCCTTGCAAACATCCGTAAGTACAAGAAAGTAATTAAGATAGAAACCTAACCACAGCTTTAAACTCTAAGACCCTTACGTCCCTTGTGCAATGGTTTCCTAACGGGGGTTCAGGTTTCTGTCACTCCGGCAACCCCTACGATTAGTAGACAAATACACAATGCATTCCCCTAGACCCGTATAGGTGAAGTGTCATGTAGTCGACGTTCACATGACACCACTAGAAGAAGTACACCACAACTTAAATAACAATCTATTGAATCTTTCTCAACGCAACTCCACTACTAACAACAAGACTTCTCACATGTCCTCAAGAACAAAACGAACTACTCACAAGACATCATATGGATCATGATCAGAGATAGAATAATGATGTATAACAATCTGAACATAAACAATAATTCAATGGTTCACTCAATATCATCAACTACAAAGAGTAATCAACACCGGGAAAGTTTCCCCTATGAACTATGCAAGATTCAACACAATTGTTACAGCAATATGGAGATGGTGATGAGGGTCCTGATGGTGATGATGGTGGTGATGATGATGATGATGATCCCGATGAAGTCCAGCTTGATGGTGGTGTTGATGGCGACGATCTCCCCTCTCCGGGAAGGAATTCCCCCGGCAGAAATCTGTCTGCCGGAGAGATCTTTCTCTCTCGGTGTTTTCCGCCTCGCAGAGGCGTCGAAATCTTTCTGTGATCGCTCCCTGAGTCTTAGGGTTTCGTGGGGATGATATACGCCAGAGGAGAGAGGCCCCCTATGGCCCACCTCCACTCCATCTTCTGGCATCCTGAGTCTTCTGAAAAAATAGAATTTTCCGTATATTTTCCCGGATTTTCTGATCTTCGAATTTTGCCTCCAAACAACACATTTTCCATCAGAATCCTGACTGCAGCGGTCCATGCTCCAAAAGTCATCAACCATGCAAAAACAAATGGAATAAAATAAGTATCACCTCTCAGTACGAAATATATCAATGAATAATAGAGAATTAAGACATATAATAGTGATGCAAAATGGACGTATCAACTCCCCCAAGCTTAGACTTCGTTTGTCCCCAAGCGAAACTGAGCTCAATAAACATGACCTCAGGTTTATGGAGTGAAGAGTCGATAAAATAATACGGACAAGAAGCATCACATTCATCAAATACATATATCATAAGAGAAGACAACTCACTATTATATAACTCAACTTGCAATGAGTAAGGGAAACACAATAAAGATACATAAAGTGAATCATAATTGGTAATGGCAAACTTAGCTCTTGATCGAAGAATAGTTGATAATTTGCTGGAGTTCACAAATAGCTGGTTTTTAATGATAGCTTTCAAAGTAGTAAACATCGAGATAAGAGCAACGTGCAAAACAAGGAACATAGGAAACATGAATGCATAAATCATCATATAAATGAATGAAACACATCAACTCAAAATACTTGCTGAGATAGAAGGGAATAGGTTTACTGACTCAACTACAAAGTAAAAGAAAGGTCCTTCGCAAAGGAAAGCATGGATTGCAAGTCTCATAAAGAGCTCCCAAAAATTATGATACTTACTAGCTTTCAGCTCTCATTACCCCTATCATAGGCATATTTAGGTAATTAAGGTGAAAGTGAGGTCCAATCTGAGTGATATGGTTGACAGACTATAAACTGAAAATCCCAAGTCCCTTGAGTACGAGGGCCACTCCTCATGCTACTCAACTATAGTTACCGGTAAGTTCTTGTCATCGTAAGTATGTGCGTATCATTGAGAACCGCCAACGGGGTACCCCTTGCCCAATGATACGGAAGAATCCCCATATCAAAATGACAAGGCAAGTAGACAATGAGTATCTCATCAATCTTCGTATTTACCATGGGAAAATGGTGCTTTTTTCTCTCTTTCCTCTTTTCATAGTATCTCTTTTTTTCTTTTCTTTTTCTCAATAGCTATCTCTCTCTCTTTTTTATAAGAAGAATGCTTCATAGATATCATTATGGTTACGCTACAGGTTTCCACCATGTCAGCATGGATTAGACCAGCGGCCCAGGCGTTTCTCTAACACACATACATAACTCCATGGACTTACAAGCTCCCCTTTTATTTCACACCGACGACATCCGCAAACAAAAGAGCAAGGTATCAACTGGATATATATTTATAAGTGTTGAAAGCATTCCCCGTGATAACACGGTTCTGCTAATCCCCAGCCTATAATTTCCAAGCATATAACTTTCATGGAGAGTTCACAATGGTTCAGGTTTATTAGATGCAAGAAAGTAAAGTGTGCCATCAAGTTCGTGAGAGCTTTAATCACTAGTTTTCGCATAACAAGTTCAATTTAGGAGGTAGATAAAACAAGAATTTACTTGGAATACTAATAATGCTACTAGGTAGGTATGGTGGACACAAATGGCAAAGGTTTTGGTTTAAAGGAGGTGGATGCACAAGAAGAATACCCTCTCAGTACAGGTTTTTGGCTAGCAAGGCTGGGTAGCAAGTATAAGAGTTGAAGGAAACAAACAAACATACAAATGATAAAGACAAACATGCAATCTTCCTTGGAAGCACAAAAGATCTTAACTAGAGAATACTAGACTTATGAGCAAATCAAGAAAGAAAGATGATGAAATTATTTTTCTCTAGAGTACTTCTATCTTTTTCTGTCCAACTCTCAAAAAGTTGTTGCTACTGACCGAGCCAGGTTTGCCAAAACCAACTAAATTAACTCAATGATCCCAAAGTGCAACCAATACTAACAACAAGATCAATCATATAACCACGAATTGAAAACTAACATAAGCTATGCAAAGGAGTGAATGATAGAACTTCTCATTAATATTCCATAACAGAAACTCACACCAAGGGATACAAATCTAACGAGAGAGGGGACACTTCCATAATGCAAACCATACTACATAATAACTCCTCTATTCATGATATGACTCTACTAATAATGTAAAAAGATAGAAGATAGTGATATGATACCGCGGCACTCCCCCAAGCTTGGAACAAACCAAGGGGATGCCAAACCTGATGACGAATTACTCATTCGGTGGTGGTGGTAATATTTTCTTAGTTGACGTGAGGTGATCTTCTAGCATGTTGCACTCAAAGCATTACTCTGCACAAGAATAGGGGAATTATACAACCAACTCTCGGAATTCAGAGAATTCAGACTGAAGATCTCAACAAGCGGGGTTCTGAAACAAAGGAGTGATGCAGACTCTTCGGATGTAGATGATGTCGTCGCATTGGAAACCACCGAAAGATACAAACAAAAATTGTATGAAAAGACACAATGATTAGGTTTTGCGATGGTTCCATTGGCATGAACAACACATGCTCAAGGTATACTCCAACTTTACCAATGCTCATCCTTCTCATATGTCTATCAAAGATACGGATATCCATCTAGGTGCAGATACCAATAAAAGTTCAAGGACCAAGAAGATTGGATGAAGGGTACAATAAGCGAGATGCAGACTAATGACAGTAACACCACCATTATAAAAAGGAGGGAGCAAAACCCTGTAGGTACGACGGAAACCCAACCGCGAGAAATCCTGGACTCGAAGAAAATATAAGAGTAGATTCAAAACACAGAGAGGTAAGAGGAGAATAGCATAGGGGTAAGGAGTAAAATCAAACCTAATCAGATCTATCCAACCAATTTTGCAAAATAGTTTTGACACTCTACATCGTATGTTAGCTAGGTTATCCTACAGGCTAGACCAGTGGGGTATCACAACTGCTGACCTCTGATACCACTCTGTAACACCCTCGAATCGGCTCTATGCAAGTTTTAGCGATTCCCGCCAAACCCGCATAGAAACGATTCAAAGATGCCCACCGGGCACTTGCGTGCGGGTGGAAAACAAAGTAATAATATTACACAATAGTCCACGATGGAACCCACAGAACATATATATACAACAACGACTCCATGAGTCAAGAATACAGATATACTATACAAAGATCCAAATCACCTTGAAAATGATAGAGCGTCCGACTATGGACAAGATGCAAATGGGGCTAAGAGCCCTGAAGAATAACCAATGGCGTCCATAACCCTGCCCAGGCCAAGCCAGAAGGGTAACCCTGCTAACGACCTCGATCTCAAACCTGCTAAAACAAAAGGGGTGCCAACCAAGGGCAAATGAAAAAGAGGAGTGTCATTACTGAGGCCAGTACACGGCGAGGCTAGAATTCGACGGCTCTCGCCTACATAGGTATGGTGGACTGAAGCGGTAGCACATCATGCACTAAATAACCTATAGAGACTCGATTAACTGTCCGCTATTAGAGAGATATAAACAAGACCTATTCGGAACCACCCTTATACTAACACCAATCATACCCATCCTGGTATTCCCCCTCGAGACCAAACAAGGAAGTCAAACCGAGGAACTCACACAGTTGGCAGTTTTATTCATTCCATTATAGTTGAAGAACTTACTAGTCAGATATAGATAGCATGAGTCATCCTGATAGCATAAGTAGTGAGCAGTTTTAAGTTAACCATTCAGTTGTAGTTGTAGTACTTACTAGTCAGATACAATTAGCATGTGACATTCCAAACCCAGCAGTTGTTGGCACTTTTATTTCATTCCATTGGAGTTGCGATACTTACTAGGCAGGTATAACATGACACGATACACCCCAGTTCCACCAGTTGTTGGCACTTTTATTATCCATTCCATTGTAGTGAAGCTGATTACTAGTCACATATTAAGTCAAATTTATAGCACTACTTTAGTTATGCTTATCTATGATCAAGATACTATGCTCCAAGTCGTCCATAACCGCGGACATGGCTTTCAGAAAGATTTACCCTGCGGGGGTGCACAAATAGCAACACACACACAATCAACCTCGGAAAAACCAAATCAAAACCCGACGAGGCTTTCATGACAAAGCAATCACATGATTCATAAAATATTTCAGGGGGCCACCCCACTAAGCTACCCATTACAAAGTCGGCCGGCTCTGCGACGGACCCAGGGTGTGTGGCGACGGCTGTAAACGACTTGGAACCCGAAAGTGTGACTGGGCTTGTCGATACAGCAGAAACGTGGCACGGGGTTCCTAAACAGTACAGGTGCTCCACGCACAATTGTAAATAAAGCAGTAAAGCATGGCATAAGTACATGATAGTAATAAAGCCCCAAACTACTTTGTGGCCCCAAGAAATAAGAAATGAATCAAGCTCTGGCTAAGGGGGATCCATAGGGTCTCCCGGATGTGGATAGTGCGAATAATCAAGGAACAGGTATCAAGTACTCGGCGCCTACGGGACACAAGTGGACATGAAAAACCAAATAGCGGTTATTGCCCACCGGTGGCTCTTTCATTAGTTATCCCAGCAATTTAATATCAAGATGTAATTAAAGCCGTGATCATCTCCACCATTAAGCATGTGCCAATCTTCCAACAATGGTGAAATATCAACGACGCGAAGCAGCACCTGAGCAAGCAACTACGACTCGCAAGGTCGACTATCGATCAAACAACAGGCAATAGGATGTGTCCAAGGCAATATAGAGGCGGCAAGGATTATAAATGGTGCACGGAAACTAAAGCATCGCAATACAGATAGCAATAGATCAACAGGAGGAAGTAAAGACTATAAATGCAAAATAGATAGAAATAGGGAGATGCTCGCCTGGGAAACACTGCCGAAGATACATTATCCGAAGGACTTGTCGATACTCGCATCCACTCAACGGCCTAATCCGTGAAGAAGCAAAACACTAAAAGGAACAACGGATGCACTATTTAATACTATGGCAGAAGATCGGGCATGTATGATGTATGACATGGCAAATATGTGATGCGACTAGGCAATATTAAGCGGAACTGGGGTCCCAACAATTAATTAGATTGTTCATGTTGTTTAGTTACCCCGCAGTTTAAATGTTGTATGACCAATTTAAATGGAGGCGTTAATAGACAGGAATAACCCGCATATGCGCTCCATATTTAATTATGAGGTGAATCTACAAAGTACCCAACCCACAAAATATGTGTGCCATCATGAACAATTTAATATGCAACAAGTAGATGTCATATTATAATCACAGGGGTCTCAGATAAGGGGATCACACATTGGGGGTTTGACACCGATGGTCTTGGGGTTCGACGGGGTTTGCGTTCGGTCTTCGGATCCTCGGCATCTTCGGGTCCGAGCCGAAGATCTTGGCATTTCGCTATTCACGCGGGCGGACGGAGATCTTGGTTTTGGGCGTCGAGGACTTCGCGGTCCGTGCAGCAGATCTTGCGTGTCTTCTCGAAACCCCTTGGGTACAGGCGGTCTTGGGGGACACCGTGTTCGGTCCAGTGTTTTCCTTGGTCAGCAGAATATCAGATCTTGGCTAAGGCACACTTGTATTTTGGGAACTATGTGGAGTTCTTGATGGATACGGAGCCACCCCTAGGACGAAGAGGATCTAGAGGGCACGGACAAGAAAAACATGGCACCGAAAAATTATAGCACCTAGACTAGTGCGCAACAAGAGGACCGGGGACTCGTCGGCACCAAGCGTGCACACACAGAGCATAGGGCGGCCAGAGCTGCCAGGGCCCGCGGTGGCGGCGACGATGGGCGGCAGGAGGCCGGCGGAAGGGCGCTCGTCGGTGGCGTCTGCGGAAGCGGAGCGAGGTGATGGCGACAGATGTAGGAGCTCGCAAGCGGAAAGGCGCTCGCTGGCGACGGAGAGAGGGCCAGCGGTGGCGGCCCGATCTTGGGGTTCCCGCATGTGGCGGCCGGCGGCCAGAGGACGGGGTGTAGGCGGAGCAGCCTCGGGGAAGAGAGGAGGGAGCCCGCGGGGAGGTGGAGGAGGCGGCGGTTGCTGGTGAAAGCGGGACAGCACGGCGGTCGTCGAGAGGGCTCCTAGTTAGCCGGCATGCGGGGTCGAGCGGAGGCGGCCTTGCGCGACAAGGGCGGCCAATGCGGAAGCTGGGCGTCATGGCTGCGCTTGCGCATGGAGGATCCGCGACGGGGTCGACGGTGGCCGGCGAGGGTCACGAGCGAGGACGAGGGCGGTGCGAGGAGGAGCAGGGTCAGGCGGCTTGGCGGTGGCTGAATGCTCGCGCACCAGAGGGGACGGCGGCGACGCGAGGAAGCGAGGAGGTGGGGTAAGGGGGTTCGCGTGCGGATCGAGCGGGGTGGGGCCAGGGTCACGCGAGCGAGGAAGCGAGCGTTGGCAGCGCGGCTTGGGTCGCGCGTGTGGGTCATACGCACGGTGGTTGTTGGTAGCGGGGCTGCACGGTGGAGCCAGGGTGGTACGACGTGACGAGCTGGAGCGGCGTACACGGAAGGGACGTGTCGCTATGGGGTAGTGGGGCCAGGCGGGCGTGGTTAACCCTAGCGCTGGTGCTAGGCAGGTGGTGGTCGCTAGCATGTGCTGGCGGCGGCTGTTGTGGTATGGGGGTGTGTCGGCCGGGTAGTCTAGGGTTTGGGGATTTTAGGTTTAGGGCTTCTGGGTAGTAGGATGCTGCCACCTGAGCCATTTGGGCCTGGCAGGTGGCGGCCTCCCCCGGTTTAAAAATATTTTATTTATCTGTTTTAATTTTAAAGACTTTTGTAAATAGTTTTTAGACAAATAGAAGATCCGTAAGAGACTGGGGTTTTGATTTGAAATAAAGACGGGTGATATCTAGAAAACAAAGATAGGCATTTAGAAAATAGTTTTAGGCAAACAATGCATGATGACATGACGATGGTCAAATGCAATGTGGCATGATGACATGAGCATGCGGTCATGTTGATGCACAAAACAAAACAACGAGCGATTTTCTAGTAGTGGTTTTACCGGGGTGCTACAAAGGAGCACATAGAGAAATACCGTGCCACCCGCGTACTTCCGCTGGAGACGGAGGTGGTGGTGCGGCTGGCGCCGGTGGGAGAGGAATCAGCGCACCTGGTGGAGGGGGAGCGGGTTATCTTCCTGTCGCACCTCGCCTGCGGCTTCCCGCTACCGGTGCATCCCTTCTTCCTCACCTTCCTCGCCTTCTTCGACCTCTGCCTCCACCACCTCGGCGCCAACGCCATCAGCACGCTGGCGCACTTCGTGGCGTTCTGTGGGAGCTACCTCGGGATCCATCTGGATCTCGGGCTCTTCTGCCGGCTATTTCACGTCCAGCCGCAGGTCCAGTTCACCCAAGGGCTGCTGGTGACGTGCGGCGGCGCCTCCATCTACTCCTGCACCAAAGACCGGTGATACGTCCAAAACATATCTACTTTCCCGAACACTTTTGCTATTGTTTTTCCTCTAAACTTGTGTGAATTGGATGCAACTAACGCGGACTGATGCTGTTTTTAGCAGAATTACCTTGGTGTCTAGTTTTTGTGCAGAAAATCAACTATTAGGAAAAATCCTGGAAAATATGCCAAAATCCTATTTCACCAGAAGACTCCCGAAGCCAGAATACGAGACGGAGTGGGGCTGGGCCCAGGCCACACCACCTGTCCGCGCGGGCTTGGCCTGGCCGCGCCAGGGGGTGGTCTGGCCGCCCAGACACCCCCTCGGTCTCCCTCTTCGCCTATATGTTGCCTTCTGACCTAAAAACTCAGTGGGGGTTCGACGTTTTTCCAGAAAGAGGGCCGCTCTGCCGCCACCACCAGATTCCATGATTCGGAACCAGAAACTCCGTTCTGGCACCCTGCCGGGATAGGGAATTGGAGGAGATCATCACCATCATCATCACCATCGCTTTTCCATCGACCATCCATGTTTCCCCCATCTATGAGTGAGTAATCCCCCGCTGTAGGCTATGGGGATGGTAGGGATTGGATGAGATCGTTCATGTATTGGCATCAGGTTGTTAGGGCATGGTGCCTAGTATCTTCTATTAGTGCTTTTTGACTGTTGCGACTTGTTATGCTTAATGCTTGTCACTAGGGCCCGAGTGCCATGATTTCAGATCTGAACATGTTATTGATTCATTATGATAGTATTGTTTATGGTCTTATCTGCAAGTTGTATACACACGTTGTTGTCCGGAACCAATGGCCCCAAAGTGACAGAAATCGGGATAACCGAAGGGAATGGCTTTGATGTGAGGATCACATGTGTTCATAGAGTGTTAATGCTTTGCTCCGGTGCTCTATTAAAAGGAGCACCTTAATTGCCATTAGTTCCCTTGAGGCCCTACTACAAACGGGCTGGCAGGACAAAAGATGTTGTGCAAGTTCTCATTGCGAGCACGTATGACTATATATGGGACACATGCCTAGGATTATCTAGTACTTGGATGCTTTATCTTATTTATCTGCAATTGCCCTATGTTCTTATTGCTATATGAATTGCCTTGTCCATGCAACGCCTGTCCGTCCATCCCTATGCCTGCCGCACTCGAATCCTATTGTTTACTACAATTGTTACTACTATCTTTACTTTACTACTGCTATTACTTTACTATTCCTACTACAAAACTGTTGCTACTGATAAACTGCTGTGAGCAAGATTGTTTCCAGGTGCATCTGAATTGACAACTCAGTTGTTAAGGCTTATAAATATTCTTTGGCTCCCCTTGTGTTGAATCAATAAATTGGGTTTCACTTCCCTCGAAAATACTACGATACACCCCCTATACTTGTGGGTCATCAAGACTATTTTCTGGCGCCGTTGCCGGGGAGCATAGCTTTATTTATCAAGTTCACTTGGATTCTCTATTGTTCGCTGCTATCCATCCATCATGGGTAAGTCTCGTGATGGCAAGGTTCCTATTTTACCATCCACTACAAGAAGAGGTATGGTTCTGAACACCTCTGTTGCTCTTGATTCACCATCTGTTTTGAGTAAGCTCGTTACACCACCACACACACATGCTACACACACTGCTACTACTGCTGAATCTGAAACTTTGGATACTTATGATGATGTTTCTACTGTGCGTGATAAGAGTGGTTCATTAGGTCCTTTCCTAGATGCTATGATTGCTAGAACTATAGCTGGAAATACTGAAACTCCTAATGAAGACACTACTACACCTGTTAGTTCACCTGAGTCTAGTGAGAGTTATGATATTGAAGGCGGTTATGTTGGGATGACCGATGAATTTATTCAAGAATGTAAAAACACCCATGATAGGAGCGCTGCCAAGAGTCTCCTTGAGAGGCGTACTATTAGACCCAAATTGTCTCCTAATGCTAAGTTTCCTGCTTCTCCCATAAACATTAAAGATAAAGATTATGATTTCTCTCTTGATCTATCTTATATAGCTATTGTTGAGAAAGAACCTTTTTCTGGGACTAAGAATGAAAGTGCGGTAGCACATATGACTGAGCTTTCTACCATGAGTGGCCTGTTTTCTGATGATATTAAGATGCGGACCTACTTTGTTGCTAAGATTTTCCCTTTTTCACTAAAAGGAGAAGCTAAACCTTGGTTTAGTAATTTACCTCCTGGATCTATTGATAGTCCTGATTGCTTGATTAGTACTTTCCTGCAAAAATATTTTCCTCCTAGTGCTAGACATGCTATTTTACAGGAACTTTTTGATTTTAAACAGGGAGAAAAAGAGATATTGCCTGAATCATGGGCAAGGTTTTGTGCTTTGATTCATGCACAAGCTGGATGTCCTTTACCTAAGAATGAGCGTCTTGATATATTTTATAATGTACTAACTGAAGAATCTAGGACATACCTGGATAGTTGTGCTGATTGTGTTTTCAGGAATAGGACTCCCAAGGAAGCTGAGGAATTAATGGCTAAAATAAGCAAGAATTATGAAGATTGGACTCCTCCTGAACCAGCTATACCTAAAACAATTATACCTGAACCAGCTATACCGATGCCTATACCATCATCTAAGAAGAGGGGAGTTATTGAATTGAGTGATAAAGTGATGAAGGAAGCTAAGAAATGTCTTAAGGAGAAGGGAATTAAAGTTGCAGATGTCAAGAATTTACCTCCTATAGAAGAATTGTGTAAGAAAATTCCCCATTCATCCACTATTGAGGTACACTCTCTCCAACACTTTGATGAAGGTGATATCCCTTACTCTAAACCTCCTGATCAATGCTTAGAAGAATTCGATATATTTATTGTTAAGCAGGATAATTTTAATAAGAGGGTGCAAAATCATCTAATGGAAAACTCTAGAGCTATTGTTGAGTTGAAGGATATTGTGGAAAGAACCTCTAATGATGTTAAAATGCTTGTTAAACATTTTCAAATGGTTCAAACTCAAATAGATCAACTTATTAAAGTGCAAAAAGACTTGCTAGTTAATGCTGCTAAAGAAAAACATGCTTATGGAATTAGAACTAGAAGTGGTGCTGCTACCCAGGATCCTCTATATCCTGAGGGGCATCCCAAAAGGATTGAGCTGGATTCTCAACAAGCTAAAAATAGTGGTACTACTCGTAAGAAAATAAAAAAGAAACATAAAACTATTGTAGAACCTGCTAAAGATCCTAATAGTATATCTATCTCTAATGCTGAAACTGAAAGTGGTAACGAAGAAAATGATGTTCCTGATAAAGAAAAAGTTAAAGAAGAACCTGAAAAGCACACTAAGAATACTAAATACACTAAAGAAGATTTTGTTGCTAAGAAACATGGTAGTGAAAGAGAGCCTTGGGTCCAAAAACCTATGCCTTTCCCTGATAAGAAACACAAGTCAAAGGAAGATGAACACTATAATAAGTTTTGTGAGTGGATGAAACCTTTATTCCTGCAAATTCCTTTGACTGATGCTATTAAATTGCCTCCTTACTCAAAGTATATGAAGGATATTGTCTCGAATAAAAGGAAGATCCCTAACAAAGAAATTTCTACTTTGCTTGCTAATTATTCCTTTAATGGTAAGGTTCCAAAGAAACTTGGAGACCCAGGGATTCCAACTATTCCTTTCTCAATTAAAAATAGTTTTGTTAGAACTGCTTTGTGTGATTTAGGAGCAGGAGTTAGTGTCATGCCTTTTTCTCTATATAAGAGACTTCAACTGGAAAAACTGATACCAACTGATATATCTTTGCAAATGGCTGATAAATCTACTGTGGCGACCCCGGATTATTAACCCGAGATTACCAAATTATGCAAACCACCATGATCCCATGATCCTTGCATCGTGGAGAATAACCAACATGATATCGAAGTACACACATCCATTACAGTACAATACAATTAGTCTTAAAATAATAGTCTTACAACTTTGCCTCCATTGGCAGAAATAGGTAACATCAGCGTTACTAATTAACACGGAGGACCCGAGTCAAGCCAAAGCCCAGTAGGTGCCTGACTCGTAGAAACGCCCTAGTTCATGAAGTCGTCATCATACCCTCCATTGTCCTCTTCATCCTGCTCATAGTCTGGCCAAGTTGATAGCCAGGGAACATTGCCAGTGAGTACTTTGGATGTACTCGCAAACCACCATACATGGAACAATAGAAGTATACAATATGGCTTTGGGTAGGATGGCTCCAAGGAAGCTATTTGCGAAAATCTCTTAGAGATATACTCTCTTCTCTTACAATTGTGGTTTACAAAACCTTTTTAGGGTAATAAAATAGTTAGTAAAACTTGGAATACTAGGCTGGGGTCAACCCTAATATTCACTTCCTCTATGGTCATCCCATGACCAATACTTCAACTAGGTCCGACCATCCCATGGCCCATCCTCCTTGCCTTTCGACCATCCCATGGTCGAATCTCTTTTTAGAAAAACCTTTGTGAAAACAAAACCAGCACCGCTACGCAGCAACCTTTCCAACCGTCCATGACCGCGGACACGGCTATTCGAATAGATTTACGCTTTTCAGAGGTTGTACACTTTACCCACAAGATCTGATACATCCGCCGCGAACTGTCGCGGATCGTCATACATTAGTATGCGGGTTTCGGATAACCGGACAAGACCTTCGAGATAATCCCCTCTTAACACAAGCACCTACCCTATGGGTGTTATTCCCCTCAAAACCGGGACGTCGGGTACCGAGGACCAACCGGAGTGCTTTTTCCACTTCTCGAGTGTGCGCTTTCAATGAGGGGCCCATAGTAACGCGTGGAGGCCAGCAGACCCTTCGTTCCTTCTCCAGGTCGATGTCCCACATGGACCTTTACCGGAGAAGGCCCACCCTCCAGGGATCCCCGATCCCCTGTAGTAGTTGTGAGGCACTTGTATCAGAGAGAACCACTTTCGGGTCAAGCCCCTTCCCATATAGGAGTAGTGTGGTTGCACGGGGTAGTTGTTCGGGCAAAACTACATAGAACCAGGTGCGTTTTCGAAAACAGTTTTTCCTCCAACTTCTTCTTTGGTGCCTCCACTACTCCAAAACCATTTTAAAAAGCTCCTCGACAAGTCCCACTTGCCAAGGGTTTCTGTCAAAACTTTTATAAAACCACCTTTGCTTTCAGGTTCCCCACCTAGAGTTTTTGTTAGGCTAAACCGGGGTTTTCAAGGGGTTGTGGTATATTAGACCACCTTAACTACTAGGGTAGGAGTAGGTAATCCAAGGGGGGAGTACTTAGACAGTACCATAGGCATCAGTTTGGTGGAGCCAAACTAATACCATAGTAATAATATAGCGAGTAAAATCAATGCAGTAGTAGAGTAAGTAAACAGAGTGCATGAAAATAAAGATGGGACAAGTCTCATGAACTTGTAGGTGGCTTGCCTTGGTTGGAAGCTTGTTCCTGGTCTTCTTCCTCAAAACCTTCCCAAGTACCTTCCTCAAACTCGTCCTCATTCGTATCTATCGTCGAAAGAAAAGGAAATAATAATCAAACCACTATCCCAAACATCACCCAAGGCACAAACAATGCAATCAGTACCGATCAATTGCACAACTGAACCAAACCAACCAAACACCAATAGCTACTGATCCTAGCAGTACAAGGCCATTGGAAGCAATCAAAAAGGTTTGCTTAAACAAAATTGGTGATTTTAGTGATCAAGACTAGATTAGCACTCAAGCAGTTTTTTCGACCAAGACTTGTTGGTGGAAAGTAACCACAACATACATATTTGAGTAGCTACAGAGAATACCAAGCTAACCCCACTGGTTTCACATTTTTATCAAAAAGGGTTGATTTTTAATAATTAAAATACTGAAAACAATGCAGAAACTAGTACTAAAATCCCTAGGGCAGATTTACAGAGCCAAAAATTAAGCCCTTCCAGGAATAAGTAGTACTATCAGAGGCCTAACTCGGGGAGTTGGTTTCATCCCAAAATTAGCTTCACAACAACCTCTGGAAAATAAACAAGAACCCTATGTTCATAACTTGTAAAATTAAGATCAGAGGCTTCACACATCCAAAATGGGTGACTCAAGTTTTGTTCAACAAGTATTTGCATAGGCAATGCCTAGAATTTGGTTTCACAATTTTCTGAGCTCTAGAAATAAAGTTATAGATTAAATACTCTAAATAGACACTATTTACCACCGAAATTCTCATAAAATAAACAGACAAGCTTTTGACTAGCTACCAGGGACATGTAATAGGTAAATACCAGGGTTATTCTACAAAATTTGAATCAAGCCAGAACACTACATAGATTTTATTTGGTGGAATTAAAACTACAGAACAAATTTTAGGTAATTAAAATGGTCTAGAAATAAAAAAGAAAAGGCAGTGCAGAGGCTGGGTCACGGCCCGCTAGGGAGCTGGGCCGGCCCACGTACACGTTGGCCTGCGCGGGAGGTCTAGGGATTCAAATCTCGCAGCGGGGTCCGCGTGTCATAGGCACAGGGGGGTGAAGCGGTACCGGGCGATGCTGGCCATTGGATTAAAAGACAGATCGACGGCTAGGAGCTCGTCTTCCTCTAGGGACAGAACGCCGGCGAGCAAACCCTAGCTCGACCGTGCTGGAGCTCGGGGTGGCTCACCTAGGGGCGGAGAGGGGTCGGTGACGGTGGCGTTGGAGGCGGTTGTCGATGCGGATCCGAACAAGGGGCGGCAGAGGCGATTTCGGCAATGGGCATGGTCAGGGACGTCCTCGGCTCCTCGGTGTCAGCGGCGTCCTCGCGGCTCCGGTGATCCTGGCCAAGAAGGGAGGAGAGCGAGAGATTAGACGCGGTACGGGGAAGGGATTTGGGTGAGGTTAGGGCGGAGAGACGGGCGACGACAACCACCTAGGCCGTGCTCGACGATGCTGCGTCGGTGCGGCGGTGGCGAGAGCAGCAGGGGGCCGAGCGGGCTCGGCTCCGCTCTGCGGGTGGAGTGGGGTGGCAGAGAGGGAAATGAGGTGGGTGCACGGAGGCTGGGGTGGCCTAGGGGCTTTAAAGCTAGTGGGGTGCACCCACGGTGCACCGGGTGTAGGGGAGGGTCGTGAGAGAGGGGGATCGGCCTGGGAGTGGCTGGGAGCAGCGGCGGGATCAGTATCTGCGTGGGAGGGCTCTGCGAGCGTCTGGTCACGTCGCTGGCCTCGGGAGCGCGTGTGGCAGAGAGTGAGGTGGTGCACGTGAGGTGCTCGCGTGTTGTCACACGTGACAGGTTGCGAGGCAGTGGCTACAGCGCGGCGCTAGGGGGAGGGCTAGGGCAGATAGTAGGGTGGGGGAGAGGTCATGTCGGGGCAGAGGGCGGCGTCGTTGTGTACCGAGCGAGCGGGGGAGCGGCATGGCGCGCGCGGCGCTCTGCTAACGTGGTCGGCGCGGGTTGGGGGTGGTTGGGGCCGCGGGTGAGAGAGCGGAGAGGTGCAGTAGGGTGGCGGGGCTCTCTTCTGTCCACTGCACGATTTTTGCACCGAGAGAAGGAAGAGAGGGAGCGGGACCGAGGGTAATCTGCTGAGGTGGACGCCGGGGATTGGGGGTGGCTGGGCGCGCGGGAGAGAGAGGGAAGGGTGGAGGGAGTGCCTGGGGAGTTGGGGCTGTCCATGGTAGGACCAGATGGGACAGGAGGGAGGGAGAGGCTGCTGATTTTTGAGGTGGGTAAGATCTGCAATGATCTCACTTGTCTCTCTTCTTTGTAGTGTGCCGGCGCTTGCATGCGACCTGGGTGTGTGCAAGGTGGTAGCCGGGGTGGTGCTGCATCGTGCCAAGGCCAGAGAGAGGGTGTGGCACGGGCATGGAAGAGGGAGAGGGTTTTGGGGTGATCTAGAGTGGTGTTGAGGAGGTGGCAACTTTGGGAGCTTGGCATTTCGATCTAGGGCCACCAATGGCAGAGGGAACAATATAGGGTGGTAGAGGGTGACTTAGTGATCATGCTTAGGCCTTGGTTGATCCTTGGATCACAGCCAGATGATCACAAGGACCAATCAAACTTTGGACAAATTAATGTGGTCATTCCCTAAGTGACAACTAGGGAGGTAAACACTCACATGCAAGAGGCTAGGGCTTGTGGTTTAACCAGGACTAAGGGGTGGTTCTCAGGTACTAGTAGCATAGTATCACTTGGTACTCTTGCATGGTATGAAGGGTGAAGGATTTAAACAAACCAAGGCTCCAAAGTTGGAAGAAAATTAGTTTTCTATTGACTTAGCCAAATATAGGTAGGTGGGGTGACTAACTAATACCACACTTGGTGGTACTGCAAGCATGTAAACTAGCAAACAACACTACCAAAACAACACAAGTGATCAAACAATCTGATAAAGCTAGGCATACATGCACCCAAGTAGAAAAGTTTTATTTCCCCCTTATTTCTAGCTTCCCAAACTATCAACAACCATGGAGGCAGAAAATGGGATGTTACATCTACCACTATTTCTATTGGTATATGTGAGGATGTACCTGTTCAAGTGGCTCATAATTGCTTGATATTAACTGATTTTGTTGTGCTTGAAATGCCTGAAGATGATAATATGTCTATTATTCTTGGGAGACCTTTTCTTAATACTGCAGGAGCTGTTATTAATTGTAATCAAGGAAATGTGACTTTTAATGTTAATGAGAAGGAACATACTGTCTATTTCCCCAAGAAGATTGATAGGACTTATGGTTTGAATTCAATTGAACATGTTGAGGGCATTCAAGTTGGAGAAATATATTGTCCCATACGAAGAGAAAAATTTGAAACTATTATGATTGGGACCATTGCTATCAAGGTTGAGGTAACATAATCATTAGTGGAATACAAAGTTTTGTTTCATATAATTTTTTTTGGTAACAAGACCTGATCAACCTTGTTAACAAAAGGATTTCATTGACCAATACAATGTTTTCACCATGATTATCTCCGCTTACTTCTATTCTATCCATTTTAGTTTTTGTTTTCGTTTAGTTTTCTTTTCTATTGTTAGTTGCTTGCATGTTAGAGTGTCTTAGAACTTCTATAGTTCTAGCCTTGTTTTATCTTTGCATCATTCCAAAAACCTTTTTATGTCAGAAAATCATTCATCTATACCTGAAAATTGCCCAAAAATAAAGTGTCTCAAAAAATTCCAGAAAATTCATATTAAATTTTTACGTGAAAAAAGGGGCAGAGAAGTGCCTGGAAGGTACCAGGGAGGCCCACTAGGCAGGCACACCACCTGGTGGCGTGGCCAGCCCTAGGGCGCGCTTGCCTATGGTGTGGGCCACCCCTGGCCCTCCACTCACTCTCTCACTTGCCACTTTCTTCTCTCTCCCGAGTAAACACCAGTTCACTGCTCGAAATCACGTTCTTGTTGTGCTTGCCCTTGATTTTTCAATCTCCTTGCTCAGCCCATCTTTGCTGCTGAAATTTGGAGGATTTGTTCTCCGGTATGTGACTCCTCCGCTTGTCCAAGTAGATTTGTGTTTAGTGGTTTATATCTTGAGTATTTTGCTGCTATAGGTGGCAGGTTATGAGAGCTTGTAAGCTTGTTTGATGCTTAGAGATATAGTTTTGATGCATGTTTAGGCCTCTACAAGTCCCTATGAGTAGTGCTCTCTATTATATATTCACTTTGCAATCACTTGTTTAATAGATGTTTAAATTTCAGAATATCAAACATGAACAACCATACCTTTGGAAAAATATTTGAGAGGGATGCACCTAGGAGGTCAAGGCCCTCAAGATCAGCCTCTCAGTTTAGGCCGTCATACAACGAAGATCTCATTGCACCTCGCATTGGTAATGAAGGAGATGATGGGGATGCTCACCCATCCACTTTTCCTTGTTTTACTTTCTTACAAGCTGCAGGGATTCTTGATGATTTCTTGCTACTGATTCAGAGGGTTGGTTTTACCTCATACATGCAAGATGAGAGTGAGCAATACGCTATGCTCACCAAAACTATTGTTGAGAGCTTTGTGTTTACTAACACGCCCTATCAGTCAACTACCTCTTTCAGAATTTATAATCTTCCCTTTACCATGCCATTGGAAAGATTTTGCAGTATTATAGGTGTGGGCATGGTAGGGACCGTGAAGAAGATTCAAGGGCGACCCACTGATTTGCTGGAGCTCTATCGGGGTGTGACCAATGACGACGACCGCGTAGCTCAGCGCGGAAAGATAAGAAACATCCAACTCCCTGCTATCTTGCTACTATCATTCTTGGTAGGGAGAATACGAGTAATATCTCCAACTATCATTTGGCCTTCCTCGCTGCTGCGCTTAACAATGATACTCGGTACAATCTTGGCTCTCTTATTGCTCGCTGCCTAGCTTCTAGGGGGCTTATCTATGGGGCATCATCGCTTCACGTATGGTTAATGCATTAGAGATTTCAGTGGATCCCAATGATACTATATTGGAACCACAAAGGCTTGACCTTGCTGCTATGAAAACACATCACTTTGTCACTGCTGATTCTGATTTGGATAGTTTAGTATATAGGATGCTGTTTACTGATGGGGATGAAAGGGAGATTCATTTGCCGCAGTCTACTTTGTTTAGTGTTCACAGGAGGTCGTGGTCGCGCTCCAAGGAGGAGGTGGACGAGCAGCTCCGCTTGCTGGGTTTCCACAGGCAGCACCAGGAGGATGTGCCCTTCTATGATTACTCCGTGCACTACGGTGGGGCGTCCTCGAGCTCGCACCAGGACGAGGGTACCTCCTCACCATACTACGGAGGTGCTCCATCCTGGCCAGCTTGGGATTGACACCCACTTAGGCCAAAAGCCTAAGCTTGGGGGAGGTACGCCGACATCGCACTCATCTCCATATCATGTTTCGTCGGTACTTTGTATATCCATGTTTCATTCTCTTTTTAGTTTTCGTTCTTTCTTTGCTTTTGCTTTCTAAAACACAAAAAGACCAAAAATATTTCTCTTGTTTCTCTTTGTTTGCTTCTTCTTCTTTTTGCCTTGGTTTGCTTTTTTGCTTTGTTTGAACTATTCGAAAAACCCAAAAAGATTTTGCTTTGCTTGTTCTTCCTTTTTGGTTCTTGTTTTAAAAATCGAAAACACCAAAAATATTCGTTGTTCTTCTTTGGTTTTGTGAGTTTGTTGCAGGGTTCAACAGTTCTCAGTGGAATTTGGTTTCATATTATTATTATTCAAGCCACACAAGTGAAGGGCAATAATGAGGATTAATGACAACTTGATGTGTGGTAAGAGGCTGGTAACGAACTCTATTTGTTTTCATTTTTGTACATATACTCATCATAGTGGGCATGCTTAGTCTGTTCATGTAGGGTGTATGTTATTCATGGATGCTTAGTAGTTCTTGCTTTCATATGATTAGTTCCAGCTTGCTAATAGTTTGTAGCATGTCATATGAATGTTTTCTTGCATTACTCTATTCATAAATTGGTATGACATCGTGGTATCCTCCTCTGAATGTTTCATTTGATTTGACTTGGCACATGCTCACGCATGCATATGATTGAAATAATCAGTTAAGCCTTGATGAATTATTTTGCCTTGAGGGTCTTGAATCACATTCATGCCATGATTAGTCCTGTTTTGTTGCAAGCATGATTATGACAGTTATTGCTCTCTCGTTTGTCGCTCCCTTACTATTGCTAGCCTTCACTTACACTGAGTATGTTTTACTCATGTTTCCAACTCCCTAAAACCAATATTGCCAAAACTGTCCACCATACCTGCCTATTAGCATCATTTTCTATTTCCGAGCATATTCAATATGCCTTGTTTTCTTCCAAATAAAATGTTTGCTTGTTATGAGAAAGTTAGTTAGTAAAGCTCTCACGAACTTGATGGCACACTTTATTTCCTGCACTTAATAAACCTGAACCATTGTGACTGTCCATGAAAGTTATATGCTTGCAAATTATAGGCTGGGGATTAGCAGAACCATGTTGTCACGGGGAACGCTTTCAACACCTATAAATATATACCCAGTTGATACCATGCTCTTTTGTTTGCGAATGTCGTCGGTGTGAAATAAAAGGGGAGCTTGTAAGTCCATGGAGTTATGTATGTGTGTTAGAGAAACGCCTGGGCCGCCAGTATAATCCATGCTGTCATGGTGGAAACCTGCAGCGTAACTATAATAAGTATCTATGAAGCATTCTTCTTATAAAAAAAAGAGAGAGATAGCTATTGAGAAAAAGAAACAAAAAAGAGATTTGAGAAAAGAGGAAAGAGAGAAAAAGCACCATTTTCCCATGGTAAATAAGAAGATTGCTGAGATACTCATTGTCTGCTTGCCTTGCCATTTTGATATGGGGATTCTTCTGTATCATCGGCCAAGGGGTACCCCGTTGGCGGTTCTCTATGATACACACGTATTTACTATGACAAGAAATTACCGGTAACTAAAGTTGAGTAGCATGAGGAGCGGCCCTCATACTCAAGGGACATGGGATTTCCAGTTTATAGTCTGTCAAACATATAACTCAGATTGGACCTCACTTTCACCTTAACCATATTAAAGATGCTCATGATAGGGGCAATGAGAGCTCAAAGCTAACGAGTTTCATACTTTCAGCATTTGGAAGCCTTTCAAACTATTCAAAACCTTTTCATTTCTTTGTTGAGTCTCCACCTATTCTATGAGCACTTTCTTGAGAGCATAGTTGTCATTCTCAGTGTAATGTGCTTGTCTCAAAACTTGATTAATTGTGTTATGACTTTGATGCTTGTATCTTTGATATCTTTACTTCTAGTCTTCACTTGAACTTCAGAGGTGCCTTGGCATTTACAATCAAAGGCAAGTGAGATACCACTCTATCATACCTTGTTATGAGCATTGTAATGTTGCTTATGTTTATGTTTCATGCTACTTATTATTTTTGAGTTGGAATCTCTTCATAGCTTGCAATGCCTATTAAGTAAACTTAGTTGCATACTCCTTATTATGAATTGTCTAAGTAGTTGATCACATGCTGAGAATATATACATCATATGAACCAAATGTGTTCGTGAAAGTTTCTTTTATCGCACTCAATTTTCAACTGAATTGCTTGAGGACAAGCAATAAGCTAAGCTTGGGGGAGTTGATACGTCCAAAACGTATCTACTTTCCCAAACACTTTTGCTATTGTTTTTCCTCTAAACTTGTGTGAACTGGATGCAACTAACGCGGACTGACGCTGTTTTCAACAGAATTGCCTTGGTGTCTAGTTTTTGTGCAGAAAATCAATTATCAGGAAAAATCACGGGAAATATGCCAAAAATCCTATTTCACCAGAAGACTTCCGGAGCCAGAATACGAGACGGAGTGGGGCTGGGCCCAGGCCACACCACCTGGCCGCGCGGGCTAGGCCTGGCCGTGCCAGGGGGTGGTCTGGCCGCCCCAGACACCCCCTCGGTCTCCCTCTCCACCTATAAGTTGCCTTCTGACATAAAAACTTAGGGGGGTTCGACGTTTTTCCAGAAAGAGTTCCGCTCCGCCACCACCACCAGATTCCACGATTCAGAACCAGAAATTCCGTTCTGGGACCCTGCCGAGACGGGGAATTGGAGGAGCTCATCGCCATCATCATCACCATCGCTTCTCCATCGACCATCCATGTTTCCCCCATCTATGAGTGATTAATCCCTCGTTGTAGGCTATGGGGATGGTAGGGATTGGATGAGATCGTTCATGTAATGCCTAGTATCTTCTATTAGTACTTTTTGACTTTGTTGCGACTTGTTATGCTTAATGCTTGTCACTAGGGCCCGAGTGCCATGATTTCAGATCTGAACATGTTATTGATTCATTATGATAGTATTGTTTATGGTCTTACCTGCAAGTTGTATACACACATTGTTTTCCGGAACCAAAGGCCCCGAAGTGACAGAAATCGGGATAACCAGATGGAATGGCTTTGATGTGAGGATCACATGTGTTCACAGAGTGTTAATTCTTTGCTCCGGTGCTCTATTAAAAGGAGCACCTTAATTGCCAGTAGTTCCCTTGAGGTCCCGCTGCAAACGGGCTGGCAAGACAAAAGATGTTGTGCAAGTTCTCATTGCGAGCACGTATGACTATACATGGGACACATGCCTAGGATTATCTAGTACTTGAATGCTTTATCTTATTTATCTGCAATTGCCCTATGTTCTGATTGCTATATGAATTGCCTTGCCCATGCAACGCCCGTCCATCCATCCCTATGCCTGCCGCACTCGAATCCTACTGTTTACCGCAATTGTTACTACTGTCTTTACTTTACTACTGCTACTACTTTACTATTCCTACTACAAAACTATTGCTACTGATAAACTGCTCTGAGCAAGATTGTTTCCAGGTGCAGATGAATTGACAACTCAGTTGTTAAGGCTTATAAATATTCTTTGGCTCCCCTTGTGTCGAATCAATAAATTGGGTTTCACTTCCCTCGAAAATATTGCGATACACCCCCTATACTTGTGGGTCATCAACCGGCTACCCCAAGTTTCGGCTGCAGGACACAGTGCGACTGTGGCAGCGGTCGTACTTCTATGTCCGCAACCTCTCCGACAAGGACCTGATCAATATGTCGGCTTTCCAGGACGTGGAATCTAGCCGACAACATTGGGGCTTGAAAGATCCACAGGGAGAAGGTGGAGTCGGACGCAATGCTGCAGCGGATGTGCTCCCTCGTCATCGCCGGCTTGACCGGCCTAGACATCACACTCAGTTGGATGTCCCGGCTGATGATGCCGCTGCAGCAGCGCGCACACAAGATGTGCTACTACTCCGGCCGGCTGGACCCGACTAGGCTGTCCCGCCGTGATCCCCGCTACCACAACTTGAAGGAGTGGGTGTGGACGATTACGAAGGAGCGGCTGCTGAAGCACTGGAAGTTTGGGCTGGCTCCTTACAGCCACGACAACCGCGTGCCCCGGGTAAGTCTCGCCAGCCGGTTTTTGTTTTCTTGCTCTGTCTTTTTTATTTGGCTGATCCTTGTCTTCTTTCTTTTGCGGACTTTCTCCTGCATCGTCCGGGAGGAGGGCGAGGCCCCCTCCAAAATTTCACGCCTGACCTTCCCGAGCCACGCGCTCGCCGGTCCGGCGAGGAGTCGGATGGCGACGGCGACGCCTTCCCTAGCCGGAACGATGAGCCATCTCACGACCCCCACGTGGAGGTTGACGAGGAGGAGGAGGAGCACGCGCCGGCTCCTGAGCCAGCCAGACACCGCGCGGCGGATGGCGACTCCAGTTGGTCGGGCGTCGGTAGGAGCAGCTCTAGCCGGTCCGGCGCTGGTGGGAGCGGCTCCAGCCGGTCCAGTGGAGGAGGCGGGGCCAATCGGCCTGCCGTGGAGGAGCCGCCCCCCAAGAGGAGCCGTACTGGCGCCCTTCCGCCCAGCCGCCTTTGTCCCAAGAAGGGGCAGCCCCCTGGTGCCCGGTCTAGTAAACTTCCCACTCATATCAAGCAAGCCTTTGGAAAGGTAGTTGCTCGAAACCCTCATTTTTTGATTTACGGTCCAAAGAACGAGAGTCAGCTTCCTTAAGTCCGTTCTTCCTCAGTAGCTCAGTGGTAGAGCGGTCGGCTGTTAACTGACTGGTCGTCATTTGGGAGAATTTCCCATATAAAGAAAGAAAAAGAGTTAAAGAAAGGATGGGACGTGTGGGGCTTTGTACGTTTCCCCCCCGAACGCGAAGGACGGGTAAGTCCTCTGCTGACCCTTACGCCTTTTCCTCCTTTATTTGTGCAGCTTTTTCTGACTTTTGCTTACTTTATTTTGGTTCTCTCTTGTCTTCTGTTTCCCAGCTCGTTGGTCTCCTTTGGTGCCGCGAGCCTGGTGCGGGCGCCCACTGGCTTACTACCCCACGCGCTGGACACCACGCCACCTTCGGCTGCTTCTGCTCCCCCTTCTTCGCCTAGGGCTCTGTCTCTGCCCCCGCCTCAGGCTGATCCAGCTAGCACAGCCAGAGCAGGGGACTCCCCGCCGACCATGGTGGTGCAGCCAGAAACGGTAGCCCCACAAAGTGGGGGTTGTTCCCCCGATGCAGCGCGGAGGGCCTCCACCGGCAAGGAGCTTGTGGTCGTCACCGACGACAACTCCGACGACAAGCCGAGGAAGGAGTGGCGCACGGCGGTGCTGGAGGCGAAGGAGTCGCTGGTCGCCAACACCATGGACGGTGACGCTCTTCTGCCACCTCTCTGGCGGATCTTGCTGCCACCCTCGAGCTGGCGGTGAAGGAGATCCAGCTGCTCGAGGCCACAGCCAGCGGCAACCGGACCCTGGAGCAGAAGCTCGTAGCTGCCAAAGGGACCTCCCAGAGTAAGTCTTTTCATCCAGATTCCGTTGCCGGATACTTTCATGTTTCTCGTCTTCCACTCTTTTTTTGCTGATAGTCGGTTTCCGCAGCCATCATGGTGTGCGCTCGGTGGGAGATCGATCATCTGAAGAAGGTGAACGACCGGCTGAGCAAGTCCAATTCTACACTCCGGCTGCAGAATAAGGACCGGCACGCCAAGATGGACGCCCTGGAGGCCACCATCAAGGAGCGCGATGCCGCCCTCGCCAGTCGGGCCCAGGCCTTTAACCTCCTCGACGCCCAAAGCAAGAATCAAGAGAAGGAGGTCAAACGGCTGACGGTTCGGGAGAAGGCTCTGGTGGAGGAGCTGATGCAGGTTGGGCACACCGCCAACGGTAAAATTTTCTCCGACTATCTTTGTCTTTCTGGATCCGGTAGCCGGTATCTCAGTGTAGACCTGCTGGCGTATAACCGGCTACAGGAGAACTGGCCAGGGGAGCAGCCAACCGCCTAGTAGCTGGTCGTCCTCCTTGGCGAGGAGGCCGCTAAGCTCCGTCAAGCGGCTCAAGTAGTCTTCATGTTCCTGTGGTCGGACGCGCCAGTTCCGGAGACGATGGCACAACTAGCGACCAAGGTGGCGGAGGTGGCAGCTACCGCCGATCGCCTGAGGCATATGGCGGCGCGAGCCGGAGCAGAGATGGCCTTGGCCTTGATGCTCTCTTGGTACAAGGACGCCCGTGTCGAGAAGATCGACGGGGGCTTCCCCGCTGGTGCCAACCTCGCCGCTATCCGCCAAGCCCATCCGGAGCTCCGCGCCTCTGCCATCAAGATCGTTGACTACACGGACGTCGATGGGGTCCTCACCGACTTGGAGTCTGCTGGGATGCCGGATACAGAAGCCAAAGCCTCGTCACAGCTGACAGGCGGGGACGTCGGAGCCAGAACTGCCAGCGCGCCTCCCGAGACTGTGATACATTGCAAATGTATCTATAATTTTTGATGTTCCATGCTTGGTTTTATCTACTTTCTTATGTTTTGTCCACACTTTGGAGTACTTTTCATATGATTTCTTGGACTAACCTATTAAAAAGTGCCACAGTGCCAGTTGCCTGTTTTCTGCTATTTTTGGTTCTAGGAAAGTCAGAAAATCAATATTCTCGAAATTGGACCGGACAAAAGCCAAAGTTGATATTTTCTCAGAAGACTCACGGAGCCAGAAGGAGAGTCGGAGAGGGGCCACAGGGTGGCCACACCACCCCATGGCGCGGGTCCCCCCAGGCCGCGCCAGGGCATGGTGTGGGCCCCTGGCCACCCACCGACCTTGCCCTCTGGCCTATAAGAAGCCTCCCGAGACATAAACCCTAGACAGTCAACCAGAAATCCACGAAAAGTTCCGCAGCGTCGCCGCCACCGAAGGGGAGATTCGGGGGACAAAAAGTCTCTGTTCCGGCACCCTGTCGGGACGGGGAAGTGCCCCCGGAGCCATCTCCATCGATCTCCACCACCATCTCCATCACCATTGCAGATTCCCATGATGAGGAGGGAGTAGTTCTCTCTCAAGGCTAAGGGTTCTACCGTAGCTATGTGTTCATCTCTCTCTCTATGCATGATCATATTGTGATCATGAGCTTGTAATCTATAGATCTTATTCTGCTACTCAAGTGCTTTAATGAATCTCTGCTCTCCCCATGTGTGTGAAAGTGACAGCATGCTCACCATGGTGGCACTTAGGCTAGAGATTACAAATACTTGTTATGAGTTATATTTGGAGTTGGATGTTTCTATGAAATTGTGGTGCTTGTTGGACTCATCTAGTGCTCAAGGTGATAGTGTGGGGTTTTCTAGATGGGAAAGGCTTACTTTGAGGTGTGCTGTTATAGCCCTACCGTTGATTAGAGTGTCCAACCGGAGACTAGTTCAGCGTAGTATCATAAAGAGAAGATATTTATATGAGAGTGTTTACTAGTGAAAGTATGATCCCTAGGCCTTGTTTCTAAGCATTGATACACCATTTGCTATTAGATATGTTACATGTTTGCTTGCTGCCATCTTTATTTCAGTTTTCCTTTAGTCTTTTCCATGCCATCAAACTATTTTCTATCACTGTTACCACTTATAATTATCCATACCACTTGTATTTCACTATCTCTTCGCCGAACTAGTGCACCTATACACCTAACAAGTATATTGGGTGTGTTGGGGACACAAGAGACTTCTTGTATCTTGATTGCAGGGTTGCTTGAGAGGGGATACCTTTGACCACTTCCTCCCTGAGTTCGATAAACCTTGGGTGATCCACTTAAGGGAAAACTTGCTGCTGTTCTACAAACCTCTACACTTGGAGGCCCAACAACTGTCTACAAGAATAGAAGTGCGTAGACATCAAGCTATTTTCTGGCGCTGTTTTCGGGGAGGTAAGGTAAAAGGTATTCACACCGGAGGATTAAAGAAGAAGAACCTCCCACGGCAAATGCCTATTTTCTGGCGCCGTTGCCGGGGAGGTAAGGTAAAAGGTACTCACATCCTCCGGTGTGAGTGCTCAAAGTTATTTCCTTTAGATTTTGCAATTTTGTCTTTTTGTTTCTTGTTTTCACTAGTTAGGCTTAATGGAAAACAAAAAAAAATTAGAGAGCTTTATAATATTTATCTTGAGTTTGGACATGAAGTGTTTGAAGAGAAAATTAATAAACCTATGGAACTTTATTTGCATGCTAATAGCAATGTTGTTAGTATGAATTCTTTTGACACCATTATTGCTAATGCTATGGAAAATTCTAAGCTTGGGGAAGTTGGTTTTTATGAAAATGATCTTTTTAGTTCCCCACCTTTGGAAGATAGCTATTCTATTGCTTATGATGATACCAAACCTCCAATATATGATGATTACAATGATGAATATGCTATTTTCAGTCCACCTACTATTGAGGAGGAAATTAATTATGATTACAATATGCCTCCTATATTCGATGATTGTGGTGATGAATATAATAATGATAGCTATTTTGTTGAATTTGCTCCCACTACAATCAATAAGAATGACTATGGTTATGTGGGGAGTATTAATTCTTTTATGCATGTGGCTCATGATAAGAATGTTTTATGTGATAGTAATATTATTAATTTTATTCATGATACTACTGAAAGTTATTATGAGAGAGGGAAACATGGTTTTATGTATCTTAACAATATTAAGTTTTCCCTCTTTATGTTGAAAGTCTTGAAGTTGCACTTGTTTTTCTTTACTATGCTTGTTGCTTTGTACTTTCATGACTTGTTTCTTTACAAGATTCCTATGCATAGAAGTGGGTTAGACTTAAATGTGCTTTGAATTTGCTTCTTGATGCTCTCTTTTACTTCAATTCATATTTCTTATGTGAGCATCTTCTCAAACTAGCATGTCTAAATTAAAGGCGTTAAAGAAAACTACTTATTGGGAGATAACCCAAATGTTTTAGTTGAGTCTTGGAAGTTATTACTTTAGTAATAACCGCTCCTTATCCTTTTTATTTGCTTTTTGTGCCAAGAGTAACCTCTAATGAGAGAGAAGTAATGATCGGAAAAGTTGCTGTCCCGAAACAGATTTCTGTGCTTCACCGTAAAAATCCGTGTAAAATCTCTGTACATCCTTTTGAGGCGTGAATTTTTGTGCTTCTGCCCCAGGTTGTTATTTAATTTTCGTTCGTTCAGCACTTTTCTATTTGAGCAACAGAAGGTCTTCGAAAAAATTCGTCTTTACCTGCTGGTTTGTTTTGACAGATTTCTGCCATTTTCTGCATTTGCTTCTTGTTGGTTCCTTTTTGAGTTCTTTTGGGGAATTGAGCTTTTTGAGGGAAGTGCTACAGTATCTAGTGTTCTAGTGGAATTTTATTTGGTGTTAGAACTGAACCGTAAGACTTATTTATCTTGAGTGCACTAATGTTGCTAATAAAGATTGTTTGAAGTTTTGTATGAAAGAAAAATTTCAGGTGTATGGAAGGAATGAGTAATGAAATGAAGGATGGACTAAAGCTCAAGATTGGGGATGCCACGCGTGTCACCCCAAGAAATATCCAAGAAGTACAAGCGTCAAAGCTTGGGGATGCCCAAGGCATCCCCTTCTTCATCAATAAAAATCCCAGGTTTCTTCCAAACGCTTCATTTTTATTGTTTCATGCACAGTTGTGTTGTTCTTGGAGTGTCTTCTTTTTTGTTTTTGTTTTTGTTTTTAGTTTGCTTGGTTTGCTTAGTTTTCTGAATAAATTGGTTAGACCCCCTCTTTCATACATTGGTTTGCAAATAGTTTGGTTTGGTTTGGAAAAGAGTAGGAAAGTTCATGCTTATGTGGTAAAAAGAGCTCGTTTTTGACTATGGCCTATGCTCTGTCATGCCATGCTTGATATTTTTTAGCTTTATGATTAGTATTCTTTGCTGTAGCATGACTTGTTATAAACAATTGAGATTGCTTAATGTGCCTTGGATGAATCATGCGTTGTTTTAGCATATCAAAGCATAGTATATTGGTATTCTCCTTTGATGCTTTGTTTGGGTTGACTTGGCGCATGCTCACACCATGTTATGACTATCTCAAGTCACCATAGCCTTTATGATCCTTTATTTTTCAAATTCTAGTATCACTTTATGCTTTGATCAATGATGTTTTGTCGCTCTGCATGATTATGGCCATTATTGCTCTCTTAGTTTGTCGCTCCCAGTCTTTTGCTAGCCTCCACAAGCAAGTATGAGTTCCACTCATGCAACCAACTCCCTAAAACCAAGTTATTCCAAAGAGTCCACCATACCTACCTATTAGCATATGCTATTCCAAGTATATTCATGTTTTTGTTTACCTTCCAAATTAAACTTGTTATGAGAAAACTAGTGATTAAAGCTCTCACGAACTGGATGGCACACTTTACTTTTTTGCATCTAATAAACTTGAACCATTGGGTCCTTCTTTTTCGCGTATATGCTTGCGCTTTATAAGTTGAAATTAGCAGAACCATGTTTCATGAGGAACGCTTTCAACATTGCACTTGTACTTTGTACCCCGTTGATATCATGTTCTTTTGCTTACGGATCCCGGCGGTGTGAAATAAAAGTGAAACTTATAAGATCATGGAGTTTGTATGTGTGTTAGAGAAACGCCTGGGCCGCTAGCCTAAGCCATGCCTAATCATGGTGGAAACTTGCAGCATCACCATAATGAGCACTCTATGAAGCATCCTCAATAAAAACCTATGCAAATAGCAAATAAAAAGATCACTCAGATGCTCATTGTCTGCTTGCCTTGTCATTTTGATTATGGGAAAGCTCTCGTATCATGTGCAAGTGGTACCCCGTTGGCGGTTCTTTATGATACATATGTACTTACAATGACAAGAGCTTACTCGTGACTAAAGTTGAGTAGCATGAGGTTCGGTCTTCGTAAGTAAGGGGCATGAGATTTCGGCTTATAACTTGTCAAGCATATCCTCTTAGTTGTGTCACTTTAACCTTAATCACTTCAAGATGCTTATGATAGGGGCAATGAGAGCTGAAAGCTAACAAGTACCATAATTTTTGGAAGCTCTTTATGAGACTTGAATCCCTACTTCCTTCTATGAAGGCCCTTTCTTCCACCATTATATTGAGTCTCCACCTTCTATCTTTATGCACTTACTTTGAGAGCATAGTGGCCGTTCTTAGTTCTATGTGCATTGTCCCAAGACTTGTTGATTGATGCATAGCTTTGATATTGCTTGTTTTAAACTATTGTATCTAGTCACTCTTATGAACTTTGAAGGTGTCCTATGCATTTATCTTTGCTACTCTATTGAGGGACAAGCTGAATACTATTATGCTATGTTTTCTTTATGTGAAACAAACAAACGTCTTGCAAAGCATTGTTATTCATGAATCTTTTGTTTATGCCTTTTCATGTTGCATCATAGTTTCTTTGCTTATTGCTAGAACTTTGTCTTTCATGTTATGATTGAAGTACTATGATCCCAGCTTTGAATGTTTTGCAAATACTTTGATCAAGTTTATGATGGTGCATGTCACCTCAAAATTATTCTTTCTTTTTATCACTTACCTACTCGAGGACGAGTAGGAGTTAAGCTTGGGGATGTTGATACATTGCAAATGTATCTATAATTTTTGATGTTCCATGCTTGGTTTTATCTACTTTCTTATGTTTTGTCCACACTTTGGAGTAGTTTTCATATGATTTCTTGGACTAACCTATTAACAAGTGCCACAGTGCCAGTTGCCCGTTTTTTGATGTTTTTGGTTCCAGGAAAGTCAGAAAATCAATATTCTCGGAATTGGACCGGACAAAAGCCAAAGTTGATATTTTCCCGGAAGACTCACTGAGCCAGAAGGAGAGTCGGAGAGGGGCCACAGGGTGGCCACACCACCCCATGGCGCAGGTCCCCCCAGGCCGCGCCAGGGCATGGTATGGCCCCCCTAGCCATCCACCGACCTTGCCCTCTGGCCTATATGAAGCCTCCCGAGACATAAACCCTAGATAGTCAATCAGAAATCCACGAAAAGTTCCGCAGCGCCGCCACCACCGAAGGGGAGATTCGGGGGACAGAAAGTCTCTGTTCCGGCACCCTGCCGGGACAGGGAAGTTCCCCTGGAGCCATCTCCATCGATCTCCACCACCATGTCCATCACCATTGCTGATTCCCATGATGAGGAGCGAGTAGTTCTCTCTCAAAGCTAAGGGTTCTATCGTAGCTATGTGTTCATCTCTCTCTATGCATGATCATATTGTGATCATGAGCTTGTAATCTATAGATCTATTCTGCTACTCAAGTGCTTTAATGAATCTCTGCTCTCCCCATGTGTGTGAAAGTGACAGCGTGCTCACCATGGTGGCACTTAGGCTAGAGATTACAAATACTTGTTATGAGTTATATTTGGAGTTGGATGTTTCTATGAAGTTGTGGTGTTTGTTGGACTCATCTAGTGCTCAAGGTGATAGTGTGGGATTTTCTAGATGGGAAAGGCTTACTTTGAGGTATGCTGTTATAGCCCTACCGTTGATTAGAGTGTCCAACCGGAGAGTAGTTCAGCGTAGTATCATAAAGAGAAGATATTTATATGAGAGAGTGTTCACTAGTGAAAGTATGATCCCTAGGCCTTGTTTCTAAGCATTGATATACCGTTTGCTATTAGATATGTTACATGTTTGCTTGCTGCCATCTTTATTTCAGTTTTCCTTTAGTCTTTTCCATGCCATCAAACTATTTTCTATCACCGTTACCACTTATAATTATCCATACCACTTGTATTTCACTATCTCTTCGCCGAACTAGTGCACCTATACACCTGACAAGTGTATTGGGTGTGTTGGGGACACAAGATACTTCTTGTATCTTGATTGCAGGGTTGCTTGAGAGGGGATACCTTTGACCACTTCCTCCCTGAGTTCGATAAACCTTGGGTGATCCACTTAAGGGAAAACTTGCTGCTATTCTACAAACCTCTGCACTTGGAGGCCCAACAACTGTCTACAAGAATAGAAGTGCGTAGACATTAGACCGCTTCCAGCCAGGATCACCCTCTTGGCAAGGGCCCTGCCGCCTAGATATAATCCCCAGAATGCCTGGTGAACTTGCATTTATCTTGTTTTGTTGAACTCTGATGTCTGTGCTGGCTGTCCCTGATGCCGGGTGAACTTATGGGAGCTTTGGCTCCCTTTTTATCCAATCATACTATTTGCTTGCTTCCATTTCCTTGTGATCTTCTATATGCTTCAAAGTTTTGATCTTTTGCCGATTGAACTTATCCGGCTACCTTCACCTAGTTGAACGCATTTAGTCGGGGGAACTCTAACTCCAGTGGGGGCGCGCCAGCTCACCCACTAGGTGTAGCCCCCGAGATTCGGAGTAGCTGGCGTAGCCAGGTGCTTCAAATCTTCTTCTTCCTTTTCTTCAAGTTCTTAGGATCGTCCGGCTAGACGCCTCTAGCCGGCCAACACAACCAGGAGATATCCGGCTGAACGCCTTTAGCCGGGGGATCCTTAACTCCAGTGGGGGCATGCCAGCGCACCCACTGGGTGTAGCCCCCGAGATTCGGAGTAGCTTGCATAGCCAGGTGCTTCGAATCTTCATGTTTCTTTTCCTGCCCTTGCCCTCACCTGGGCTCCAAATATCCGGCTAAACTCCCTTTAGCCGGTCAGAACTACATGGTTCCACTGGGGGCACGCGAGCGCACCCAGTGGGTGTAGCCCCCGAGATTTGGAGCGCTTGATCAAGGCAAGGACTTCGAATCTTCCCTCTCCTTGAAATCCTACTCGATGTAGTCATACAAAAACAAATGCACATGTAGGCCCACTTGTTAATAGGTTAGTCGGTTAAGGTATTGCTTATTAACAAGAGGACAACTTTAGTTTTTGAAAACTAGCTTGTGCTTCTCTGGACACTTAGTCGCTTTCCCGTGCGCTTTGCTGTTTACGCTGTGTCCTTGCTGGGCAGCTGGGTTGCGGTCTGCAGCTGGAATCGAAGGGAGCTGACAATACATTCCGCACGGTACTGAGGGCTTAGTAGACGGATCATCTCAAACTAGTTGCAGGGCCAGGACGCCCGATCTATCGCATCTCCTTCCCGTTTTTCATGTGGGATGCCTTGGGCTTTTGCTCTTGCTAGCCGGACAGCTGGGTTATGGTCTGTAGCTGATACGAAGAGTGGGCCTCTGACATCGTCGCACACTACTCAGCCGGTTTGTTGATTTAGCAGGTCGGGCCAGCCGGCAAGCCCCCGGGTAGGGGTTGTCGGAGCCGGAAAAACTAAACCGGAAATAAATACACACAAATTTCTAGCAAGGAGCCCCCGAGTATCTCGCAGGGGTCCGCATTTTCATTCATAGAGTTTGCGGGATACATGCACCATCCGATGACTAGGTGTAAAACGGGCGGAGCAGGGCCGCGTTCCAGGGGCGTTTTGTCTCTTCGTCCAACTTGTCCATCTTGTTCTTGCGCGGCTGTTGCGTGTCGATGAGGTAGTAGGAGTTGTTGTGCAGCGCCCGGCTGATGATGAAAGGGGCCTCCCAAGGCGGTGACAGCTTGTGCATGCCCTTCATGTCTTGCACCAGCCATAGAACCAGATCACCCTCGCAGAATGCGACGGGGCGGATCCGGCTCGAATGGTAGTGGCGTAGGCGCTGCTGGTACAGGGCCGATCTGGACATGGCTAGCTCGTGGGCCTCCTCGAGGAGGTCCACGCCATCCTCCCGCGCCTCCTGGTTAGCTTTTTTGTCGTAAAGGAGCTTGTGTGGTGAGTCGAACTCGATATCCATGGAGAGGACGGATTCCGATCCATAGACGAGGAAGAACAGGGTGAAGCCAGTTGACCTATTCGGCGTGGTGTGGAGGCTCCACAGCACAACTAGAAGTTCCTTAATCCAGCATCCGGGCGATCGCTCCAAGGGCTCGATGAGGCGCGGCTTGATGCCGGCTAGCACTAGGCCATTTGCCCTTTCGACTTACCCGTTGGATTGTGGGTGCGCGACGGAAGCGAGGTCTAGTCGGATGCCCTTGTTGCTACAGAACCGGGCGAAGGCCCCCTTGGCAAAGTTTGTGCCGTTGTTGATGATGATGTTGTTGGGGTAGCCGATCCGGTTGATGATATCCATGAAGAAGGTGACGACTGTCGCCCCATCTAGCTTCCGAATAGGCTTGGACTCTATCCAGTCCGTGAACTTGTATACCGCCACCAGTAGGTGGGTCATGCCCACGCGTGCCCGCTTGAAAGGACCGACCATGTCGAGGCCCCAGACATCGAAGGGCCAGGTGATCGGTATAGTTTTTAGCACCACAACCGGCATGTGCCTGAGCTGCCCGAAGCGCTAGCACCCGATGCACGCGCGGACTAGCTACTCGGCATCCTCGAGGGCGGTGGGCCAATAGAAGGCGTGGTGGAACTCCTTGGCAACTATTGCCCTGGATGAGGCGTGATGTCCACACTCGCCCTGGTTGATGTCCTTGAGCAGCCGATAGCCTGTGTCCACATTGACACACTGCTGGAAGATGCCGGATACGTTGCGCTTGTACAGATCCTTGTTGATGATGGTGTACGTGTGGGCATGTTGCCAGATTTGCTTGGCCTCCACCTCGTCATCCGGAAGTTCTCCATTGGCGATGTAGTTAATGAAGGGCTGCGCCCAGGATGGTATCTCCCGGATAGTGAGGACGCTCTCATTCTCTGGCTGAGGGATGTCGGGGGGGTCGCCCCGCCCAGATGAGGTACCCGGAACGGCAGAGCCGCTTGATGAGTCGGCAGCCCCTGGGTCTTGCGAGCCGGAGGGTACGGACTTGCCGGAGTTGGTGCGAGCCTTCTTCTTTGCGGGCTCTGCCGGTTCCGCGTCTGCCATGTCGTCAACCAGAATGCTTCCCGCCTAGATAATGGAATCCGACTCGGGAGACAGGTTGATGGAGGGCTTGCGCAGATGCTCCAAAGAGACCCCTAGTGGGATCGCCTGCCTGGTGGATCCGATTCGGGCAAGCGAATCGGCTGCATCATTGTAGACGCGAGGGACGTGATGGAACTCACATCCGTCGAAGCAGGCGCTGAGCTTGTGTACGTGGAATTGGTAGAGAGCCATGTTTGCATCGCGAGCATCCCATTCTCCAGATACCTGCTGCACCACCAGATCTAAATCACCGAAGCAAAGGATCCGGCTGACGCTAATCTCCCTGGCTAGCCGGAGGCCATGCACCAGCGCCTCATACTCGGCGACGTTGTTGGAGGCCTTGAAATGGATCTAGAGAATGTACTCCAGCCGGTCTCCTTTGGGAAAGGTGAGGACGATGCCGACTCCCAAGCCCCCGAGCATCTTCGAGCCATCGAAGTGCATCCTCCAGTGGTCCGAGTCGGGAACTGGAGGGAGGTATTGGGTTTCGTCCCAGTCAACGAGGAAGTCCGCCAGAGCCTGCGACTTGATCGTGAGTCGGGGCTCGTACTGGATGGAGTAGGCGGCAAGCTCGATGGCCCATTTGGAGACTCGGTCCGTGGCGTCCTTGTTGCCAATGATTTCCGAAAGGGGTGCGGTGCACACGACCATAATCGGATGCTCCTGGAAGTAGTGCTTGAGCTTCTTGCACGCTAGGTACACACCGTAGCACATATTCTGGTAGTGGGGTAGTTCTTCTTGGAGAGGGAGAGGACCTCGCTGAGGTAGTAGACAGGTCGCTGAAACAGCTGAGCCTTGCCTTCCTCGGGGCGCTCCACCACCAGGACGACGCTGACGACCCGCCTAATGGCTGCTATATAGAGCAACATCGACTCCTTGCTAGCCGGCATGGATAGCATGCGCTTGAGGTCATGAAAGGCGGCGTCAGCCTGCGAGGTCCAGGAGAACTTTTCCGTCTTCTTCATCAGCTGGTACAGCAGAAGTGCCTTCTCCCCCAGCCGGCTGACGAAACGGTTGAGGGCAGCCAGGCATCCGGTGAACTTCTGGACACCAAGCAAGCTCCTGGGCGGGTGGATTCTCTTGATGGCCGCAATCTTCTCCAGGTTTACCTCGATCCCTCGTTGCGGAACAAGGAAACCAAGTAGCTGGCCGGATGGGATGCCAAAGACGCACTTCTCCAGGTTCAGCTTCATCTGGTACCGACGGAGGTTGCCGAAAGTTTCCCCCAAATCCTCGAGGAGGGTGCGATTGTCCTTTGTCTTGATGACGACATCGTCCACGTAGGCGTGCATGTTTCGGCCGATCTGCGAGTGTAAGCATTTCTGCATATAGCGCTAATAGGTAGCGCTTGCATTCTTCAGACCGAAAGGCATGGTTACATAGCAGAAATCCCCGTACGGGGTGATAAATGATGTCTTTATCTGGTCAGCCAGGTTTAGCCCGATCTAATTGTAACTGGGGTATCAATCCAAAAAGGACAACAAATCAAAGCCAGGCATGGAATCGATACGAGGCAAAGCGAAGGGGTCTTTCGGGCACACCTTGTTCAGGCTGGTGTAGTCGATACACATGCGCCAGGTCTTGTTCTTCTACAACACCAGGACTTGGTTGGCCAGCCAGTCTGGGTGGTACACCTCCATAATGAACCCGGCTGCAAGGAGCTAGGTGATCTCGTTGATGGCTCAATGCATGGCGCCTAGAAAAGTGCTGGTGCGTGGTTGATGTAGCGCTCGTTGGGAACCCCAAGAGGAAGGTATGATGAGCACAGAAGCAAGTTTCCCTCAGTTATGAAACCAAGGTTTAATCGAACCAGTAGGAGCAAGGAAACACCCCAAAGGTGTTAGTAGCTGAGATTTGGCAGGGCGCACTACCGGTGCTAGTAGCAACATGGAGACCTGCACAACACAACCACAGAACTTTGTCCCCAACTTGCGATGAGGTTGTCAATCTCACCGTGTTTTGCGGAAAACAAAGGATTAAACGTATCGAATGGAAAGAAGTAAAAGTTTGCAGAAAGTAAACACAGAGCAGTAAACAGTTTGTAGATTGTATGTAAAAGAAAAGGACCGGGATCCATAGTTCACTAGAGGTGGCTCTCCTTAAGATAGATAACATGTTGGATGAACAAATTACAGTGGGGCAATTGACAAACACCGAGAAAGCAATACATGCATATACTAATCATCTTGACTCCTTTGAGACTTGATTGGGCATTACAACATAATACATAGACCGCCATCCAACTGCATCTATGACTAATAATCCACCTTCAGGTTATCATCCGAACCCCCTCCAGTATTAAGTTGCAAGCAACAGATTATTGCTTTACGAACTGTGTGTAAAGTAAACAATACGATTGTTCTATGAACAAAGGATTGTTGTTTTCTCCCTAGTAGCAACAACACATCTAGTACCTTAGAGATTTCTGTCACTTCCACAGATTACCAGAGGCATGAACCCACTATCGAGCATAAATACTAACTCTTGGAGTTGCTAGCATCTACTTGGCCAAGATAGCTACTAACAACGGAAAGCATGCAAGATCACAAATAACAACGACATGATAGAATCAATAATCAATCTGAAATAGCATCTCAATATCCATCGGATCCCCGCAAACACAACATGTAGAATTACAAATAGATGATCTTAATCATGAACGGAGCTCACAAGATCTAGACATGAAAGCACAAAGGAGGAGAACCAGCCATCTAGCTACTACATGGATCTGTAGTCCAAGGATGAACTACTCACGCATCACACCGGAGGCTTGCAAGGTGATGAAGAAGGCCTCCAGGGTGAATTCCCTCTCCGGCAGGGTGCCGGGAAGAGCTTCCGATCCCTCCCGATCTAGGGATGGAGATGACAGCGGCTACAGACTCTTTCGTGGATTTTTGATCGGGTACTTAGGGTTTACGTCCCGAGGGCATCTTATAGTTGGAAGGGGAGGCCGAGGGGGTGCCTGGGCTGGCCACACCACCCCCTGGCACGGGCCAGGCCTGGCCACGCGGCCAGGTGGTGTGGCCGCCCTCTGGCCCCTCTCCGACTTGGTGACATCCGGAAAAATAGGCACTTTGGCTTTTGTCCCGTCCAATTCCGAGAATATTCATTTTCTGACTTTCCTGGAACCAAAAACAGCAGAAAATAGGCAGCTGGCACTGTGGCTCTTGTTAATAGGTTAGTCCAAGAAATCATATGAAAAGTACTCCAAAGTTGGAACAAAACACAAGAAAGTGGATAAAACCAAGCATGGAACATCAAAAATTATAGATACATTTGCAATGTATCAACATCCCCAAGCTTAACTCCTGCTCGTCCTCGAGTAGGTAGGTGATAAAAAGAAAGAATAATTTTTGAGGTGACATGCACCATCAAAGACTTGATCAAAGTATTTGCAAAACATTCAAAGCTGGGATCATAGTACTTCAATCATAACATCAAAGACAAAGTTCTAGCAATAAGCAAAGAAACTATGATGCAACATGAAAAGGCATAAACAAAAGATTCATGAATAACAATGCTTTGCAAGACGTTTGTTTGTTTAACATAAAGAAAACATAGCATAATAGTATTCAGCTTGTCCCTCAATAAAGTAGCAAATATAAATGCATAGGACACCTTCAAAGTTAATAAGAGTGACTAGATACAATAGTTTAAAACAAGCAATATCAAGTTATGCATCAATCAACTAGTCTTGGGACAATGCACATAGAACTAAGAATGGCCACTATGCTCTCAAAGTAGGTGCATAAAGATAGAAGGTGGATACTCAATATAATGGTGGAAGAAAGGCCTTTGTAAAAGGAAGGAGGGATTCAAGTATCATCAAGAGCTTCCAAAAATTATGGTACTTATAGCTTTCAGCTCTCATTGCCCCTATCATAAGCATGTTGAAGTGATTAAGGTTATAGTGAACAAACTATGGTGTACATGCTTGACGAAGTATAAGTCAGAAATCTCATGTCCCTTGTATACAAGGGCCGCTACTCATGCTACTCAAGTTTACTCACCGGTAAGTTCTTGTCATCGTAAGTATATGTGTATCATTGAGAACCACCAACGGGGTACCCCTTTCCCGATGATACGGAAGAATCCCCATATCAAAATGACAAGGCAAGCAGACAACGAGCATCTCAGCATTCTTCTTATTTACCATGGGAATATGGTGCTTTTTTCTCTCTTTCCTCTTTTCATAGTATCTCTCTTTTTTTTCTTTTCTCTTTTTTCTCAATATAGGACTCTCTTTTTTTATAAGAAGAATGCTTCATAGACAGCTCATTATGGTTACGCTGCAGGTTTCCACCATGTCAGCATGGATTAGACCAGCGGCCCAGGCGTTTCTCTAACACATATACATAACTCCATGGACTTACAAGCTCCCCTTTCATTTCACACCGACGACATCCATATACAAAAGAGCATGATATCAACTAGGTACAAGTACCAAGTGCAATGTTGAAAGCGTTCCCCATGACAGCATGGTTCTGCTAATTCCCAAAAAATAAGTGCAAGCATATACAACATAGAAGACACAACGGTTCAAGTTTATTAAGGGAAAGTAAAGTAAAGTGTGCCATCAAGTTCGTGAGAGATTTAATCACTAGTTTTCTCATAACAAGTTTAATTTGGAAGGTAAACAAAAGCATGAATATACTTGGAATAGCATAAGCTAGTAGGTAGGTATGGTGGACTCTTTGGAATAACTTGGTTTAGGGAGTTGGATGCATGAGTGGAACTCATACTTTGTTGTGGAGGCTAGCAAAAGACTGGGAGCGACAAACTAAGAGAGCAATAATGGCCATAATCATGCAGAGCGACAAAACATCATTGATCAAAGCATAAAGTGATACTACAAGTTGAAAAATAAAGGATCATAAAGGCTATGGTGACTTGAGATAGTCATAATATGGTGTGAGCATGCGCCAAGTCAACCCAAATAAAGCATCAAAGGAGAATACCACTATACTATGCTTTAATATGTTAAAACAACGCATGATTCATCCAAGGCACATTAAGCAATCTCAATTGTTTATAACAAGTCATGCTACAACAAAGAATAATAAGCATAAAGCCAAAACAATATCAAGCATGGCATGACAAAGCATAGCCACAGTCAAAAACAAGCTCTTTTTACCACATAAGTATAAACTTTCCTACTCTTTTCCAAACCAAACCAAACTATTTGCAAACCAATGTATGAAAGAGGGGGTCCAACCAATTTATTCAGAAAACTAAGCAAACCAAGCAAACGAAAAACCAAAACGAAAACAAAAAAGAAGACGCTCCAAGAAAAACACAACTGTGCATGAAACAATAAAAACGAAGCGTTTGGAAGAAACCTGGGATTTTTATTGATGAAGAAGGGGATGCCTTGGGCATAGTGGTTCCACAGAGATGTGACCAAGAAGACTCAGAACCGCCGGTAGGCGTGGAGCCAGAGGTCGAGGAGATGATCATCCCCAAGCTTTGACGCTTGTAATTCTTAGATATTTCTTTGGGTGACACGCGTGGCATCCCCAAGCTTGAGCTTTAGTACATCCTTCATCTCATTACTCATTCCTTCCATACACCTGAAAATTTTCCTTCATACAAAACTTCACACAATCTTTATTAGTAACATTAGTGCACTCAAGATAAATAAGTCTTAAGGTTCAGTTCTAAAACCAAATAAACTTCCATTAGAACACTAGATACTGTAGCACTTCCCTCAAAAAGCTCAATTACACGAAAGAACTCAAGAAGGAACCAACAAGAAGCAAATGCAGAAAATGGCAGAAATCTGTCAAAACAGACCAGCAGGTAAAGACGAATTTTTGTGAAGACCTTCTGTTGCTCAAATGAAAAAGTGTTGAACTAACGAAAGTTAGATGACAACCTGGAGCAAAAGCACAACAAATTACAGATCAATCCAACATACAGAGATCTCTCACGAATTTTTACGGTGAAGCACAGAAATCTGTTTCAGGACAGCAACTTTCACAATCATTACTTCTCTCTCATTAGAGGTTACTCTTGGCACAAAAAGAAAATAAAAATGATAAGGAGACGTTATTACAGAGGTAATAATTTCCAAGACTCATCTAAAACTTTTTGGTTATCTCCCAATAAGTACTTTTCTTTAACGCCTTTAAGTTAGGCATGATAGTTTGAGAAGATACTCACATAACGAATATGAATTGAAGTAAAAGAGAGCATCAAGAAGCAAATTCAAAACACCTTTAAGTCTAACCCACTTCCTATGCATAGGAATCTTATATGCAAATAAACTCACAAAGAACAAAGTGACAGTCATAGGAAGATAAAACAAAAGTAACTTCAAAACTTTCAGCACATAGAGAGGTGTTTCAGTACCATGAAAACTTCTACAACCATATTTTCCTCTCTCATAATAATTTTCAGTAGCCTCATGAATAAACTCAACAATATAACTATCACATAAAGCATGCTTTTCATGATCTACAAGCACTAGAGTTTTATTATAAACATTTTCAAAAGAATCCTTAGGAACATAACATTCATCCTTCTTTAGTAAGCATGGGGGACAATCAAATATTGTAAGGGGTAAAGAGTTACTCTCATTAGAAGGTAGGCATGGGTAGGTCCATTCTTCCTCCTTTTGTTCATCACTCTCCTCCTCTTTTTCATCTAATGAGCTTTCAAGTTCAGCAATTTCTTTTTCCATAGGTTCCTGCAAGGCATTAGTCTCTTCCATAGGTGGAGAGCATCTATTAAGATATTCAAGAATATAGCCATTTTTCCGTTATCAAAGCAAAATCTAAGTATATCATAAACCTCATATTTATACGGTGCATCATCAATATTTTCAAGCAAATAAGCAAGTTCGAATGCACCCATCCAAGCAATAAATTCTTCAATTTGTTCCACATCATAAAAGTCATAATTTCCCTTAACATAAGAAGATATGGTAACATTATCATTATACTCACATTGAAAACGGAGGTGTTTATACCTCCTACAGCAACAAGATTTATCAAAGCAATAAGTAACATTATAAGTAGAGCACACGTTTATAGCAATGGTATACAATTTCTAAATTTGTTCCCATAAGTGTTTCCCCTTTTGTGATAAGCGGTGTTCCTTATAATAATATTTTTGTTCTTCCGTGAACCCACCTTGCCAATAATATTCAGTTTCAAAGAAACCAACCATTGATAGAAAGCATGATAAAGCAAGACAACAACAGACCAACGAAAATAACCACTATAGTAGGAACTATTTTTGTGTGTGTTTTTAATAAAGAAAGCAAAACTTGTAAAACTATTTTTTGTGTGTTTTTATAACAAAACAAGGAAACAAAGCAAAAAGAAACTAAGCAAAACAAAAATAACAAAGTAAAGAGATTGGTTATGAGGGACTCCCCTTGTGAAGATGTCCTTGACTCCCCGGCAACGGCACCAGAAAAATGCTTGATATGCACGACGCCCAGAAAAGTGTTGGTGCGTGGTTGATGTAGAGCTTGTTGGGAACCCCAAGAGGAAGGTATGATGAGCACAGAAGCAAGTTTCCCTCAGTTATGAAACCAAGGTTTAATCGAACCAGTAGGAGCAAGGAAACACCCCAAAGGTGTTACTAGCTGAGCTTTGGCAGGGCGCACTACCGGTGCTAGTAGCAACATGGAGACCTGCACGACACAACCACAGAACTTCGTCCCCAACTTGCGATGAGGTTCTCAATCTCACCGTGTTTTGCAGAAAACAAAGGATTAAACGTATCAAATGGAAAGAAGTAAAAGTTTGCAGAAAGTAAACACAAAGCATTAAATAGTTTGTAGGTTGTATGTAAAAGAAAAGGATCGGGATCCATAGTTCACTAGAGGTGGCTCTCCTTAAGATAGATAACATGATGGGTGAACAAATTATAGCGGGGCAATTGACAAACACCGAGAAAGCAATACATGCATATACTAATCATCTTGACTCCTTTGAGACTTGATTGGGCATTACAACATAATACATAGACCGCCATCCGACTGCATCTATGACTAATAATCCACCTTCAGGTTATCATCCGAACCCCCTACAGTATTAAGTTGCAAGAAACAGATTATTGCTTTACCAACTGCGTGTAAAGTAAACAATACGATTGTTCTATGAACAAAGGATTGTTGTTTTCTCCCTAGTAGCAACAACACATCTAGTACCTTAGAGATTTCTGTCACTTCCCCAGATTACCAGAGGCATGAACCCACTATCGAGCATAAATACTAACTCTTGGAGTTGCTAGCATCTACTTGGCCAAGATAGCTACTAACAACGGAAAGCATGCAAGATCACAAATAACAAAGACATGATAGAATCAATAATCAATCTGAAATAGCATCTCAATATCCATCGGATCCCCGCAAACACAACATGCAGAATTACAAATAGATGATCTTGATCATGAACGGAGCTCACAAGATCTAGACATGAAAGCACAAAGGAGGAGAACCAGCCATCTAGCTACTACATGGATCCGTAGTCCAAGGATGAACTACTCACGCATCACACCGGAGGCTTGCATGGTGATGAAGAAGGCCTCCAGGGTGAATTCCCCTCTCCGGTAGGGTGCCGGGAAGAGCTTCAGATCCATCCCGATCTAGGGATGGAGATGACGGTGGTTACAGACTCTTTCGTGGATTTTTGTTCGGGTACTTAGGGTTTATGTCCCGAGGGCATCTTATAGTTGGAAGGGGAGGCCGAGGGGGTGTCTGGGCTGGCCACACCACCCCCTGGCGCGGGACAGGCCTGGGCGCGCGGCCAGGTGGTGTGGCCGCCCTCTGGCCCCTCTCCGTCTCATATTCTGGCACTTGATGACATCCGGAAAAATAAGCACTTTGGCTTTTGTCCCGTCCAATTCCGAGAATATTCATTTTCTGACTTTCCTAGAACCAAAAACAGCAGAAAACAGGCAGCTGGCACTGTGGCTCTTCTTAATAGGTTAGTCCAAGAAATCATATGAAAAGTACTCCAAAGTTGGAACAAAACACAGGAAAGTGGATAAAACCAAGCATGGAACATCAAAAATTATAGATACATTTGCAATGTATCACTCGTCACCAATGATCTTTCTTTTCTCCTCTGTGAACTAGTGCAGAGGCCGCTTGACCGGCTTGGCATCCAGCCGCACATGAAGCGAGTGCTCGGTGAACTCCCTCGGCACACCTGGCATGTCCTTGGGTGACCATGCGAAGATGTCCTGATTCTCACGGAGGAAGTCGACAAGCGCGCATTCCTATTTGATGTCCAAGTTGGCACCAATGGTGACGAACTTGGTCGGGTCGGAGGGGTCGAGCAGGATCTTCTTCATCTCCCTGGCCGGCTGGAAAGCTGCATCCCCAGCCGGCTTCCTTCTAGCCGACACTTCTTGCTGGGCCATGGCCACATTGCGCATGATCTCGCACTTCTCTTCGGCTATGATGAGGGCCTCGGCCAGCTTGGAGCCAGCTGAGGTGCACCCCAATGACCGCCTTAAGCAGCCGGCGACGGTGATCACGCCGTTTGGCCCCAACATCTTCATCTTGAGATACACGTAGTGGGGGACGAACGTGAACTTGGCGAGGGCGGGGCGCCCAAGGAGAGCATGGTAGGAGCTAGACAAGTTCACCACCTCGAACCATACCGGCTCGTGCTAGAAGTTCTGCTTGGTCCTGAAGATGACATCCAACTGGATTTTTTTTACCCAGCGGAGCACAAGCCAGCCCCGGCAGTATGCCGTGGAATGTCGTGGTAGTCGGGCGTAGGTCGCACTCGCGGGTGCCAAGCTTCTCCAACAAAGACCAGTAGAGAAGGTTAAGGATGCTGCCTCCATCGATGAGGACGCGTGAAAAGTGGCAGGTGCGCTCGTTGGAGACAATGAGGGGGTCAAGCACCATGGCGTAGCCCTGAGATTAGGAAGCTAATCCGGCTGATCCTCCCAGCTCCAGGTGATGGGGGGTCTCTGACCAGTTCAGGTACTGGGGGACTGGGGAGGCGATGGCATTGACCTCCTTAGAGCGCCGCCTGCGGTTGTGCTTGTCGTCCAGCTCTGTCTCGAAGATGTGGTAGGCGGCATGTGGCTGGGGGTAGCCGTTGTTGTTGTTGCTGCCGTTACTATCATTGCCAGCTCCCCTAGCCGGCATTTGGGGTCCACCAGGAGGGGGTGGGGGTAGACGTTGTTGGTTGCCTTGGTCCTTTAGCTGGCGGGTCTAGCTGCAGTTCTGGGTGGTGTGCGTAGCCGGCTTGAAGGGACCGCTATGCCACTTGCACGGGACGTCAAACATTTGGTCGAAGGTGAGCCGCAGCTTCTGCCTTCTTGCATCGTTAGCCGGTGCGTCGGCTGCACCCTCCACAGTATTAACCTGCCGCGCGTGGTAGTGAGGCTTCTGCTATCCGACTTGGCGGTCCCCATGGAACCGGTTGTCATTGCCGTGGTGCCTGGAGGATCCGGCTTCTCCAGCTGGATTGCTCGGACGGTCGCGAGCCGGCTCCGAAGGAGTCGTACGCCTATCAGCACTCACTCGGAGGGGTTTCTTCATCGCGGCATCCGCCATGGCGTACTGGTCCGCAACCGTCATGAGCTTTGCCATGGTTTTCGGGTCGTCACACAGTAGCCGGTGGTGAAGCATGGTGTCTTCTCGGCACCCCTCGATGAAGAAACCGATCGACTGGTTCTCCAGGATGCCCTCGCAGGTGTTGCGCAACTCCGTCCACCTGGCGAGGTACTCGCGATCTGACTCGCGGTCACCCTGGACACACAAGGCCAGGTCACGCGGGCTGCCCGGACGCTTGTACGTGCCGTTGAAGTTGCGGACGAACACCTTCTCAAAATTTGGCTAGGCATTGATGCTGTTGGGCGCGAGGCTATTGAGCCATGTCCTCGCTCACCCGGTTAGCATGAGGGGGACATAGCGCACAACGGTGCGCTTGTTCCCATGGGTGATGCTGACTGCCGTGGCGTAGTCGGTTTCATGCTGCTGTCATACTTGGGGGTGTCCCTGGGCAGGGTGAACTTCTCCAGAAATGGCTCATTCCGGATGCGGGGTCCAAAACAAACCAGTCCAGTGGAGTCTTCCTCTTTCGTGACACGCGCTTGAGCGAGGATCTCAATGCGGTCATGGGCATCCGGACGATCCAGGTTGGGCGCTCCTACCCGGCCCGAGAGATGGGAACCGACAGGTCATGGTGCTCCGGTTGGTGGAGGGGGAGGCGGTGGGTTGCTGTTCACCGTTTGCTCCTGGCACGGCTGGCCCTTGTTTCCAGAGCTGCGGCGCTTGCTGCGGGCCTTAGCCGAAGGAGAGGATGTCTGCTGGGTCTCCTGGGTGCGCCCTTGCTGTTGTCGGGCGGCTTGCTTCCACTAGAGCAGCTAGGGTCCTCATGCATCTGCCGGATGGCATCAGCCTGCTTATCCGTGATCCGGAAGAGCTCCTGCACCCGGGCGTGCTGCCGGTCCCGCTCCTCGCCCTCCAAGTTGAGCAGTTCGTCTGCCGCGGCTCGCGCCGCATGCAGGTTCTTGATGGACGTGCTGTAGGCAGGCCGGATGAGAGCGGGTGACGGATCTGGCTCGCTGTCCCTCTCGATCCTTCCGCCTAGTTCGCCGCCCCGGCGTCGCACTTACCCGCGCCGGCTAGGCTCCGCGGTAGCCGGAGTGTGGCCGTGCGCGAGGTCGTACTTGCACCGGGTGATGTTGATCTGCTTCTTGGTCGCGGCCAGCTCGATGGCCTCCTGCAGGAGAAGTTGCCTCTCCATGGCAAAGTTGGCTTCCACCTCCTCTGGGTTATCCATGAGGTTAACCGGCATGAGGATCCGGTCGATAGCCTATTCCACTGGGTTCCTAATCCGCGGTGGAGCGGAAGTTCCGACATCGTCTGCGCCCCGCTCCCGAGGCTGGCGGGGCTGAGAGCTAGAACCGGCCATCATCACGTCAACGTCGCGAGGAGCGACGGAGGTGCCACTGCCGAGGTGCAGCGGCTCCGTGACGGAAATGATCTCCCTAGGGAAATGCTCCGGCACGGTGGCGATGTAGACGGGGAGGTCGCCGAAGAGCAGAATAGAGTTGTTTGCCGGAAACGTGGATCCGGCGAAACACGAAGCGTTGTCGATGACGCAGTCAAACTTGCCGAGCGTAAGCACTAGGCCAGAGGCCACACACTCACCGGCTGAAGTGCGGGGTCCCGTGCGGAACGTGACTCCGGTCGAAGCCATCAACCCCATGGTGTGCGCCAACTGTCTTTGTAATAGGAACGGAAGTACCTAAACATGTTAGATAGAGGTGTGGGGACTAGTAGGGAAGCTCTCGACGGCATCCGCAGGCGGGATTGGATACGAGCAAATGTAGCGAGACACAAGAAGTACCTAAGTTCGGAACCCTCGTGGTGAGGTAAAGCTCCTATTCCTGTCGATCTGACTATGAGTAGTATACGAGCTACAATCGCTCCTGGAGCTGTATCTTCTATCTATCTCCTTAAATACACTGAGACCAACCCTTGTTACGAGAGCCTTGCCTCTCCTTATATAGGCAGAGAGGCAACTGTCTCACTGGCCAGTCCGGCTGGCGAGTCCCATAGGCGGGCCCAGCCGGCTGGTCATCTACAGTATCCGGTACACTTAGGGCATGCACAGCGTATAGAAAAAGAGGTGTCTAAGAACCCTTAGGCATATGTCTAAACGTTGGAGAAAGGGTAGCTAAGAAGTTTTTTCCTAGACTCAGGTCGTACTAGACACAGGTAACTAAGAGGAAAAGAGCTTTGGCAAAAGAAAAGGATAAGAAAAGAGCCTTCACAAATATGTTTTTATTCTAGCAGAGGGGCCTACCAGTGTGTCTAAACGCTGGAGCCTATTTGGTTTTGCTAGACTCGGTGTCTAAGATTTCCTTAGACACAACCGACGTTGTACACGCTCTTACATCACATCGAGGTACATGCGCTAGGGTCGTCGTGGATACAGTGAACTCCGTGCGAGCCTGTCGTAAGCATCTGGCCATTGTGCCCGCGTCACCCAGCAAAGTCTTCGATATGGCCGTGTAGTTGTAGATCTTGTCATCGTGCCAGGGCATACCGCACACTCTGCAGCACCTCGCTCTGTCCTCCTGAGTCTTGCTGCTCCTCTTGGTTCCGGCTACCGTAAAATAGCCGGCATGACTTGCTCGTGTCCGACTGCGCTCGGCCAGCCAGACACGAACCGACTGCTGTAGTTCTTGTCCGGTTGGATATCCGGAGGTCATCCCCGACAGAGCCGCATGCTCAAGATGCCTCCACCACCGCCGCCACCTCCGTCCATCCTCCTAGGTAGGTACGTCGCGTCAAGCTCCAGAGCCATCGCGCCACGAGCTATCCGCTACTTAATTTTCTTCATGGCTTGTTTCCGCTGGGGGGACGGGATGTCGATTCGACCTGGATGATTGTGACCTACTTCCATGGAACTAGGAATGCAGATTAGTTAGTCAATTAATCCGTGAATGTAGGACTCCTTAATTCGTCCACAAGTGGTTAGGGTTTTAGATTATGTGTGCCCAAAAAGATGAATCAGACTCTGCTTGCCAGTTCCAAGTTCATGGTAAATCAATATGAACGAATGTGTTTCTGTGGCAACTAAATACATGTTAGATGAAATCTATTTTTAGACCGGTCGCTGGGTGTTCAAACCTGGCAGGAGGTGTGAACACGCGCGGTTAACTAGTTTTGGATGAAACCAAAAATTTAAAATATCTTGTAGATCAAACCGTTTGTCCGATTTAGGATCCGTTTTTACCGTTGGATTAGTCGCGATGAGATTTTCAAAACTACATCCTATATTGATATGTTTCGATAAAAAAAATTCGGACCAAAAAGCTATCCATCCCTAACACGTGAGTTATGCATACTATAATATTTAAGTTATCCACCGTGTAACACATAAGTTATCCAACATATAAACGTGTTGAATAGGACGTTCTCATATACGTGTTGAGAAATTTTATTTGGAACGTTGTAGCATGGGTGTTAGGGTACCGAGACTTCATTGTCATCAATGTGTTAGCGTCGATGAGCGATGAAAGCTCGGTACCCTAAAATGTTTCGAGGCTTTTTCATCGGTACGCCGCGGTAGCGACGACGGACGATAAATTTGAGCCGCTAGACTACTGGTTGCGCGTCATGTTGTTCACTACGACTTAGTGTGGTTGGTGGTTGGAGCATAAGACCCCCATTTGTTTATATCATATGCAAAAGAAGTTTATATTTAGTTCCTTTAAAGAAATTATATTCGATGTTTGACGCGGCAGCCTTTACAGGTTGACTAATCCATACGCTGCGAGAGTGGCGACGTGCAACGAGACTGTGCCGTTAGAACAATATTTTATATTCTATCCGTGTGTAAATTTTTATAGTGATAGATAACTTATATGTTATTGGGTGGGTAACTTACATGCTGAAGTCTGGATAACTCTTGTGTTACTGGTAGGTAACTTGTGGATAAACGAAATAGTTACCCATCTCTAACACGTGATATGTGGGTAAGTGGTGGATAACTTACATGTTATTGGGTGGGTAACTTACATGCTAAAAACCCGGATAGCTCGCGTGTTACGGGTGGATAACTTTTGGTCTAAAAAAAAGTTATCAGAACATATCAACATGTGATGTAGTTTTGAAGATCTCGCACGACTAGCCTAACGGTGAAAACGGATTTTTAATTGGACAAATGGTTTGACCTAGAAAACATTTTAAATTTTCATATTTGAATTGAGCTGGCTAATTAAAAATCTTGTCGTTTAGTGCTTTGAAAGGTACTGTGCATGCAATTGCTGCTATCCGAGTGCCCGCCAGTTTTTTACATTTATAGACCGGTCGATATGTAGCAACTTGTTCTGTTCTATACGGACTGGTGCGAATTAAGGACAATGTACCCCCATTGATCAACTTACTGGTGGTCTCTGTATATCTAACTAGTTGCTCATAACAAATCTTTTAGGGAGCGACCAGGAGATAAACATGGAAGCTGAAAATCGTGTTAGCGCACTGGATAACGCGATTGCAGGATTCGCTCAGAGGGAAACAAATGTCGTAGTCAATCCAAAGTTGGGGACTAGCTTTGTTTCTCTTGACGAGGCCTATGAGTTCTACAACATTTATTCCTGGGAATGTGGGTTTGGAACTAGGTACGGAGAGAGTAGTCTGGATGCTCAAGGAACTAAGGGAATGCAGCAATTTGTTTGCGCGTGTGAGGTATGACATTTACCCCCTGTAAGGTAGTACTACTTTTGATTTTCTGTTGTTGATCTCAACTTTGTACCAATGCTCCGAAAACATTATGTTGTACAGGGGAAACCAGCCAAGTACAACCAATGCTTCGAAATGGTACTAACACTCCTATTAATACGTAATGAAACTTTGACAAACATAAATGAAGATCAATGTAGACACTCATAAGTGTTAAACTAAAGCAGATATGCTTTATGCTAGTCCCCATATATATTCGGTCACTCGAGTTCCAAGTCCATATCATCTCCATCAGTTTCCATGATGCCTACTTCACAAACTAAGGATGCAACCATGCACAGCCACGCTCCTAGCCTTATCAGATCTCCCTCACTCGAATTCCAAGTCCATATCATCTCCATCAGCTTCCATGACGCCTTGCACTTCTTCACCAACTAAGGATGCAACCATGGACTGCTGCGGTTTCTTGTGAGGATATGACTCCAGCCAAGCTCCTAGCCTTTTCAGGTCTCCCTTTTCACCTGCGACAGCAAATACATGCAGCCAATCTATCAACCAATTCAGTTTACAGAATAATCACAAAACAGTCAATATCACCAAAATTTCAATCAATTGTAATACCATAAGTCCACCATTCGCATATTAGAAAATAAGATGAAGCCATGCATGCATGTCTTGTGTCTTACCATTAGATGCAGCCGCAGCAATGTTGTTGAGGCGACTGGAGATGGTGCTGTAGATTAGTGTTGTGACTCTTCCAAACCCAAGAGGAATGACTCCTTGCAGCTCCTGCTTCACCATGTCGACAGCAATCACCCACACTTGCCTCTCCATGATATCTCTCTTAGCCATGAAGCATACAATGTTGTCTTCACGTAAGCTCAACATGGGCTTCTCAACAAACAGAGAGCCAAGAGTCAGCTTGTCATCGCAATGGTTCAGCAGCCCTGAAAGGTCGATGTTGCTAGGTACTGATAGTTCTTTATCATTGACCGTGGAGTCGTTTTTCCACTCGAGCTGGCTCCAAGGACTCGTAGCCGTGGTGGTAGCAACCCACGTATCAGTGCGCCAACCCCCGGATAATAGGGGACACACCACCTTAGCAAACTTGAAGCGGATGGTGGTGTCACTGGACATAGCAATAATGGTCAAGTCATGAGGTTTGGACCGGTAGGCATCAGGCAATGGTTGGCAGAGTTCTTCTGATGGCAACGGAAGATAGTGAAGTTCCGGGCTTTCGCTGCCGTCAAGCACATCGCAGATGAGGATGCCCTTATCGAAGTCGACGAACGCCATGGAACCACCACCAATGGGGATCGTCTTGTCCGCCATGTAGTCATCAAAGTCGACATCAGCATCCATAGGTAACGAGACGGTGGGATTCTTGACTGTCCAAATTTTCGTCTCGGAGCTGAAGACGTAGAGATCAAACACTCCTCTCGGCTTCATGGACATAGTTAGTACGGCGATGTGGTAGCCGCCGTGGGAGGACAGGAGGCCGACCGTATTGTGCTCATCCACCAAGCGGCAGTCGCTGGGCTGTGGGATCAGCTCGAGGAATCGGTCGGCAGCATCGCCCGGGTCGCTAAACGGTTGGTAGATGTAGTATTCGGGAGATCTACAATTCTTTTTCTTGGCGAAGGCGATGCTTCGTGAGTGGAGATGACCTTGGGCTGGTCGGTGAAATAGGTTTGGCCGCAGCAGACGAGGATGCAGGAAACGCGAGGAGGCGCGGGTGGGTGGGTGGCGACGAACAAGGTGGCCTGAATGGACATCTCGTCGTCCTCGGGAGGGTCGTACCATGCGGTGGTGGCGTTGGTGCGGTCGCCGACGAAGAGATTGCTGTCGAGGAGGCAGTTCCCGGGTGGGTCAGCAACGGCGCCTTCGTCGACAACAGGCGGGTAATCCTGTGAACGAGAATACCAATTCATCCTAGCTACTTCCTCTGGAATTGGATTGGATTGGATTTCCTCGGATGGATCTTGATAGCGGGTGGAGTGGGGAAAAGGGTTTACGATTAGGAAAAAATGGATGGTGGTGGCGGCGGCCGCTAGATGAAAAATAGAGATTTTTTTTAATTAAAAGGCTCTTCATTAATTCATAACATTGTTTTTGATACAAAGGCCGTCAGGTACCTGGTTAAGCCAGACCTGCCGTCCCAAATCGTTAGAAACAGCTTAGCGTAGCGAGCCAGTCTATGCGTCTTGGAATTAGACGCCCCGTTCTCGCAGCAACTACTAAAATTGTTGTACAGCGCGTGTGATTCAGTTTTAGTGTGGAGTATTTTTTCTTCGGCGGACGCGCGAAAATAGCGCACAAAAAATATAGCGTCCGAGCGCCGGCGTAAACAAGTTTCGCAATAAACTTATGTTAAGATCAAACAAACCCAAATAAATTTAATAAAAATTGTCTAGTTATTATTACAACACAACCAAATGGTACATGGCGGCCTAGGTCAGCACGGCGCCGCAGTCGCCGAGTTGCGGGGAGACGGCACGACGGCGGCGGTCGCTTGATGGCGCGAGAGGACACGCGACACCGGCCACCCGAGTCGAATCCTGCCGCGGCGAGCTCCAAGGAGGTGCGGGGAGGCGCGGCGGCGGCGGATCTGCAGCTTGCGCGCGCGGGCGAGCGGCGGAGGCAGCGAATCGAAGCGGAGGCACCGGCGCTATCGCGGAAGGGGAATGGAAGCGGTAGCCAAGCGGGTGAAGTTTCAGCAGCCGTTGGCGTTCGCGCGCGAGGGAGAGTGATAGCGCTCGCTGGCGACGGGCACCAAATTTGGGGCGCGCGGGTGGGCAAATTCACGCGCGCCCAAGTTTTTTTGTGCGCGCCGGATTTTTGTGCGCCTGCTGGAGGACGAAAAAGTGCCCCGCGCGCCATATCGACGGTTATTTTTATAACGTCATGTCTGTTGAAGTTGCTCCCAACATACGCTGAAACAGGTCGCGTGTTAAAATAACCGTTAATTTAGGACGCGCGGGACTAAAACTGAGGCTCCACAGCCGCTGTAAATTAGCGCGCGCATAAAAAATTATCCAGCACGCTGAATCTGGCGCACCTAATATACTGCTTTGGCGAGCGCACGCGGAAATCTCTAGCATGCGTGGCAAAGCTCCAGCACATCTGGTGGACGGATGTTTTGCGCGCGCTATATTTAGCGCATCCGATGAAGGTATTGCCCTTTTCGCGCTGTAAAACTGGATCCATCGTGCCGCAAAACCATTTTACACTGCCAAATTTGTAGCCCCGAGCCCCCAGCCCTACTGCCGCCTGCCACTCCTGTGGCGGCGTACTCAACCCAACATCGGCCGCTCCTCCGGTGACGGTGGACACCTAGAGCCGCCCACCCTCTTCGCCATGGCCTCCTCCTTCCCTACCCCCTCCTTCTCCACCCCATTATCCTCCCTGCAGCACCGGTGGGCGGATTATTCAGATGACGAAGACGAGGAGCGTAGCCCTCGTTCGTACTGCAAGGTGCTACACATTGGCACACCATCTCCGGCGCCGGAAGCCCGCTCCCCTTCCCCGGTGGTGTCACCCACCCTGGCCCCAAATGCTGCTCCCTGACCTTCTGCCCCGCAGCGGGCGGCCCAGGCTAAGGAGCGTGGAGTCGTGCGGCATGGCGAACTGGGCGCGTGGATTCAGGTAGGAGGGCAGAAGCGGCGGCGTGACGGCGCGTCCAAACTCCCAATGCTCACCATCCGAGAGGACCTCCCGTGGGACCTCGCCGGCTGCTGCTTCCATTGCTTGAGGACATGCCACATCTCGAAGGACTTCACCTTCGAGACTCTGTTTCTCCGCTGCAGAAAAGAGGGCCACCATGCCCGTGTGTGCCCTGAGCGGTGTGGTGAGTGGCCCCGGCTGTTGGAGATATGCCCAAGAGGCAATAATAAAGTGGTTATTATTATATCTTTATGTTTATGACAAATGTTTACATCCCATGCTATAATTGTATTAACCGGAAACATTAATACTTGTGTGTTTTGTAAACATAAAAGAGTCCCTAGTAAGCCTCTTGTTAAACTAGCTTGTTGATTAATGGATGATCATGGTTTCCTGATCATGGACATTGAATGCCGTTAATAACAAGATCATATCATTAGGAGAATGATGTGATGGACACACACCTGTAGTAAGCATAGCATAAGATCAAGTCATTAAGTTCGTTTGCTATAAGCTTTAAAATACATAGTAACCTAATCCTTCGACCATGAGGTTATGTTAATCACCATCACCGGATGGGTACTTTGATGACATCAAACGCCGCTTCGTAACTGGGTGGTCATAAAGGTGTCATTGGGTATTCTGAAAGTATGTGTTGAAGCGCATGGACCAAGATTGGGATTTGTCCATCCATATGACGGATATATATGCTCTGGGCACTCTCGGTGGAATGTCATCTAGTTAGCTTGCAAGCATGTGACTGGGTCACAAAGGATGACATATCATGGAACGAGTAAAGAGTCATTGTCAGTAACGAGGTAGAACTAGGTATGGAGATACCGACGATCAAACCTCGGATAAGTATAGTATCGCGTGACAAAGGGAATTGGTTTCGTATGTAAATGGTTCTATCGATCACGAAGTCATCGTTGAGTATGTGGGAGCCATTATGGATCTCCAGGTCCCGCTGATGGTTATTGATAGGAGATGTGTCTCTGTCATGTCTACATATTCACGAACTGTAGGGTGACACACTTAAGGTTCGAAATTGTTTTAAGTAGATATGGAATGTGCGTTGGAGACCGAATGTTGTTCGGAGTCTCGGATTGGATCCGGGACATCACGAGGAGATTCGGAATTGTCCGGAGAATAAGATTCATATATTGGGGATCATTTTCTGAGTTAGGAAATGTTCCGGAGTATTTGTATGAGGATTCTAGAAGGTTTCGGAATGTTCCGGAAGGTTCTGGAAGATTTCTTGGAGTTTGCTTGAAAACCAAGAAAGGATCAAGGAGTCCGTGTGGGGCAAGACAAGGAGTCGTGGGGGAGGAGGACTCCTCCCCCCTCCCAATCCGCCGGCCAAGGGAGAGGGGAGTCCTACAAGGACTCCACCTCCCCATGGCGCCTCCCCCCTTTAAATAGAGGGGTGGGGGCGCCACCCCCTGGCCCTCCTCCACTACTCCAATCCTAGCCGCCTCTCTCCTCCTTCTTTCTTCTGCTCAGGCTTAGGCGAAGCCCTGCAGAATTCTCTACTCCACCACCACCACCACGCCGTCGTGCTGCTGGGATTCCGTGGAGAAGATTTACTACCTCCGCTGCTCGCTGGAACGAGGAAATGAAGGTCTGCTTCGACTCCGTACGTGTGACCGACTGCGGAAGCGCTGCCGGAACGCGGCGCCGGAAGGATCGTCCACTCGATCTTGAGATCGGCAAGTGATCGACTACATCAACCACGAGATCTAATCTCGTAACGCTTTCGGATCTACAAGGGTTAGTACAGATCTATCGCGTTGCACATGTCTAATAGATTAGATCTTGGCTTTTATCTAGATTAGATCTGGGTTTTGTTCGTTCTTGCGGTAGAAATTTTTTGTTTTCCATGCTACGAACCCATCAGTGGTATCAGAGCCGTATCTATGCGTAGATCTATTGCACGAGTAGAACACAATGGTGTTGTGGGCGTTGGTGCTCGTGTCGTCTTTTGCTTTGTGTACTTTGCATCTTGCGGCATGGTGGGATGAAGCGGCTCGGGCTAACCTTACATGTCATCGCACATGAGACTTGCTCCACGCTTGACGTGTAACTTGCTTTGCACAAGTGGCTTTGCGGGTGTCTGTCTCACCCACCATAGTATAGATCCAATTTACACTTTGCACTTGATAGCGCTTGTATCAACGTTGTGGTTCAGTTTCGTAGGTAAGATCCGTTATTGTTCGAAAGCCCCAAACCACGTAAAACATGCAAAGAAAATTAGAGGCGTCTAACTTGTTTTTGCAGGGGTTTTGTGATGTGATATGGCCATCATGTGATTGTGATTATATTTGATGTATGCAATGATCCTTGTTGTAATATGGCAACCGGCAGGAGCCTAATGGTTGTCTTTAATTCTGTTAAGACTTGCGTGTCTATTCATCTTGTAATAGCTTTATTCCAAGTAGTTGTAATAGTTGCTAGTGATGATGCACAACCATGAAGCGGAGCCACTGACCATGACGCAATGCTGGTGATGATGGAGATCATGTTCGTGCTTTGGAGATGGACATCAAAGGCGCAAGAAGAAAGGGCCATATCATATCACACTAATTATGAATTGCCTGTGATGTTAATCCTTTATGCATCTTGTATTGCTTAGATCACGACGGTAGCATTATAAGATGATCCCTCTCACTAAATATCAAGTAATAAAGTGTTCACCCTTAGTTGGCACCGTTGCTAAGACTCGTCGTTTCGAAGCATCTCGTAATGATCGGGTGTGATAGACTCTACGTGTGCATACAACGGGTGCAAGCTAGATTTGCACATGCGGAAACTAAGGTTAACCTTGATGAGCCTAGCATGTACAGACATGGTCTCGGAACACGGAATACCGAAAGGTAAAGCATGAGTCATATGGATGATATGATGAACATGTTGATTGTTCGCCTTTAAAGCTATATCATCTCACGTGATGATCGGACTTGGTGTAGTGGATTTGGTTCGTGTAATCACTAAAACAACTCGAGGGATGTTGTTTTGAGTGGGAGTTCATTTGTAATTTGGATTAGTCGAACTCAATTTATCGTAAACACAATCAAAGTGAATTTGCATAGTTTGTTGTAGTCATTGGCATCCGTTCACCACCTTACGCTTAGTTATAGTTGAGATAGTGGAACTATAGAAATTCTGGATATTTACTTTATGAACTGGTATCATATTGTTTTGAATGTCAATTTAAAGTTTATAAAGTCCTATTGCAAACTTTCAGCAAACTCTATTTACTCCATGAAGTTTAATAAGTAGTATTAAATCAAGAGTAAGAATTCCAATGTTAGTATCTAAAGTATCATGTTTGCCTCCATGATTCTTGATACTCAAAAGATTGTTTTTAATATCAAGTTTATCTAAGAGCTGAAAGCAATGTTTCAGAAACCATCATGTGTGAAAGGTATTGCGATATCTAAAACAATGTGTTGGTTACAACATGATAGAGTATACGTCCTCATATTTGATGAGAATTTGTGAAGGTTGGAGACGCTAGTCGTCCTAATCCTCCAAAAGGTTTTTGAAAAAAAACATTATACTCGCAATTCACCTTTATAAGCTATAGCATCTTGATCATGAAAGTTGTCATGATAAGGATGAATAGAAGATGTAAGTAAAATGTTTACTACACTAAAAGATTACTAAAGAATGGAATTTTGAAAGAATGCCAAACATTTGATGAAGGTGATCCACTTCAAAGTGCAAGTCCAAAGGTATTGGTATTTGACTATACACACTTTGTACTATGTGTCATGTGAATGACATCACTATTGATGTTGATAGATTCTTTTAAAAGAAAAGGAATTGCTGAAAGAGAATCTATAAAATATTTGGCAGAAAATAAAAGGTTGGAGATGTCCAACTTAGGCATATAGAAGATACATGTTATGGTTGTATTCCTTGCTTGTTAGACAATGTGGTTCTCCGGTATTGGATACCGAATTGGTTGGTATGAAGTGTCATACAGGACAACACAATTCATGAACTGCAATGGCCTAAGTAACTAGCAAGAGAATATGCGATGATGTTCATCGAAAACAAACAAAGGGTTGTTGTGTTGCTCGTTAACATCAAAGCCTGCCTTCAAGATTTGTTTCAATAATTGTTATTTTGATCAGGTATTATGACGACAAAAGGTTGTTCAAATAATTACCGTATTCCATAATAGATGGATGATATACAAGTCTGGTTGGAGAAATAACGACCATAAAACTAATGCTAAAATTTCGCAAGACAAATGATTGAAAGATCACTTGCGAAGTGACATCGCCGTTTAAATTATATTGAAAGGGATACATGAAGAAACTCCATATTGATGGATTTTTTGGAGTCTTTGATTTGGATCAAATGACGCTTGTGATACTTTCCTAGAGATAATTAAAACTCCGTTTGTAGGCCAAAAGAGGAACGGACGACTAACTGATTGGAATTTGTACATATTGATGTATATAGTCCATTATGTGTAGTCGTGGGCGATGGATTTCAACTTCATATGCTTTCTCCGAAGATTTGAGTGAGTATATGTATATACTTACTCAATAAGGAAGAAGTATGAAACATTTGAAAAATGTTCAAAGACTTTCAAGATGAAGTGGAAAATCATTGTAACAAGAAAATAAAAGAGTTTATGATTGGATCATAAAGAAAGATGTCTGAGTTACAAGTTTAGCAAAACACCTAAGATGTGAGGAATCGTTCCATGGATTTGCATTTCCTCAAACACCATAGGAGTATGAAGTGTTCGAGATATGTAATGAAACCTTGTTTTACATGGTAAGATCAAAGGTGTCATTTATAAAACTGCCATTATATTTTAAAGATTAAAGCTTTAGTGACTACTGCTTTTACACTGAAAAGAGCTCCATCGTGATCCGTTGAAATGACACCATATGAGTTATGGTTTGGGATAAAACCCGAATTGTCTTTTCTTAAATTTTGGTATGCTATGCATAAGTAAAATGTTTACAACCAAAGTCGGATAAACACGTCTTTGTAGGTTATTCCAAAGAATTTTTTGGGAATTTCTCCATAACACCGAGGACAAAAGAGTTTGTCGCTAGGAACGTCAAGTTTCTTGAGAAGGAATTTTTCGTGAAAAGTTAAGTGGGAGGACAATAGAACTTTGATAAGGTTGTTGAACCTTAGCTATATGTGCTAAGTAGCGCAGCGCCGGAAAGTGTCCCGGTGGCGGTCACAATGCTCATGGCTCTCGTGATTACAAAAGGTGTGATCTCGGAGATTAGAGTTCCTATAGAACCGTGTGGGTCGGTAAGAATCAAATAGTAAGATTTGATAAGCAAGTCGTTATTGTTTTGACAATGATGAACCGACTACATGCAAAGAAGCGATGATGGGCCCTGACTCCATAAAATGACTAGAAGTCATGGAATCCGTGATAGTATCTATACACGAGAAATCCAGTTTCTGAACTTAGAAGACCCTCCGGAAAGGCGTGAAGCCTATCGGTCGTGTTTGGATCTATAAAGAAATAGACATGGATGTTCAAAATCTATGAAATAGTCGACATGTCGGAAACAGTTTACGACAATGTTCAAGGAATTGACTATGATAAGATTTGATCTTTCATAGCGATATTTAGTCTGGACGGATTAATGTAGCAACCACTACATATATTTTGGTATATGGTAGTTGAACAAACAAAACAAGTTCTTCTAATAGAATGGTTACCTAGGACGTGTACATGACACGATCCAAAGGGTTTTGTTAAATTAAAAGGCTGCTAAAAGAGTATGCAAAACTTCAATGGTTGAAGTGAGCATCGCGGAGTTGGAATCTTCAGCGTGATGAAACCGTTAAAAGGTTTAATTTCATCAGAGACGATGAAGATGTTTGCATTTTGCAAGAAATTAAGTGGGAGCGCTAAGACATATTTCTAATACATTATGTGAAAGACATATTGTTGATTAGAAATAATGTTTTTTATTGACACGGGTTAAGAATTTCATTTCGATAAAAGACTTAGGCATAACTCAATAATTAGGCATCAATGTCTATATGGATAGATTGAGGCGCTAATATGGTTTTGCCAAATGTACATAGATAAGATGTTGAATGAGTTCAATATGGAAACAATAAGAAAGGTTCTTGACGCACGGAAAGGACTAAATCAAGATTCAAGTGTGTTGACACGAGATTCAAGTGTTTTGACACTTGGTGAAATCACAAGAATATTTTGATCAATCATTCTTTGAGATGTACACATCCAGATATGTCCTATGCTCTAAATGTTATGAGCATATACCAGAATGATTCATAAGATGATCATTGGACAATAGTAAAGATATTCGTATGAGCTTTGGAAGAACTAAGAATATATCATGTATAAGTGACAAATAGTTAAAGGTAGTTCATTGTAAATTGTTACATTGATACTAGTTTTGTCACAAGATCCAAATTAAATTTATCTCAATTTAGACTATGGGTGGCACAATATAATGGAAAGGATGTTCCATGATGGATTTGGATGAGTTCCAAAGTTGAGATATTGTGACGGATACTACAACAAAAGGCTAAGTATATAACTGCTATAGTAGCAGCAAAGGAGGGCATTTGTGTTAAGTAGGTTGTTATCAAACTAGGCGTGGTTCATAGCGGGATAATACTATGAAGATACATTGTACGACAATTGTATCAACATGATTTAATCCCAAGGAACTAAAGGTCTCACCAAAGGACCAAATTTATACAATGCCATCTCATTGGAGAATGAGTAATGCGTAGAGACGCAAGGACATGCAAATACACACGGACCTGGAAGTATCAGATCTGAAGATTATGTTTACCACTAGCAATAGTGTCTATACAACACCAGAAAGCCATAGGTGTTGAATGCACAAGTTTTTAACTAGATTATTGACTCTAGTGCAAGTGGGAGACTGTTGGAGATATGCCCAAGAGGCAATAATAAAGTGGTTATTATATATCTTTATGTTTATGACAAATGTTTACATCCCATGCTATAATTGTATTAACCGGAAACATTAATACTTGTGTGTTTTGTAAACATAAAAGAGTCCCTAGTAAGCCTCTTGTTAAACTAGCTTGTTGATTAATGGATGATCATGGTTTCCTGATCATGGACATTGAATGCCGTTAATAACAAGATCATATCATTAGGAGAATGATGTGATGGACACACACCCGTAGTAAGCATAGCATAAGATCAAGTCATTAAGTTCGTTTGCTATAAGCTTTAAAATACATAGTAACCTAATCCTTCGACCATGAGGTTATGTTAATCACCATCACCGGATGGGTACTTTGATGACATCAAACACCGCTTCATAACTGGGTGGTCATAAAGGTGTCATTGGGTATTCAGAAAGTATGTGTTGAAGCGCATGGACCAAGATTGGGATTTGTCCATCCATATGACGGATAGATAGTCTCTGGGCCCTCTCGGTGGAATGTCATCTAGTTAGCTTGCAAGCATGTGACTGGGTCACAAGGGATGACATATCACGGAACGAGTAAAGATTACTTGTCAGTAACGAGGTAGAACTAGGTATGGAGATACCGACGATCAAACCTCGGATAAGTATAGTATCGCGTGACAAAGGGAATTGGTTTCGTATGTAAATGGTTCTATCTATCACGAAGTCATCGTTGAGTATGTGGGAGCCATTATGGATCTCCAGGTCCCGCTGATGGTTATTGATAGGAGATGTGTCTCTGTCATGTCTACATATTCACGAACCGTAGGGTGACACACTTAAGGTTCGAAGTTGTTTTAAGTAGATATGGAATGTGCGTTGGAGACCGAATGTTGTTCGGAGTCTCGGATTGGATCCGGGACATCACGAGGAGATTCGGAATTGTCCGGAGAATAAGATTCATATATTGGGGATCATTTTCTGAGTTAGGAAATGTTCCGAAGTATTTGTATGAGGATTCTAGAAGGTTTCAGAATGTTCCGGAAGGTTCTGGAAGATTTCTTGGAGTTTGCTTAAAAACCAAGAAAGGATCAAGGAGTCCGTGTGGGGCAAGACAAGGAGTCGTGGGGGAGGAGGACTCCTCCCCCCTCCAATCCGCCGGCCAAGGGAGAGGGGAGTCCTACAAGGACTCCACCTCCCCATGGCGCCTCCCCCCTTTAAATAGAGGGGTGGGGGCGCCACCCCCTGGCCCTCCTCCACTACTCCAATCCTAGCCGCCTCTCTCCTCCTTCTTTCTTCTACTCAGGCTTAGGCGAAGCCCTGCAGAATTCTCTACTCCACCACCACCATGCTGTCGTGCTACTGGGATTCCATGGAGAAGATTTACTACCTCCGCTGCTCGCTGGAACGAGGAGATGAAGGTCTGCTTCGACTCCGTACGTGTGACCGACTGCGGAAGCGCTGCCGGAACGCGGCGCCGGAAGATCGTCCACTCGGTCTTGAGATCGGCAAGTGATCGACTACATCAACCACGAGATCTAATCTCGTAACGCTTTCGGATCTACAAGGGTTAGTACAGATCTATCTCGTTGCACATGTCTGATAGATTAGATCTTGGCTTTTATCTAGATTAGATCTGGGTTTTGTTCGTTCTTGCGGTAGAAATTTTTTGTTTTCCATGCTACGAACCCATCACCCGCCGCGTGGACTGGAGAACCAGCAGTGGTGGAGGCCGGACGTGCATGGACATGCCCAGGAGAGAGAGATGGGCGGGAGCGGCAGCGGGGCCCTGATGTAGCTGCTGGCCGGGGCGATGTCCGCGACCGCTTGGGAATCCACATCCAACCGGCACCCTTGCTGGTGCCGGCGTCGCCATTTGGGCCCGCCTCCCCTCCTTTGGCAGGCACCTACCGTGTCCCGGTGCGGCGTTGCCTCGGCACGCGAAACCCATCTCCCCTCCCCCAGCCAAGCTCTATTGGCTCCCGCTTTGTTGGGCGCGAGGAGGTCCTTGGTGGTGAGCGTGGCAGCCGTGGCTTACAGCACGAGCGTGGCGGGGCTAGCCATGGCGCGCGCGGCAGACCTGATGGGCGCGAAGAGAGCGTGGAGCGCAGTGCGCGCGACGGCGAAGGTGGTTCGCGTGGCCATGAGCAGAGGGACGCACACGAAGGGCGCAGAGGGCACAGTGAGAACGTGGAGCGCAGTGCCCGTGGCACGGAGCGCGGCTTGCGAGATGGCCGGGGGGCGAGCTTGGCGGTGGACACTAAAGGGGATCCGCAGCAGAAAACAAAATATTCCCTACGTTGGAATACCCTAAACTTCCTAGGATCTATCTATGTAGTAATGCAGTAACGGCCAAGCGTATAGAATACATACCCTTGTAGACCGTACGCGGTTAACGTTTCGAGGGGAACGTGGTTGATGTAGTCGTACTCGTAGCTGACCTCAAGGTCGCGAAGCTCCTTGCAGGTCACCTCTTGCTCCTTCTTCATCGTGCAGCAGCTCCAGCTCACGACATTTAAGCGCACCAAGTGTTGCGCCTCGTGTCTTTGTACACATCCAGTGTAAGATGAGATCTTCGTCTCCCCGATCCCGTCGGGAGTACGGAAGTTGATATCCGGCTAGGAATCCCTGTAGCGCAACGGCGTGCTGCATGTGTGCCTCGTTCGCATAGCCCAGACTTAGGGCCATGGTCACAGGGTATAGAGAGAGGGAAGGAGAAAGTCAACCAAAGGACTTCTCCAAATATTGGTGTGTTTAATTTCACCCGTGGGCACCCCTTTATATAGGCGGAGGGAGTGTGCCCTCCCCATTAGGTTAGCCATATGGGACTATTAGTAAAGGAAAATCCTCAGGAATTTTCGTCCTAGCCGAACGGACTGAATTAGTACAGCCCAAAGCAGCAATCAGCAAACAGGAAACAACAGCCTGAGAGGGGGCCGGCCGGGTGGGCCTTGCACGGCCCACCCCACGCCCACCCGCTTCTCGCCGCGGTGGCTTGGTGAGGCCACCCCGGGTGGTTCGGCTCGTCCGCGCGGCCCAACACGCCCGCTGGCAGCGGCAGTGGCTGCCCGCCCCGGGTGGGCCAGCTCGCCCTGGTGCGGCCCATCGGCGCAACCTGTCAGGCGGCTCCCCGCGAGCCCCACATGGACCGGGTCAAGCCGGCCTGGCTGCGGCGACGGCCAGCTGCCACACGCCCCGTGCGGTGGATATTATCCACCGCCCACGTGGGCTAGGCTGTTTTCTTTTTCCTTTTCTTTTCCTACAGATTTTATCTTAGGCCTTTCCCTCCGGGGATTTGGCCTAATATGAAATTTTCTTTTATAAATCTTAATTGAATATATTAATTCACAATTAACATATAATAAATGTATATTTAAATTCCCATTTATCCGAAAATAATTTTCCGGACTTTTCCTTTATTCTTTCTCCGAACAGCTTCGGATCTCTCCGCGGAACATTTCCGATTTCTCTTTCTCTACTATGATTCCATATTACGGATGATCGTTCTCATCATACCCTTAAGTGTATCCCCTCACGGCTCGGGAATGCTCTAGACATGATCTATATCAATGATCAACAGAGGGACCAGGGATGTCCATGTGACCCCTATGCATTCCTGATGACAATGTCGTTTGAACTGGTAAATGTAGCATACAATTTCCTTTTGTTTCTTGATACGACTGTTGGGGACATACTGTCCGAGTATCCTCACTGTACCTCGCTGACCAGGGTGGCCCACTTTGGGTTAGAGCTTTGCTTCACGGGCGGCCCAGTCAGGGAGAAGAGACGGAGTCCAGTCTGGCTACGGGAAGGCCCAGAAGACTTACCGACATAGGCATGTAGTGTTACTTAAAGTTTAAGATGTACTCTATAACCGACTCTTAGTCGTAGCCGGATAGGTCTCTCTTGTAAACCCTAGGCCGGATATCTATATAAGCCGTCCTAGGGAGAGCCTTTAGGGCACCCCACAATAGTCTACAATATCAACTCGCACATGCGAAACACTTGTAACCCATATTCCGGCTCTGCCGTACTCTGGATTGCTAGCAGGAGTAGGATCTATCCAAAGCCGACGGATTCGAACCTGGGTAAACTTATGTGATCACCGTCCCAGAACACCATACGTCTCACACCCCTCTCTTCCACACGCCTCGAGGACGCCCTCATGGTGTACTTGTCATCAATCCGATGATAGTTGGCGCCCACCGTGGGGCAAGTGAGCTTCGGATCTATGTTTTGAGCAGAATCTGCAAGCATCAGAATCGGTGAGACTATCACCATCGGTCGCATCCTCTACGCCAGTGACGTCCCTCTCATCGTTCTCGACGAGACTTGGATTCTAGCTAGGGAGGTTGTGACTGCCTACACCATCATGTCGTTTGGCGAGATCGATGTTTACATCAGTTTTGCTGAAACTGCCCCACCCACCCCAGCGGTGATGATAGAGGCAGAAGAAGCTTCCGGATCCGTTCTTTCCGTGGAGGCGGCAGAGTTCTGGATCTCGGAAAACCCTCATCCCACCCAGCCCACACCTGTTGTGGAGATAGTGGAGAAAACTGAGGTTGAAGCAGATCTTGCAGCGCAAATCGAGTCTGGAGTGGATTTCCCTAACGAGGTCGAATCCCAGATCACTTTGCCCGCCGAGGTCGGAATCCAGGAGGAGCAAGACAACAACTCTGGTTCTGGCTCTTCCATTGCCGGAACAGACCAACCCTTCCTGAGGCATACGTGGAGGCGCATGATGATGAAAGACGCGAGCATGGATGAGGTTCTCGAAACCATCAGAATTTTCGAGGAAGCCCACGAAGAAAGCCGCAACTACCTCAGGACGCACGCATCGCACTTCGTCGGATATGTTGGATCCGGATCTGGCTCTGCCAATGCTGGAGACAACAAGGACTCAGTGGTGGAGGTGATAGGAACGAACATTGACTTATCGGCATCTTCGGATGACTCCATGACATCGGCGGATTTCCGAAAGTTCTTCGCGGAATATGAAGAGGAGTTTAACTCCAAAGCTACAGAAGAAGGAGAAGCCATGGACGAAGGATCCAGAGAAAACTCTCCCAAAGCGCAGGATGACATGGATCTTGGAGACAATCCTGATGTACAGATGTCCAAAAGTACCGACCAGAGCTTGACTCCGGGAAACGAACCCAAAGCCGTCTTTGCTACCGGCGCTACAAAGAAGGCAAAGAAGAGGAACAAGAAGAATAAGACCCCGACGAAAGATCCTCCAGCGGAGGAAGTGGTTGCCGAGGATTATGAAGAAGACTCAGATGGACCTTTAATCCTAGACAAGCCCAAGGAAGCTTCGGTGGATGGACACGTGGTCACTGCTGGTGCCCGTAAACTCATCGATGATGCGTTAACTACGCCTATTCCTACAGCTGCAGAACTTACTGCTGCAGAATTGGAAGAAAGGTCTCAGGCCCTAGAAGCGCGTCGCTAAATACTCCTGGATGAAGCCAACACCATCGAGGAAGAGAAGAAGTGCATAGCTACTGTGGACAAGCTCATCTCTCTACAGCATCAAAAGACCCGGAAAGGCCACTTGCGAGCCGACAAATTTCCGGAAGTCCGCAAGGTCCTCTTTGAGGGAGACCTAGGGATGCCTCGGATTGACAGCAATGGAGATCTGGTGTACCCAACACCAGTACAGAACACCGCCGCGGCTCGAGATATCCTGGCAAATAATCTAGGCCCAGAAGAGGTTCGGTTGGGCATAAAGCTGCTCACCAAGGGTCTGGAGCAACAAAAGGTCGCGAAATCCGGGAGCAGAAAACTGGTATGTCTGTCTGACCAATGTCGCACGGATCTGGCCTGGGATGATATTACACCCCAACGGGTTCCGGAACAGCATCACCGTTCCGACCGTCGGGAAAATAACTACTCAAGAACTGGATCTTCAGGGCAATGGTACAGAACCGCGCGTGATTGGAGCAATGTTGCCCTAGCCGTAGAGCAAGACATAGTTGCAGCACTGTATCCGAGACACTCTTCCCGGCGAGAGTCAAACAATCACATGGAAGACAACAAAGAGAAACGTCGGGAGGAGGACCGCCAAAGGATGCAACCTCCTAGACACACAAGCCAGTCGGCTGAACCCCACCACGTTGGGGGGAATGACGGACGAAGTAACGACGGACACTGTGCTGATTAAAGCCGGCAGGGGGCTCGTCATAATGAAGACCCTCCCCGTAACTGGAATAATGATGCTCCGGACGGAGACCGGCGAACAGCCGGAAAAAATCCACCTGCACCACCCTCTCCACCAAGGATCCACCACAACGGCTCTCAAGGAGGGCGTCATGGCGGAGGAGGTGGTGGCAGGAGCAAAAGTCCGGCTCCAAGGCACCGCAGCTATAGTGAACAACCAAGACGGCGTTCTCTGTCACCAAGTGATGCGAGACATCGGATCAATTCTAACATAGAGGCACGATGCTAAGAGAACGACGAAATCTCTGTGGGTCCAAAATTCTTCGGACCGTGCATTCGAGAAACAAGATTCCTGGAAGGATTCGCTATGTCAAGGCACATTCAGCCCTACGATGGTGTAGCTCGGCCAAATACTTGGCTCCAGGATTTCTTCCATGTTCGATGCATCACCAAAGGCGGAAATAGCTTGGTCACAACCCGATTTCTCCCACTTATGTTGCGGAAGACGGCACGATCATGGCACAATGAACTTTCGGAAAACACCATCCACAACTGGTATGACATGCGAAGTCTGTTCTTTCGGAATTTCAAAGGCACGTATCGGAGGCCCTGTTTGGTAGGAGACCTGCAGCGTTGCACCTAGAAAGCCATAGAAACTTGCCGAGATTACCTCGGATGATGGATCGACACCAAGAACTCCTATGAAGGAGTAAATGACCAAACTACGATTGAAGCTTTCATTGCAGGACTCTGAATTGGTTTACTACGTCATCGCTTGAAATGCGACAAGGTCACTGATTTGGGAGAAATGATAGAAACAACGAGCAAGTATGTAGATGCTGACGACGATGTAGAAGGATTACTGAACGTCCTAGCTGTGCCACAGTCAGCAAAACAACCAAAGCAACAAGCTCAGAAGCGCAAGAATACCTTAGAAGAAAAACCCAACATGGAAACGGCGGTGGTCACTACTACTTTCGGGTCAGGAGGACGAGGAGGGCATGGTGGTGGTCGTGGACGCGGTCGTGGGACATCAAGGGTCCAAGGTAGAGGAGACCAGTAACCTCGCAAAACCTACTCTTGGGCCGACATTGCCAATAACCCGTGTGTGCATCACTTAGATCCCAACGGGGGCTTGTCCCATACAAACGTCGAGTGTTGTTTCAATGAAGACATCAAGAAAGACGATACCGCTGGCTATAGGGCTAAGCAGAAGAAGGGAAAGAAGAATCCCAAAAAAGAGAAAGAAACCAAGGAAGATTCTGACATGGAGGAAGCAGAGCCTTCAAATCCGAAGTCGGATGGAAAGAAAAACTTCCCAACAAAGAAAGACACTTATGTCACTTTCCTTGGGTCTCAACCAGCTAAGGTCAAGAAAGCAGTACTGCATGAGCTCAACGCAACTGTTCCGACTATCCCACAATTCTTGGACTGGTCGAAAGTGGCAATCACCTTTGACCGTGTTAATCATCCGCCTAAGTTGCACATGCAAGGAAAATACGCCTTAATTTTCAATCCACTTATTGACGGCTATGGTTTCTCCAAGACTCTCATGGACGGCGGTAGCAACATCAACATTCTATATGTCGAAACGCTACGTCGAATGCGGATCTCAGAGACACAGCTGAATCACAACTCTGTGATCTTTCACGGAGTTGTCCTAGGAAGACAAGCAAATTCTCTAGGAGAGATCACTTTGGATGTTACCTTTGGAACTCCAAAGAACTACCGGACAGAAGCACTTTCCTTAGAAGTGGCCCTATTCAAGAGCGCCTACCACGCTATATTCAGACGGCCAGCTTACTGGGATTTTATGGCTCGTCCATGTTACGTTTACAATATGATGAAAGTTCCAGGTCCCAAAGGCGTGATCACCATCAGGGGAGACCAGAAGAATGCGCGAGAGTGCAAGGACGGAAATGCCGCCTTTGTTGAAGCTGTGTTGCACACCCAGGAGTACCAGAAGATCAAGAAGACCATCGATCCGTCCGAGATGCCCGCGACGAAGGAGGTGACGAAGCCGACTCCGGAGTTCAAGGCATCGGAAGAGAAAAAGACGACGCCATTGAAGGATGATGACCCCTCCAAGGTGACCCATATAGGTGTAGGTTTAGATAGTGCACAGGAAAGTGCGCTCGTCAAGTTCCTCAAAGCAAATCAAGATATCTTCACGTGGCAGCCATCTGACATGACCGGAGTACCTAGGGAACTTGCCGATCACTCTCTAAATGTACACCCAAACGCTAAACCCGTCAAAAAATCCTTAAGACGTTTCGACAATGAAAAGTGAAAAGCAATAGCTAAGGAACTAGCTCGGCTCGAGTTAGCCGGATTCATAGAAGAGGTCATCCACACTGAGTGGCCGACCAATCCTGTAATGGTCCCTAAAAAGACATCACTAATTTAAGGATGTATGTTGATTATACCGCCTTGAACAAGGCTTGTCCCAAAGATCCGTTCGCTCTGCCTAGAATTGATCAACTTATCGATTCTATGACAGGCTCGGAACTCCTATGTTTTCTCGACGCATATTCCGGTTATCACCAAATTCGGATGAAGGAATCAGACAAAGTGAAAACTTCATTCATAACCCCCTTAGGAACCTTCTATTTTGTTACGATGCCCTTTGGGCTCAAGAACGCAGGAGCTACCTACCAGCGCACTATGCAGCGTTGCCTCCATGACCAAATCGGACGCCCGTACATGCATACGTGGACGACATTGCGGTGATATTCAAAAAGAAGGAAACCCTAATTTCCTACTTGGAGGAAACGTTCACCAATCTACGCAAATACAACATAATGCTTAATCTGAAGAAGTGCTTCTTTGGAATACCAGCCGGCAAATTGTTGGGTTTCATTGTGTCTCAAAGAGGCATAGAGTGAACCGCGACAAAATCAAGGCTATTCTCAATATTTTTAGGCCAACTCGCCTGAAAGACGTTCAAAGACTAACTGGCTGCATTGCTGCAGTCAGTCGGTTTGTAAGTCGGCTCGATGAACGAGCCGCGCCACTCTACAAACTCCTGAAAAAGACCAAAAAGTTCATTTAGACTGATGAAGCTGAAGATGCACTACAAGACTTGAAAGCAGTACTCTCGTCCGCTCCTATCCTTGCAGCACCGGAACCTTAGGAACTGATGTTGCTCTATCTCGCTACGACAAACAGAGTCGTCGATGTTGTCATGGTGGTGGAGAGACCAGAGGAAAAGCAGGAACACCTGGTGCAGCATCTGACTTACTACCTCAACGAGGTCTTAACTGAATCAAAGCTGCGGTATCCGCACTATCAAAAGCTGACTTACGGTGTGTTTTTGCACCCCGGAAGCTGCAGCATTACTTTCAGGAACACCCAATTACCATGGTGAGCACAACAACCATGAGAGACATAATCAACAATAGCGATGCTACAGGATGTGTCCCAAATGGGGCATAGAGATTTCAGCTTTTGACATTGAGGATAAACCTTGTACGGCAATCAAATCCCAAATTCTGGCGGACTTTGTCGCTGATTGGATAGAGACAACAGAAAATATGACCCCCCCCCCCCGGAGTAGGAATACTGGACCTTGCATTTTGACGGGTCTAAGGAACTTGGGGGCTCGGGGGCTGGCGTGGTGCTTAAATCACCACAAGGAGATAAACTTTTCTATGTGCTGCAAATTCACTTCACGGCAACAAATAACATTGCCGAGTATGAAGCATTGCTGAATGGAATCTAGATTGCTAAGGATATCGGCATCCGGCGATTAATGTGCTATGGAGATTCGGATCTTGTTGCTCAACAAGTGTCGGATATCTGTAACGCAAACAAGCACATGGCAGCATATAGAGCTATCATGGATGAACTAGCTAAATCGTTCAAAGGGTTTGAGGTTCAACACATCCCTCGAACAGAAAATGAGGAAGCAGATGCATTATCTCGTATAGGCTCTGCGAGGAAAAAGGTCCCGGATGGCGCTTTTTTGGATCATCACTTTCCTCCTCTTTTTCATGTAATGAGCTTCCCGTTTCAGCAATTTCTTCTTCCATAAGCTCTGCAAGGCATTAGTCTCTTCCGTTTGTGAAAAGCATCTATTAATATATTCAAGAATATAGCCATTTTCTTCCTTGTAATTATCGAAGCAAAATTTAAGTATATCATAAACCTCATATTTATAAGGTGAATCATTTGTATTTTCAAGCAAACTAGCAAGTTCAAATGCACCCTTCCAAGCAATAAATTCTTCAATTTGTTCCACATCATAAAAGTCATAATTTCTCTTAACATAAGAAGATATGGTAAGATCATCATTATACTCACATTGAAAAGGGAGGTGTTTATACCTCTTGCAACAACAAGATTTATCAAAGCAATAAGTAACATTATAAGTAGAGCACACGTTTCTAGGAATGGTATACAATTTATCAATTTGTTCCCATAAGTGTTTCCCTTTTTGTGACAAGCGGTGTTCCTTATAATAATATTTTTGTTCTTCCGTGAACCCACCTTGCCAATTAGAATCAGTTTCAAAGAAACCAACCATTGATAGAAAGCATGATAAAGCAAGACAATAACAGACCAACGAAAATAACAACTATAGTAGGAACTAATTTTTGTGTGTTTTTGATAAAGAAACTACCAAACAAAGCAAAAATAAACTAAGAAAAACAAAAATGACAAAGTAAAGAGATTGGTTATGAGGGACTCCCCTTGTGAAGATGTCCTTGACTCCCTGGCAATGGCGCCGGAAAATAGCTTGATGGCCCAAAATATATCGAGCTCGTTGGGGAACCCCAAGAGGAAGGTATGATGAGCACAGCAGCAAGTTTCCAACAGTTATGAAACGAAGGTTATCAATCCAGTAGGAGCAAGGAAAAAACTCCAAGGTGTTTCTAGCTAGACTTTGGCAGGGCGCACTATCGGTGCAAGCAGCAACGCGGAAACCTGCACAACACAACCACAGAACTTTGCCCCCAACTTACAGTGAGGTTGTCAATCTCACCGGTTTTGCTGAAAACAAAGGATTAAACGTATTGTGTGGAAGAAAGTAATAGTTTGCAGAAAGTAAACAGAAAGCAGTAAACAGTTGTAGATTTATGATAAAAGAAAGGACCGGGGTCCATAGTTCACTAGTGGTGGTTCTCAAGATAGATGACATGTTGGGTGAACAAATTACAGCAGGGCAATTGACAAACATCGACAAAGCAATATGCATATACTAAACATCTTGACTCCTTTGATACTTGATTGGGCATTACAACATTATACATAGACCATAATCCAACTGCATCTATGACTAATAATCCACCTTCAGGTTATCATCCGAACCCCCTCCAGTATTAAGTTGCAAGCAACAGATAATTGCATTACGCATTGCGTGTAAAGTAAACAATACGATTGTTCTATGAATAAAGGATTGTTTTTTCTCCCTAGTAGCAACATCACATATAGTACCTTAGAGATTTCTGTCACTTCCCCAGATTACTAGAGGCATGAACCCACTATCGAGCATAAATACTAACTCTTGGAGTTGCTAGCATCTACTTGGCCAAGATTGCTACTAACAACAGAAAGCATGCAAGATCACAAATAACAAAGACATGATAGAATCAATAATCAATCTGAAATAGCATCTCAATATCCATCGGATCCTCACAAACACAACATGTAGGAATTACAAATAGATGATCTTGATCATGAACGGAGCTCACAAGATCTAAACATGATAGCACAAAGGAGGAGAACCAGCCATCTAGCTACTACATGGACCCATAGTCCAAGGATGAACTACTCAGGCATCACACCGGAGGCTTGCATGGTGATGAAGAAGGCCTCCAGGGTGAATTCTCCCCTCTGACAGGGTGTCGGGAAGAGCTTCAGATCCCTCTCGATCTAGGGATGGAGATGACGGCGGCTATAGTCTCTTTGTTGGAATTTCGATTGGGTACTTAGGGTTTCTGTATCGGAAGCATCTTATAGGCGAAAGGGGAGGCCGAGAGGGTGTCGGGGGCGGCCAACCAGCCCTTGGCGTGGTCCAGCCTGGGCCGCACGGCCAGGTGGTGTGGCGTCCCCCTGGCCCCTCTCCGTCTCGTACTCTGGCTCCTTGTGTCCCTTGGTGCAAAACTGACTTTGGCTTTTGTCCCGTCCAATTCCGAGAATATTCATTTTCTGACTTTCCTGGAACGAAAAACAGCAGAAACAGGCAGCTGGCACTGTGGCTATTGTTAATAGGTTAGTCTAAGAAAGTGTATAGAAAGTACTCCAAAGTGTGGACAAAACATAAGAAAGTAGATAAAAACCAAGCATGGAACATCAAAAATTATGGATACGTTAGCAACGTATCAACATCCCCAAGTTTAACTCCTACTCGTCCTCGAGAAGGTAAGTGATAAAAAGAAAGAATAATTTTTGAGGTGACATGCACCATCATAAACTTGATCAAAGTATTTGTAAAATATTGATAGCTGGGATCATAGTACTTTAATCATAACATGAAAGACAAAGTTCTAACAATAAGACAAAGCAACTATTGTTGCAACATGAAAAGGCACAAACAAAAGATTCATCAATAACAATGCTTTGCAAGACGTTTGTTTGTTTCACATAAAGAAAACATATCATAGTGGCATTCAACTTGTCCCTCATAGAATAGCAAACATAAATGTATATGACACGTTCAAAGTTCATAAGAGTGACTAGGTAAAAATAGTTTAAACAAGCAATATCGAAGTTATGCATCAATCAACAAGTCTTAGGACAATGCACATAGAACTAAGAATGGCCACTATGCTCTCAAAGTAGTTGCATAAAGATAGAAGGCGGAGACTCAACATAAAAGTAAAAGAAAGGCCTTCATAGAAGGAAGTAGGGATTCAAGTTTCATAAAGAGCTTCCAAAAATTATGGTACTTGTTAGCTTTCAGCTCTCATTGCCCCTATCATAAGCATCTTGAAGTGATTAAGGTTAAAGTGAACAAACTATGGAGTATATGCTTGACAAAGTATAAGTTGGAAATATCATGTCCCTTGAATACGAGGGTCGCTCCTCGTTGTACTCAAGTATAGTTACCGGTAAGTTCTTGTCATAGTAAGTACATGTGTTTCATAGAGAACCGCCAACGGGGTGCCCCTTGCCCGATGATACAGAAGAATCCCCATATCAAAATGAGAAGGCAAGCAGACAACGAGCATCTCCGCAATCTTCTTATTTACCATGGGGAAATGGTGCTTTTTTCCCTCTTTCCTCTTTTCTCATATCTCTTTTTTTCTTTTTCTCTTTTTTCTCAATATCTGACTCTTTATTTTATAAGAAGAATGCTTCATAGACAACTCATTATGGTTACGCTACAGGTTTCCACCATGACAACATGGATTAGACCGGCAGCCCAGGCGTTTCTCTAACACACATACATAACTCCATGGACTTACAAGCTCCCCTTTCATTTCACACCGATGACATCCATAGATAAAAGAGCATGATATCAACTAGGTACAAAGTAAAAGTGCAATGTTGAAACCGTTCCCCATGACAACATGGTTCTGCTAATCCCCAACATATAAGTGCAAGTATATACAACATATACGACACAATTGTTCAAGTTTATTAAGGGCAAGAAAAGTAAAGTGTGCTATCAAGTTCGTGAGAGCTTTAATCACTAGTTTTCTCATAACAAGTTTAATTTGGAAGGTAGATAAAAACATGAATATACTTGGAATAGCAAATGCTAATAGGTAGGTATGGTGGACTCTTTGGAATAACTTGGTTTTAGGAGTTGGATGCATGAGTGGAACTCATACTTGGTTATGGAGGCTTGCAAAAGACTGGGAGCGACCAACTAAGAGAGCAATAATGGCCATAATCATGTAGAGCAACAAAACATCATTAATCAAAGCATAAAGTGATACTACAAGTCAAAAACTAAAGGATCATAAAGGCTATGGTGACTTAGGTTAGTCCAAGAAAGTGTATAGAAAGTACTCCAAAGTGTGGACAAAACATAAGAAAGTAGATAAAAACCAAGCATGGAACATCAAAAATTATGGATACGTTAGCAACGTATCAATCAGCTGCGGACAATACCTATAACATGGACCTTCATGGTCTGGGGGCTTGACATGGTAGGACCGTTCGAACGGTCTCCAAGTGGATTTATTCATCTCTTAGTGATGGTGGATAAATTCACGAAATGGATTGAGGCTAAACCCGTCACAAGTTGTGATGGAGCAATAGCCAGAAGATTTGTCGAGGATATTATAATCCAATATGGTTATCGGCATAGCATTATTATGGACAACATGAGTAATTTTTCTATGGGAGAAGTTGCCAAATTCTGCGATGAACAAAATATCTAGCTTGACATTGCGTCAGTCGCACATCCATAGGCTAATGGACAAGTTGAAAGCGCAAATGGTTTAATCCTATAAGGCCTCAAACCAAGACTCGAAGCACCACTTCAGCGTGCTGTAGGGGCTTGGGTAGATGAGTTACTGTTTGTAATGTGGAGCTTGAGAACAACTCCAAACAGGTCAACCGGACACACACCTTTTTTCTTGGTCTATGGCGCAGAAGAAGTTCTTCCTAGTGATTTGATTCATACTTCTCCCCATGTTGCTGCATATATTGAAGAGGATGCTGAAATTTCTCAACAAAATGATCTCGATTTAATCAAAGAAGTGCGTGTCGTTGCTGAGATGATATCAACAGCCTATCAGCAGAAGTTACGCAAGTATCATAGCCAGAGAGTCAGAAACCGGTCTTTCAATAAGGGCGATTTGGTTCTCCGGCTTGTGCAGAAAAGAAAGCACAAACTTTCTCCAGTATGGAAAGGGGCCTTTTTAGTTAGCCGAGTATTGCACAATGGTTCTTACTATCTAACTGATATGCGGCAAATCAAAGAAAGACCTTCTACTAAGAAAAGAAAGAGAGCTGGAGGCAGTACAAACCCAGAAGAATTAGACAAACCGTGGAATATTGCTCAGCTATGTCCCTTTTATTCTTAAATTTTCTTTCTTTGTAATCCTATATGTGTACATGTTCAATGAGAAATAAAGTATTGGTTGCCTCAATATTTTCTGAGAAGTTTTATATTGCCATCTTATTTTCGAATGATCATGTCACAATTGAAAATCCCAGAATACTTGAAAGTACTTTATGCTCATGTTTATTCTGGTTAGATTTCCGATTCTAAAAATGCTACCTTCGGGTATAATCTAAATTTTCTAGTTTGTACTTGGGTTCTTTATCTGATTGCCGGATGCGGGCATTTTCCGAGTAGTGAATTGTTGGTACTGAAGTCGGCTATGTTTCCGAGTTTAAACTGGTTTAGCAATTGAGCTCCGTTGCTCGGTAGAGTTTCCGTGTGGAAGGTTGGTCGGCTCATGAAAGGGATGAGGCGGAAAGCCAGATAAACGATAAGTACAGGCAAAACAAAAAAGTGCTTATGTAGAAATTTCAAGCACGACAAAAATAAAGCCAAAAGTGCTAAATAGGAATATCAAATCTTAGCACTAGCAAAAGTATTAAACTACTTTTTTAAACCTAGTTGTTTCAGAATAATACATTGTTTTTCTGATGCTCTACGATGTAGGAGAAGAGGTAGGAGATGCCGGCTCACTGGAGACATCACCCTCGCCTTGATATCTTTCCGGGACGTTCAAATCTGATACGGTTTGTTCATCATGGGAAGCTTGACCAATTTCTTTGGTAGGTGAAGGAGGCGTTTCCACGCGAGTGAAGAAGGGAGTGTCGTAACTGGTCAGATCAGCTACATGACATCCATATCCGGCATAGGAGTCCATGATGGCCTTGATATCTTGCTCCTGTATGTCTTCATCCACAGCTGAATATCCTCTTGTTACTTGCCAGATTTCCATCCTTCCATGGTGGCTCATAACAATAGTGAGGGTGTTCTGTGCTGCGGTCCATGCATAGAACATGTTCCAGTCCTAAATGAGCTCGGGCATCTCCTTGGCCTTGTCTCGTACCTCAAAGCCAGACATTTTATCCATGTCCAGAACTTTGAGCACTTAGCCAATATCCTCCAAGGATTGGCGGAAATCGTGAAGCAAGTCGCCAACTTGTGTAAGCCGGCTAGTGCACGACTCGGTGGAGGAAGAATCCAGTAAGTTCAGAGGACCTACGCATATAAAGCAAAGGTCAGGAAAATATATCCGAACTCATAGAGTCGAAAAACAGAAAGTCAGAAAAAAGGAAACATATAGAAGATGACATCGTCAACTTTGGTCTTCTCCGCCCTAAGGCTCTGGAGTTCAGCCCGGAGTGCCTCAGTGATGTCCTTTTCTCTGAATAGCTCGTCATTGAGATCTGAGATTCTCTTATCCTGGACCGTAATCTTGCGATCGCGTTCTTCGGTGGCCATGGAGGAGGATTCGAGGACTTGAGCAATGCTCTGCTCGTGATTCGCCTTTAAGCTTATTCAGCTCTCGACATAAGTCGACATTCTCCACCGCCATGGTCTTAAGATTCTCGGCCTCTTCAATCATGGCACGGGATTTTTTGACCAGTGATGTAAGCAAAAGACAATAGTTGAATATGAAATTCGACTATAAAAAAGAGCAAGATTAAGGACTGAAATGATTACCTTCAACCTAATCCTTAGACACCTTTAATTCAGCATTTTCAAGCCGGAGAGCTTTGATCTCTCTCCGCTTGTTGCAAATATTCTTCAATAATTCCTGGTTATACGAATTAACTTGCTGTAAGTCAGAATACCCAAAGTCAGAAGTCTACTAAAGACTCGGGCAAATATTTTAACTAATATCAGCACGAGCCTTGGGGGCTACACTAGTTCATTCTTTGGCATCCTATGAAAGCATAAATCCGGATTGTTTATCTAACTTCATGCTTGGGGGCGAGAGGATATGATATGAAATACACTAAAAAAGGTGAGTTGAAAATTTTACTTACATAATGTTCATGAGTGAGCTTGCTCAAGCTCATGTTCACCTCGGTGCCAACCTTCTCGGCAAGGGTCAGCAGGATTACCGGTGGGGGAGGAACCACACCGGCTTTCAGCCTCTCGTCACGAAGACGGACCTGCTCAAGAAGTTCGGAGTACTTGACGTCCTCTGCTTCTTGTGCCTCCTCGACGGTAATGTTCCGGCTTTCCAAGCATTGCTGGGATAGCCGTTGGATCTCCTCTACAGATTTCTGAGTAATGCCAAGTTTGGCAAGACCCGGATTGCTGAGGAGGTTTTCAGCGAAGACCTTTGCAAAGGGATCATTACCCCTAGAGGGTTCACCCTTATCAAGTATCGAGCCACCTATGGTGACGTCTGTTTGCGACCCAAGGATCACTGGCTCTGCTTGTTGAGCCGGATTTTCCACAACGAGTGGAGATGGAGTAATCTCCAGCGCTGTGGAAGGCTGTGGGGCAGGAGTCGGAGGTGATGCGGTAGCAGGAGTCAAATTCAGCTTTGACTGGCGTAGGGACTTTGACGAGCCTCCCTTCCCCTTGCCCTTGGTGAGTTGTCTAGCTCTAAAGAGGTAAAAGAACAAAAATCGTTACACTTCAGAAAGAATAAGAGATAAAATACAAAGACCTTGTGAGGAAAGTTACCTCTTCACAATGGGCACTTCTTTGGTGCCGATAGACACTGTCGGAGCCTTATGCTTTCGGGTAAGCACATTTGGTAGTGGAATCAATTCTCCATCATCCTGAGATAACTCAGGAGGATATCCCTCGAGAGGAGCAAGCTCCAACTCGGGGAGGTCAGTAAGCTGAAAAGAAAAAAGTATCTCAGTATTGCAAACAATGCATAGATGAACACATATTCGAGTTACTGTTGGAAACTTACTGTTGTCATGGGATCATCAGCGGTATGCATGTCCAAAGACAGATCCGGAATCTTCCTCTCGACTCGCTCCTTGATCAACCATTTGATTTCAGACTCGTAGTCCTTATCTGAATAAGCCTTAGAGTAGATCCGGAGAGAGTCCTTTTTGCTCTTGGTAATGGAGTGCATAAGTCGATCTCCAAGATGTTGGAGAGGCTGAATCCGGCGCGCCAGGCAGCAGTGGATCAAGTCGGATCCTTTCATACCCTTGTGCTTCATCAGATATTCAATCCACCTCTTTGCAAGAAGCAGATCGTCCATGAGAGCCGGAGCATCCGCGTCCCAGGACTCTTGGGGCGTGGCGGCACCATCAACAAAAGCCAGCAAAGCGGTAGCTTTGCTAGGAGCTGGTTTGTCCTTATGGTAAAAGAACATGGACAGCCACTTTTTAACCGACTCGCTAGCCTTAATCCTAGGATAGACTCGTTCTCTCCTAACAGAAAAGCTGAGTGTACCGGTAATGTAGGGATTACCGACGGTGATGGAATTTCTCTGGGTATGGAAGTAAAACCGGAAAAGAAGAAGGCTCGGCCTAATGACGAGATACCCCTCGCACAAAGAGACATAGGCGCTCGTCTCTAAAAGCGAGTTCATGGGGAGATAGTGGAGTTGAACTCCGTAATAATCTATCACCTCAGAAAATAAATATGAGGGAGGAAATCTCAAACCTCTATCAAGGTGAGTGCCAAAATGCACTCGCTCCTCGATGTTGGGGATGGGGACGGTTTCTCCATAACCGCTCCGCCAGTCGCCGGAATGGAGGAGCCCTTCATTCTCAATGATGCAAAGCTTGGCGTCATCAAGTACGCAGGGGGTCCAGACCCCACAGAAACTCTCCTTCTCTTCCGCCGCCGCTGTCGCTGACATTGTCGCCGTGGCGGAAGATGAATCTTCAGCCATTTTCTAGGCTCCAGTGACCTAGGGTGGGCGGCGCTGTGGAATTTGGGAGAGGCAGAAGAGCTCTGTTCGTGGGAGGCGTCGAGGGGAAGGAAGAAGCACTAGTGCTAGTAAAGAGGAAAGGGAGAAAATCTCAACCCCTTATATTCTTCAGCTGCACCAAGATTTGTGTGAACAAAATAGTAACCGTGCCACGCGTCGTGGAAGGAGCTGGGTAACCTCCTCGCGAGGATTATGCCACCTCAATCTCCGTGTGCGCATTAAAATGATGCCTCGCTTCCGCGTGAAGCAGACCCACCAACGGTTGTGTTGTCAGGAATGTCTGGCAATGACATGACTAGACCTTGACTGATGTCAGGTTACATCAGAGACCAATTTTCGGCTTAAGTTTGAATTTCAAGCTAGAAACCCGAATAATTTACTCATGGGTCCGACTCGTTTTGAGACTTGGATCCTACCCTTTCTTTTGAAGTTTCAGGAACCCTTCAAGATTCTGCAAGCCGAAGATCAAGCTAGACGATGATGAAATCCGACTCTGAATCTTGGAGGCTTCCGAGGGCTGCTGTTGGGGATATACTTTCTGGGTATCCTCACTGTACCTCGCTGACCAGGGTGGCCCACTTCAGGTTAGAGCTTTGCTTCACGGGCTGCCTAGTCAGGGAGAAGAGATGGAGTCCAGTCCAGCTACGGGAAGGCCTAGAAGACTTACCGACATAGGCCTGTAGTCTTACTTGTAGTTCAAGACGTACTCTGTAACCGACTCTTAGTTGTAGCCAAATAGGTCTCTCCTGTAAACCCTAGGCTAGATATCTTTATAAGCTATCCTAGGGAGATCCTTTAGGGCACCCCACAATAGTCTACAATCTCAACTCACATAGGCGAAACCCTTGTAACCCATATTCCGGCTCTGCCATACTACTGGATTGCTAGCAGGGGTAGGATCCGTCCAAAGCCGGCAGATTCAAACCTAGGTAAACTTGTGTGCTCACCATCCCGGAACACCGTACGTCTCACCCCTCTCTTCCACACGCCTCGAGGACCCCCTCATGGCGTACTTATCATCAATCTGACGACAACGACTTGTCCGATATCCGATCATTGGTATTACATACCTTGTTCAATCTTGTTAACAACAAGTTCTGTTTTACTAGTTACCGTGATATTACATCCCGGTGACCGAGTCACATGTTGCAAGATTTATGGATGTAATCTCACCAAGCCGGCCGTATGTATCTTTACCTGTCATGTGGGTGAGAAAATTCCGGTCTTGTGGTCACATGTCATCTATTTTTCCTTTGGAATACCCAACATACACCTTTATTGACACTGTATTACCAGATGACATTTGATGTAGTCAAAGCAGCCACAGGAAATAGTGAGTAATATGAACTCACGGTCTAAGGAAAAGGAGTCTAGATTTAGTTGTTGCAACAATGAACTATATGATTTGATCGTGTCGCAATCCTTCGAGGCATGTCCATCACATCATTCTCCAATGATATGACCCTGTTGTCAATTGGCAGAAATGCCCATGATCTTGAAACCCAGATCATCCTCATGACCAATGAACCAGTATGAATAGAGGCTACTAGGGACTTGGTTGTTTCATACCACACCCGTACCAATGTTTCTACTTGATACAGTTATAGCATAATATGAAACTATTATAAACTAATTGAGATATGACAATAAAAACATATTTATTATTTGCCTCTAGGGAATATCTCCTTCAGTCTCCCACTTGCACTAGAGTACAAATAATCTAGCTCGCATTTTGCTCATCATAAACCATATAACATATGCGTTTATAGATCACACATGCTCATGGGAAATGTGATGGCTTGGTGTTGATGTAGAGCTTGTTGGGAACCCCAAGAGGAAGGTATGGTGAGCACAGCAACAAGTTTCCCTCAGTTATGCAACCAAGGTTTAATTGAACCAGTAGGAGCAAGGAAACATCCCGAAGGTGTTGCTAGCTGAGCCTTGGCAGGGCGCACTACCTGTGCTAGTAGAAACGTGGAGACCTGCACAACACAACCACAGAACTATGTCCCCAACTTGCGATGAGGTTGTCAATCTCACCGTGTTTTGCTGAAAACAAAGGATTAAACGTATCGAATGGAAAGAAGTAATAGTTTGCAGAAAGTAAACACAAAGCAGTAAACAGTTTGTAGATTATATGTAAAGAAAAGGACCGGGATCCATAGTTCACTAGAGGTGGCTCTCCTTAAGATAGATAACATGCTGGGTGAACAAATTACAGCGGGGCAATTGACAAACACCGAGAAAGCAATACATGCATATACTAATCATCTTGACTCCTTTGAGACTTGATTGGGCATTACAACATTATACATAGACCGCCATCCAACTTCATCTATGACTAATAATCCACCTTCAGGTTATCATCCGAACCCCCTCTAGTACTAAGTTGCAAGAAACAGATTATTGCTTTATGAATTGCGTGTAATGTAAACAATACGATTGTTCTATGAACAAAGGATTGTTATTTTCTCCCTAGTAGCAACAGCACATCTTGTACCTTAGAGATTTCTGTCACTTACCCATATTATCAGAGGCATCAACCCACATCGAGCATAAATACTAACTCTGGAGTTGCTAGCATCTACTTGGCCAAGATAGCTACTAACAACGGAAAGCATGCAAGATCACAAATAACAAAGACATGATAGAATCAATAATCAATCTGAAATAGCATCTCAATATCCATCGGATCCCCGCAAACACAACATGCAGAATTACAAATAGATGATCTTGATCATGAACGGAGCTCACAAGATCTAGACATGAAAGCACAAAGGAGGAGAACCAGCCATCTAGCTACTACATGGATCCATAGTCCAAGGATGAACTACTCACGCATCACAACGAAGGCTTGCATGATGATGAAGAAGGCCTCTAGGGTGAATTCCCCTCTCTGGCAGGGTGCCGAGAAGAGCTTCAGATCCCTCCCGATCTAGGGATGGAGATGACGGCGGCTACAGACTATTTCGTGGATTTTTGATCGGCTACTTAGGGTTTTCGTCCCGAGGGCATCTTATAGGCGGAAGGGGAGGCCGAGGGGGTGCCGGAGGAGGCCAGATCACCCTTGGCGCGGGCTAGGCTGGGCCGCGTGGCCAGGTGGTGTGGTGGCCCCCTGGCCCCTCTCCGTCTCGTACTCTGGCATCTGATGACTTCCGGAAAAATAGGCACTTTGGCTTTTGTCCCGTCCAATTCCGAGAATATTCATTTTCTGGCTTTCTTGGAACCAAAAACAGCAGAAAACAGGCAGCTCGCACTATGGCTCTTGTTAATAGGTTAGTCCAAGAAATCATATGAAAAGTACTCCAAAGTGTGGACACAACTTAAGAAAGTGGATAAAACCAAGCATGGAACATCAAAAATTATAGATACATTTGCAATGTATCAACATCCCCAAGCTTAACTCCTGCTCGTCCTCTAGTAGGTAGGTGATAAAAAGAAAGAATAATTTTTGAGGTGACATGCACCATTAAAGACTGGATCAAAGTATTCGTAAAACATTCAAAGCTGGGATCAAAGTACTTAAATCATAACATGAAAGACAAAGTTCTAGCAATAAGACAAAGAAACTATGATGCAACATGAAAAGGCACAAACAAAAGATTCATGAATAACAATGCTTTGCAAGACGTTTGTTTGTTTCACATAAAGAAAACATAGCATAATAGTATTCAGCTTGTCCCTCATAGAGTAGCAAAACATAAATGCATAGGACACCTTCAAAGTTCATAAGAGTGACTAGATACAAATAGTTTAAAGCAAGAAATATCAAGTTATGCATCCATCAACTAGTCTTTGGACAATGCACATAGAACTAAGAATGGCCACTATGCACTCAAAGTAGGTGCATAAAGGTAGAAGGTGGAGACTCAATATATAATGGTGGAAGAAAGGCCTTCATAAAAGGAAGTAGGGATTCAAGTCTCATAAAGAGCTTCCAAAAATTATGGTACTTATAGCTTAGCCTCTCATTGCCCCTATCATAAGCATCTTGAAGTGATTGAGGTTAAAGTGAACAAACTATGGTGTACATGCTTGACGAAGTATAAGTTAGAAATCTCATGTCCCTTGTATATGAGGGCCGCTCCTCATGCTACTCAAGTTTAGTCACCGGTAAGTTCTCATCATCGTAAGTACATGTGTATCATAGAGAACCGCCAACGGGGTACCCCTTGCCCGATGATACGGAAGAATCCCCATATCAAAATGACAAGGCAGGTAGACAACGAGCATCTCATCAATCTTATTATTTACCATGGGAATATGGTGCTTTTTTTCTCTCTTTCCTCTTTTCATAATCTTTTATCTCTTTTTCTCTTTTTTTTCTCAATATAGGACTCTTTTTTTATAAGAAGAATGCTTCATAGACAGCTCATTATGGTTACGCTGCAGGTTTTCCACCATGTCAGCATGGATTAGACCAGCAGCCCAGGCGTTTCTCTAACACATATACATAACTCCATGGACTTACAAGCTCCCCTTTCATTTCACACCAACGACATCCATATACAAAAGGGCATGATATCAACTAGGTACAAGTACCAAGTGCAATGTTGAAAGCGTTCCCCATGACAGCATGGTTCTGCTAATTTCCAACAAATATGTGCAAGCATATACAACATAGACGACACAATGGTTCAAGTTTATTAAGGGCAAGAAAAGTAAAGTGTGCCATCAAGTTCGTGAGAGCTTTAATCACTAGTTTTCTCAGAACAAGTTTAATTTGGAAGGTAAACAAAAGCATGAATGTACTTGGAATAGCATACGCTAGTAGGTAGGTATGGTGGACTCTTTGGAATAACTTGGTTTAGGGAGTTGGATGCATGAGTGGAACTCATACTTGGTTGTGGAGGCTAGCAAAAGACTGGGAGCGACAAACTAAGAGAGCAATAATGGCCATAATCATGCAGAGCGACAAAATATCATTGATCAAAGCATAAAGTGATACTACAAGTTGAAAACTAAAGGATCATAGAGGCTATGTTGACTTGAGATAGTCATAACATGGTGTGAGCATGCGCCAAGTCAACCCAAATAAAGCATCAAAGGAGAATACCACTATACTATGCTTTAATATGCTAAAACAACGCATGATTCATCCAAGGCACATTAAGCAATCTCAATTGTTTATAACAAGTCATGCTACAGCAAAGAATACTAAGCATAAAGCCAAAACAATATCAAGCATGGCATGACAAAGCATAGGCCACAGTCAAAAACAAGCTCTTTTTACCACATAAGCATGAACTTTCCTACTCTTTTCCAAACCAAACCAAACTGTTTGCAAACCAATGTATGAAAGAGGGGGTCCAACCAATTTATTCAGAAAACTAAGAAAACCAAGTAAACAAAAAACCAAAACAAAAACGAAAAAGAAGACGCTCTAAGAACAACACAACTGTGCATGAAACAATAAAAATGAAGTGTTTGGAAGAAACCTGGGATTTATATTGATGAAGAAGGGGATGCCTTGGGCATCCCCAAGCTTTGACGCTTGTACTTTTTGGATATTTCTTGGGGTGACATGCGTGGCATCCCCAAGCTTGAGCTTTAGTCCATCCTTCATCCCATTACTCATTCCTTCCATACACCTGAAATTTTTCCTTCATACAAAACTTCACACAATCTTTATTAGCAACATTAGTGCACTCAAGATAAAAGGTCTTGTAACATCCCAAAACTTTAATCCAAGGTTATTATGATCCAAATCATCAAAATTGGGGTTAACAAAAACGTTTCCAATTAAAATTATTAAAGCATTCATGTGTATGTGCATTTAATTAGGAGTTGATTTGAATTGCCATGGTTCTATGATCCATTGCTTGTAAAATGATTCTTAGGTGAAATAAACATCATATAAATCATTCCCAAACATTTCCCAAAGAAAAACAAATCAAAATGAATAAAAGAAGTGAATGGTCATTTTTGCCAAATTAACTACCATGCCTACTTTGGCTATTCCTAGAACTCAAAACCTAACAGAAACAGTTGTGGATCTTTGCACCCCTTGCTAGTACACATAATGATGTACCAAGGCCCACTTTGTGATCTGCTAAAAACATTTAACCCTAATTTTAAATGGCAGTTTAAAATTGAATCTATTTCATATGGGAAGATCCCACTATTTCAAAAACCACTCAAACAAGCTCAATTTTCAAAACCCGAGCACCCACAGAGTCTCAAGCTTAGTACTAGCACACCCACGAAAAATCTTTTCAAAATTCAAAAAGAAAGTTCTTGCGGCCATTTCATCAAACACATGGCAGGCAGAATCAAACACTAATAGCTAGCTCACTGTTTACAACAGGGTTTTGCCCCCAAATGATCCCGATTTAATCCCTTTGTACCCTCTTGATCAAACCAAGGCCTAACCAACCCATCCCCTACCCCCTAGTGGCAAGGCCGAACCATGCCGAGCACCACTCGCCGGCCAACTTGGTCACCGCGGTAGCAGACCGTCCCCTCTCTCTCACCTTGTCTACGAGCTAGCTAGGACCTCACCGCCACCCACTATCCCCTCCCCAAGCCAAGCCAGAGCGTGGACCACCGAGGAAACGCCGCGCACTGCCTGTATGTGCCATGCCGAGCACGCGCCAGAGCGCCGCGCCCGCCATGCTTTCACAAGCCGCCGCTCCACCGCAGCCCGCGCCCACCGCTTCGCCACGACCCAGGGAGCATGCTGGACATGCCCGTTCGCCGCCCAACGCACCACAACCACCGTTTGCCGTGGACACCGCCGCCTCTGCCGCTCAGAGCGCCAGCACCACCCGACCGCATACCACCGTCCCTAAGCCCGCATTAAAGCCCTAGAGCACCGCCAGGAAACCATGCGTCGACCGCCACCCGCAGCCATGCCGCTAGCATCCCGTAGCCATGTCGCCACCGTCGCCTGGCCATGCCGCGTTGTCCCGTCGTCGAGCCTATAAAAGGAGACCACCCCCAGCCCCATTCGACACACCACTCACCTCCCCTCACCTCACTGACCGTCCAACGCCTCTAGCCAGAGCAAGGTGAGCAGCAATTCACCGGAATTGCACCGGAGCAGGCCGCCTCTAGAGGAGAAGGGCGCCGCTGATTGCGACCACCCCTGGAGCTGCCTCGACCGTCCCAGAGCTCGCCGTCGTCTACCAGTCCATTTTCCCGCCTCTCCGTCGTTGCTGGAGCCCTGGTACACCCCCTGAGCACCCCCACAGAGCCGCTAGGGTTAGAGTTCGTCGGCGACTAGTTCGTCGTCGACGATGATCCCCAGCCATTGATCTCCATTCTAATCCAACGACCCATATCGCCCCATACCGCTTCGCGCGTTATGAGCGGCTGACCGGTGGACCCCCTGTCAGCTGAGCCTCGCGCCGTGGAGTGACACTGGGCCGGCCCGATAGCGTTCCCGCGCAACCCAGTTAGTTTGAATTAGAATTTTTCTATTTTAGTTAAACCTAGTTCTGTCCTCTAGTTTAAAATTCAATTCAGAGAGATCTATATATCCAAATAGAGTGATTCCAATTTTCTTAGAAAGCTACTGAAAAGATCTACCCAAGCCCGTTGGATTTAATTCAATTAGAGTTAGAGATCTCTCCTAGTAAAAATAACAAGACAGAAGCATTTGCACCTTGCAACATTTTAATAAAATCAACCAAGATAGATTTTGAGTTGATTCCAACTCTCAAAAATCACATTTCACCATACCTATCTGAATATGTAATAATATTAAGGTTTACATGCAGTGAATTTGGACTATTACCAAAATAATGCTATATAGGCATTTCTAGTCACTTTAAATCATTAAATAATGAACTTAAACCAAAGTAGTTATGATCCAACCTTTAAATCACATTCCCACATGTTAGAATGTGTGGTGATGATATGTGTCCACATGATCCCATATTTTAAGTGGTGAATATTAAATCATAGTTAAACTCAATGAGTAGAAATTACTTTTCTAAAATAAAAAGAAGGAAACTAATTGATAAACTTGTGATGCTTGTGATGATAATAGATCATCACTATATGCCTTAGAGTGCTAATTAGACTAGTTAAGTATTGTTTGGTGATTGTGTACTCCGTATGTATTTATAGATGATAGAACCGACCAAGCTTTCGAGGAGGAGGAGTTCTACCAAGAAGAAGAAGAAGAAGAAGAAAACTTCAACCACTGCACTGCACAAGGAAAGTCACAATTAACCATGCAAGCTAACCCTTGCAAGCTAGGTAATCTAAGCAAATGCATTAGGCATGCTTTGATTATACCACTTTGACCATTTACCTACCCCAAGTATTATTTTCAAGCTTTACTTCCTTTACTTTACATAAAGTTCCTTATTTGTTTAGAAGGTAGCATAAAGAGTATAAAACTTGACCTATATGGAACCCTTTAGATGTCATTCTATGGCATGAGATTGATCCCATCATTCTCCACCTTAGTGAATACTCTTAACTTAGTAGTTTAGTGTAGACAACAACTTGAGTCACTTTAGATGGGAAAACTTGGTGAAAATGAATTATGAAAACCTTAGAATGATGTGTCATTCTATTGAGATATTTTGACATGTGTTGAGAAACACAAATGTTTTATGATGGTCAAAATGTTAAGGCATGAGTGTTAACCCTTTTTTATATAAAACTGATGGTTGGATTCGGATGCGATACCATTCCAAATTTACCGTACAACCACAATACCTGAATTGGGAAAGGCTTAGCCAGAAATTTATATGCATTAGTATGAGTTCCCTCGCGGGAGAGGTTTGAGCTGAGGCTACATCTCAATGTTGTCCACCTATGCAGTGCCCAAGATGACAGATGGTCATGGTTGGGAGGCCATGCTCATAGGAGAGGTGCTTATACTAGGGTGTGTAAAGGAATGGTTATGTTTGATTATCTGCATACTAAGTATGATGATTCAGGGTTATCCCTGATAGATGTATCGAATCTTGTGGTGAAAGTGTACCACCTCTACAGAGTGTTAAACTAAATAGCCGCGTCCGCGGTTATGGACAGTTGGAATGGCCATACTGTTTCATTGTCAGATGTTTTCAAAATAACTTATGAAATGAATGATGAATCTTGACTTAACCACAACAGGGTTGTGTTTATGACCATAGCTTCCCAACTTAAGTGATTCTAGAACTTTATTTTATCTGTCTTTGCTTCTGAACTCAGCTTAGGTTTCAAACTTAACTTTATAATTAAACTTAGAGTTAGCACTTTAACTTAGAACTATATTACGTGTTAGTGGTAGTTTGCGAGTACTTAAAGAGTACTCATGGCTTTTTTCCCTGGCTATTCTCATGGCCAGACTATGAAGGAGACTACCAAGATGATGGCCAGCAAGACGGCTATGATAACTAGGACTATCTTCCTTTGTCAGCATTGCCTGTGCCCCTGAAGATGGACCCCACCGCTACGCTTATCTTTTATTCCGCTGCTTGTTATATTAAGACTGGATCATGACATCCTTATTTGTGTAAGACCTTATGTATGGTTTTTAATGAATGATGTAGTGTGATATCTAATCCGTTATGTCTCGCAAAAATGGTAATCCTGGGATTGCGAGGTATGGCATAACGGGCATCTGGGATTAAAAATCCGGGTGTTGACAAGTTGGTATCAGAGCCATCCTGACCATAGGAGACCCTAGTTAGAATGGACGTCCAAACAAAAACTTAGTTTCAAAACCAAAGTGAGTATTTTATGCAAAACTATTTCCTCTCTTATCCTTGGGAGTTCATTCTTTCTCAAAAAGTCATATTCCTCAAAAGTCTTACAATACTACTTAAAAATTTGACACACTTGATCACTTCACTAACTTCCTCATCCTAAATTCTTGTAGATGGAGTCTCAGTTCAGCAAGTTCTACCAGTTGGGAAACGGAGGTCAACTGATCTTCGAGAGGGACCTAGATTCACTGTCGGAGTTACTGGGACGCCCACATCCGGAGTTTCTTGGAGCTCAACTTCTAGGACCCCCGGGAGGAGACTTACAGTGGCTAGTCACCGCTAATCTTTGAGGAAGCAGCAAAACACCAACATCTGGGAGAATCCAGTTCTCCGTGAGAGAGAACAACTGGCTAGATGGATTAGCCAGGGCAATGCATGAAGCTCTTGCACGTCTATGTGCCCTTAGTGTCAACCAGATCCAAGGAACCCGTTTTGCCCACTATGCAAGATGTGACTTCATGGGAATGCCGATGGAGATGCCAAGTCATCCAGCATTGAAGCGCCAAGTGGAGAACCTCGACTTCTTGTTGTATGACCGTCAGAAGGAGCTAGACAATGCTAGAGAACTAGCCAACCAGAATCATGCCATTGCCGACCAGAAGGCCCAGACTTTCCCACTGCTCGTCCAGGATCGCTAGTCTCTTTGCCGCCAGCATGCAAAGAAGGATCGCACCATCGCCCGTCTTTGCAAGAAGGTGGCCGACCTCGAGAAGACCGTCAAGGAGCAGGAAGCTCATCTTGTAGCAAAGGAGGAAGAAGAGGAGGGTGAAGACATCCAGGGAGACATGGATTCTTACCTCAGAAATGATGATGACTTTCTGGAGGAAGATGTTGTGGACTTCTACATTGACGATGATGACTCCGACTTCATTGACGATGAGTAGATGCACTAGATCACTGTCGTAGTCCGAAATGTATCGGTCCCACTGTATCGTAGCTTGCAGAATGGTTCTTCAAACCATCTGTTTTTCGTTTGATTGTTGTGGTGTGTGTTGTATCGTGTGTTTGCTTGCATGAATGAAATTAAGTTAGTTGCAAAACCTGAGTTAAACTCAAAGCTTTAGCTTTGAAACCAAAACCCTAAACCTGAGAAAATTCCCTCTTACCCCCGTATCTATCTCAATCTTCAGATGACTCGTGAAAACCAAGGAGGGAGCAGCTCGTCGCAAGACCCAATGCTGCAGATCTTGCAGAATCTAATCGCAGACCGAGAAGCAAGCAGGGCAGAACGCCAAGCCAACTTAGCAACATTGCAGCAGATCGCCCAGATGGCTCTCAACAACCAAGGTCATGGAAATCAGGATCATCAAGGATCCAAGCTGAAGAACTTCCAGAATAAAAATCCCCCAATCTTTAGCACGTCAGAAAACCCATTAGATGCTGATGACTGGTTACATATGATGGAGAATAACTTGGAGGTAGCCAGAGTTGATGACAACGAGAAAGTTCTCTTCGCCACCCACTATCTGGCAGGAGATGCAAGAGCTTGGTGGAAAAGTATCCGCCTAATGAACCATGGTCAAGTTATGACATGGGAAGCCTTCAAAGTCAAGTTCATCCGCACCCACGTGCCGCACAAGGTCTAGTCAACAGAATGAGGGATGAGTTCCGCGACTTGAAGCAAGGCAGAATGACTGTGGGTGGAGTACCGTGATAGATTCCTATCACTTGCCAGATATGCACCTGATGAGATCAACACGGAGGCCAAGAAGAAGGAGAGATTCTTGAACGAACTGCATGATGAGATGCAGACTATCCTCGTCAACATCCTTTTCCAGGATCTCGAAGAACTAGTCGACTCTGCCATTCAAATGGAAGGGAAGATTAATCAGGCAAATGACAACCGCAAGCGTCGTATGATGCAGCAATCTGGATCCAGCAACCACCAGAAGTACTATCCCAACCCCTCACCAGGATATGCACCAAGGAACAATCGACCCCCAATGTCTCGCCCAAACTACCCCACCTGTAGCGGAAGCAATGTGAAGTCTGGAGGAAACAATACAACTTCGGAAATACCAACAACGTCAACCGTGCACCTCCCAAGAGCAACAACAACAACAACACTGCACCCAGAACTGGCAGTAATGTTGTGCCCGTCGCAGCTAAAGACAAGTCCCAGATCACTTGTTTCGAGTGGGGAGTGAAGGGTCACTATTCCAATGAGTGTCCAAGAAGACTGCCACCACTGCCAATGTGAATACCCCAGCTCAGCAGCAGCGTCGTGTTCAACCCGGGAGAAGATTTGCCCCAGGGAACCCTCACAACCGCAACAGTCGTCTCTTCCACATGAACGCAGAAGAAGCCCAAGAAGCGCCAGATGTAGTACTGGGTATGTTTTCTGTCAACTCAGTTTTAGCGAGAGTATTGTTTGATTCGGGAGCATCGCATTCATTTGTCACTGAAGAATTTGCATGCACTAGTAAGATTCACCCAACCAACTTGAAGCATGTCATGATAGTTCAAATCCCCGGTTCAACAACCAAAGCTAGAAAAATTTGCAAAGTTGTGCCTCTCAGAATACATGGGATAGATTTTTACGCCAACCTAATTGTACTTGGAACCAAAGGATTGGAAGTAGTACTAGGTATGGACTGGATGTCAAGGCATAAAGGATTGATAGACTATGCTAAGAAAGCCATCACCATGACCAGTAGCTCTAGAGTCACCGTAGAGCATATCTTTGAAACCTTACCCCGTCAATTCAAGTGCAACAAGAGTCTAGCCCTGCCCACCATTGACCAAGTCAGAGTAGTCTGTGAATACCCCGACGTATTCCCAGATGAATTGCCAGGTATGCCCCCGGATAGGGATATTGATTTCATTATCGAACTAATCCCCGGAACCGGACCCATAGCCCAGAGACCCTATAGCATGAACCCCTCAGAGTTAGTGGAATTAAAGAAGCAGTTGGATGCTATGTTAGAAAAAGGCTTGATTCAACCAAGCACATCGCCATGGAGATCACTAGTGTTATTCGTCGACAAGAAAGATGGAGGCAACCGTTTGTGCATAGATTACAGAAAGTTGAATGATGTCACCATCAAGAACAAGTACCCCTTGCCAAAGATAGAGGATCTTTTTGACCAATCGACTGGAGCCCAGGTATTCTCAAAGATTGATCTTAGGACTGGTTATCACCAACTTAAGATTCGTGCGATGGATATTCCAAAGACCGCATTTACTACTCGCTATGGTTTATACGAGTATACGGTTATGTCTTTTGGATTAACCAATGCCCCTGCTTATTTCATGAATCTCATGAATAAGATCTTTATGAATTTCCTAGATAAGTTTGTAGTTGTATTCATCGACGACATCCTTATCTACTCCAAGTCGGAAGAAGAGCATGAGCAACATATGAGAATCATCCTAGAAACCCTGAGAGAGCATCAGTTATATGCCAAGTTCAGCAAGTGTGAGTTTTGGCTGAAAGAAGTAGGATTCCTAGGACATATTGTGTATGTCAGAGGAGTCTCTATTGATCCCGCCAAGATCAAAGATGTCGAAGAATGGGAAGCCCCAACCACTCAAACCCAAGTCCGTGCATTTCTCGGATTAGCGGGATATTATTGCAAGTTCGTAGAAGGATTTTGAGCATCACCAGACCCATGACCCAATTGTTGAAGAAGGACAAGAAGTTTGAATGGACAGACAAATGTGAAGCCAGTTTCTAGGAGCTAAAGAAGAGATTGATATCAGCCCCGATATTGATCATGCGAGACATCAAGAAGCCGTTTGATGTATACTGTGATGCATCCAAGACTGGTCTCGAATGTGTATTGATGCAAGAAGGAAAAGTCATCGCGTATCTGTCTCGACAACTGAAGCAGCATGAGCAAAACTATCCGACCCATGATCTTGAACTTGCAGCCATAGTTTTGGCATTGAAGACATGGCGTCATTATCTGATGGGTAATCGCTGTGAGATTTACTCAGATCACAAGAGCTTGAAGTATATTTTTACTCAGAAGGAGTTGAATATGAGGCAAAGGAGATGGATAGAGTTAATCAAGGATTATGACCTTGACATTCACTATCACCCCGGCAAAGCCAATGTGGTAGCGGATGCTCTTAGCAGATTGCCGTGTAGGCTAAACACCATGATCAAGGAGAAGCAGCCAAGTTTATATGAAGAGTTGGAGCAGTTCGGAAATGAATTAGTTAGCAAAGGATTCTTAGCTAGCATTGAACTTCAACCCACTTTGATTAGCCAAATCAAGGAAGCTCAGAAGGGAAATGAAAGTATCGACGGCATCAAACATCGTATTGGTACAGGAAAGGTACCTGGATTCACTAAAGACGAAGAAGGAGTACTATGGTAGAAAGGACGTATCTGTGTGCCTGCAGATTCGGAACTGAAGCAAGTTATCATGAAGGAAGCTCATGATACTCTTTATTCTATCCACCCCGGAGGAACGAAGATGTATCAGGATTTGAAAGAGCAATTTTGGTGGCACAAGATGAAGAGAGAAATCGGAAGCTACATCGCCAAGTGTGACATCTGTCAAAGAGTGAAAGCAGAGCATCAGAGACCTGCAGGACTGTTGCAACCATTGCAGATTCCGAAATGGAAATGGGATTCCATCGGGATGGACTTTATCACCGGTTTACCTACTTCCAGTAGGGGAAATGACTCAATCTGGGTCATAGTGGATAGACTGTCCAAGGTAGCTCACTTTATCCCAGTCAAGACAACCTACCAAAGTTCGAAGCTAGCAGAATTATATATTGCTAGGATTATTAGTCTACATGGAACCCCCAAGACCATCGTATCAGATCGAGGAACCCAGTTTACCTCAAGATTTTATTAGAAAGTTCAGGAAGGATTGGGAACCAAGTTGAATTTCAGCACAGCTTATCACCCGCAAACTGATGGACAGACTGAGAGAGTCAACCAGATCCTAGAAGATATGTTAAGAGCTTGTGTGTTGGAATACGGATCAAAATGGGAAGACTGCCTGCCTTTCGCAGAATTCTCATATAACAATAGTTATCAAGCTAGTTTGCAGATGGCACCATTTGAGTTCCTATACGGAAGAAAGTGTCGTACCCCTTTGAATTGGTCACAAGTAGGAGAGAGTCAGATCTTTGGACCCGACATTATCCGGGAAGCAGAAGAGAAGGTTTACAAAGTCCGTGAGCACCTCAAGACCGCCCAATTCAGATAGAAGAGTTACACTGACAAAAGAAGGAGAGACCTGACTTTTAATGTCAGAGATTTTGTATATCTCAAGGTTTCACCATTGAAAGGAACCCAACGCTTTAGTCTAAAAGGGAAGTTAGCCCCTAGATATATCGGGCCCTTCAAGATTCGGAACCGCCGAGGAGAAGTATCGTATCAACTGGAACTGTCGGAAGAGGTGTCAGCCATCCACAATGTGTTCCATATCTCGTTACTTCGCAAATGCTTAGAAGTGCCAGAGAAGACTGAAGTTTTCAAGAACATCGATCACAAAGCTGTTGAGATCAACAATGACCTGACATATCGTGAAGTGCCCATCCGTATCCTAGAGGAAGCTTACAGAACCACCAGGACCAGGAGTATCAAGTTTCTCAAGATTCAGTGGAGCAACCATACCGAGGAGGAAGCCACTTGGGAGCGCGAAGGTTACATTAGGACAGAGTTCCCAAATCTTTTTAGTTCCTAGTTTTCTTGTAAATCTCGGGATGAGATTTTGTTTAAGGAGGGAAGGTTTGTAACATCCCAAAACTTTAATCCAAGGTTATTAAGATCCAAATCATCAAAGTTGGGGTTAACAAAAACGTTTCCAATTAAAATTATTAAAGCATTCATGTGTATGTGCATTTAATTAGGAGTTGATTTGAATTGCCATGGTTCTGTGATCCATTGCTTGTAAAATGATTCTTAGGTGAAATAAACATCATATAAATCATTCCCAAACATTTCCCAAAGAAAAACAAATCAAAATGAATAAAAGAAGTGAATGGTCATTTTTGCCAAATTAACTACCATGCCTACTTTGGCTATTCCTAGAACTCAAAACCTAACAGAAACAGTTGTGGATCTTTGCACCCCTTGCTAGTGCACATAATGATGTACCAAGGCCCACTTTGTGATCTGCTAAAAACATTTAACCCTAATTTTAAATGGCAGTTTAAAATTGAATCTATTTCATATGGGAAGATCCCACTATTTCAAAAACCACTCAAACAAGCTCAATTTTCAAAACCCAAGCACCCACAGAGTCTCAAGCTTAGTACTAGCACACCCACCAAAAATCTTTTCAAAATTCAAAAAGAAAGTTCTTGTGGCCATTTCATCAAACACATGGCAGGCAGAATCAAACACTAATAGCTAGCTCACTGTTTACAACAGGGTTTTGCCCCCAAATGATCCCCATTTAATCCCTTTGTCCCCTCTTGATCAAACCAAGGCCTAACCAACCCATCCCCTACCCCCTAGTGGCAAGGCCGAGCCATGCCGAGCACCACTCGCCGGCCAACTTGGTCACCGCCGTAGCAGACCGTCCCCTCTCTCTCACCTTGTCTACGAGCTAGCTAGGACCTCACCTCCACCCACTATCCCCTCCCAAAGCCAAGCCAAAGCATGGACCACCGAGGAAACGCCGCGCACTGCCTGTATGTGCCATGCCGAGCACGCGCCAGAGCGCCGCGCCCGCCATGCTTTCACAAGACGCAGCCCGTGCCCACCGCTTCGCCACGACCCAGGGAGCACGCTGGACATGCCCGTTCGCCGCCAACGCACCACAGCCACCGCTCGCCATGGACACCGCCGCCTCTGCCGCTCAGAGCGCCAGCACCACCCGACCGCATACCACCGTCCCTAAGCCCGCATTAAAGCCCTAGAGCACCGCCAGGAGACCGTCCGTCGACCCCCACCCAGAGCCATGCCGCTAGCAGCCCGTAGCCATGTCACCACCATCGCCTGGCCATGCCGTGTTGTCCCGTCGTCGAGCCTATAAAAGGAGACCACCCCCAGCCCCATTCGACACACAACTCACCTCCCCTCACCTCACTGACCGTCCAACGCCTCTAGCCAGAGCAAGGCGAGCAACAATTCACCGGAATTGCACCGGAGCAGGCCGCCTCTAGAGGAGAAGGGCGCCGCTGATTGCGACCACCCCCGGAGCTGCCTCGACCGTCCCTGAGCTCGCCGTCGTCTACCAGTCCATTTTCCCGCCTCTCCGTCGTTACTGGAGCCCTGGTACGCCCCTGAGGACCCCCACAGAGCCGCTAGGGTTAGAGTTCGTCGGCGACTAGTTCGTCGTCGACGACGATCCCCAGCCGTTGATCTCCATTCTAATCCATCGACCCATATCGCCCCATACCGCTTCGCGCGTTATGAGCCGCTGACCGGTGGATCCCCTGTCAGCTGAGCCTCGCACCGCGGAGTGACACTGGGATGGCCCGTTAGCGTTCCCGCGCAACCCAGTTAGTTTGAATTAGAATTTTTCTATTTTAGTTAAACCTAGTTCTGTCCCCTAGTTTAAAATTCAATTCAGAGAGATCTATATATCCAAATAGAGTGATTCCAATTTTCTTAGAAAGCTACTGAAAAGATCTACCCAAGCCCGTTGGATTTAATTCAATTAGAGTTAGAGATCTCTCCTAGTAAAAATAACAAGACAGAAGCATTTGCACCTTGCAACATTTTAATAAAATCAACCAAGATAGATTTTGAGTTGATTCCAACTCTCAAAAATCACATTTCACCATACCTATCTGAATATGTAATAATATTAAGGTTTATATGCAGTGAATTTGGACTAGTACCAAAATAATGCTATATAGGCATTTCTAGTCACTTTAAATCATTAAATAATGAACTTAAACCAAAGTAGTTATGATCCAACCTTTAAATCACATTCCCACATGTTAGAATGTGTGGTGATGATATGTGTCCACATGATCCCATATTTTAAGTGGTGAATATTAAATCGTAGTTAAATTTTCAATGAGTAGAAATTACTTTTCTAAAATAAAAAGAAGGAAACTAATTGATAAAACTTGTGATGCTTGTGATGATAATAGATCATCACCTATATGCCTTAGAGTGCTAATTAGACTAGTTAAGTATTGTTTGGTGATTGTGTACTCCGTATGTATTTATAGATGATAGAACCGACCAAGCTTTCGAGGAGGAGGAGTTCTACCAAGAAGAAGAAGAAGAAGAAGAAGAAGAAAACTTCAACCACTACACTGCACAAGGCAAGTCACAATTAACCATGCAAGCTAACCCTTGCAAGCTAGGTAATCTAAGCAAATGCATTAGGCATGCTTTGATTATACCACTTTGACCATTTACCTACCCCAAGTATTATTTTCAAGCTTTACTTCCTTTACTTTACATAAAGTTCCTTATTTGTTTAGAAGGTAGCATAAAGAGTATAAAACTTGACCTATATGGAACCCTTTAGATGTCATTCTATGGCATGAGATTGATCCCATCATTCTCCACCTTAGTGAATACTCTTAACTTAGTAGTTTAGTGTAGATAACAACTTGAGTCACTTTAGATGGGAAAACTTGGTGAAAATGAATTATGAAAACCTTAGAATGATGAGTCATTCTATTGAGATATTTTGACATGTGTTGAGAAACACAAATGTTTTATGATGGTCAAAATGTTAAGGCATGAGTGTTAACCCTTTTTTATATAAAACTGATGGTTGGATTCGGATGCGATACCATTCCAAATTTACCGTACAACCACAATACCTGAATTGGGCAAGGCTTAGCCAGAAATTTATATGCATTAGTATGAGTTCCCTCACGGGAGAGGTTTGAGCTGAGGCTACATCTCAATGTTGTCCACCTATGCAGTGCCCAAGATGACAGATGGTCATGGTTGGGAGGCCATGCTCATAGGAGAGGTGCTTATACTAGGGTGTGTAAAGGAATGGTTATGTTTGATTATCTGCATACTAAGTATGATGATTCAGGGTTATCCCTGATAGATGTATCGAATCTTGTGGTAAAAGTGTACCACCTCTGCAGAGTGTTAAACTAAATAGCCGCGTCCGCGGTTATGGACAGTTGGAATGGCCATACTGTTTCATTGTCAGATGTTTTCAAAATAACTTATGAAATGAATAATGAACCTTGACTTGACCACAACAGGATTGTGTTTATGACCATAGCTTCCCAACTTAAGTGATTCTAGAACTTTATTTTATCTTTCTTTGCTTATGAACTCAGCTTAGGTTTCAAACTTAACTTTATAGTTAAACTTAGAGTTAGCACTTATAGTTAAACTTAGTGGTAGTTTGCGAGTACTTAAAGAGTACTCATGGCTTTTGTCCCTGGCTATTCTCATGGCTAGAATATGAAGGATACTACCAGGATGATGGCCAGCAGGACGGCTACGATAACTAGGACTATCTGCCTTCGTCAGCATTGCCTGTGCCCCTGAAGATGGACCCCACTACTACGCTTATCTTTTATTCCGCTGCTTGTTGTATTAAGACTGGATCATGAGATCCTTATTTGTGTAATAACTTATGTATGGTTTGTAATGGATGATGTACTATGATATCCAATCCGTTATGTCTCGCAAAAATGGTAATCCTGGGATTGCGAGGTATGGCATAACGGGCATCTGGGATTAAAAATCCGGGTGTTGGCATTAAGGTTCAGTTCTAACACCAAATAAACTTCCATTAGAACACTAGCTACTGTAGCACTTCCCTCAAAAAGCTCAGTTCCCCAAAAGAACTCAAAAAGGAACCAACAAGAAGCAAATGCAGAAAATGGCAGAAATCTATCAAAACAGACCAGCAGGTAAAGACGAATTTTTTTAAAGACCTTCTGTTGCTAAAATCAAAAAGTGTTGAACTAACTAAAGTTAGATAACAACCTGGGGCAGAAGCACAAAAATTCACACCTCAAAAGGACGTTCAGAGATTTTACACGAATTTTTATGGTGGAGCATAGAAATCTGTTTCGGGACAGCAACTTCCCCAATCATTACTTCTCTCTCATTAGAGGTTACTCTTGGCACAAAAAGCAAATAAAAAGGATAAGGAGCAGTTATTACTGAAGTAATAACTTCCAAGACTCATCTAAAACTTTTGAGTTATCTCCCAATAAGTACTTTTCTTTAACGCCTTTAAGTTAGGCATAAGAAGCAAGAAAGAATCAAGTGTTCTCAAATGAAGAAGCATTAAGACCAAATTTCTTGCCCTTCTCTCTCTTACTTTTATTATTAACCTTGGGGAAAATATGATTGTTTGGCGGAGAAGAAAGGTGCATGGTCCCCTTTCCCACATCTATTATTGCTCCAAGGAGTTCTAATAGGGACCTTCCAGGTGTAATTTGTCCTTTTCCTGCACATTCAATAACATGATAATCAGTAGAAATCATTTTTCCAAGGATCTTTGTAAACACTCCTTCAGCTATTCCAATAGGTAATATGGTAGCATTATTATCAAGAGATATTTCTTATACTCCTACAGTAAGCCCCCAAGTATTCAAAGATTCATAAATATCTATGGGCATAAGACAAAATTCAGACATGATATCACAGCGAGCTTGAAAAGTTTCAATGTTTATCTCAATCTTTACTGTAGGGAGCCACTTTGATGGTTCAGAATTTATTGGAGCATAATTGTGATGCTCCCTAAGCGTATTATAACAATATTTTAAGCTAGTAGTGCTTGTCTAAAGAGTATTCAATCTAGCAAATATTCTTGCGAAAGAAATATCACTTTGGCTAGGCAAGTTGTAAGTGAGGATCAATTTATTCATATCATTCATAGCATCATCCTCATTACATTGGAGGAAATCTCCTCCCACAACAGCATCTAAAGCATATCTATAGCAAAGAGCAATTCCAAGGTAAAAACTACTAAGGAACAAGCTTTGAGTCATTTAGGCTCAGTTTTTTCATGTAGATCAGAGATTCTAGACCAAGCTTCCTTAAAACTTTCCTAAATTCCTTGTTTAAAAGTAAAAATCATTTCCTTGGGTGACATAGTGACTGGAGCAAGGCTAGACATAGTGGAAACTTAAGAAAGGAACTATTTTTTGTCTTTTTGAAATAAAGAAGCAAGCTAGTAAAACTAATTTTTGTGTGTTTTTGATAAAGAAACAAGCAAACAAAGCAAAAAGAAACTAAGCAAAACAAAAATAACAAAGTAAAGAGATTGGTTATGAGGGACTCCCCTTGTGAAGATGTCCTTGACTCCCCGGCAACGGCGCCAAAAAAATGCTTGATGGCTCGGTGTTGATGTAGAGGTCGTTGGGAACCCCAAGAGGAATGTATGATGAGCACAGCAGCAAGTTTTCCTCAGTTATGAAACCAAGGTTTAATCGAACCAGTAGGAGCAAGGGAACACCCCAAAGGTGTTGCTAGCTGAGCCTTGGTAGGGCGCACTACCGGTGCTAGTAGCAACGTTGAGACCTGCACAACACAACCACATAACTATGTCCCCAACTTGCGATGAGGTTGTCAATCTCACCGTGTTTTGCTGAAAACAAAGGATTAAACGTATCGAATGGAAAGAAGTAATAGTTCGTAGAAAGTAAACACAAAGCAGTAAAAAGTTTGTAGATTGTATGTAAAGAAAAGGACGGAGATCCATAGTTCACTAGAGGTGGCTCTCCTTAAGATAGATAACATGCTGTGTGAACAAATTACAGCGGGACAATTGACAAACACCGAGAAAGCAATACATGCATATACTAATCATCTTTACTCCTTTGAGACTTGATTGTGCATTACAACATTATACATAGACCGCCATCCAACTGCATCTATGACTAATAATCCACCTTCAGGTTATCATCCGAACCCCCTCTAGTATTAAGTTGCAAGCAACAGATTATTGCTTTACGAATTGCGTGTAATGTAAACAATACGATTGTTCTATGAACAAAGGATTGTTGTTTTCTACCTAGTAGCAACATCACATCTAGTACCTTAGAGATTTCTATCACTTCCCCAGATTACCAGTCGGCATGAACCCACTATCGAGCATAAGTACTAACTCTTGGAGTTGCTAGCATCTACTTGGCCAAGATAGCTACTAACAACGGAAAGCATGCAAGATCACAAATAACAAAGAACATGATAGAATCAATAATCAATCTTAAATAGCATCTCAATATCCATCGGATCCCCGCAAACACAACATGCAGAATTACAAATAGATGATCTTGATCATGAACGGAGCTCACAAGATCACAAAGGAGGAGAACCAGCCATCTAGCTACTACATGGATCCGTAGTCCAAGGATGAACTACTCACGCATCACACCGGAGGCTTGCATGATGATGAAGAAGGCCTCCAGGGTGAATTCCCCTCTCCGGCAGGGTGCCGGGAAGAGCTTCAGATCCCTCCCGATCTAGGGATGGAGATGATGGTGGCTACAGACTCTTTCGTGGATTTTTGATCGGGTACTTAGGGTTTTCGTCCCGAGGGCATCTTATAGTCGGAAGGGGAGGCCGAGGGGGTGCCGGAGGCGGCCAGACCAACCCCCTGGCACGGGCCAGGCTGGGCCGCGCAGCTAGGTGGTGTGGTGGCCCCCTGGCCCCTCTCCGTCTCATACTCTGGCATCTGATGACTTCCGGAAAAATAGGCACTTTGGGTTTTGTCCCGTCCAATTCCGAGAATATTCATTTTCTAACTTTCCTGGAACCAAAAAAACAGAAAACAGGCAGCTGGCATTGTGGCTCTTGTTAATAGGTTAGTCCAAGAAATCATATGAAAAGTACTCCAAAGTGTGGACAAAACACAAGAAAGTGGATAAAACCAAGCATGGAACATAAAAAATTATAGATACATTTGCAATGTATCAAAACATCATGTCCATGTTCTGTTTTATCAGATCATTATGTCTTTTGCAAATCATTAATGTCTTCCTAGTTTCTACATTCACACCATTATCATATAATGGGTCGAAGTATTCATTTGGCAACAAAGTGAGACTTTGTTTCTGGTGTTTATAATGATGGTCGTTTTCACTGTTGTCATCTAAACTTCGAAACACACTTTGTTATCCTTTGTGTATATACTGTAGTTATGGCAGCAGAACGAGGCCGGTTTCCAGGAGCCTACAGTGACTTTAGATCAACTCGAGGGCTTTCTCTTGGGCATTGTGCCCTGGGACACATCATTCTACGTTAAAAGCGAACTAGCCTTGCCATAACATTATACATCACATCAAATGGAGACTTTATACTTCTATATCTATGTATATCCTAGTGCATGAAATGCAACTATGGCACTTACTTTGCTTCTTGCCATTTAAGTACAAACTTAATTCTGGTTCGGTGATCAAGAATCACTCCAAGGCATGTTCTTACAGTTAAGATCTTGTCCTTCCAACCAAAATCTCGGGTCACATTACATCGAGTATACAATATGGTTGTATGGAAGAACATATGACTTAGGCACAAGAGATGCAACGCATCTCTTTCTTTCTTTTAACCATAGTCGCAATACTAACTCAATGCTTCATATAGTAAGAACTTTCTTACCTTGTTCTATTCTGAGCTACTTCAGAATCTTGCTTAAGACATTCTAAACATCTTTCAGAATCAAGTCTACGAAGCATTCGACATTTGATTTTTATTAAACTTACCAATCTATGTCGATAGATCTCATTGTTTAATAACTTCATCCTTATTTACCTATTTAAATGTTATTAACACCAATCACATCATTCATATATGTCGTCCACATATCACAGAATGATTTCATGCTCCCACTCAAATATGACATTCATATTTGAGATCCAGGGATTTCACTTAGCTCCCACTCAAAATATGCCAGCTACATATTATAATCCAGCCAAGCTGATTTGCTCCCACTCAAATCCAGGTCCTCTCGACAATCTTGGACATTCCAAAATTCCTTGATCACCATCAAATCAAGAATTCCACTAACGAGATTTCAATGACCATTCATTTCTCGTTCCTAGGTCAATCACGCTTCTTTGTATTTCGTAGGTAGGTCTTGTTCAAAACATGACAAGTGAATCAATGTTATAATTCTGCAGACTTGCAGAATATATCGTTGAATCCTACTTACTTTAGTAAAAGTATTCGCTGAAACTTTATGATCATTATCATTGGTTTCTCCTCTATATGTAGAGTTTGGATTCACGGAACAAATTCCGCTGCGCCACTCAACAATCAAGAGGTAAGGTCTACTACCTTGTTTTGATATTTTACTTTCTTCCACCTATATCTTCATCAAGACACGTCAACCTTGGACAACAACAGGTTTGTCCTTTGTGGAATATGCATTCAAAGCTTCCTAAGAATGCTCTACAAAGACTTGTTTATTTGCCACGATTTCGACTTATTGAAATCTCCAGAAACTCAAACGTGCCATAACTCTTATGGTGTTGTTTCCACGAATCTTTAGATGTTCCTTATATTTTAAATGAGTGTTTGCTTATTTTGATCTCTAACTCTAAACGATAACTATAGCCCCGATAAGAAATAATATTATACCATATGTATCTAATACATAATGATTATGATGTTTAGACATTTCAACACATTTTGAATTCGTCCAATTATCATAATTTGTGAAACATCTTTCACACTTCCTTTTTATGCTAAACTTAACTTGAATACTTTAGTCGTGTCGATCAAATCGAAGAGACCTTGTATTCTTGTTAATTTCAATATCCTCCTTTTGTTGTGAACTCATTTGAACAATTCAAATCGTTTCAAACTTATGTTTCATTAAGTAAATATGCTTATTCACTTAAGTCCACAATTAACTAATGATTTCCACTACTTGTTGAAAATATGATACATCACTATGTATAAAGTTCAACATTTCTTCGCATATCACCGTTTTACCAGAATGCGGAGTTTTAGTCATTCTGCCCAACAAGGCATGGTTTTGCAAAGTATCTAGATCAAGCATATAGGACCCCGATCTTCATTTAGAATGAAGAACATTCAATGACCAAAATGACTTAAACTATAGTGTCATTTCATTATTAAACTTTGGATATCTTTTAGCATTCTAATCCTTTATAAATGTTTAAACTATTATCATTAACATAGTGGTGAGAATAACTCATTTATAATCATAATGTGACCGTAAGGTATTGTTCATAAGAATAGTACAACTGCTTGTAACTTGTTCATATGAATAATCGTCTCGCCAATAGCAAAACACACAAACAAGGATTACAAAATTATATTCAAGTCCACTAATCTAGATGGTAAACTTTGAGGAAAGGGGTGATCTCGGCCATCAATTGTTTTGCTTGCCGTCATCAAGTCATATTGCCTCAAATCCAGCAATTCTCAACCAGATCATCCCGTTTTCACAAAATAGGACAAGTATCAAAAACTTTGCAAACTGCAACAAGTTTTTGCAAGAACCACATTTAAAATTTGTATATCTTACATATACCCTTTTTCATCCATGACCTCATATTGCAATCAAGCCCTTCTAAAAGTTCTCAACTCTAATTCAAGATCGCTAAGTATTTTTCCAAATATTCTGTTTTCATCCATGATGTAGGAAAACCCATCCAACGGCTCACACTTTATGTGCCAGATCTTGCATAATACAAAATTGTGGTCCAACTCTCCATCGAATGGAGAATGGCTTATTGGATGATAATGGAGAAACCAAAAACATTGCAGAGTCATCGGCTTATCTCCTAATGGTTATTGTAGCAAGAAGAGAAGGTCACCTTTTATGAGGATATCCCTCAGGAGTGGGTAATAATCTATGAAGTTGGACCCTTTTGCTAAGTTCCACATCAAGCAATATATTTCCCATGGTTTAAAAGGACCTCAATGGGATAGGCCAAGAACTACTAAGATATTTGCAAACAGACATCCAGACTAAGTTCATAATAAGAGTTCAATTTATAACTGATCTCCACTAAAATTGTCATCCCCTGTACGATTTTAGTGATCACATGATCCCAATCCTCTACGCCTCCCCCGATCATCACGGTGATACGTCCATTTTGCATCACTATTCTATATCATAATTTACTGTTATTCATTGATACTTAAGTTATTTCATCTGTTTTTGCATGGTTGATGACTTTTGGAGCATGGACCGCTGTAGTCAGGATTCTGATGGAAAAGGTGTTGTTTGGAGGAAAAAATCATGAAGATCAGAAAATCCGGGAAAATATATGGAAAATCCTATTTTTCCAGAAGACGAAGACTACCAGAAGGAGGAGTGGAGATGGGCCACAAGGGGCCCACACCACCCCCTGGCGCGGGTCACCCCAGGCCGCGCCACCAGGTGGTGTGGTCGCCCTGGTCCACTCCAGCCTCTCCCCTCTGGCATATATTATCCTCCCGAAACCCTAAGACTTGGGGAGCGACCACATGATCGTCGCCATCAACACCACCATCAAGCTGGACTTCATCGGGATCATCATCATGATCACCACCATCATCACCATCAGCACCACCATCGGGGTTGCCGGAAGGACAGAAACCTAAACCCCCGTTAGGAAACCATTGCACAAGGGACGTAAGGGTCTTAGAGTTTAAAGTTGTGGTTAGGTTTCTACATTAATTACTTTTTTATACTTACGAATGTTTGCAAGGGGTATAATCACAAGTATGTATTAGTCTTGGATGGGGCGGTACATTAGCACAGGTTCACCCACACAACACTTAGCAAGCTAAAGAAGATTAATCAACTATATGAAGCGAAAGCACTTGACAGTCTTCCCATGTGTCCTTGAGAACATTTGGTCATCTTAAGTAATACAACCGGCTTGTCCTTTGCTGCATAAAAGATTGGGCCACTTGCTGCATTTATTCCTACTGTCTTTAATTTACTCGTACTTTGTTTACTTGCTTTATCGAAAACCCCTAAAAATCCGTTTGCTAAGTATTAGCAGAGAATTCTTGATCCATACCACTAGCCAGCACCTTCTTCTCCTCGTTGGGTTCGACACTCTTACTTATCAAAAATACTGCGATACACCCCCTATACTTATGGGTCATCACACATCGATGGAGTCTTCATTGAGGAGGAGGTCTTGGCGGCCATCAAGAGCATGTCGTTGGACAAATGCCCTGGACCTGATGGTTTCTCGGGCCGCTTCTTTGTCTCATGTTGGAGCATCATCAAGAATGATGTCATGGACGCCTTCGACTCACTGTCTCGCCTAGACTGTCATGGATTTGGGGTAGTGAACAGTGCATTGGTCACACTGCTGCCTAAGAAACCAAGCACAGAAGAAGTGCGGGATTTCTGGCCTATCAGCCTAATCCACGGGATTGCCAAATGGGTGGCCAAGGTGATTGCGAAATGTGTGGCGCCTGTCTTGCCACAGTTGGTGGGGGTCCACCAGACTGCCTTTGTGCGTGGACGATGTCTGCATGAAAACTTTATGATGGTGCAAGGAACAGCCCGCAATCTACACACTAGCAAGACCCTAGTTGTGCTCCTCAAGATGGATATCACCAAGGCTTTTGATATGGTGGATTGGGCCTTCCTTCTGGACGTGCTCAAGAGGTTGGGCTTCAGAGAATGCCTCATTGCATGTATCCGTGCGCTCTTATCCACTGCTTCCACGCGTATCCTTATGAATGGAATCCCAAGGATGAAAGTGGCCAATATGCGGGGGTTGAGGCAAGGCGACCCACTCTCTGCACAACTTTTATCCTAGTTATGGAGGTTTTCCACCTTATGATAATCAAAGTCTAAGAACAAGGGCTACTTACCAGGCTAGCAGCAACAGGTCTCCAGCACTGCACATCAATCTATGAAGATGATGTGGTCACCTTTCTGAGGCCTTTGGTCGTGGACTTCCAGGTGGTCTCCGAGATCATCGAGGACTTTGGGATGGCCTCGGGCCTCCGGACAAATTTTGGTAAGTGCTCGGCTAACCTGATCAGATGCTCGGAAGAGGATGGAAGCCTGGTGACCCGGGAACTTCATTGTCCCATCATACAGTTCCCGCTTTGCTACCTGGGGCTACCTCTCTCCTTGCGGAGGCCTTAAGCAGCATAGCTCCAGTCCCTGGTAGATGCGGTAGCTGCGAAGATACCAGCGTGGAAAGCATCCATGCTCAATAGAGGAGGACGACTTGAGCTGGTGAAGACAACTCATCCATTCCGATCTGCGCCAAGATGTCCCTAGACATCCCCATAGAGATCATCATGGCCATCGAGAAGATCATTCGCGGCTTCCTCTGGAAGGGGAGGAAAGATGTCCATGGTGGACACTACCTAGTCATGTGGGATAGGGTGTGCATTCCCAAGGAGTTGGGGGGACTTGTCATCCCCAACCTGTGCCTCATGAACGTTGATCTTCGGGCCAGATGGTTGCAGTTGAGTCGGGTTGAAATGGACAAGCCCTGGTAGAACCTCGTCCCAGAGCTGGCGAGATAGCTCTTTGAGACGGCCACTTGCTCTTTTCTTGGGGACAGAGCTACCACTTTCTTCTGGACAGACAAGTGGCTGCCATGTGGACGGATCCGAGATATCGCGCCAAACCTTTTCGCTGCGATTCCGACAGGTGTGATCATCACACGCAGGGTGCATGAGGGCCTAGCAGGAAGCTGGCTGCACGACATGCCCCCTGATCTAGACGCCGCAGCCATCAGAGAGCTCCTCGAAGTGGCCGGTCAGATCGAGGCGATTGCCTTAATAGAGGGGACCCAAGACACCTTCTATAACATCCCAGCATTAGAGCTTAAAAATAAGCTGAGATGAGGTGTGTGCATTACAATCATGCATAGAAAATCTGGATAATTTTCGCGCTTTTAATAAAACTTGTCAAAGTGATTGAAGCTTATCTTAACTTGGTGGAACTAAAGTAGATCATCAAGTTGACTGCGATAAGTTTCAATATGACCTTTGCTAAAACCTTATCTTTGGGTAACATAATTTGGTCTAAGGGTAGATCAAATGGAATAAAATTAAGTCACAACACACTACTTAATAAGGAGTACTAGATCTTCTAGAGATCATTACATGGTATTCCATACCATAACTCAAGGATGAATACTTAATATTCTAAAGCTGATATCAAGGTATTATCTACCACAAACCCTGAATACCAAGTCAAGTATATAACTTAAGTAAAAGAAACTCATAACTAAATCTTGAAACACTTGTTTGCCATAGTTACTCCTACCATAGGTATCATGGTAGTTCTTAAACATTAACTCTTATTACAAATAGAGTATAAATGGAAGACAAGCCAAGATCATCCAACACATACTATTAATATCATAATAAGAGATGACATTCCTAATTAACCAAGTCCTAGTGTAAATTGATCATCAATGTTGAGTGATCAATTCTTGACCTAGGACTTATTGACTCATAGCCTTTGACCTATTATATTAACCTTCCAAAGACCTTAAGTAAGTTAATAAGAAGAAGGAACTAGTTATGGTAGAATGTGCCATTATCAATGGAATGTGATCCTTAGTGGTGATCAAACCATTTGATAGTAGAGGAGTTAACTCACTCATGAGTTAACTAGAAGAAGTATTTAAACCCAAGAGTTTATATACTCCCTCCGTCCCAAAATATAAGGCGCCTAAGGATTGGTCAAAAGTCAAATCTTACTAACTTTGACCAAATATTTAGTAAAAAATATCTACATCTACAATATTGAATGGACATATTAAGAAAATATACTTTATGGTGAATCTATTGATATTAATTTAGTATTATAATTTTTATATTTTTGTGTATAATAATGGTCGAACTTAAAAAATATTGACTTTTGACTAATTCTTAGGCGCCTTATATTTTGGGACGGAGGGAGTAGTAATTATGAAGCTATGAGAAAGCTAGTAGTATTAGAGTATCCAATGATAATCCTATTAAGTCAAGTGGATACAAATATGGAGTAAGCTTCCTTAACAAGATAAGCCTATAAAGAGACTAGTGCAAGCCTATTACTAAGTTGAATATAGACCTTGATCAGATAATTAGAAGCCTAAGCTTTGCTTGATCAAAGGTTGGTGGTCATTATTCTCAAGTCAATTGAGAATAGATGACAAGTTGATAAACAAGTATTGTGACTATACCAAATTAGGCAAAACCTTAGTAAGTTGAGTCATCTAGCTTGATCATTAGAAATCAAGTTAGAGTTAGATGAAGTATATAATATGAGTTGGATGGAGTAGTTATAGGCATGATAGTTTAACAAAGTTAATACAAGAACAACTTGTATTATGGAGAGTAGTACCATACCTATTCCAGAGGATTGATATCACATGTGACATAGAGAGGATTGTAGTCTTGAAACCCTTTGGTAGCAGTTGCAAGATGGAATGAAAGGAATTAATGGATGAAGTTAGAAGTAGCTACATTGATGGATTCATCAAGGGTAGTTTAGAAATGGAAGTTATATAGATACTAGGAGAAGAATGGAGAATGAATATTGTTCAAGTGGCATGACCATGTCATCATATGATGATGGATATGGTGGAGTTAGATGATTCGCTTATTTAGGTAGATGAGATCTTTGTGATTAAGATAAGAGAGATTTATAGAGTATATTTAGGAAAGGAAATCCTTATCTAAAGATAACCTTAGTGAGGTATTAAGGTAGGATTTCGTGAGAAACTCTTAACCAACAGTATATCAATCCATGATAAGAACCATGTCTACTTTATTATTCAAAACCCTAGAATCAAATGGATAATGGAACCATTTCCTATTCCTAGGTAACCATTGAACAATACCTCTTGGACAACTAAAGCTTCCAAGCGATAATTAGAGAATGAGATGAATGTTTATGGATGAAAGCCTTGTTTGCTTTACTGTCTTAAACCTTAATAGAAACCTAGACCCATGAACCAGCAAGGTCACATTAAGAAGTAATCTTTGTAGTTCACTCTAAGTTGAGATAACATTCAGGATTATAAAGTTAGGAGCAATCCTTGAACCTTGATCCCTAGCAACATTCACTAATAAACTTGCGGGTAGTATATCCTCTAGGGTCCATAGTGAGTGTAGTATTGGAAACCCTAAATAAATGTTGCTGGGCATTAAGATCACTTGTTCCACCTGAATGATAGTGGTTGTTCACCATTATATAATAAGCCTCTATCAAAACATTAACCACATTTAAGAAAGTAGTGAACAACTAGTACAAGAAGTCATCCATGCTTACTTTGAAAATAAGTATAATGGTTATGAACAAATTGTAATGGAATCTGAATAAAGGAAATTCCAAACTTTAAGAACCCTAGGATTTAAACCCACATCAAATGTGGTTATTACAAGAGGTTAAGTATGCATATATTCCATGTCTATCATTCACCCTCTTAAATCATTACCATTACAAATACTATGGTGAAAATCAAAACATTTCCATATGATTTGCTTTAGATGAAGCAAATCCTAAAAACCCTAATTTATATTTACTTTACAAAATAAAAGAACCCTTCATATAGTCATGAATATTGTATATACAATAAGAAATGGAGAGACGATGGTCATAATTGCTTTACACAACAATATACATGACCTACAAATTCTCATGATATTTAAATCCTTGCAAAATATTCATATTAGAAATGAATTTATAAATAGAAAAGAACAGTGAAAATAGAAACTGGAATTGAAAAAGAAAAAGAAAAGAAGCAGTCAGAAGATGCGGCCCATGTCCCATTTTCACATCGCTACCCGTCGCTAGCGTGCGCCAGCCACCACATTCTGCTCGCTCCGCCATGACCCAGCAGCATCCGGGCCCAGATACTGATTCGTGTCGTCTTCTTCGATGTCACAAGCTGCTCATTAGAGATTGCACCACCACTCGATGCCAATCACCGGCGTCAACGGAAATCAACCGCCGTGATGCACGCCATCGTCGCCTAGGAGGGGATAAGACAACCACCACGATGGCCTTGCTCGTCCTCATGCCCATTCCTCTTCTCTCACGCTCGCTCTTACTCTTTTCCCATGCAGCCCAAAACCCTAGCTCGCCAGAGCCCTGGGAAGCCGACGCTCTTGACTATCCCAAGACCATCTAAGCCCACCATTGAGTAGGTCTTGTTCTTCTTGTTCGGTTACCCCAAGCAGCGTGAGACGGTGAACTTCCAATCGAGTGAATCGACACCTCCCTTTCGCGGTTAGTCAAGACCGTTCGTCGTCGATTTTGAGCTCGTCTTCCTCCGCCGACACGGGTACGAGCTTCCTGGTAAGATTTTATGCACGATGGTGCTTTTCCCTTCCTCGATTGCCTTTTGTATCGCTGTTGCCGTAGTCGACCACAAACGCCGCCATTGAAACTCGTCGTCGGTCATCCTCCGGTGACCAAAAACGAGCAGCGCAAGTACCAGTAGATCACCATTGCCTTGTAGTTCTAGCATAGCTATTCGTGTCTGCCGGAGTGGCCCAGTTCGCCATCGTCAACCACAACCTGGCTGTGGTGCCCGTGCTGACGTCATCACGACGTCGCACTCACGTCCTCGCGCTCCCAGTCAAACCCTAGTCAAAACCGTAACAGGTCCCAGAGGTTGACGTGGTCTAGGGGCTCGTTTGTCATTGACTTTGAGTTGAAGTAGGTTTAGTAACAAAAGTATTAACCAATCTGGGTGACCTCAGCGTGACATAATAAATCTTTTAAAGAATTAGTTTAATAATTCCAAAAATGATTAACTCTTATTAAATCAATATCTTTTGTTTTATATTTCAAAAAAAAAATATTATATATCAAAATTTTCATAAAAATAAACTCTATAATATAAACCTATTATCATATTTTATTTTCTAACTTAAATAAAACAATAATTATTAATTAGTAAAAACCTATTAGGGATAAATCCTAAATAAATATATTTTATTATTTAAAATTCAGAAAAAATAAGTATAATATATGAAAATTCTTAGAAAAACAAAATCTCCATTTTTAAACTTGTTTCATATTTTTTTTCACATTTAACTAAATATTTATTATTTATTAAGTCTTTATAAAATAATAGAACTTATAAAAATTATATCTTATTATTTATAAATCACAAAAATATTTATAATATACCAAAATGATCACAAAAATGATACCAAGATGTTAAAAATATAATAATCCACTTTTGAATTAAATAAATGTTTAGTACTCCAATAAACTTGAATTAAACATAATTCCTTAATGGATAATTCATAAAAGGATATATAAAATTGTTAATGCTTCTAATATTATCCATTAAAGGTCCAATAATATTGTTAATCTTAAGTAATGCTACTATGAAGTAAAAATAGTCTAAAACATCATAAATACAATATTTGTTAAATTACTATTCACAAATAAGTGTATATTATTTTCCAAATGGACTTTATCAAATATAAGATCCGCAAGAATAATATTTTAACTTATTAAAACCTTTACTATTATTTCACTCACAAGTTAATAAGTATATTAAAAATCCCAAGATAATTCATAAGTAGTTAAGTAATGATGTTTCCATATTATGAATTATACCCACTCATTTGTAAGTAAATAAATAATTCTATTCAACTATAATGTTAAGAAAATATGACTCAAATAGAAGTATTACCACTCTTAATTAACCTTAAAGAAACATTATAAAGTGAACAAATTATAATACCATATAATGACCAAGATAGATAAGTCTCAACTACTAGTGTGGTCCTCATTCAAATGAAGTAAGTCTTTCTTCTTTGAGAATTATAACTAGCAAGAAAGCCTAAGAGTGTTAAACTATAGTTTATATGCTTTTGTTAGTTAAGTATGATTTTCTTTAAAAGTTATTCTTTTAAGAAACATTAAAAGTAATCCTTAAGCATTTCTATAAAAGCTCTAATTTATTAATAATCTGGCTTAAGAAATATTTTAGATACCTTGACCCATTTGAGTGCTTTACTATTGTATGCTACCTACTGTACTTACATGTTATTTCACACACTCTCACAAGGCTTAATAAGAAGCACAAGTGTGAAGCTAGTATAAAAGTGTAACACATTTCAAAGAACTCATCATAAGCTTCAAACCCTAGATCAGATATAATTATCCCGGGGATTCGTGTTTCTCAAACTTGCATTACATTACTTATGCATAATTGCATCTTGCTTCTTTAAACATTAGTCCTTACCGTACCAATGATTCTATTTCCAGATTTTGGATCTTCTATTGCCTTGAAGACCGTGAGTGCATAATCTTGCAATCACAAAAGGCAAGTTCACAACTTGCTCATGTCCTTTGGTTATTTTCTATCAAATTCTTGTAACTCGAATGTTGTCATCACCTACATTTCAAAAAGGACAGAAAACACTATTTTCATAATAATATGATTATGTATTATTTACCAAATGGTAATAATCTATTGATATAGTTCCAATGGTAAAGGAACATAATATCTAGGACTTCACAACCAATGTCGCCAGTGATTCTAGCGTCGTATATTACGCGTTAACCATGAGATTTGGACTGGGATGGAGAAGTCACCTGTATCTTGTTCCTCTCGCATGCATCCGGATGGCTAGGTCGTGGCTGTTATCCTCATAGAATGCATTAATTGGTAATTCGTAGAGGATATGCAGCATATGGGTGGGAACCCTCAACGTCCCATGATAGTTCTGTCATCAGACGGTCTTTACTAACCATTGTCGTAATTCAAGATGTGGGCATGGCGTACACCAAGGGGACATGCGGGGTCACGAAGGAGGCAGTGATTGGCTTGAAATTTATAATGGGCCCCATACCAAGGAAGTGTGGACGAGAACGCAACTCGGATGTGCAACAAGGCTAAGGTATCTCATGGGAAAAGTGACGCACCACTACAGAGCGTAAGAATGGTGACATGTTACTCCCTATTCCGAGAAGGAGCTATGAACGCGGCAGGAAAGGAACCCCACGAAGGTTCTGGTCAACCTGTGAAAGCTGTCGGACATAGTTTTCAAAATAAAAGCAACCTTTGAAGAAATGTTTACGAAAACCTGCATTGCCTACAACCTTGTGTCTGTGGCTGTAGAGATAATGCATCACACACTCCTTTTTAGTAAACTTACTGAGTACGCTCATACTCAACCATACCTTATTAACACTTGCTAGGTTCTAATCCATTGAAGACGATGTCAACATCAATTTCTGCTCAAGAAACCATCATCGACAGCTCAAGTTCTTCAATAAAGTCAATGAAATTAACATATACATCAGCTGAAGTGAAGACAAAGTCTCTATTTAGATAGGAGTAGATACTCTAGCCATAAAACCTACTTCTGTAGGGCATTGCATTAGTAGCAATTGCAAGCTAGATAGTTTAGATGTTAGTCTCTTTAGCCAAATAGCTCTGAGTTATTATTTCTGGTTCTTCTTTGTACGAAGTTTCTTTCTCTCTCTTTAACCTAGAGTGTCTCTCGATCTTTTGTAAAAAGTCGAGTTGTAATCTATAGTCATGTCTTGGACCTACTGTGTTTCTGTTGTACCACTCTGAGGGATGTAATACTAGTGAACGGTGTTTCATTGGTGTTATGTCAACAACTATAGTGTACTACATCATGCAATGGTATGCTGGGTCACCGCATCTTCAAGTGGAACTAGGATCCAAGTAACTCCTACACCGCTCGCTCTTGCTACCAGGCCTTATTTGCTAGGCAAACTTCAATGGTTGGGGCCCTGCAGATCTAGCGTCCCCGCGCCCCCGCTAGCTATAAGGTATTGCTCTGGCTGGCCACCAGGAACAGATGTTGGATGGCCGAAAGGCTCCGACCAGTGTGAAGAGACCATGGACCACCTGCTGTGACCAGTGCGTTGTCACAGGCACCCGGCAGCCTGTTCCTTCTGTGACCAGTGTGAAGAGACCATCGACCACCTACTGCCAGGATGCGTGCTTGCGCGTGAAGTTTGGGAGACCTGCCTACGCTGGTGGAAGAAAAGTTACTGGATGCCGAGCCAAGACTCCAAGCTAGTATCATGGCTCCAGAGTAGGCGGGGTGGCATGGTCCGGGACCATGATCTTTGGACCGGGATTGCCCCATTTGTTGGACGCTCTAGCGTCACATGAATGATGTGCTATTCGAAGGGACCAACCCATCCCCTGATGAGATCATCCATAAGATCTCTACTGAGGCCGAGCTATGGAGGGCGGCAGGTCTCTTCTAGGACTGCCTGAGCCAAGTAGATAGGTGGAGATGTCGCAAGTAGTTAGCTAGAGTGCAAATGTTGCCTCTGAGGCGGCATGGAGTTGCTTTGATGCCGCCTTGCCACAGCGAGTTGTAATCCTCGGCCTCTTGTCCTTTTCTTCTATGAAAAAGATATGTCTCCCAAGACCTATCCTTGAAAACAAATCTCATGTCTAAATGAGACATGCACTAGAGAGCTGGCGTTGGCTTTCACCTCATCAGTAACCATGTCGAAGCTTCCATCGAACTTATGGTTCAATGCCTGAATGACTATTAAGCAATCAGAAGCCACCGTGATATGATGCAGCAATAGGTCATGTCCCAGCGCAAGGGCCTCCCTACACGCTAGGGATTCCATCGTCGTTGGGTCTGCTGTTGATGTCTACGCACTTCTATTCTTGTAGACAGTTGTTGGGCCTCCAAGTGCAGAGGTTTGTAGAACAGTAGCAAGTTTTCCCTTAAGTGGATCACCCAAGGTTTATCGAATTTAGGGAGGAAGTGGTCAAAGGTATTCCCTCTCAAGCAACCCTACAATCAAGATACAAGAAGTCTCTTGTGTCCCCAACACACCCAATACACTTGTCAGGTGTATAGGTGCACTAGTTCGGCGAAGAGATAGTGAAATACAAGTGGTATGGATAATTATAAGTGGTAACGGTGATAGAAAATAGCTTGATGGCATGGAAGAGACTAAAGGCAAACTGAAATAAAGATGGAAGCAAGCATGTAACAGATCTAGATGCAAACGGTGTATCAATGCTTAGAAACAAGGCCTAGGGATCATACTTTCAGTAGTGAACACGCTCATATAAATATATTATCTTCATGATACTACTCTTAATTACTCTCCGGTTGAACACTCTAATCGATGGCAGGGATGTAACAGCACACCTCAAAGTAAGCCTTTCCCATCTAGAAAACCCCCACACTGTCACCTTGAGTACTAGATGAGTCCAACAAACACCACAATTTCATAAAGACATCCAACTCCAAATATAACTCATAACAAGTATTTGTAAACTCTAGCCTAAGTGCCACCATGGTGAGCACGCTGTCACTTTCACACACATGGGGAGAGCAGAGATTCATTAAAGCACTTGAGTAGCAAGGTAGATCTACTAGATTACAAAGCTCATGATCACAATACTATCATGCATAGAGAGAGAGATGAACACATAGCTACCGGTAGAACCCTTAGCCTCGAGAGAGAACTACTCCCTCCTCATCATGGGAATCAGCAACGGTGATGGAGATGGTGGTGGAGATCGATGGAGATGGCTCCGGGGCACTTCCCCGTCCCGGCAGGGTGCCGGAACAGAGACTTTCTGTCCCCCGAATCTCCCCTTCGGTGGCGGCGGCGCTGCGGAACTTTTCGTGGCTGGAGGCTTGATGATTTAGGGTTTATGCCTTGGGAGGCTTCTTATAGGCCAGAGGGCAAGGTCGGTGGGCGGCCAGGGGGCCCACACCACCTGGTGGCGTGGCCAGGGCCAGCCCGCGCCATGGGGTGGTGTGGCCACCCTGTGGCCCCTCTCCGACTCTCCTTTTGGCTCCATGAGTCTTCCGGAAAAATATCAACTTTGGCTTTTGTCCGGTCCAATTCCGAAAATATTGATTTTCTGACTTTCTTGGAACCAAAAACAGCAGAAAACAGGCAACTGGCACTATGGCATCTTGTTAATAGGTTAGTCCAAGACATATGAAAAGTACTCCAAAGTTGGATCAAAACACAAGAAAGTAGATAAAACCAAGCATGGAACATCAAAAATTATAGATACATTTGCAATATATCAGCTATCCCAAAGACTGTTAGGGTGTTGGTGGAGAATGTACATAACGAGTCGCTGAGCGAGAAATATCTCGGAATGCCATCTGATGTGGGCAGCTCGAGAAACGGGTAAGACACTTGGCACCTCTCTTCCTGTTCAACAGATACGAAATCCAGGGAAGATCATGGTACATAGCTCTGAACAAACAAAGCTAATACGACGCCTGACGGAATTCTTCTTTACTTTTTCAAGAAATCTCCATCGCCGCTGCGGAAAATTACTCCCACTGCACCACTAGGGGAGGACTTGTTCATAGTTGCATCCACATTGAATTTCGCGCAGCCAGGATTCAGAGGGATCCACTTTGGATGAGAAGGTGGAGCTGCTCCTCTTGGTGCCCTCGAGCTGGATGGAACAATAGCCAGATCATTGAGGTAACTCTTCGATGAACAGATGTGTAGATAGTGGGCTTTGGAAAACCTCATCATGGATTATCTTCCTACGTGCAAACCAGATGGCCCAAAGCGTGATCGCCACACGAGCAAAATCATCATGCGACAGTGCAGCAGTCATCTCTGCCAACCATAGCTTTGCCGATGGTGTCTCATTCATGCACACATGTTTAGCATTTCCCTCCTCTACCAGGGCCCAGACACACCTTGCTATAGAGAAATCGATCAGGGAATGTTGTCAGGAGTCCTCGGCACCACACAAGTTGCACGCACTAGACTCCGCCATGTGCATGTGACAATGCACATCTCTCGTAAAGATAGATTGATGGGCCAACCACCATAAGAACACGTGGACCTTGGGTGGAACCTTTGCAGTTCACATTCGCTGCCAGGATTTACCATCAGCGACGGTGTCTAAGCTCGCCGCCCGGCGATCGAGCCAATCTTCACGCCTTTTGTTTGTCTGGATTAGGACACGATACATTGACCTGACCATCATCAGGTCGTTCATCCATCTTGCGCGTGCTGATAGGAATAGACTGGATGATTCAATGTCCATGGGCAGGAAGCAGTCCCGCAGTAGATCAGTTTTCCATGTTGTAGTTGAAGAATCGATGAAAGCCGCTACACTCGGCGGTGGGTCATTCTTCAAACATGCTAAGGGTCTTATTATGTAGTCCCGTGGGAGCCAATTATGATTCCAAGCATGTGTGTCTTCTCCCGTCCCAATTCTCCCAATTCTCCCGATTAAACCTTGTTTCATTGCATCTCTACCATCAACAATAACCCTCCAGTCCTAGGGGTGTGAGCCTAGATGTGCATCAAGCAAATCGGAGGTTGGATAGTAAACCGCCTTCAGAATCCTAGAACTCAAAGCATCCGGGTTCTGTAGAATGTGCCATGCTTGATGCGCCAACATCACCAAATTAAAAAGCTCTATATCACGAAACCTATTTTGGGGAGCACATTGTTTCCCATGACACCCAGTAGGTCTTACATTTCCCACCCTTTCTTCCCCACAAAAAACATCAAAGCATAGAGTTAATGGTTTTGCAAAGCCCCCTTGGTAACCTGAAACAAGACACGGAGGAAATTAGTATTGCCATGGCGACAGACTTGATCAAAATATCATTCCCCCTGACACCAATAATTGCTCCAACCAGCCTTGTACTTTCTTCCACATACGGTCCTTGAGATATTTAAACACACCATTCTTGGATCTCCCCGCATCCGAGGGCATCCCAAGTAATTCTCGTTCAGTGTCTCATTGGGAACATTGAGGATGTTCTTCAACCTGAGTTCTCCTCACTTCAGGACAACCCTTGCTGAAAAAATCAAAGATTTACCTAGATTCACGCATTGTCCGGAAGCCTTACAATATTTATCCAAAATATGGTTTAATTCAATTGCACCCTCATCACTTGCTTTAACAAACAACAGGCTATCATCAGCAAAAAGGAGGTGGTTGACAACTGGAGCTGTTGGGGCCACCTTGATCCCTTGGAGATGTGATGAATGGCGACTCTGTTTGAGGAGGCCAGAAAGGCCCTCTGCTTCAAGAAGGAAGAGATAGGGAGATATCAGATCGCCTTGTCAAAGCCCTCACGAAGGTTTAAACTCCTCCAAAGGCATCCCATTGAATAAAACTAAGAAGGACACTAAACAGACCAAACTCATAACCAGCTCCACCCATCTATGGTGCAAACCCATGCGCAACATTATTGTCCGGAGGTAAGACCACTCCACACAATCGTAGGCCTTCCTCATGTCCAATTTCAGAGCATGATGTTGACGCTTCCTTGCATCATTCCTTTTCATGAAATGAAGACACTCGTAGGAAACAATAATGTTGTTTGTGATAAGTCTACCTGGCACAAAGGCTCTGGCAGAATTAGTTTCAGCCTGTTGGCCAAAACTTTAGAGACAATCTTGTAGATGACATTACATAAACTAATTGGCCAAAACTGTCCCAACTCTTCCAGTGATGCAACTTTCGGTATCAACACAATGAACGTCTTATTTATACCTTCTGGGTTGTCCTCTCCACGTAAGATACGTAAAACTGTCCAAGTCACTTCTTCTCCACACACATCCCAATGTTTATGAAAGAATCGGGGTTGGTATCCGTTTGGTCTAGGTGCAACATCTGGAAAAGGGCTGATTTAACCTTGCCATCCTCAAACTCGACGAGTAGACGGTCATTCATTTCCCTGGTAACGCTGACACGAACAGAGGCCAGGACGTCTTTGACCCCTGAGGTAGCTTCAGAATTGTATAGCTCACCATAAAACTCCCTGGCTAAATCACTCAGCTCCTGTTGATCTTCCGTGAAGGAGTCATCACGGCGTCGGAGACGAGAAATACGATTTCTCTTTTTCCTCTTGCTAGCACGGAGATGGAAAATTCGGGTGTTACGGTCACCCTCCGCTAACCATTGTATGCGTGATCTTTGCCTCCACATCATTTCCTCCCGGTGTTGCAGCTCGGCGATGCGCTCTACAATCTTCAGCTCACGATGAGTAGGGCCAACACATCCAGGTAGTCCGCGTAGCTCTGACAACTCCTCCCTAAGCTGACGCAGTTCCTTATGGACATGGCCAAAAGTATGTCGCCCCCAATCCGACAAGGAAGTAGAGAGGCTCTTCGGCTTCTTCTCTAGCCCGTGCATCGACGTGCACGTATCAGCCATCCAGTTATGTTTGAGCAAAGGGGCAAAACCTTCATGATACTCCCACATCGCTTCATACCTGAATACCCGAGCTTGCTTTGTTCACTCAGGTGGTGGATCCTAGAGTAGGAGTATCGGCGAGTGATCAGACATTGCAGCCGATAGATGCCGCACACACGCAAGGGGGTAGCGCCCATACCAGTCTGCCGTGGCAAGGGCACGGTCTAGCCTGCCCTACAGTATGTACCTCCCGCGACCTTTTTTTCTAAAGTCCACGGTATACCCTCGTAGCCTAGATCCATTAGCTCGCATGCATCCACAACTTCACGAAAGGCTTGAATTTGGGCGTTGCTTTGCTCATTCACACCCACATGTTTCTCCCGGAGGAGTACCTCATTGAAATCACTAATGCAAAGCCACGACAGAGGAGACGATGCCCTGATGAACTTCAGCATGTCCTATGTCTTATGACGTCCATTGACTTGAGCCTCTCCATACACACACATTAACCGCCACGGCTCCGCTTGAGGGAGGAAAAACACTTGCGTCGATGTGATACTAAGAGTAAGTAAAAAACTTCCATCTTGATTTCATTGTTCCAAAAAACCCCAGACCGCCACTACGGCATGTACTGCTTACAGCAAAGACATTATCATAACCCAGTGTTCCCGCTAGACACTCTACTCTGGATTTGTGAACTTGAGTTTCCACTACACAGAGAATAGAGGGGGAAAACTCGCACACGAAGTTGCGAAGCTCATGAACCGTCGCAGCATTGCCCAAGCCACGACAGTTCCATAGTAGGGTACTCATTGCTCCCGGCAGAGCTCCATCGCCCCCGCCGATTCTGCTTCTTTCTTATCGATTTTCTTCGAGGCAGCAACCTTTGGTCCCCCAATCTCCTCACCCTTCAGGTTTAGACTCCTCAAAAGATCTTCAAACGCTGCTTCACTCCCAGCAGTCCCACTCGTCGCGCCTTTTACCGGAGCCGTCACTATGATCAGTTTGCCCTAAAACACTAGATCAGGAGACTGCCAAGGCCAGGAAGCCAAACAAGTTGGCCCCTAGGTCAGCCCGAGCAGCCCCGTCGCTAGAAGAATCAGGGGTGGGAATGATCATGGAGGGATGGAAGCCCGGTCGCCGAAGATTCAAGATCGCCGCTGCGGTAGGGAAACCCTAGTCGCTAGACGTAGGTCATGTGGAGGTATCCTTATGAAAATAGATAAATGCTCTTCTAGTTTAGGATTATGCAGAGGGGCTTCTATACACCGCCTTCACGATGTTGGGGCGTCGCCCCGCTGAAGCAAATTTCAAACGGGCTGGCCCAATTACTTGGAGCTGGAAGGCTTTGGAAAAAACTGATCCGGCTATTTTTTTTGGAAATGTGTGCCTTTATTACTTACTAGCAGAAAAGCTCGTGCGTTGCATCGGGAATAAAAGCAATTTATGTTCTACTCCAACTACAACACGTGGCGCTAGAACGAACCATGCTTGATGACATTTCTATTTTGTGTCATCATCCTTGACGACACTTTTACCCCGACCATCCGATACACTCGGACACAAGAGCTATATGTCGCCATCTCTAGTTCACCCTGCTCCACCCTGCTCCTCGGAGGACTTCACCTTCCTCGGGATAGGGGATTAGATGAAGCAGCAAAAAGCGGATATATCATTAGAAAGGAGTCATAATGAGGACAACGGATTGATTGGATCAACCTTAATCGTAAGGGTAATTCAATTTTTCTGAACATTTTTCTAGGCTAGACACACACCCCCGCCGGAGCTCTTTTTCTGAACTCTTTTTATTGTAAAACGTGCTCTTGACTGGGCACCTCCTTAAGTTATGCACCATCCATAAGCTCGCGGTGCAGCGATGCGTTTAATTGAGCAATGAGTGGACGGTCTTATTAGCTCACAAAATTTCCGGCCAAATGTGCATGTGTGGATCGAGCTTCTTTTTAGATCTTGAGACACGGCACCATAACACGCATGCAACGACCATGCACAACACCACGACACACACCTACACGCTACCATGTCGCACGCCCCATTCCCCACCAACCTCATCTCTCTCACACAGCTCGCAAGGCTCCCGAGACCGCACCGCCCCTGGCATCGATCCCGGGATTCCCTCCCCGCTCACGACCTCTCCTGCCTCGTCCTTCCCCTTCGTGCAACGGACGCCGCCGTCTCCTCACGACCTCGCCTCTAGGCTACGCATGCCCTTGACCCGAGCTCACCCGAGGTCATCGCTCGTCCTCGACTAGAAGCTCCTCTCTGGCCACCGCCCTGCAGAGCACCGGCTCCCTCCACCGGTCGTCATCGTCGTGGGATGTTCCCCCTGTGCTCCTTCTTTCCGTGGCAAGCATGTGCTCATGGTCTCCCGCTACGCGAATCCCCGCCACACATCTTCAAGCTCCGCCGCCATGGCTGCCTCATTTCCAGCTTTGCCCCGACTCTCATCAAAGCGCTCGGACATGGCCATCCCATCTTCCTGGCGTCCCCATCCCATCTTCCATTATCCCATCATCGAATTAGAGGCGGCTTGTCGATTCTGGGGAATCAACAAAGCATATAAATTGGTGGATCTTGCTTGAAGGGAGCAATGTGGGACTATTCCATAAACATAAAAGGGGAATTCTATCGGGTGAGCGAGCGCTGGGTTGGGCCGGCAAGGAAAAGGGCTGAAGCGGCCGCGATAGACAAAAGTCAAGCAAACGCGACGGATTACTTACCAGTGGTTATTGTGGTGATATGTGGTTTGGTGGGAGGGCAAAATAGTCTAAAAAGTGTTGGAACGGGAGAAACAATCCGTCCTTTATTATTAGGTGTAGAAATATTTACATCCGGCCTCTGCATAGCTAGGATGCACACAGCCGATCAATCCACACGACTAGACAACAAATTACAAAGACCAACATTACATAATGCAGTAACAAAAGAATCAGCCTCGAGCTAAGGAGGATCAATCCGCAAATCACGCATCCATCCATGTCGAGAGAAAATATCCCTCGTTGTGTCCTCCAATCGCGTACACCCATCTACAAGTAAGTCGCGAAACTCCATACGTTGTAGAGTAGTCCATGAGCATAGAGTAGTCGTGGCCCAATAGGTAACCTGCAGGTTAGAAGACACAATGTTATTAATTTTTTTATTATTTCTACATAGCCACAACGACCAAATAATGGCAAGCGCTCCCATCCTAAATAAAGTCATGTATTTATCATCAATCACATACAACCAGTTACCAAATACATTGGCAACCGAATATGGAGGAGATAAACTAGAGGCTACTTGGATGATTGACCATATAGAGTGAGCAAATTTACAATGGAAGAATAAATGCCGAATTATCTCGTTATGATGACAAAAAAATGCATGGAGGCGGCAATTTGGCTCTCAGGTCCAGATGATCTCACTATCTGTCCTGTCCACTATGGTGTTGAGATCCGAGGATGTGAGTTTTGGTCCGAGGGATGGTCGCACAGAAATGAAAGTATATCGGTTGGGTCCGGGCGTGGTTTCGTAGATACCGGCGCGTACGCAGGTCATTAAATGAGGGTCGGGTGGATCTTCGTCAGTTGCTATTTGGTGTGACGGTGGTACAGGTGCTGATGTAGCCCGACCTTCGGTCGTTACCACATCATGGTCCCCAACTTATGCCAAGTCGTCATGGACTCCAAAGGTGAATCCGTTCCTCTATGCGAGCCCACTTCCTACCCTCTTGAATGGTATACTACTTCATACTCTGTCCCATATCCATGATAGGTTCACACCAACAAGTACAGAGGCATGGGAGGAAGCCTGGAGCACCAAGCCTGACAAGACGGAGGCTTGGAAGAGAAGACGGAAGAAGCAGCAGCAGCTGGAGCACCAGAGTCTCCGGCCTGTGCACACCGGAGTCTCCGGCCTGAAGACATCGGAGTCTCTAGCCTGCGTACCCCGGAGTCTCCGGACTGACCCCCAGATCGAGCTCGAGGACAGTCTGTCTACCACTCCGGAGACGACACCGGAGACAGACTGGAGTCTTCGGCCCACACCGGAGTCTCCGGATCCCACACCGGAGTCTCCGGCCTGAGCGTATGGGCCTGCGTGCCGCTAGCTGGGCCATCGGCCCATGTACCCCTTAGTCCGCCCAGACTTTCCCCTTTTATTCCAAAAGTACCCTTGAACTAGTGGTTGGCCTATATATAGTGCCCCCACCCCCTCATGTAACCCTAGGCATAGATGATAGACTAAATAAAACCCCCTTTGTGGAATCTCTAGTTTTGCCTCATCCCCTTCTACCAAATGGGATCGACTATCGTCACCACCTCATCGGAGTTTTCATCGCGCATCCCTCGTTGTACAAGGCCTTGGCATCGATGTCCCTTTGCCAAGACGTCAAGACCCTCTCCAAGGTGTTATTCCCTCTCCGCGTGGGATCGAGGGAGCACGTTGACCGATGTTTCCTTGCGAGGATTCTATTGGACCGGTGGTCGCCGGCGAGAGCAATCGGCCTCGTATCATGTGATTTTTGCGTGTGTTCATCGTGTTCTTTGCGAGGTGTGCGTCTGCTTCCGCTACCTTCTCCATTTCCCCTCGCTTTCCCATCAATTTGACCACGAGATCCGTGAAGATCGGACCACCCACGGGGTTACCCCATAACATCTGGTATCCGCAGCTTTTGGTTGCCACGGATTTCCCCTCGATTTGGTCTTTTTCCCCTTAAATTCAAAAATTCCACCAAAAACAGCCCCAATTCGTGTTTTGGATTGATCTATGATTTGAGTGCGTTTTGGTAGGTTTTGATCCGTGGATTACTTGCTAAACTTGTTGATCTACCTTCCCATGTGTTCCTGTGGCCTAATTCCTTGATTTCTCCCACCAATTTGGTGTTTTGGTTCGAGTTTTTCCGCCAAAATAGCGCCCCGTTCAGTTCTGGACGCGCAGAAATCGACCGGACCGGGCCCCGGACCAGAGTTTCCGGTGTGAGTCACTCTAGACCAGAGTCTCCAGAGCCCCGGACCGGAGTCTCCGCCCCCCTATTGACAGCAAATCTGTTTCACGGTTTTAAGCATAACTTTTGCATACTAACTCGGATTTTGGTGTTCTTTAGCTCGTTTTGAAGAGGAGAAGGAGCTCTACATAATCATATCCGTGGTTCATGCTATATACTCCATCCAAATTCTGTGAGAAAGGCGGAATCCACCAATAAAGGGTGAAGATCGGTGAAGAAAGGTATAAAAAATTCCGCGACTTTTCCCCACTTGCATTCCTTTGTGAGTTACACTATCTTTGCGTTCAACAAACACCTATTAAGACTAGTTCCTCCTATGATTGCTTGGGCTATGCACATTTGATACCTTGTAGAATTCCGAGCAAAAGTTGTGAGCGAGCTATCTCATATAGTTATCTTGTATAGTTATTGGCACAAGGAAGAGGCAAGTGAAAAAGAAAAGAAAAAGAAAAATAGAAAAGAAAAGGAAGAAAAAGAAAGAAAGAAAGAAACAAGTGCCTCATAGAATAGGAAGCGCAAGCTCGATGAACATTAAATAGGTGGTACTTATTGTGCATATCTTGTAGCCCACCAATTTATTGCAATCGAACTAGCGTATCTCCTTGCACTTGTGCGACAAGAGCTTATAGTCTTCGCTAGGTAATCATTTGGTTCTTAGCTCACTTTCTCCGTCGCACAAGTCTCATTTATCCCACTGTGTGTGTTTCCTTGTACATAATTCCTATCTTGTGGATTGACTTGTTTTGCTTTGTGATCATCGTGGTTCTTTACTTGCCATTACAACATCTTGATTTCAGATTGGTTCTTGACATGCCACCTTCCATACCTATCCACCATAAGCTTTGTGTGTGTGTTTTTTTAGTGGTTAGTTGGTTTTGGTGTTCCGCGTGAACTTCACTTTGGTTGGTTTTGATTGCTCTCAAGTATTGCCACTTGCACGATACTATCTTCCAAGGTAAAGTAAGGTTTGACGTTGCATCCCTAACCCCCCTACCACTTCCATATACACCACTTGGTCTTGTGAATAATGTCTAGGGACTCCGGAACCAAGGATGATATATATGAAGAATCCATGATGAGCCACCACGACTACGACTCCACAAGTATAGAGGACATGATGGAGCACTACACCGACAATGGCTCCACATGCTTGGAGGACCCAGAGCATTGCACCTATGATGGCTCCACATGCACGGAAGACATGGAGCACCTCATCAACTATGGCTCCTCAAGCATGGAGAAATTGGAGCTCTACATCGACAATGGCTCCTCATGCATGGAGCACTACACCGACAATGGCTCCGCATGCTTGGGTGATATGGAGTACTACATCAACAATGACTCCCCAAGCATGGATGACTTCGAGTGCTTCAACGACGATGCCTCACCAAGCATGGAGGACATGGTGAGCTTCACCAACTTCGAGGGCTCTTCCATGAGCCATGAAGAATACATCCACCGCTTGGAGATGGAGAACTACTATGCCAAGCTAGCGGAGACGCATCATCAAGAAACCATGACCTTCAAGGCCAAGCGTGCCACACCAAAGGGCACCACCTACTTCGATGATCCACCTCCAAGGCGTCAAGCGCCACCACCTACATGGCATCATGCACCACCATCTCCAAGGCGACGAGCGCCATCACCTCCAAGCCACCAAGCACCACCATCTCCAAGGAGCCAAGCACCACAACCTCGAAGGCATCAAGTGCAACAACCTCCAAGGCAATAAGTGCCACCGCCTACAAGAAGAGTGGCGCCCCAACATCATCTTCCAAAAGAGGTGCCACGAAGCAAGAATCTTCATCGACATACATCCTCTCATGATCATCGCCAACATCAAGAGGATACAAGACGTTGTTCAAGGCGCCATGAAGAGGAAGAATACATGTTGAGCACAATCCATAATGCTCAACCAAGCTCAATAAGGCACAACCATCAAAATAAGAGTGCCAAGGATAAGGAGCATCGTCGCGAGCGTCATGTGGATGACCAAGTGCGCCATCTACATCAACCTTTGGCAAGCCACGCCAATGACCTCCGTCGACACCATCATAAGGCACCTTCAACTACTCGTGCCACTACCAAAATGTCACCAAGAGCAAGCTCTCCTCCATGCCATCAAGCTTCAACGCCAAGACTTGACATCCTAGATGACACATGTAACCTCATGGATGAGGAGGACGAAGACCTCTACTTCACCAAGTTAGACGAGTACGTCAAGAGGACTACACAAGCCAAGGTGCAAGAGGGCGACGACAAGGTCAAGAATGGTGAGCATGGGATTTTCCCTTCACCAAAGGAGGCGCATGGAGTTGAGAGAACCGAGCCTACCCCTACATGCTTGAGTGATGATGTGGTACCAATCACATGTGAGTATGAGAGCCACTTAGCCCACTTGAGTGAAAGCAAGAGTGAGATGAGCGACTCCACCATACGTGAGATTGAGTGCTTCCATTTGGAGGGCATGAATGATACACCGAGTGAGTTGAGAGTGGTAGTCGATAGGTCATGTGAGACCACTTTGATTTCTAACGACTTACACTCTACCTCTAGTGTGTTTCCTCATGTTGTGCTAGGTTCCATGGATCAAGAAGCACCAATCTTGGAGATGATGATGCCCCCGACCGAGAAGATGTACATGGTGGATGAAGATGATGCCATCCCCATACATTATGAAGAAGTCATCCACATGGAGGCCAATGCTACCACAACACCCACTTCATATGAGAGGTATGAACAAGGTAAAAATAAGGGTGTTGATGATGCCATGATCCCACTAGTGGACATGATGACTTGTGATTATTGGCATGCTATGGATGATGTTTGTGATATCACATATGACTCATTGGTATTTCCATGTGATACTTTGCCTTTGCATAATGTTGAGCATGTGAAATTATTTGATTGTGATGATGTTGCCATAGACATGCCATGCTCTAAACGTTATGTTGATGATATCATTGCTTGCACTTTGTTGAACAATTGCTCTTTCCAATGTTTTGCTTGCAATGATGTTACTAATGATAACCCTCGGACAATGATTTGTCATGGATGTTTTACTATTTCTCCTATTGCTTGCAATAAGTTGAATAATTGCTCTTTCACTTGTTTTGCTTGCAACAATAATTCTCATATGTATTCTATTGAGATAGCCCCCATAGCTTTCTCAAATTTTGGAGATTTTGGTAAATGCCATGATAAGCATGTTTCCCACTTGCATACTCACCATGCACCTATGTTACACTTGATTGACACTAATGGTGATATGCACAAGAAGAGATATGTCATGATGGATGATGTATTTCTCTACCATGCACACACGTTCTTCCTTTTGTGTTTGATGTGTGTAGGTACCCGCATGATCATGTCAACCTCGGTTGAGCACGAGTTGACAAAAAGAGCTCTAGAGAGCATCCCCCAAGTGAGTTCAAGATCGAACCTAGCTCTGATATCTTTTGCATGCTTGCATCTTTCATGTTGACAAATTGCTCTTTCCTATGGTTTGATTGCAAGCATGTTGATGGTATTCTTTCACCTTGTGACAATCATGTCTCGTTGCTTTTGGATATTGATGGTTTGTGTGTTGCCACAAAAATGTTGAACAATTTCTCTTTCCAATGTTTTGTGTGCAACCATAATGCCATTTTGAGCATGTATTGTCATGAGAGCTTCCAAGTCTCTTGTATTGTTGCTGCAACAAACATAAGGACCACTTGCTCTTTCATATGGTTTGTTTGCAAACCCGTTGCTTTTGCTTCCGCTCATTATACTCATATCCCAATGATATTTGCATTTGATGATTTGTGTGTGGCATCCAACATGTTGACCAATTGTTCTTTCCAATGGTTGGTTTGCACACATAATGATGTTGTTTTGGATATCTTTCCTCATGTGTTTTTGCCGAATTCTCCTATCCTTGCATCAAAGATGTTGACCAATATTGTCCATTGCTTTGAGTGCCACACTAAGATGTTTTATGGAGTTTTTGAGTTCCCACATTTGGATGATGTTCAAACAATTCCCATGCACTTTGACCTTGCATACGCATTCGTTTGCGATACTTGAGTTGTGCTAATAGTGTTGTGAATAAGAATGGACATGCCACAAATGACATGCTCCTATATCACACACGAACATATTTTGCTTGGTCTTTGTTGTGTGAAGGTACAATTGATTCCGCGTCAACCTCTATGGACAAAGAGTTGACAAGACGAACCGTAGAGAGTTACCTAAGGCTTCTCCTCAACGAGCTATCTCTACATCATAAGGTGACTTCACTCTACTTGAGGACTCATACTATAATCTTCATGAATTGGCTATGCTTTGAGTGTTGCTTCGCTTTTGTGGTGAGCTTTGTAGGCTTCATTGAAGGTGAAGGAACATTGAGGTGTTGTCAATTCAATCATTCTGAGGATGACTATATGGTGAACCCCAGGATCAAGAAGGTCTCTCGACATCTTCTACTTTGTGATGAGCGTGTAGAGTCGAGGACGACTCTTTTTGAAAGGAGGAGAGATGATGTAGCCCAACCTTCGGTCGTTACCACATCATGGTCCCCAACTTATGCCAAGTTGTCATGGACTCCAAAGGTGAATCCGTTCCTCTATGCGAGCCCACTTCCTACCCTCTTGAATGGTATACTACTTCATACTCCGTCCCATATACATGATAGGTTCACACCAACAAGTACGGAGGCATGGGAGGAAGCCTGGAGCACCAAGCCTGACAAGACGGAGGTTTGGAAGAGAAGACGGAAGAAGCAGCAGCTGGAGCACCGGAGTCTCCGGCTTGTGCACACTGGAGTCTCCGGCCTGCGTACCCCGGAGTCTCTGGACCGACCCCCAGATCGAGCTCGAGGACAGTCTGTCTGCCACTCCGGAGACGACACCAGAGACAGACCGGAGTCTCCGACCCACACCGGAGTCTCCGGCCTGAGCATATGGGCCTGCGCGCCGCCAGCTGGGCCTTCGGCCCATGTACCCCTTAGTCCGCCCAGACTTTCCCCTTTTATTCCAAAAGTACCCTTGAACTAGTGGTTGGCCTATATATAGTGCCCCCACCCCCTCATGTAACCCTAGGCATAGATGATTGACTAAAGAAAACCCCCTTTGTGGAATCTCTAGTTTTGCCTCATCCCCTTCTACCAAAGGGGATCGACTATCGTCACCACCTCGTCGGAGTTTGCATCGCGCCTCCCTCGTTGTACAAGGCCTTGGCATCGGTGTCCCTTTGCCAAGACGTCAAGACCCTCTCCAAGGCGTTCTTCCCTCTCCGTGTGGGATCGAGGGAGCACGTTGACCGATCTTTTCTTGCGAGGATTCTATCAGACCGGTGGCTGCCGGCGAGAGCAATCGGCCTTGTATAGTGTGAGTTTTGCGTGTGTTCATCGTGTTCTTCGCGAGGTGTGCGTCCACTTCCGCTACCTTCTCCCTTTCCCCTCGATTTGACCACGAGATCCGTGAAGATCAGGCCACCCACAGGGTTACCCCATAACAGGTGCGGCATGTTTTTATGTGCTAGTGGCACATGATCATGCCTGTAGTTTTTAGATCTGCTCTGTAGGTTTCAGATCATGCCTCAAATTCATTACAAATCTCATTTTTTGTTACCAACTGCTATGTACAATGGCTGGCCACACCACTACCGCAATTTGTTCAATAGCCAAAAAAACTCCCGACTGAAACATAGCTCAATTGAAAAACCCGCTTAAGTTGTTTCCTCATGTCAGGGATAAGCACGCAAGTAACCTGAACATGTTGAACAAGCAGACGGAAATCCATCAGACGGTATAACCTCCAGATAAATAGCAGATAAAGCACATCTAGCTGAAATAGTTTCACAAACTAAAAGCTCTTGCTAGGCCCATCGACGGGTGTGCAAATAGCAGAATACACAAATCTAGGTGAAATAGTTTCACAAACTAAAAGGTCTCGTAAGCCCCATCGATAGTTCTGGTACACGAGCACCACAAACTTGAGCAGACAGAATACCATTACATAGACTACTCACAATCTTACTTCGCTCCTGAATGCGGTAGTTCTAGAGAATCAACACATTCTACGCCAACCCAGAATAGATCATAAACGACACATCAAACTAGAAATGCTACTGGTAATTCAGCATGAACCATCCAGCAACTATATGATTATCTGGACCATGAAGTCCAAGAGGTCCCCGGCGTTTCTAGCAAGGTACATGATCTGGTATGCCATGCTGCTGCGCAAGTACTCCGGACGTTCCTGCAAGTTTCATTACCCGTTAGAAACCTTCCGCTCAAGGAACGTACTTAACATGTGCCACATGATCATAAAATTGCGGAAATGGCACTAACATTGGTCAGCACATGCTCTAGCCAAACCCCGTTGTAATTCCTTATATAGTGCAGGACATACACACCGCTCTGTTCCCTGCAGATTGAACCAGATGTTGTTCAACTATTTCCGTGGCACACATATAGTTTGAACAAAAAATGGCCATGCGCAACATTTTATTCATCACCTGGTACAGCTTGCATGCGTGCCTCCATTGTACCTGAATTGCCAACCAGCGACACTTATCTCCCAATCCAAAATGTTCTCATGGATGCACCTCACCAGCTCGTACAGGATTCTCCGAGCATTAGCCTCGTGCCTAGCCCTCATTGCATCCGACCCCTCAGACGTTAGGGTGGGGTCCATGATATACATATGCCTGTGATCTGGGTCTACCACATAGACAGCCCAGCTGTGCATGAATTCCAGTGGTATCATCAGCTGCATCACAAGTTTAGGCATTGTCAGTTTGTTTCGCCAACAGAGTCGTGTCAACATTTCGATAGCCAGGACAACCACAGTTGCATACCTTCTTCACATAGTCTAGCCTGTAGCCGAGCACCGATGCTGACATCACTGTGTTCACAAAGTCGTAGTCAATTGACTGGGCATCAACACTCATCAGGTGTCGCTGCAGGTGGGCGACAGTGTCAGCCAACAAGAATCAACTCATCCCGTGTCATAGCCACATCAAAATGAATGCATGCTCCAATAATATACATCATTACCGCAAATCGTGGGTCGAAGATTAGGAGATGGCGCGGTGGTGCCTGTTGTAGGGGTCGCGGAGTGCACCTCTTCTATGCCCGAGTTGAGCTGCTCTTGAGCTGGGGGTTGTGAGGGCCTGTCCGTTGAGGGCGACTCCTGTGCCATGTGGCTCATGGTGGCCATGGGCGGCAACATGTGCCGGAGGGAGTACAGGTGGGAGAGGGATGCCAGCCGCGACGAGTAAACCGGTGTAGTCTTGCTACCACTCAAAGAATAAGCATTCCCCCGTCTGGTGGGATTTGTGGTCAAGAATAGATGCGATACGGGGTGCATAAGATTTGTATACAGCCAAATGAGTGCATGGGAACGCAGATCAGAAGATTACCTTGTGTCGGCGGCACTTGTAGATCAGAAGATTACCGTGCGTTGTCTTCTCGTTTTGCCACCCAGGTAACGATCTCTCCTCCACAAATTGGACAAGGGACCAGCTAGGGGAGCACGGCTGGGTCGACGATCTGGGTCGTGGTCGATCCAGCAGCCATTGGCACAGGGGGGTAGGTGGCGAGATCGGGTTGGAGATTAGCGTTCGTCGGCAGGGGAATGTGGATCTAGGAGAGCTGAGCGGTTGGGTGGCGAGGATGAAGATGAGGCCCAAGCAATAAATGAGACGTCCCCCTCGCGGTACAAGAAACGGGCCGGTGGTACAAGTCTGTTGGCGAATTCCTGGACTGGCATCGTACAAACGGATGTCTGTACATGATCGTGCCTGTCACGGTGGGTCCGAGCACTGTGGGTCCGAGCACTGTGCAATAGCATCATATCATATATTATTCAATACTTGGTTGAATACCCACACACATCGTGAATCTCGAGGAGAATTGATGGTCCAGATAATATGATCATCTGGACCTGCGACCCGAAATGGATTTCCCATGCATTGTGTACTTCCATGCCAATTCCTATTTACAAGATTATCTTTCGTAAGAATTACTCCTTGCGAATACCATTGTCTTTAGGGGTACTTTAATCTTCTAAATTTTACTACTATCATCGACCAGAATATCAGGTTGAACCAAAGCTTTATACATTGAGTAAGTGAAAATTTACCACTCTCTAGTAATTTTCATTTGAACTCGTCCACATGTAGCCCAAGGATTTGGGGGTTAGGGTTTTAGATTATGTGTGCCCCAAAAAAATGGATCAGACTCTTCTTGCCCGTCCAAGTTCATGGTAAATCATCATGAACGAATGTGTTTCTGTGGCAACTAAATACTTCTATCAGTATATTAGATTTGTTCTGTTCTATACCAACTGGTGCAAATTAAGGACCTTGTACCCCCATTGATCAACTTAATAGTGTTCTCTATATATCTAACTAGTTGCTGGTAGTAAATCTTTTAGGGAGCGGCCAGGGGAGAAACATGGATCCGCTGCTGAAAATCGTGTTAGCGCACTAGATAACGCGATTGCAGGGTTCGCCCAGAGGGAAACAAATGTCGTAGTCAATCCAAAGTTGGGGACTAGCTTTGTTTCCCTTGACGAGGCCTATGGGTTCTACAACATTTATTCCTGGGAATGTGGGTTTGGAACTAGGTACAGAGAGAGTAGTCTGAATGCTCAAGGAACTAAGTGCATGCAGCAATTTGTTTGCGTGTGTGAGGTATGACATTTACCCCCGTAAGGTAGTACTGTAGTACTATTGATTTTCTGTTGTTGATCTCAACTCTGTACCAACACTCTGAAAATCTACAGGGGAAACCAACCAAGTACAATAGTTCACCCCTTAGCTGTGAATGCACAGCATCGATTCGTTTGCTGAGATCTGAAGACGGTGGATGGTATGTGTGGCAACATCATGTAGGGCATAATCATGCACTTTCCAGGACATGCAAAGAGAAGTTATCCTGGCGTTCTCATGCTAGTATCAACAAGAACACGAGGGACTTGATTCGCCAACTAAGGGAAAACAAAGTGCTGCACATTGCTGAAATTGGAGCAAAGAATCCACAGTCTGGTGATCTTGGGAGGACCATGGAAACCTTTGCTAGGATCAAAGCAAAGAATCCACTGTTTAATTATACTTTTCAGATTGATAGCGACTTAAGAGTAACGACACTGCTCTGGACCAGTACCCAGAGCAGCATTCACTACACCTCCTTTGGCGATGTGATTACCTTCGACACCACCTACCGATCGGACATGTATGAAATACCATTCGGCCTTTTTTTTCTTGGAGTCAACAACAACTTTGAGACCATATTGCTTGGCGGGGTGCTGATGAGAGATGAGAATGTAGAGAGCTTCAAATGGGTGTTGAGTAACTTTTTCCAATTAATGGATGAGGAACACCCCCAAACTATACTAACCGATAAGATTACTTCCCTATATATTTTGCTGCAGCGCAACCATCTACTCCTTCTGTTTCAAAATATAAAACTTTTTAGTTTTATGAATAGAGTGTATCTAACTTATTTTAGTGTGTAGATTCATCTAGATTTTGGGTGAACCTAAACACTAAATAGAGTCTAGATACATTTCTTTCACAAAGCTAAAACATCTTATATTTTGAAACGGAGGAGTAACTTTTATTTAAAATCTTGTAGATCGATGTGGAGCAATGGAGGATGCTATACTGGAGGTACTGCAATCTACCACACACAGATGGTGCAAGTGGCAGGTCCTTGGCCAGGCAAAGGAGTTCCTTGGTTCTGATTACACAAAAACAAGTATGTTCCGAGCGGAGTTCCACAGGGTTTTGAATGGTATGTTGACGACTGATGAGTTTGAGAGAGCATGGGTGATGGTGCTAGGGAAGTATGGGTTGGAGAATAACCCATTTCTGATGCAAATCTATAAGGTGCGGCACAAGTGGGTTAAGCCATACTTGAGCGACACATTCTGCGCTAAGCAGACTAGTAGGCAAAAGAGTGAGAGCACGAAGCACCTGCTGAAAGAATATGTTCCACGGGATTGCTCAATGGATCTTTTCATCAATCAGTACGAGAAATTGTGGTCTGACCGACACCCAGAAGAGGGTTTCGAGGAGAAGAGAACTAGTATAATAAGCTTAACTTGAGGAAATTAATATCTTTTCTGTGAGCTTTTGTTAGGCTGCTGTCGACCAGTGAGGCTACACAAAGTTTAGTCCCACCTCGTCTGTGGAAGGAAGCTACACCCACCTTATAAGGAAGAGATTCCTTCCTCCTTTCAGTCCGGACTTTTGGGATGGAGTGCACTCTCTTTTTATAGTTGGGCCGTGAGCGCATGAACGTCTAGAACGTAGGCTGAGTGCTGGGCTAGGCCAAGTGAACGCTAACATCTGGTATCAGAGCTAGCGATCGCCATGCCTTCCTGAGGGGCTTCTCAGGAAGATGAGATGTTAGGCTGCTGTTGACCGGTGTGGCTATACAAAGTTTAGTCTCACCTCGCCTACGGAAGAAGGCCACACCCAGCTTATAAGGGAGAGATTTCTTCCTCCTTTTAGTCCGGGATTTTAGGATGGAGTAGACTCTCTTCTTATAATTGGGCAGTGAGCGTATTAATATCCAGAACGTAGGCTGAGTGCTGGGCTGTGCCATGGACGCTAACAGCTTTCAAGGCGAGCTAAGACTAAGGATGGATTTCCTTTTTTTGTGTGTGTGTGTGCAGGATGAGGTTATTCTGAGGACAAATCTACAATAGAGAAGCATGCCAATGAGGTGTACACAAGACCGGTGTACGAAGTGTTTGTACAAACCATATACGACTCTGAACCTTACATAGTGGAGGCAGTGATCCCTAATTTGAAGTAGGTAGCACGGCATACCAACAGTGAAACTAGGGAGAAATGGTGTAGGGAGGAATATGAGGTCAATGTCAGCGAAGACGTGAAACGTTTATGTGTGTGTGTGTGCAAGGAATTCAAGCACACGGGGATGCTCTGCTGCCATGCCGTTAAGGTGAGAATTCTCTGTCTCTGTTACGTATCTTCCATCCCATTGCAACTGCAGTACTTGCCTTGATCCTGCCGTGTAGTAATGCTTGCTGTTGAATTTCAGGTGTTGATCATATTTGCATATTATACCAAACCGGTACCAAAGAGAGCTCCCTCAAGGAGAGAAGGCGGCGGCTACAACCCATCTAGGGTTTCTTCCCTTCGCCGGCGACGCCACCGGTTCGTCCTGTCTTCGATGGCCTTAGGGCCTTAGAGACGTGGCGGACCACGGCCTCTCGCCGGCGAAAAGTCTTAGTGTTTTGTCTAAACTGTTTTTAGTGTCTTTTTCAGGATGTTGAGGCGGTGGCTACGTCATGAAGTCAGAATAAGGTTTTTCCCGTCCTATCCTCGCTCTGTTGGTGCATCTAGTATCGGTGGAGGGCGCGTGAAGTCGTGTGTCCGACGGATTCCTTGGGATTCGGTCATTTTTCGTATCCGTTGGTATCGTTTGAGGTCAGTCTCTTTCGATCTACGTTTATCATCTTCGGCGATGGTTGCTGCTCTGGTATGCTGGTCCTTTGGGGCCTTAGCATGACGACTTCCCGTTCGTCTACTTCAACAAGCTCTACTACGACAAGTTTTGCCCGGCTCCGGCAATGGAGGGGAGAGGACGGCGGCGCGCCTTCGGCTCGTGCCAGTGTTTGTAGTCGTCGCTAGGTGGTCCATTGACCTATTTGTAATTTTTATTACTTTTAGGACTCTTTGTACTGTTGTTGATGATTATTAATAGATCGGTGGAATTTCGCAAAAAAAAAGAATTTCAGGTGATGATCCACCTGGGTATGCATGAAAAACCAAGGTCCCATATCTCATGCACGCTGGACAGTCGAGCCGCTGAGCCGTTGGATGCATCCACGGACAGACTTGCTGGCGATGCAGGCAGTCTGAGATGTACTAGTACACGAGTTTAGATTTGGTGCGGCTCGCTTGTGAAGATGACCGGTCCTACGAGCTCGTCATGAAGGGTATGGGTGAGCTGAGACGAGAACTATCCGCACTGGAGGCAACGCCCGGTGGTGTCACGGCGGAAGGAGAAGCGTCGCCTCCCAGATGTCTGAACCCTGCCTTTAGGTGTGCAATGCTTGACAAAAGGCCAAACCTGCGAGAATGGGGTTCTAAATCTTTTGGATCCAGCTTGTATTTCTCCGTTGCTAACTCTGAATGGTTGTCTACGTATGAACGAAGTAGGCAAGTCCTGAATGCCGTTTCGTACCATCTCCTCGGCCGCCGCCACCACAGGATCCCCGCCCCACTCCTCTCACGACCGTCTCTGCCGAAGCTCACGCATCCCCGCGTCTCATTCCCTCTGTCATCGCGTCCCTTCGCCAAGGCCAGGCATCGACGTCGCTACCTCCTCTACCCGTCCTCCGTCACTATTCATCTTTGAAGAATGATGGCTCGTGTATTAACAAGCTCGTTGGGGAACCCTAAGAGGAAGGTATGATGAGCACAGTAGCAAATTTCTCTCAGTTATGAAACCAAGGTTTAATCGAACCAGTAGGAGCAAGGAAACACCCCAAAGATGTTGCTAGCTGAGCCTTGGCAGGGCGCACTACCGGTGCTAGTAGCAACGTGGAGACCTGCACAACACAACCACAGAACTTTGTCCCCAACTTGCGATGAAGTTGTCAATCTCACCGTGTTTTGCTGAAAACAAATGATTAAACGTATCGAATAAAAGGAAGTAAGAGTTTGCAGAAAGTAAACACAAAATAGTAAACAGTTTGTAGATTGTATGTAAAAGAAAAGGACCGGGATCCATAGTTCACTAGAGGTTTCTCTCCTTAATATAGATAACATGTTGGGTGAACAAATTACAGCGGAGCAATTGACAAACATCGAGAAAGCAATACATGCATATACTAATCATCCTTGACTCCTTTGAGACTTTATTGGGCATTATAACATTATACATAGACCGCCATCCAACTGTATCTATGACTAATAATCCACCTTCACGTTATCAACCGACCCCCCTCTAGTATTAAGTTGCAAGCAACAGATTATTGCTTTACGAATTGCGTGTAAAGTAAACAATACGATTGTTCTATGAACAAAGGATTGTTGTTTTCTCCCTAGTAGCAACAGCACATCTAGTACCTTAGAGATTTCTTTCACTTCCCCAGATTACCAGAGGCATGAACCCACTATCGAGCATAAATACTAACTCTTGGAGTTGCTAGCATCTACTTGGCCAAGTCAATAATCAATATGAAATAGCATCTCAATATCCATCGGATGCCCGCAAACACAACATGCAGAATTACAAATAGATGATCTTGATCATGAACTGAGCTCACAAGATCTACACATGAAAGCACAAAGGAGGAGAACCAGCCATCTAGCTACTACATGGATCCGTAGTCCAAGGATGAACTACTCACGCATCACACCGGAGGCTTGCATGGTGATGAAGAAGGCCTCCAGGGTGAATTCCCCTCTCAGGCAGGGTGCCAGGAAGAGCTTCAGATCCCTCCGGATCTAGGGATGGAGATGACGGCGGCTACAGACTCTTTCATGGATTTTTGATCGGGTCCTTAGGGTTTTCGTCCCGAGGGCATCTTATAGGCGGAAGGAGAGAACGAGGGGGTGCCTGGGCTGGCCACACTACCCCCTGGCGCGGCCAGGCCTGGCCCGCACGACCAGGTGGTGTGGTGGCCCCCTAGCTCCTCTCCGTCTCGTATTCTGGCATCTGATGACTTCCGGAAAAATAGGCACTTTGGCTTTTGTCCCGTCCAATTTCGAGAATATTCATTTTCTGACTTTCCTGGAACCAAGAACTGCAGAAAACAGGCAGCTGGCACTGTGGCTCTTGTTAATAGGTTAGTCCAAGAAATCATATGAAAAGTACTCCAAAGTGTGGACAAAACACAAGAAAGTGGATAAAACAAAGCATGGAACATAAAAAAATTATAGATACATTTGCAATGTATCAATATTCCCAAGCTTAACTCCTGCTCGTCCTCGAGTAGGTAAGTGATAAAAAGAAAGAATAATTTTTGAGGTGACATGCACCATCAAAGACTTGATCAGAGTATTTGTAAAACATTCAAAGCTGGGATCATAGTACTTCAATCATAACATGAAAGACAAAGTTCTAGCAATAAGACAAAGAAACTATGATGCAACATGAAAAGACACAAACAAAAGATTCATGAATACCAATGCTTTGCAAGACGTTTGTTTGTTTCACATAAAGAAAACATAGCATAATAGTATTCAGCTTGTCCCTCATAGAGTAGCAAATATAAATGCATGGGACACCTTCAAAGTTCATAAGAGTGACTAGATACAAATAGTTTAAAACAAGCAATATCGAGTTATGCATCAATCAACTAGTCTTGGGACAATGCACATAGAACTAAGAATGGCCACTATGCTCTCAAAGTAGGTGCATAAAGGTAGAAGGTGGAGACTCAATATAATGGTGGAAAAAAGGCCTTCATAAAAGGAAGTAGGGATTCAAGTCTCATAAAGAGCTTCCAAAAATTCTGGTACTTATAGCTTTCTCATTGCCCCTATCATAAGCATCTTGAAGTGATTAAGGTTAAAGTGAACAAACTATGGTGTACATGCTTGATGAAGTATAAGTTAGGAATCTCATGTCCCTTGTATACGAGGGCCGCTCCTCATGCTACTCAGTTTAGTCACTCGTAAGTTCTTGTCATCATAAGTACATGTGTATCATAGAGAACCGCCAACGGGGTACCCCTTGCCCGATGATACGGAAGAATCCCCATATCAAAATGACAAGGCAAGCAGACAACGAGCATCTCAACATTCTTCTTATTTACCATGGGAATATGGTGCTTTTTTCTCTCTTTCCTCTTTTCATAGTATCTTTTTTTTCTTTTTCTCTTTTTTCTCAATATAGGACTCTTTTTTTATAAGAAGAATGCTTCATAGACAGCTCATTATGGTTACGCTGCAGGTTTTCACCATGTCAGCATGGATTAAACCAGCGGCCCAGGCGTTTCTCTAACACATATACATAACTCCATGGACTTACAAGCTCCCCTTTTATTTCACACCGACGACATCCATAGACAAAAGAGCATGATATCAACTAGGTACAAGTACCAAGTGCAATGTTGAAAGCATTCCCCATGACAGCATGGTTCTACTAATTCCCAACAAATAAGTGCAAGTATATACAACATAGACGACACAATGGTTCAAGTTTCTTAAGGGCAAGAAAAGTAAAGTGTGCCATCAAGTTCGTGAGAGCTTTAATCACTAGTTTTCTCATAACAAGTTTAATTTGGAAGGTAAACAAAAGCATGAATATACTTGGAATAGCATAAGCTAATAGGTAGGTATGGTGGACTCTTACTTGGTTTAGGGGGTTGGATGCATGAGTGGAACTCATACTTGGTTGTGGAGGCTAGCAAAAGACTGGGAGCGACAAACTAAGAGAGCAATAATGGCAATAATCATGCAGAGCGACAAAACATCATTGATCAAAGCATAAAGTGATACTAAAAGTTGAAAACTAAAGGATCATAAAGGCTATGGTGACTTGAGATAGTCATAACATGGTGTGAGCATGCGCCAAGTCAACCCAAATAAAGCATCAAAGGAGAATACCACTATACTATGCCTTAATATGCTAAAACAACGCATGATACATCCAAGGCACATTAAGCAATCTCAATTGTTTATAACAAGTCATGCTACAGCAAAGAATACTAAGCATAAGGCCAAAACAGTATCAAGCATGGCATGACAGAGCATAGGCCACAGTCAAAAACGAGCTCTTTTTACCACATAAGTATGAACTTTCCTACTCTTTTCCAATCCAAACCAAACTATTTGCAAACCAATGTATGAAAGAGGGGGTCCAACCAATTTATTCAAAAAACTAAGAAAACCAAGCAAACGAAAAACCAAAACGAAAAAGAAGACGCTCCAAGAACAACACAACTGTGCATGAAACAACAAAAATGAAGCGTTTGGAAGAAACCTGTGATTTTTATTGATGAAGAGGGGGATGGCTTGGGCATCCCCAAGCATTGACGCTTGTACTTCTTGGATATTTCTTGGGGTGACACGCGTGGCATCCCCAAGTTTGAGCTTTAGTCCATCCTTCATCTCATTACTCATTCCTTCCATACACCTGAAATTTTTCCTTCATACAAAACTTCACACAATCTTTATTAGTAACATTAGTGTACTTAAGATAAATAAGTCTTAAAGTTCAGTTCTGATACATTGCAAATGTATCTATAATTTTTGATGTTCCATGCTTGGTTTTATCCACTTTCTTGTGTTTTGTTCCAACTTTGGAGTACTTTTCATATGATTTCTTGGACTAACCTATTAACAAGAGCCATAGTGCCAGCTACCTGTTTTCTACTATTTTTGGTTCCAGGAAAGTCAGAAAATGAATATTCTCGGAATTGGACGGGACAAAAGCCAAAGTGCCTATTTTTCGGAAGTGATCAAGTGCCAGAATACGAGACAGAGAAGGGCCAGGGCGCCACCACACCACCTGGCCGCGCGGCCCAGCCTGGCCCGCGCCAGGGGGTGGTGAGGCCAGCCCTGGCACCCCCTCGGCCTCTCCTTCCGCCTATATATCGCCCTCGGGACGAAAACCCTAAGTACCCGATCAAAAAACCACGAAAGAGTCTGTAGCCGCCATCATCTCCATCCCTAGATCGGGAGGGATCTGAAGCTCTTCCCGACACCCTGCCGGAGAGGGGAATTCACCCTGGAGGCCTTCTTCATCACCATGCAAGCCTCCGGTGTGATGTGTGAGTAGTTCATCCTTGGACTACGAATCCATGTAGTAGCTAGATGGCTGGTTCTCCTCCTTTGTGCTTTCATGTTTAGATCTTGTGAGCTCCGTTCATGATCAAGATCATCTATTTCTAATTCTGCATGTTGTGTTTGCGGGGATCCGATGGATATTGAGATGCTATTTCAGATTGATTATTGATTCTATCATGTCTTTGTTATTTGAGATCTTGCATGCTTTCCGTTGTTAGTAGCTATCTTGGCCAAGTAGATGCTAGCAACTCCAAGAGTTAGTATTTATTCTTGATAGTGGGTTCATGCCTCTGGTAATCTGGGGAAGTGACAGAAATCTCTAAGGTACTAGATGTGTTGTTGCTACTAGGGAGAAAACAACAATCCTTTGTTCATAGAACAATCGTATTGTTTACTTTACACGCAGTTCGTAAAGCAATAATCTGTTGCTTGCAACTTAATACTGGAGGGGGTTCGGATGATAACCTGAAGGTGGATTATTAGTCATAGATGTAGTTGGATGGCGGTCTATGTATAATGTTGTAATGCCCAATCAAGTCTCAAAGGAGTCAAGATGATTAGTATATGCATGTACTGCTTTCTCGGTGTTTGTCAATTGCCCCGCTGTAATTTGTTCACCCAGCATGTTATCTATCTTAAGGAGAGCCACCTCTAGTGAACTATGGATCCCGGTCCTTTTATTTTACATACAATCTATAATCTTTTACTGCTTTGTGTTTACTTTCTACAAACTTTTACTTCTTTCCATTCGATACGTTTAATCCTTTGTTTTCCGCAAAACACGGTGAGATTGACAACCTCATCGCAAGTTGCGCAGGTCTCCACGTTGCTACTAGCACTGGTAGTGCGCCCTGCCAAAGCTCAGCTAGTAACACCTTTGGGGTGTTTCCTTGCTCCTACTGGTTCGATTAAACCTTGGTTTCATAACTGAGGGAAACTTGCCGCTGTGCTCATCATACCTTCCTCTTGGGGTTCCCAACGAGCTCTACATCAACCATGAGCCATCAAGCATTTTTCTGGCACCGTTGCCGGGGAGTCAAGGACATCTTCACAAGGGGAGTCCCGCATAACCAATCTCTTTACTTTGTTGTTTTTGTTTTGCTTAGTTTCTTTTTGCTTTGTTTGCTTGTTTCTTTATCAAAAACACAAAAAAATTAGTTTTACTTGTTTGCTTTCTTATTTGAAAACCCAAAAAAATGACTACTCTTGAAAACACTAAGTTGTGTGACTTCACTAGCACCAACAACAATGATTTTATGAGCACACCTATTGCTCCACCTGTGGCTGAAAATACTTTCTTTGAGATAAAACCTGTTTTACTCAATCTTGTTATGAGAGAGCAATTTTCTGGTATTGGTAATGAAGATGCTGCTTCCCATCTAAATAACTTTGTTGAACTTTGTGAGATGCAAAAGCATAGGGATATAGATGGTGATATTATTAAACTGAAATTGTTTCCATTCTCTTTGAGAGGAAAAGCTAAAGAATGGTTGAATTCCTTAACTAGGAATAGTATTGATTCTTGGACTAAGTGCAAAGATGCTTTTATTGGAAAATACTATCCTCCTGCTAAGATTATATCCATGAGAAGTGAAATAATGAAGTTTAAACAACTTGATAATGAGCATGTTGCTCAAGCTTGGGAAAGAATGAAATCTTTGGTAAAGAATTGTCCCACTCATGGACTGACTGCTTGGATGATCATCCAAACTTTTTATGTAGGATTGAACTATTCTTCAATGAACCTATTGGATTCAGCTGCTGGAGGTACCTTTATGACCATCACTTTGGGTGCTGCAACAAAACTTCTAGACAATATGATGGTTAATTATTCTGAATGGCATACCGAGAGAGCTCAACAAGGTAAGAAGGTAAATTCTGTTGAGGAAACCTCCTCCTTGAGTGATAAAATTATATTATTATGTCTATGCTTGTTAATGGGAAAGCCCATATTGATCCAAATAATGTTCCTTTAGCCTCTTTGGTTGCTCAAGAAGAGTAAGTTGATGTGAACTTCATAAGAAATAACAATTTTGGCAACAATGCTTATGGTAATAATGCTTATAGAAACAATTTTGGTAACAACAATTATAAGCCATATCCTCCCAACAATGGTAATGCTTATGAAAATTCTTACAACAATAATAAGAGTGCTCCCTCTGAAGTTGAAGTTATGCTTAAAGAGTTTATTAGTAAACAAACTGCTTTCAATAAAACTATTGAGGAAAAACTCTCTAATGCTGAAAGAAATATAGCATCTTTGGCTGAAGCTCAATCTACTTTGAATAAAATGGCTGCTAAACCAGAAACTAATGAGAATCCCTTTGTAGCTACTAATGCCATACAAGTAAGAATTGATGAAAATGTTAGACTATTAGCTGAATTACATGCTAAGTGGGAAAGAAAAGATGAAATTGCTAGAAACATTAGTGTTTCTACTATCACCACCACTAGTGTTGAGGCTAGTAATAGTTCTACTACTTTAGATGATAAACTTGATTTTGATCTTGATGGTTGCAATATCTCTGAAGTTATTAAGTTCTTACAAAAGCTTGCTAAAAGTCCTAATGCTAGTGCTATGAACATGGATTTTACAAAACACATTACTGATGCTCTCATAAAGATTAAAGAAGAAAAGATGAAACATAAAGCTTCTATTCCTATAAAGCAAGAAGATTTGGGAACCCATCATTAATATGAAAGTGAATGACTTTGATTTCAAAGCTTTGTGTGATCCTGATAGTAATGCTTCTATTATGCCTAGAAGGATTTATGATATGCTTGATTTGCCTCCTCTTGAAGATTGTTATTTGAATGTCCCACTTGATGCTAATGCTAAAAAGAAACTCATGGGGAGTCTTAATGATGTTCTTATTATGGTTAACGATTCCTATGTCCCCGTTGATTTCTATGTTTTGGATGTTGAATACAATGCTTCTTGTCCTATTACTTTGGGAAGACCTTTTCTTAGAACTGTTGGTGCCATCATTGATATGAAAGAAGGCACCATTAAATATCAAATCCCACTCAAGAAAGGTATATAACACTTCCCTAAAAAGAGAGAAAAGATTTCTTTTGCTTCTCCTATGAAAACAAAATTTCGTCTTAATGCTTCTTCATTTGAGAACACTTCATTCTTTCTTTGCTTCTTATGCCTAACTTAAAGGCGTTAAAGAAAAGTATTTATTGGGAGATAACCCAAAAGTTTTAGATGAGTCTTGGAAGTTATTACCTCTGTAATAACCTCTTCTTATCCTTTTTATTTGCTTTTTGTGCCAAGAGTAACCTCTAATGAGAGCGAAGTAATGATTGGGAAAGTTGCTGTCCCGAAACAGATTTTTGTGCTTCACCGTAAACATTCGCGAGAGAGCTATGTATGTAGGATTGAGCTGTAAATTTTTTTTCTTCTGCACCAGGTTGTTATCTAACTTTCGTTAGTTCAACACTTTTTTATTTGAGCAACAGAAGGTCTTCAAAAAAATTCGTATTTACCTGTTGGTCTGTTTTGACAGATTTCTGCCATTTTCTGCATTTGCTTCTTGTTAGTTCCTTCTTGAGTTCTTTTGGGGAATTGAGCTTTTTGAGGGAAGTACTACAGTATCTAGTGTTCTAATGGAAGTTTATTTGATGTTAGAACTGAACCTTGAGACTTATTTATCTTAAGTGCACTAATGTTGCTAATGAGATTGTGTGAAGTTTTGTATGAAGGAAAAATTTCAGGTGTATAAAAGGAATGAGTAATGAGATGAAGGATGGACTAAAGCTCAAGCTTGGGGATGCCAAGCGTGTCACCCAAGAAATATCCAAAAAGTACAAGCGTCAAAGCTTGGGGATGCCTTGGGCATCCCCTTCTTCATCAATAAAAATCCTAGGTTTCTTCCAAACGCTTCATTTTTATTGTTTCATGCACAGTTGTGTTTTTCTTGGAGCGTCTTCTTTTTTGTTTTCGTTTTGGTTTTCGTTTGCCTTGGTTTGCTTAGTTTTCTGAATAAATTGGTTGGACCCCCTCTTTCATACATTGGTTTGCAAATAGTTTGGTTTGGTTTGGAAAAGAGTAGGAAAGTTCATGCTTATGTGGTAAAAAGAGCTCGTTTTTGACTATGGCATATGCTTTGTCATGCCATGCTTGATATTGTTTTGGCTTTATGCTTAGTATTCCTTGCTGTAGCATGACTTGTTATAAACAATTGAGATTGCTTAATGTGTCTTGGATGAATCATGCGTTGTTTTAGCATATTAAAGCATAGTATAGTGGTATTCTCCTTTGATGCTTTATTTGGGTTGACTTGGCCCATGCTCACACCATGTTATGACTATCTCAAGTCACCATAGCCTTTATGATCCTTTAGTTTTCAACTTGTAGTATCACTTTATGCTTTGATCAATGATGTTTTGTCGCTCTGCATGATTATGGCCATTATTGCTCTCTTAGTTTGTCGCTCCTAGTCTTTTGCTAGCCTCCACAACAAGTATGAGTTCAACTCATGCATCCAACTCCCTAAACCAAGTTATTCCAAAGAGTCCACCATACCTACCTACTAGCTTATGCTATTCCAAGTACATTCATGCTTTTGTTTACCTTCTACTTGTTATGAGAAAACTAGTGATTAAAGCTCTCATGAACTTGATGGCATACTTTACTTTACTTGCCCTTAATAAACTTGAACCATTGTGTCTTCTATGTTGTATATGCTTGCACTTATTTGTTGGGAATTAGTAGAACCATGCTTTCATGGGGAACGCTTTCAACATTGCACTCGGTACTTGTACCTAGTTGATATCATGCTCTTTTGTATATGGATGTCGTCGGTGTGAAATGAAAGGGGAACTTTTAAGTCCATGGAGTTATGTATATGTGTTAGAGAAACGTCTGGGCCGCTGGTCTAATCCATGCTGACATGGTGGAAACCTGCAGCGTAACCATAATGAGCTGTCTATGAAGCATTCTTCTTATAAAAAAAGAGTCCTATATTGAGAAAAAAAAGAGAAAAGAAAAAAAGATACTATGAAAAGAGGAAAGAGAGAAAAAAGCACCATATTCCCATGGTAAATAAGAAGAATGTTGAGATGCTCGTTGTCTGCTTGCCTTGTCATTTTGATATGGGGATTCTTCCGTATCATCGGGCAAGGGTACCCCGTTGGTGGTTCTCTATGATACACATGTACTTACGATGACAAGAACTTACCGGTGACTAAACTTGAGTAGCATGAGGAGTGGCCCTCGTATACAAGGGACATGAGATTTCTGACTTATACTTCATCAAGCATGTACACCATAGTTTGTTCACTTTAACCTTAATCACTTCAAGATGCTTATGATAGGGGCAATGAGAGATGAAAGCTATAAGTACCATAATTTTTGGAAGCTCTTTATGAGACTTGAATCCCTACTTCCTTTTATGAAGGCCTTTTTTCCACCATTATATTGAGTCTCCACCTTCTACCTTTATGCACCTACTTTGAGAGCATAGTGGCCATTCTTAGTTCTATGTGCATTGTCCCAAGACTAGTTGATTGATGCATACTTTGATATTGCTTGTTTTAAACTATTGTATCTAGTCACTCTAATGAACTTTGAAGGTGTCCTATGCATTTATATTTGCTACTCTATTGAGGGACAAGCTGAATACTATTATGCTATGTTTTCTTTATGTGAAACAAACAAACGTCTTGCAAAGCATTGTTATTCATGAATCTTTTGTTTGTGCCTTTTCATGTTGCATCATACTTTCTTTGCTTATTGCTAGAACTTTGTCTTTCATGTTATGATTGAAGTACTATGATCCCAGCTTTGAAATATTTGCAAATACTTTGAGCAACTCTTTGATGGTGCATGTCACCTCAAAAATTATTCTTTCTTTTTATCACTTACCTACTCGAGAACGAGCAGGAGTTAAGCTTGGGGATGTTGATACATTGCAAATGTATCTATAATTTTTGATGTTCCATGCTTTGTTTTATCCACTTTCTTGTGTTTTGTTCCAACTTTGGAGTACTTTTCATATGATTTCTTGGACTAACCTATTAACAAGAGCCACAGTGCCAGCTGCCTGTTTTCTGCTGTTTTTGGTTCCATAAAAGTCAGAAAATGAATATTCTCGGAATTGGACGGGACAAAAGCCAAAGTGCCTATTTTTCTGGAAGTGATCAAGTGTCAGAATACGAGACGGAGAAGGGCCAGGGAGCCACCACACCACCTGGTCGCGCGGCCCAGCCTGGCACGTGCCAGGGGGTGGTGAGGCCAGCCCTGGCACCCCCTCGGCCTCTCCTTCCGCCTATATATCGCCCTCGGGACGAAAACCCTAAGTACCCGATCAAAAATCCACGAAAGAGTCTGTAGCCGCCGTCATCTCCATCCCTAGATCGGGAGGGATCTAAAGCTCTTGCCGGCACCCTGCCGGAGAGGGAAATTCACCATGGAGGCCTTCTTCATCACCATGAAAGCCTCCGGTGTGATGCGTGAGTAGTTCATCCTTGGACTAGGGATCCATGTAGTAGCTAGATGGCTGGTTCTCCTCCTTTGTGCTTTCATGTTTAGATCTTGTGAGCTCCGTTCATGATCAAGATCATCTATTTGTAATTCTGCATGTTGTGTTTGCGGGGATCCGATGGATATTGAGATGCTATTTTAGATTGATTATTGATTCTATCATGTCTTTGTTATTTGAGATCTTGCATGCTTTCCGTTGTTAGTAGCTATCTTGGCCAAGTAGATGCTAGCAACTCCAAGAGTTAGTATTTATGCTCGATAGTGGGTTCATGCCTCTGGTAATCTGGGGAAGTGACAGAAATCTCTAAGGTACTAGATGTGCTGTTGCTACTAGGGAGAAAACAACAATCCTTTGTTCATAGAACAATCGTATTGTTTACTTTACACGCAGTTCGTAAAGCAATAATCTGTTGCTTGCAACTTAATACTGGAGGGGGTTCGGATGATAACCTGAAGGTGGATTATTAGTCATAGATGCAGTTGGATGGCGGTCTATGTATAATTATGTAATGCCCAATCAAGTCTCAAAGGAGTCAAGATGATTAGTATATGCATGTACTGCTTTCTCGGTGTTTGTCAATTGCCCCGCTATAATTTGTTCACCCAGCATGTTATCTATCTTAAGGAGAGCCACCTCTAGTGAACTATGGATCCCGGTCCTTTTATTTTACATACAATCTACAATATTTTACTTCTTTGTGTTTACTTTCTGCAAACTTTTACTTCTTTCCATTCGATACGTTTAATCCTTTGTTTTCCGCAAAACACGGTGAGATTGACAACCTCATCGCAAGTTGGGGACAAAGTTCTGTGGTTGTGTTGCACAGTTCTCCACGTTGCTAGTAGCACCGGTAGTGCGCCCTGCCAAAGCTCAGCTAGTAACACATTTGGGGTGTTTCCTTGCTCCTACTAGTTCGAATAAACCTTGGTTTCATAACTGAGGGAAAACTTGCTGCTGTGCTCATCATACCTTCCTCTTGGGGTTTCTAACGAGCTCTACATCAACCACGAGCCATCAAGTTCCAACACCAAATAAACTTCGATTAGAACACTAGCTACTGTGGTACTTCCCTCAAAAAGCTCAGTTCTCCAAAAGAACTCAAAAAGGAACCAACAAGAAGCAAATGCAGAAAATGGCAGAAATCTGTCAAAACAGACCAGGAGGTAAAGACGAATTTGTTCGAAGACCTTCTATTGCTCAAATCAAAAAGTGTTGAACTAACAAAAGTTAGATAACAACGTGGGGCAGAAGCACAAAAATTCACACCTCAGAAAGACATTCAGAGATTTTACACGGATTTTTACGGTGAAGCACAGAAATCTGTTTCAGGACAACAACTTTCCCAATCATTACTTCTCTCTCATTAGAGGTTACTCTTGGCACAAAAAGCAAATAAAAAGGATAAGGAGCGGTTATTACTGAATCAATAACTTCCAAGACTCATCTAAAACTTTTGGGTTATCTCCCAATAAGTACTTTTCTTTAACGCCTTTAAGTTAGGCATAAGAAGCAAGAAAGAATCAAGTGTTCTCAAATGAAGAAGCATTAAGACCAAGTTTCTTGCCCTTACCTCTCTTAATTTTATCCTTAACCTTGGGGAAAATATGATTGTTTGGTGGAGAAGAAAGGTGCATAGTCCCCTTTCCCACATCTATTATTGCTCCAAGGAGTTCTAATAGGCACATTCCAAGTGTAATTTGTCCTTTTCCTGCACATTCAATAACAAGATAATCAGTAGAATCATTTTCCCAAGGATCTTTGTAAACACTCCTTCAGCTATTCCAATAGGTAGTATGGTAGCATTATTAGCAAGAGATATTTTCTTTTCCTCCTTCAGTAAGCCCCCAAACATTCAGAGGTTCATAATATCTTTGGGCATAAGACAAAATTCAGACATGATATCACAGCGAGCTTGAAAAGTTTATGTTTATCTCAATATTTACTGTAGGGAGCCACTTTGATGGTTCAGAATTTATTGGGACATAATTGTGATGCTCCCTAAGCGTATTATAGCAATCTTTTAAGCTAGTAGTGCTAGTCTCAAGAGTGTTTAATCTAGCAAATATTCTTGCGAAAGAAATATCAGTTTGGCTAGGCAAGTTGTAAGTGAGGAACAATTTCTTTATAGCATTTATAGCATCATCCTCATTACATTGGAGGAAATCTCCTCCCACAATAGCATCTAAAGCATATCTATAACAAAGAGCAATTCCAAGGTAAAAACTGCTAAGGAACAAGCTTTGAGTCATTTTAGGCTTAGTTTTTTCATGTAGATTAGAGATTCTAGACTAAGCTTTCTTAAAACTTTCCTCAATTCCTTGTTTAAAATTGAAAATCATTTCCTCGGGTGACATAGTGATTGGAGCAAGGCTAGACATAGTGGCAACTCAAGAAAGGAACTAATTTTTTTTGTGTTTTTGAAATAAGAAAGCAAACTAGTAAAACTAATTTTTTTGTGTTTTTGATAAATAAACAAGCAAACAAAGCAAAAGAAACTAAGCAAAACAAAAATAACAAAGTAAAGAGATTGGTTATGAGGGACTCCCCTTATGAAGATGTCCTTGACTCCCCGGCAACGGCGCCAGAAAAATGCTTGATGGCTCGTGTATTAACAAGCTCATTGGGGAACCCCAAGAGGAAGGTATGATGAGCACAACAGCAAGTTTCCCTCAGTTATGAAACCAAGGTTTAATCGAACCAGTAGGAGTAAGGAAACACCCCAAAGGTGTTGCTAGCTGAGCCTTGGAAGGGCGCACTACCGGTGCTAGTAGCAACGTGGAGACCTGCACAACACAACCACAGAACTCTGTCCCCAACTTGCGATGAGGTTGTCAATCTCATTGTGTTTTGCTGAAAACAAAGGATTAAACGTATTGAATGGAAAGAAGTAAAAGTTTGCAGAAAGTAAACACAAAGTAGTAAACAATTTGTAGATTGTATGTAAAAGAAAAGGACCAGGATCCATAGTTTACTAGAGGTGGCTCTCCTTAAGATAGATAACATGCTGGGTGAACAAATTACAGTGGGGCAATTGACAAACATCGAGAAAGCAATACATGCATATACTAATCATCTTGACTCCTTTGAGACTTGATTGGGCATTACAACATTATACATACGCCGCCATCCAACTGTATCTATGACTAATAATCCACCTTCAGGTTATCATCCAAACCCCCTCCAGTATTAAGTTGCAAGCAATAGATTATTGCTTTATGAATTGCGTGTAAAGTAAACAATATGATTGTTCTATGAACAAAGGATTGTTGTTTTCTCCCTAGTAGCAACAGCACATCTAGTACCTTAGAGATTTCTGTCACTTCCCCAGATTACCAGAGGCATGAACCCACTATCGAGCATAAATACTAACTCTTGGAGTTGCTAGCATCTACTTGGCCAAGCTAGCTACTAACAACGGAAAGCATGCAAGATCACGAATAACAAAGACATGATAGAATCAATAATCAATCTGAAATAGCATCTCAATATCCATCGGATCCCCGCAAACACAACATGCAGAATTACAAATAGATGATCTTGATCATGAACAGAGCTCACAAGATCTAGAGATGAAAGCACAAAGGAGGAGAACCAGCCATCTAGCTACTACATGGATCCGTAGTCCAAGGATGAACTACTCACGCATCACACCAGAGGCTTGCATGGTGATGAAGAAGGCCTCTAGGGTGAATTCCCCTCTCCGGCAGGGTGCCGCGAAGAGCTTCAGATCCCTCCCAATCTAGGGATGGAGATGATGGCGGCTACAGACTTTTTTGTGGATTTCTGATCGGGTCCTTAGGGTTTTCGTCCCGAGCGCATCTTATAGGCAGAAGGAGAGGCCGAGGGGGTGCCTGGGCTGTCCACACCACCCCCTGGCGCGGCCAGGCCTGGCCCGCACGGCCAGGTGGTGTGGTGGCCCCCTGGCTCCTCTCCGTCTCATATTCTGGCATCTGATGACTTCTGGAAAAATAGGCACTTTGGCTTTTGTCTCGTCCAATTCCAAGAATATTCATTTTCTGACTTTCCTGGAACCAAAAACAGCAAAAAACAGGCAGCTGGCACTGTGGCTCCTTTTAATAGGTTAGTCCAAGAAATCATATGAAAATTACTCCAAAGTGAGGACAAAACACAAGAAAGTGGATAAAACCAAGCATGGAACATCAAAAATTATAGATACATTTGCAATGTATCAAAGAACCTATTCAATCTTCGGTCCTGCACTGCGTTGCTCTGGTCGATGTCGTGGTTTACGCGCGCTGAGCGCGTGGCCAAAGGATGAGCGGACGAAAAGGGGAAAGAATGATCTATTGATCTCCTTCCTCTATGGTTCAGTGTGGCATAGAGTGGATATTTTTGCATAAAGAGCACTCAGGGCATCTCCACAGGGCTGATCCATGTCAAACAGCGAACCTGTTCGGGACTGTCTGTTTAGGTTGGCCCGCATTGCACAAGAGCACGTCATCATGCTCATCCTCAATGGTCTTGATGTGCATGATCATACAAACGGTCATCATCTCCCACATAGTCTCATTGCTCCATGTTCTAGCAGAGTGCCAAACAATAGCCCACCGAGATTGGAGCACACCGACGCTCCACATCCTTCCTACAAGCCTCTTGCTCCTTGGCAAACCTCGCGCATATCTCATTAGTAGGATCACAGATTGTCTTCACAAGTGTGGCCCAATCAGGTATATGCCATTAGCTAGATAATATCACCGCTTTGCAGAACTTGTACATTGAGTCAAGGCAAGTGCTCTCGCTCATGCACATGTACTCATCCACAAGATCACCGGAAGACTCCATAGGCAAGCATCCAAATACCTGCGGAACATTTCTGGTAAGAAGTGAAACCAATCCTACCAGTGCAATTGTTCTTGCATTGGAATTAAGAACCTTAGTCCCTCACGCCATCGACAATTGTCAAGAACAAACTCCTTGACATCCGAAAGCAAAGACGAAATGTCTTCTCTGGGTATAGGGGTTCCGTAGGATGGAAGTAGTCCTTGTACAGCCATTCGTGGCCACCTTCTCGTTCACGGTTCAAGTTGGACTTACACCCCTTCACCGAGCCCCGATGGATGAGATGCGTGCTCCCGGCATGGTCGTGGATGAGGGTGGATGTGACCATTAGTGGCTCTGTATCACCGTCGGAGTCGTCGTCTGACAATGTGTCCACCACATGCTTGAAGAAGAACTAGATGGAGCTCGAGCTAATTGCCATCGGCTTCGGCCATGCAATTGACCGAACATGTCCTGGGCGCTATCGTGTGCCCACGATCCGGAGCCTACTGGCACTATGCCGGCTAGAGGGAATGTGGGTATGGCGGCCAAAACTTCAGGATCTCCCATTACACCCAACCAAATATAAATCCCTTTGGTAGGAAATGAAGAGGAGGCCTCGATCTAGAATCTCACCAAGCCATACAGTTAGCTTGTTACTATTGTGTTCGTGGGAAATCCTAGGCGGCTAGGGTCGCCCGGAGGCATTCGGCTTGTGATTTTCCCCGTGAAAAGCTTGTGAGGGTTTGGAGGCCACCTCAAGGTATACCACTAGTGATTGAGCTCTTTCTTCATGGAAGAGGCTCAAGGAGAAGAAGGTGGTCCTTCATGACGTTTGCGAGTCCTTCGTGGTAACCCACACCTCTCAATCAGTGGCATAGTTCTCCCAAGGGAGCAAACAATGGGTTACATCTTCATCTCTGCATGCCTCAGTTATTTCTATTTGAGCTCTTCCATTTGTATATTTACTTTCATGATAGCATTTGAACTTGAAGTATCTTATTGCATCATATGGGTTGTTTCAGTTAGTTGTTAGGCTTATCTTATTTATCCGCAGAGCTTATCATATGGGTTGTTTCAGTTAGTTGTTTCCTTTACTTATTACAAGTTAAGTTATATAATAGTGAGTTGTCTTCTATTATGATTTATGTGTATTGATGAATATGATGCTTCTTGTCTTTATTTTTTTATCGACTCTTCACTCCATAAACCTGAGGTCATGTTTATTGAGCTCAGTTTTCGCTTGGGGACAGGCGAAGTCTAAGATTGGGGGGAGTTGATACGTCCATTTTGCATCACTGTTCTATATCATAATTTACTGTTATTCATTGATATATTTCATATTAAGAGATGATACTTATGTTATTTCATCTGTTTTTGCATGGTTGATGACTTTTGGAGGATGGACCGCTGTAGTAAGATTCTGATGGAAAAGACACCGCTGCATGATTTATTTTCTTGCAAAATTCCCTTACATAGGATGTGGGTTAGACTTAAACATGTATATTTTTGCTTCTTGATGCTCTCTTTTTACTTCAATTCATATTCTTATGTGAGCATCATTGAAATTACCATGCCCATCTTAATGGCTAAAAAGAAAAAGCTTTTTGGGAGACAACCCAATATATTTTTGCTTTCAGTTTGTTTTTGTTTATTTGAGTCTTGGAAGTTATTGCTTCTGCAATAACATATACTTATCCTTTTTTGTTTGGTTTTTGTGTCAAGAGCAACCTCTAATGAGAGAAAAGTAAGATTTGGGGAAGTTGCTATCCCAAAATAGATTTTTGTGCTTCACTATAAAAAATCGTTAAAAATCCCAGAACATTGTACTGATCTGTAATTTTTTGTGTGCATGCCCCAAGTTATTATTTAACTTTCGTTAGTTTTACAATTTTTGATTTGAGCAACAAAAGATTTTTGAAAAATTTATCATTACCTGCTGGTCTGTTTTGACAGATTTTTGCCACTCTTGCATTTGCCTCTTAAATCGATTTCCTTTTTAAATTCCTTTTTGGGCTTTCGGAAGGAGTTTCTACAGTAGCTTATGTTTTGATGGATTTCAGTTAAAATTGAACTTAAAGGTTTATTACCTTGCATGCACTAATGTTGCTAATGAGAATTGTGTGAAGTTTTGTGTGAAAGAAATTTCTAGGTTATAGGAGAAAATGGTGTAATAAGATGGTGAAGGGTTTAATGACTCAAACAATATGTTTAAGGGGATGAAGATATTGATGTTATTCAAGCGGTGATTCCGGAAGAATTTATTAAAAGCCAAGTTCAGAGACCTGCAGAGTCCGTTTTCGAATAGGTAACAGTTCTGGTAAGGAAAGGTCCGCGAAAAATCTGTCAATTTATATTTTTGCAGTTATCTAACAAGGAAAACAATGAGTAGAAATAGGGACGGAAACAAAGCCCGGGTGGCTCACACCACCCCATGGCACGGGCCCACCTGGCCGCGCCACTAGGGGTGTGGCCACCCTAGAGCTCGTCTCCGACCCGTTTTGTCTCAGTACCTTCCTTTTGTTGTAAAACTTCGTAATATATAATCACCCAGATCCCCCGAGGTTCGTATATCGAGTTCTCGTCGTGTTTTCGTTTCGATCTATTTCTGACAGGTAGAGTCTCAGTGTTCGAGCCACAGTGTCCTCCTCTAGATCAGCCCAGGAAGATTCCTTCGCGGACGTCATCAACCCTTACATGTGTGAGTTGAAGATTCATCCCAAGGAGTTGTTGCCCAAGGATGGGAAGATACATATAAAAGAGGTTTAGGGCCCTAAAGGTGATGGTAGTCTGGAGGATAGGTTGGAAGCACTAGAGCAGGAAGTCTTTAAGTACAACAAGATGGCAGAACGTGAAGTGGGTATCATCCATAAGATTAGTTCCGAACTCATCGCCAAGCACCAGAAGGAGACCACTCAGCTTAAGGATGAAATTCTCTCACTCCACCAAACAACCAACCAACTACAAGCGCAGCTCTACGATGTGCAAAATCAAAACTGCGAGTATGAGGTTAGGTTTAAACACATAAGTGCTGCTACTAGTTTCAGGATGTCGGAGACCAGGATGTCTTTTGTTGATGGGTAACCCTTACCTTGAAAGTCAAACAATGACAAGAGAACACCACCACCACCGAAGGTGTAATTCGTCATTAGATTTTGGCATCCCCTTGGTTTGTTCCAAGTTTGGGGGAGTGCCGCGGTATCATATCACTATCTTTTATCCTTTTACCTTTCAAGTAGAGTCATATCATGAATAGAGAAGTTATCATGTAGGATGGTTTGCATTTTTGAAGTGTCCCCCCTCTCGTTAGATATCTATGTATCCCTTGGTGTGAGTTGCTGTTATGGAATATTAATGAGAAGTTCTATCATTCACTCTTTTGCATATCTTATTGTAGTTTGCAAATTCTGTTATATGATTGATCGTGTTGTTAGTATTGGTATCACTTTGGGATCATTAAGTAAATTTAGTTTGTTTTGGCAAACCTGGCTCGGTCAGTAGCAATACTATTATGAGAATTGAATGAAAAAGATAAAAGTACTCTTAAAGAATATAATTTCATCATCTTTCTTCCTTGATTGGCTCATAAGCTTAGTATTCTCTAGTTAAGATCTTTTGTGCTTCCAAGGAATATTGCATGTTTGTTTTTATCACTTGTATGTTTGTTTGTTTTCTTCAACTCTTATGCTTGCTACCCAACCTTGCTAGCCTAAAACCTGTACTGAGAGGGAATGCTTCTCGTGCATCCAATCCTTAAACCAAAACATATGCCATTTGTGTTCATCATACCTACCTATTAGCACTATTGCTATTCCAAGTAAATTCATGTTTTTATCTACCTTCCGAATTAAACTTGTTATGTGAAAATTAGTGATTAAAGCTCTCACGAACTTGATGGCACACTTTACTTTTCTTGCCCCTAATAAACTTGAACCATTGTGTCATCTATGTTGTATATGCTTGCACTTATATGTTGGGATTAGCAGAACCATGCTGTCATGGGGAACGCTTTCAACATTGCACTTGTACATTGTACCCAGTTGATATCATGCTCTTTTGTTTATGGATGTCGTCGGTGTGAAATGAAAGGGGAGCTTGTAAGTCCATGGAGTTATGTATGTGTGTTAGAGAAACGGCTGGGCCGTTAGCCTAAGCCATGCCTAATCATGATGTAAACTTGCAGCATCACCATAGTGAGCAATCTATGAAGCATTCTTCTTATAAAAAAAGAGATAGAGATTGAGAAAAAAAGATGAGAAAAGAGGAAAGAGAGAAAAAAAGCACCATTTTCCTATGGTAAATAAGAAGATTGCTGAGATGTTCATCATCTTCTTGCCTTGTCATTTTGATTATGGGATAGCTCCTGTATCATGTGCAAGGGGTACCCCGTTGGCGGTTCTCTATGATACACATGTACTTACTATGATAAGAACTTACCGGTAACTAAACTTGAGTAGCATGAGGAGCGGCCCTCGTATTCAAGGGACATGAGATTGCCAACTTATACTTTGTCAAGCATATACTCCATAGTTTGTTCATTTTAACCTTAATCACCTAAAGATGCTTATGATAGGGGCAATGAGAGCTGAAAGCTAATAAGTACCATAATTTTTGGAAGCTCTTTATGAAATTTGAGATCCCTGCTTCCCTCTGCGAAGGGCCTATCTTTTACTTTTTAGTTGAGTCAGTGAACCTATTCCTTTCTATCTCAGCAAGTATTTTGAGCTGTTGTGTTTCATTCATTCATACGATGATTTATTCAATCATATTTCTTATGTTCCTTGTTTTGCACATTGCTCTTATCTTAGTGAATATTACTTTGAAAGCTATCATTGAAACCCCTTTATGATTGAACTTCTGCAAATTGTTAACTATTCTTTTACCAAGAGCAAAGTTTGCCATTACCAATTATGATTTATTTTATGTATCTTTATTGTGTTTCATTTACTTATTACAAGTTAAGTTATATAATAGTGAGTTGTCTTCTATTATGATTTATGTGTATTGATGAATGTGATGCTTCTTGTCTGTATTCTTTTATCGACTCTTCACTCCATAAACCTGAGGTCATGTTTATTGAGCTCAGTTTTCGCTTAGGGACAAGCGAAGTCTAAGCTTGGGGGAAGTTGATACGTCCATTTTGTATCACTATTCTATATCATAATTTACTGTTATTCATTGATATATTTCATATTAAGAGATGATACTTATGTTATTTCATCTGTTTTTGTATGGCTGATGACTTTTGGAGGATGGACCGCTGCAGTAAGGATTCTGATGGAAAAGACACTGTTTGTAGGCGAAATTCGCAAAGATCAAAAAATCCCAGAAAATACATGCAAACTCCTATTTTTCTAGAAGACGAAGGTAGCCAGAAGGGGGAGCGGAGATGGGCCACAGGGGGCCCACACCACCCCCTGGCGCGGGCCACCCTTGGCCGTGTCACCAGGTGGTGTGGCCACCCTGGCCTACCTCTGGCTTCGCTCTTTGGCGTATATATTCCCCACGAAACCCTAAGCCTCGGGGAGCAATCACAGAAAGATTCCGCCGCCTCTACGGGGCAGAAAACTGCAAAGAGAGAAAGAGCTCTCTGGCAGGCAGAAATCTGCCGGGGAAATTCCTTCCCGGAGAGGGGAGATCGTCGCCATCAATACCACCATCAAGTTGGACTTCATCGGGATCATCATCATCATCTCCATCATCATCTCTACCAGCACCATCATCACTACTCCATACCACTATAACAATTGGGTTGAATCTTGCATAGTTCTTAGGTAAAACTTTCTCGATGTTGATTACTTGTTGTAGTTGATGCTATTGAGTGGAACCATTGAATTATTGTTATGTTCAGATTGTTACTTATCATTATATCATCTCTGATCTTGATCCATATGATGTCTTGTGAGTATTTCGTTTAGTTCTTGAGGACATGAGAGAAGTCATATTGTTAGTAGTGGAATTATGTTGAGAAAGATTCAATAGTTTGTTATTTAAGTTGTGGTGTTATTCTTCTAGTGGTGTCATGTGAACGTCGACTATATGACACTTCACCTTTATAGGCGTAGGGGAATGCATTGTGTATTTGGCTACTAATCGTAGGGGTTACGGGAGTGACAGAAACCTAAACCCCCGTTAGGAAACCTTTGCACAAGGGAGTCTAAGATCTCAGAGTTTAAAGCTGTGGTTAGGTTTTTATCTTAATTACTTTCCTGTACTTGCGGATGTTTGCAATCACAAGTATGTATTAATCCTAAAAAGGTCAGTATATTAACATAGGTTCACCCACACAACACTTATCAAACTAAAGAAAATTAATCAACTATATGAAGCGAAAGCACTTGACGATATTCCCATGTGTCCTCGAAAACGTTTGGTCATATTAAGTAATACAACCGGTTTGTCCTTTGCTAAAGAAAGAATTAGGTCACTTGCTGCATCTATTATTATTGTCTTTTATTTACTCGTACTTTATTTATCTGCATTATCAAAAACCTCTAAAAATCTGTTTGCTAAGTATTTACAGAGAATTCCTGCTCCAAGCCACTCGTCAACACCTTCTGTTCCTCGCTAGGTTCGACACTCTTATTTATCGAAAATACCGCGATACATCCCCTATACTTGTGGGTCATCATCGGCCGTGACCCCGAGGGCTCCCACCGCCACGCGCCCCGCATCGTCTCCCGGTGCTCCCGCTAGCGAGCCCTCCCCTAGCCCCCAACTCCTCCAGGGACACGAGCCCGCCACCTGTGCTCCGGCCAGGCGCCGTCGACGAGGACTATCTCCCCATGGGGATAGTCTACTGCACCACTTCCTATGGTACCGCCCATCTCCGTTGCTACTTGTGGCATCCGAAGCTGCTACCTGCGTCGAGCGACGCTGCTACACACAACAACCGACGCTGCTACCTGCGGCAAGCGACCATGCTACACGCGGGATTGAACCTGCTACATACGGCTTCCGGTGTTGCTACCTGCGGCGAACGACGCTGCTACAATGGGATATTTTCTTTGGTACAAGTTTTTGCTACGACATCTCCGACGATGTCTCCGACGAAGTCGGCTTTTGCTACATTAGCATAATTATTTTGCTACATATGTTTTCTGATTTTGCTACAATAGTGCAAACTTTTTGGTACGAGGTATCTGGCGAGGTCTCGGGCGAAAGTCTCCGGCGAGTCTCCGACGAAGTTAGTTTTGTTACATTAGCATAAATATTATGCTACATAGTCTCCGGCGGAACTCCGTAAGGTCTCCGGCGAGATCTGTCCTTTTTTTTTTGTCTCGTGGGCGAAATCGTTTTTTACCACAGTGTATCAAAAGGTGATATTATGTAGGAAAAACGAGAAACGGTGTAGAAAAACGGAAATTAGAAGGAACACGTGTCGAAGGCCTCGTGGACGGAAGTTTTGATCCCGGGACGCGTAGCACCGCCTTTCCAATGTGCAGAACGTGTCTCGTGTCAGTTAGGCTAAGTAGCGATGACGGAGGATTAACAGTCCCTATGCACAAGTTGACAATTGACACGCCATTTGCCCATTTTCTACTCCTGTCCATTCTTCTTCTCTCTCTCTCTCAATCAAAAAGAGAAAAGAAAAAGTCGAATTCCTGTGATCCACCCGCGCAGCAGGTCCCTCGCACCGTCTCGTCACTGCCCACTCTTGTGTTGGCTTGTGCGCACCTGCTCATCGTACTATAGAAGAATCCTACCGAATCCACAGAAGAAGAAGGAAAGATTTCCTCCTCCCTCCCGTCCGAGGCGCACAAGTGAGAGCTCCGACTCCGAGCGAATGGCGTCCTCGCCGGAGCCGACGGTGATCCACGCGTGGTCGGCGCCCCGCTCCCTCAGCACCAGCCTCATGTACTCCTTCTCCCAGGTGAGTGACAGACTCCCCTCCCCTCACCTCCGTCCCCAATCCCCATCCGCCTGCGCCCCCCGCAGTGCTCGCGTCCGGTGAATCCACCTGTCGCACGCCGCTTCCTGATTCGCTCCGCCCGCGAACTCTGAGATCACGGGAGAATACAACAGATGAGGGGCACCCAAACCCAATGCCCCGTACGTGCTCGGTCAACTGCTGCTTATGCTGCTCTGCTCTTGCGCCCCGTTTCGCGTTGAATTAATTTTTTTTTTTGAAACGAGGCAAAGTTTCGCGTTGAGTTAATAGGACTGGAACTGAAGCTTACTGCTGCAACGATTTGATTAACTGATTGCAGCTAGCCATAAAAACATGCCCGCTCCGAGTGAATTTGATCGTCGATTTTGGGTAGCCCGCAGCCGGGTTCTCAACTGATTAGCTTTCTCTCCTGGCTTGCTCTAGAGGGATGACATGGGTGTGCTTGACGAGCCTCTCTACGCCAACTTCCTGCAAGTCACTGGCGTCGACAGGCCCTACCGCGAGGAGCTTCTTTCGAAAATGGTAACACTTCAACGATGCCTTCCGAGTCGTCCCTAACTTATATAGGCCGTCGGCCTAGATGATTTTCTGCTGGTATTTGCCCATTACAGCGGTGACCTCATAATTCATGTCAGTTCAGAAATAATGTTGAACTTCTCAATCCATCTCAGACTCAATTCGAGTCAGAATCAGATATTTTCATCTCTTCTTTGTATGGTTTTTCACAATGTGAATGCTGCCTTATGTATAGTTCAGATATTTGAGCATTTCCAGTGCAGGATCCTGATGGCAATAAAGTTGTCAAAGAAGTGATTTTTGGGCCAGGAGAGGAAAAATACCGTTACTGCAAGGTGTGGTTGCAATTCTCAAAAGTGTTAGCGCACAGCTCTGTACCACACTGTTGTTCATGGATCTCTTTTTTTCCTTTTTATATGTAGCACATTGCGAAGCAGCGCCTCCCTAACCTCACAGGCAACCTGATGAAGATGGGGAAACATTTCATATTGATACGTAACCCTCTAAATATCCTGGTATTTGCCTCCCATTTGGTTTAGTAACACTCACGCATGCTGCTGATTTGTTCTGTTTATTTGATCTATTTTGCTAATCCTGTACTACTTACTTTCTCGCTGAAAGTTTGCATGTTATATCATGAACATATCAACCTCCTGCTAATAGCATTCCATATACCTCAGCCTTCATTTGATAAAGTTGTCCCACCGTCCTTCATGGAGCTTGGTATAGCAGAACTTGTCGCAATATACACCGAGTTGTGTGATCTTGGGAGTCCTCCACCAGTGATAGATGCAGATGATCTGCAACGGGATCCTGAGGTAAATCTATTACTGGTTACCCAAATGGTTTTATCTTTATGAGCATTATCTGTTGCACCTAATAATAATACAAATGTGTCATAGGATCTGCTATTACGCATCAATTTGACTCCCTTGCTCATTCGAGCCCTTTTTCTTTTGAACATTCGAAAAATGTATTTTTGGAGTTTTAAAAAAAATCTGAAAAACTATGTACATATAGGAAATGTTGTATACTTCAAGTGTGCCAAGTCTCAATCTGAAAGATGGTGTATCCTGTGCTACACAAAAAAGACAATATTATAGATCTGGCTGTTTGAACAGTGCACCTTCAAACCTTGTCAGATTTTTTTTTTGTGTAGCCCAAAATACAATGTGTTTTAGATTGAGATATTGCATGCTTACCTTTATGTACATATTTGTTTCAGAATATCATTTTCTAATTTTTAAATAAAGGACTCCAATAGTATTTTCTGCTGCTATTTCTGTTTAGTAGGCTGTTTCAAAGAGCATTGTGTTGCAGTCCTCAAGCTATTAGGATGGGCTATCCCAAATTTATAGATTTGAATTTACAGAAATCATGCGTCATTGTGTAGGTGCCTTGAAGGACCTGGCAATGCAGAGCCTCATGCTATTAGGATTACTAAACACCGAACTGATAAATTTGAATCCGCCTCAGTTTTTATGGTTTGCAATTATGGTGTCTGCAGTGGTTTTCCATTTTTACTTCATTTAAACATTTCAGTGCATGAAGCCGTTTTAATGGTATAACATCGTTTCAGTACCTTTGTAACAACTGCATCTTGCAAGTTGCAATCCAATTCAGTGCAGTCTATTTGCATGTAAAATGCAGGCCGTCTTGAGTGGACTTTGTGAAGACCTGGGAATTCCTTTCCAGCCACAAATGCTAAAGTATGTGTGTTGTGCTAGTAATTAAATCAGTTCCACTTTCCTCAAGTATGTACCTTAGAACACACATAGTAAGTAGGTGATGTGCTTTCTTAGACCATTTGGATTGTTTTTAACTCTTAGATGGGAAGCTGGGCCCAGGGACTTTGATGGTATATGGGCCCCCTGGTGGTATGAAAGTGTGCACAAATCTACGGGCTTTTCTAAATCCCGTCGTTACCCTATGGTAAGCCTGCATCAAACTTCTTTCTTGATTTCCAGTACTTCTTTAGTACTTCAATAATGTTAGCTTTGCATAGTTAGTCAGTCATAGTTGTACTGGCAAGGACACAGTGATAAACATTAATACTAGAAGTATTACCTTTGGTGGCAAAGCTTTCTCATAATTCGTTCTGGTATACAGAGCAGCTTGAGTATTTTGAGAAAGTTAGGTATGCATTTAACCCTTTCAATGAATTTCATTTCTTCTACTAAAAGAAGTTCTCTCTAACAAGTTACCAAGATGCAATTGACTTGATCTTGCTTTCTGTATTATGTCAATTAAAACATACCTTATTCTTAATATGGACCTTATTTAATTGCAGACTTTTCCATTTGCGTTTTATGACCTGCTTGAGCAAAGCTTGCCCTTTTACAATATGCTGAAGCACCAAGTAAGGAGAACAGCAGGGTCTCTGCAACCACCACAGTCTGATCCTCCTCTTCCTGTCCCAGAAAATAAAAAAATTCTTGTTTGGGTTGGAGATGAGCTTTTGCCACGTGATAGTGCCAGGGTATGTACTGGTAACTTCCGCTATGCAATAATCATCACAACATTAAACTGGTCGGATTTGATCAGTTCTCCCCATTCTTATTTCTAATCATCTGCGTTGTAAAGGTTTCAGTGTTTGATTCAGTTGTACAAGGAGGGGATGCTGTGTGGGAAGGATTACGTGTATATGATGGGAAAGTATTCAAACTTGAAGAACACTTGGATAGGTGTAGTGATTGCTCTATATACTTATCATCTTGCCAATATCTTTTCTGCTTATGATCTATGCAGTAACCCTCTTTATCATTTTTTTTCTAGATTGTTTGATTCTACAAAAGCTATGGCCTTCAGCAATGTGCCCAGTCGTGATTGGGTAACTATTTTTACTTACCTGCTTCTCACTATTTCATTTATAGTATTGTAAGAAAGAACCATATCGCTGCTTGTTTGTTAGGCATCCTTCTATTGAGATTTTAAGTGCTAACATACTTCCCAAATTTTGATTTAAGAGAATTGCTGAAGGCTCACTTCGAAGTTTGAACTACTGAACTAAGAATTCGCTGTGTACATGTTATATTGCAGATTAAGGATGCAATATTTAAGACTCTTAATGCAAATGGAATGTTCAACAATGCACATATAAGGCTCACTCTCACCCGTGGGAAGAAGGTAAACTACACATCAGATTTATCAGTATTGCCAATTCTACAGTGTGTATTCGCAATCTTCTTTCCACAAATTTTCTCATTTTGTTCACTGTCTGTCTAAACTGTAGGTGACATCTGGAATGAGTCCAGCTTTCAATCTGTATGGGTGTGTCTTAATTGGTATTCAAATTCTGCTCCCACTTTTTCTTCTTGCACGTGTTTTCTGTGCTTAAATATGTACACCATGTGCTCTCAAAAAAAAAAAGTACACCATGTTTGTTATTTTCTGCTTTCTGCCCTAAACTATGGTATACCATAGCACAAGGATAGACTATAGCACGAGGTAAAGATTTCAGCAAGTGGGTAGCTGTCTGATAGTCTGTAATCACTTCTTGTGGCTAGCAACTAGTGCTCGTATGTAAGACCATACCAGTCAATTCACTGATCTCAATCCAAAATATAATGACTGGTGGAGTGGTGATACCTGGTTCTGTTATCACTGTCTCATTTTTCTGCACTTTATTGTGGGAAATGATGCTTGCCGTCGTGGCTCTGTTTGGTCCATTCAATTGTCATTGGAGACTAAGTCGATGCAATAACGATAAGACTTTACGTTTTGCCTTTTGCAGTACTTGCAGAGTGGAAACCACCAGTTTATGATAACTCACATGGGATAAAGTTGGTAACTGCCACCACACGTCGTAATTCTCCAAATGTAAGATCCATTTACAGAATCCAAACAATTCGTTTTTTGGTTTCTCACCTGTTATATTTTTTGTATGAACAGTCTAACAAACATTGACCTTGGCTTTTCTCTTAACTTGTTTCAGAGCGTCGATTCAAAGATTCATCACAACAATCTTATTAACAACATTCTGGCAAAGGTCATTTATCTTCAAATTTGAAGCTCTAATCTGACAAGCTCCTTGAATTTTATCTAAATTTAAGGAACTGGGATTACACTGGGCCTCAAACAATTTTGCATTTATGCAGATAGAGGGTAATCTTGCACAGGCTCAGGATGCTATCATGCTAGATCAAGATGGTTTTGTATCAGAAACAAATGCAACAAACATTGTATGTGTACATAGTACGTACTACTCCCTCCGTTCGGAAATATAAGACATTTTAACTTTGTGAAATGAATGTATCTAGACGCTTTTTAGTGTATAGGTTCACTCCGAACCTCTATGAACCTATACACTAAAAGACATCTACATACATTCGATTCACAAAGCTAAAACGTCTTATATTTCTGAACGGAGGAAGTATTAGCATCAGTGTACATAGTATGTTCGCCATATGGTTATTCTAAAAATGCCTGTGTATTGACTGCAGTTTATGGTTAAGAAGGGAATTGTGTTGACACCTCATGCTGACTACTGCCTTCCAGGAATTACGCGTGCAACTGTAAGTCTAATCATCTTCCAGGAAATAATTGTACAGAAGTGGTTCCCTCGAATTTGAAATGGAATGAGAAAAACCTTCTTGAGATTTTTGTCCTATTGTTGTGGCCATTAGCATGTTGCCTCCCAATGAGATTCAGGAAAGGAGTCGGCTAGGGAGGGGAAGACTCTTAATTAGGAAAGATGAGTTAGAGATAAGATTAGGAAAGGTTAATTCGGAACAGTAAGGATTAGGAAAGTATATGTCTTGGGTGTCAAGTTAGGAGGTATTATATATGTGTCGGTCATATAAGTTATTGTATCAAGCAAGAACAATCAATCTAATCTTCCCCTAGCAATTCTCTCTTCTCAACCTATGTCTACCCAGACCCTAGTAGCCACGCTGTCTGGCTATCTTCAGCACGGTAGTTATCCCGCTGTGGATCCAAGTCCACAACACCTATCGTGCTGTTTGCCAATTTTTATTTCAAGGCCCCAAGCTGTTTAGCAGTAGTTGCAGTACCCAACTCAGATCACGGACCAGTACTTTTTACAGCTAGATATGTACTATCCCTCTGTCTCGAAATAGATGGCCGAGATTTGTCTAGATTCATATGTACCTATACACTAAAACACGTCTAGATACATGCAAATCTAGAAAAATCTTCGACATCTATTTCGAGACGGAGGGAGTAGAAGATTCGCATCTAAGTAACAAGTACATACTTAACTCCTTTTGATTCTTAGCGCTCTAGTAAATGGTAATCTGGAGCAATAGGTCGAATTACTATATAAAGAAAAAATTAAACAAAAGCAAATCTTGATAAACAGACTATTTTCCCAGTGGATACAAACTGCTCATGGTAACACATCTTATGGGTAAAATGTACTCCTATGAATTATGGCAATCAGATGAATGATTCTTCTCATTTTGATAAAGAGATCCCAATACAATTTTGGGAAGGCCCAATTTCTTCATGGAGACATTGAGCTTCTTCAGTTAGGGGCATGCTCTAAACTGTCTTTTAATCAAAATGTAAAATATTCGAAATGCAAAAGTGCGAAGTCATAAATTTTTTTGTAGCCTTAGGCTAGTCATAGTGGGGAGTAACTTAGACTAGTAACATGCACAAGTTATTAGTCTAAGTTACTACCTTCATAGTTCATAGTAATATAGAAACCCTCATTAATTGTTTTATAGACTCATCTTTCATTGGTAAGTGTGATGTAACGGTAACATAATAGGTTACTCAATCCATCTCTCTCATTAATTACTTGCCACATCATATGTTTTGCCTAGTTGGCATGTATGTTACCACTCAAGTTACTCCCACTATGACTAGCCTTATTATCTTCCTTTGTGTTCTACAGATTCTGCCGAGTTGCCTTATTTGGATAGTGGTTTGTGTTCCTTTTTTTCCCGTTCTACATGACAGCGTATGCTAGAAAACGTTTGGCTATTGTTATGTTGTGTAGAATATATTATGAATATGTATTACTACATTATGGATTGCAGAAACATGTTACCGTTAGCTACATTCATGGAAGAGGAAATTTGTTAGCTCAATAGTGAATCATTCTGCCATTTCTAGGGTGAATATACATGGTTTCCCAGAAAAACCCAATATTCCTCTTTATTGAAGTTCATATTTTTCATATTATATGAAATACCAGGTCATGGATCTTGTTGTGAAAGAAAACCTGGTACTACATGAACGGCGAATTAGTCTATCTGAATTTCATGCTGCAGATGAGGTTAGATATTTTAGACATGTCCATCTTGTCCTTCTACTGAGTTTCGTTTTTTTGCTTTGGAACTGTATATTTTCCTTTGTACTGAAATTTGCATTTGTCTACTGCACTAAACAAAATGAAATTACAGGTGTATGCTTTTAGTTGCTAAGAGTTTAAGATTTTGAAAGTATTATTTTTCCGTTCTGTGCAAGTTTTAGTTTCCTCATGATTGTATAGTTATAATGATGCTATGGTTATAAGAGTCAGCTATATGCATGTGTGTTTTTTTCAGAAAATCGTGCAAATTTGATCTTGTTTTAGAAGAACTTTGAACTTAATATATCTCCATGTTGACGAACTACTCTAATAGGACATTTTGAATATTTTCAACTACTATAGTAAGTTATAATGCACTATTCCATTGATATGGTCAATTATATATGAGAGTTGTACCCTAGTAATGTGGGTTTCCACATGCAGGTGTGGACAACCGGAACGATGGGCGAACTTACACCGGTAAGCTCATCTTTTTGCACTATATATGGTCATGTTTTTTCTAGCTATTTTTGTATTTCTCCTGCTGGTTTACTTAATTTTGAATAATTAAGTACTGTTTGGGTGACGTTCCATGCAAATTTTATGAACAGCTCATATGAGTTCATTTTAGTTTGTGCACTGCAAAATGTTGACACTTGACAGAAGTGTTGATAGATGTAGACATGTTAGTGTGTCTGCATGCGCAAAGTATGCTTGTATTTGCTGTACTTAAACGGCAAATTAATGGGTTTACAATACAGAAGTCATGTGCAATCTTGTCTTTTTTCCTATAAAATATAATCATGTGTGCCCAATTTTTGCATGTGCGATGTTGTACATTTCCCTGTGATGGGTTTGCCAGTGTGCCCAATTTTTACTAAGTACCTGTCGCTAGTGTTGCAACATCCTACATATGATACGCTATTGCTGACCTATTAACAGGTCGTGATGATTGATGGGCGTGAGATTGGTGATGGGAAAATTGGTGCGGTCACAAGACAAATCCAGAACGCATACAAAGTCCTGACAGAAGGGTTGGGAGTGCCAATACCCAGGAATGCCGAGTCATAATTTTGGTGAAGGCATTCCTTTTTTTAAAGGCGTTTCTCATATGTGGACCAACTTCCAGGGAGTCTGATTATACCAGTTTAGAGTAATAAGAAATAGTCGCCGCGTGATGGCTAGCTTTCAGAGATGCACCTAGTGAAACTGGTATAGTGAACATGAAACTTAGTATTGGAAGTAATGGTTGGGGTTATGAATTCAATAATTTGGCATGTGCCTGTGCGCGCTGATCGAACCTGGGATTGGGAGAACAGAAAACGGAAGCTAATAGAGGTGGTTTATTTACTGCTTGGTTTCCTTCTGGTCGTCTACTAATCCACTGTAATTCTGATGATGTTGCATAGTAAGTGCACATGCATTGTACCAACATAGCTAATGCTAGCTTAGAAGTTTAACCATGGTAGAGAGAACTAACCACCGCAACAAAAAACACTAGGCATCGGTTTCACTAGGCCCTAGTAATAATCTCAACAGCCTCGGAGAGACGCAGCCACAGCATCATTGGTGATGCTGTCCAATATGTCAGGCTCCAGGTACAACAGTACGCAGTCGCTGATCCACTGGTTGCATGGATAATCTTCCCTCATCGTATCATCTATGAACTTGAGTGCTGCAGAGGCTGCCTTAACGGTAGCAGGCGTCCCAGGAAGGATGAGCGCCAGTTTCACAAGCAGATAGACCAGTGGATACGCAACATCCCTGCCTGTCTCCACCATCAGGACAGAAAGGTCACTCAGCATGTTCATTCCAGAAAACCTGGCATCGGAGCCCAAGTCTGTTATGAAGGCCTGAAGCTCCAGAGCAAGCGCGGCGGTGTCAGAATCAGAGAACTCGGATGGATAGAGCCGATCGAGCGAATCCGACGAGCTTGTCCTTGTCGAAAGATTGAAAGCAATTGCGTGGCTTCAGGTGCGACGCGAGGAGAACTAGCTCTGAGCTCTCCTTGGTGAAACGCATGTCGAGCTCCTCGAACTGGCTGTTGATCACCTTCTCCAAGAAATCCGCATGGCTGTTGTTTTCAGCATCCAAGTCTTTCCTGTCCAAGGCCAGTGACGACCCATCTGTGACGCCCAGTACATCTCGCATCAGGAGCAAGGCAAAGACAAGGTCATAAGACAATCTTCTACATATCTCGTGCACCATGAATCTTGCTACATCTCTACTTGAGACTTCTCCCGCAAAGTCAAGTGCATCACAGATAGGACTGAAATAAGCAGCAAATTTCACAATCGCCTCATAGTATGAACCCCAGCTTGTTTCGCCGGGCTTCCGAAGATCATTATCCAGGTCCACCCCTCTCTCTTGGATTAGGGTGCATAGCTTTTCAGTGAACTGAGGGGACTCTTCTATTAGATTGGACAGCACATCAACAGCCTTGAAAAGCTCGTAAACATCAAACTAGTCGTAAGAAGCGGTTATAAGAAGCGAATGCAGCGGGCAGACGCGAGGATGGACATAGTGTGCAGATGCATTTGCGCTAAGAAACGATGATTTCAGCTCGGTTAAAACTTCACCATCATACTGCCCCAAGCCATAACCTCGCGCACGTGTACTCGACGAGCTCAGTCCAGCTTCTGAAAGCGTCGAATGCACTGCCTGTCTAACAGATGGACCAGAGACATAAGGTTCCGGCACAATCCTGAGAAACCTCTCCACAGTATCTCCCTTGCTGTTGACGTAGCGTGCAAAAAGAACCATGTAGTTTTTCCTGGTGTTACGCTGGGAGCACACATCAACATAGCTACCTATATGGAGTTCAACGATAGGTTAGCGATGCCAAATCAGCTTCGGGCACTGTAGACACATCTACAGTAACCCCGTATCTACAGTAATTTTTTCCCGGCCAATTTATCTGCTTCCTTCCGTCAAAGCGACGAACCCTTACCCGTCTTCCTCTCCCCCTCCACCACCGCTCCTGACCTCCTCCAACACCGCCCCTGACCTCCTCCAACACCGCCCCCACCCCTCCACCACAGCACACACCCAGGCTGGTGTTGCCCTTCTCCTCCCCAGCCGCTTCCTCCACTGCGTTGCAGCCGCCCCATTAGCGTTGGCGGCTCCACGTGCTCGACGGCCAGATCGCGTCGAGGAGGGCGTCAAACGTGTGTCGATCCGATGTGCGCCTTGCCCCCCTTGCAGGCCGTCTTGCCACCGACGAGGAGGTGTTCTTGCAACCCGAATCTCACTCCTGATGTACGGTGGCGGCGACGTGGTGTTCTTGAACATGATGGAGCCCAAGGCGGCGCCCCGACAGAGGTCGGCCTCGGCGCCTGCAAGGTGGATCCCGGGCTAGAGGTGGCAGGTCCAGGTTCGGTGGCGCCACCGTTGAAGAGGAGGCGGGTGGAGGCCATGGCCGACAACCACCACCACATGCGCATCAACGGCCATTGCCGTTCTCTGTGCCCAAAATCAGAAAGGTATCTCCGACTTGTTTTTAGGAATGTCCAAAAAGAAACATAGGCTAGGTATGTCAAATCATGTCGATTCTTTGTGTAAATTGATTTGGATTTTGTCCAGATGGAAAAGATGTCCATCCAGGAGACACGATCTGCAGGAGGAGATGGAGGAGTAGCATAAGATGCAGCTGAGTGTTTTCAAGGAGCTGAACTCAAACCAGATGCTGGCTAGGAACCCAAATTCGAGCGGGCGTACATGCACTATTTCTTAATATGTTTCTTACTGTAATTGGTTTGCTCAGGTGCTCAACAACCTTTCTTTGCATTTTAGATATTGCTACTATTTTATCAGGTGAAATTTCCTTATGTATTTCTTTCTTTTTTATTTAGTTTTGGCTTCTTCTAGATCCTGATCTATTGTTGCAAAGAAGTGTCCTGCTAGAGCAAGGTAAATCAAGTCCCAATTTCATGCGGTGACTAATTAGCTGATTCACTGTATTTTTCGTTTTCAGACTATGGGATATCAAACATCTTATATTCCTTGCCAAAGATGTATGCTGTACTCATATCCATTTTATTTCAAAGTTGTGGTATGGTTAGTCAACTTCTTTATTTCCAAGAGTTAATACTAAAATCATGCTACCATAAAGTGACTTGCCACACTTCCCTTTTTGGATTTTTCTTCACTAATGACTATAGGCCACAACCCAGTCCCTAATATTTGCTGCTCAATTTATTTGTTTGTACCGAACAATTTAGGTTATGTGCAGGTCAATAGAGAGACACCATGCGAGCCTTAGTGGTCAAGGGTATCTCACCCAATTCTTACAAATGCAAGTCCTACCTTCTCCTGCTCCGCTTTCATCCGGGTTCGGCAGGCCCACTTCATCAGCCACCAATTCACCGCCATCAACCGATTCCGGCGAGCAGGAGGATAGGCAGGCCCATGGGGGAACAACCTAGACGATGGCGTCGCTAACATCTCAAACGGCTTGCCTGCTCCTGCCGAGGATCTCGATAACTGGACGCCGACTTTGTCAGGATCCAGCATTTTATTTTCTTCCTTGCCCACATCTCGATTCAAGGTTACTTTCTTGGTCCGATCAGACTCTATTGTGTGCATGGTTGTTGTATTTTATTTTTTTGGCGTCTTCCTTTCGGCAATACACATGAGTAGATATAGTACAGATTCAGCTATATGAACAGATGGTACACATGGGATGCATTGTAATATGACCATGATCCTTTCAGGTCTCTCACTCTCGGGTTGTTCACCCATGGAGTGATGGAATCGCTCTCCAGGATGGATGCATTGACCGATCCAGGCAACTGACACTCCAAAACCACAGAAGATAGCAGGATTCCAGCGGCTAAACCTACCGAAGACATTATAGCGATGGTCTATTCATAATTTGACGAGGTAAACACATACGCATTTTAGCTAGCTGTGCGAAAACTTCCATCAATAAATCATCTTAAGTATTTTCGTTCTTCACATGCAAGGAAACAAAAGGAACACATGACAACACGGAAAAGAGCTCGGACACACCAGCCAAAAAAAGTTCTATTTTCTATTTCCTAGGATTTTTTTCACTTAAATTTTAAATTGTGTTTTAAAGAGATTTCAGTTTTTTTGCATCGTTCATAGGGTAAGATTTGTCGGCAATTTACATTATTTGCTTATTTTCTCTATGCAGTTGCCTGGCAGATATGAATTTATGTTCCCGAAAATTAGGTGAATATTATTATCCTATTGTCGTCCCATTCTGTGTTCTTCTTTCTTCCTTCATTATAAAACCAATGAAATATTTGCAAATTACATTGAACATTATTATGCCAGATTGGGTAACCTTCCTTGGTTCTTAGCTGAGGTAACATCATATGTGGTATGCATGTATGTTTTATTTGGCTAGGTACTTCTCTTTTACTACTATAGAAAAATGTCAAAGTGATTTATTTATTTTTACTATTCTGAAAAAATATGCATAGATTGTAGGAGGTTCAGTAGATGTTCTTTTTTCCTGTTCTGAAAGAAGAAACTGAGAGAAGACCTTTTTGCAGGTTGTGCATTTTTTACTTGGTATAAATAGTTCCTGAATAGCATGAACAGTTCTGAATATCATTTTTTACTTGGTATAAATCGTTCCCTAAAAAATACTCATTACAAGTACCATACCTTTTCTTCTTCTCAATCTGCAGCCCTATTTTTTAGATCCTTCCTTAACCCGTCTGCGCACAGCTCTGATGTTTTTATTTAGCTTTGCTAGGTTCGTTAGGCATCACGTATAGCACACAGGTAGCACCATGTACCAGGCACCACGAGTGCTCCCTGGTCATTCACCAAAGAAAATGCAAAATACTATACATCTGAATCTTTTAATGGAAGTTTTTTTTGGCATAACATAACTCGAAGCACAGAGGGCACGAAGGCTCAGGCCAAAAGCACCACAGATTTGTAGATACCGATTGCTTCGGCGCGGCGAAGACATATCTATGGATGCTTACTAGATCTTCAAACCGAGGTAAGTATATACCCTTCCTAAGGTATTCTCAACTTCACCTTTTCCTGCTCAAAGGAAGTTACCCCCCGTTGGGTCAAAGAAAAGTGAAAGTTCGTTTCTTGAGTGGTAATTTTATGGTTGCAACCAAAACCTGAACTCCTTTGTATTTTCTTGGAGCCTCAACTATTGATTTGCAGGAGTATAAATGCAGTCAGTATATATCACCCATTATTTTTAGGGCTATGTTGCTACTTGATTCTTACTTAAAGGATAGATAGTCCAACTCAACTTCTTATTCTGAGTTTTGAGAAAGAGATTCCATTGCTCGATGCTCATAGTGATATGCCTCTCACTAGCTATTGTTTCCATATGCAAGAAATGCTTTTTTGAGTTGGCAAATCAACCCGGCAACTTTCCACTCCAAATGTTATATGTTCTACAAGAAGCCTACTGTATTTTAAGATAACACTTATGTAACAGACTTAGTGCATCATACAGATCAAAACACAAGTGAAGTAGAAAAACAGAATTTGCGATTTCCTTTATGGACATCTATTCAAAAGAAAATTTATATCCTTCAAAGAAAATAAAAGAGGTTGTTCAAAAGTGAATGGGGGCTTTCCTCAAGATCAAATCGTAGATTGATTATATATGGTCCTTCAGATTAGTATGACTCTCCTTGCACGGTTATATGTACTGTCTTTGTTGGATTGATGTCCATTTTTTTCTTACTACTGAAACAGAGGGGTGCATTTTACATCAAAGCTAGAACATTAGAATTTATAATTGCTTTAGTTAAGGCCTAGGGCTAAGTAGTCAGTGTTATCTCAGTCTCCCCTATGGATTATCCAGTACCACTAGCAGAAGCATCGCACATACATGACTGAGATATTAGGCAAATAGGATAAACTTTGTAGTTTTTTACTGAACCTTTGTCTGCTTTGTCACTGTGTGCCAGCTAGGTATAGTACTCATTTGTAGCACAATTTAGAACGCACCAGCCTTGCATTTTTGTATCATTTGTGTGGTCAAATTATTAAGATGTAGTAGCCAGAATTCTAGATGATAAAAGAAGTGCTAGGGACATTAATGCCGTGGACCAGCAACAAAAAGTGAGTGTTAAATCATCCATTGACATGTTCTGTATACAGGAAACAAGCTCTACAACCGACATCATGATAACAAAAATTCAGGACCAATCTGCACAGGCCAAAAAGAGGTATGGCTCTGTATCAGTTATGTGATTCAACACTGTCTGAATATAAAGGACAAAGCATTGACGGATTTATTTCTAGCTAAATAAATTGTTGTCCTTGGTAAGGTAAGGATTGCAAAAAAAAATGGATATCGCAAATCATACCAAGATGAAATATTTTGATTAACTTCCATGATTATCAGTTTGGATAAAAGTGAGGTCCTAATTGTTGGTCCATGGATTGCATTGCAGAGGAAGGGATGCAAGCTTAACAATTTTTAGCTGAATTCTTTCTTCTGTATATGAGTTTCTCTTTTATTCAGGACTGCTACTTCCATGGGTCATTTAGAAATTTAGAGTTGAAATAACCTTCTTATTTTTCCAAAATTTTGGTTGTTGCATGTTGTCTTGTCGAAGTGTTCAACGCACCATCCTTGGGAAATATCCGCTTTTGCTTAATGTCCAACCTAAAAAAATCATTGTTGGAAGAAGCTTTGGTGCTCTCACTTTCTTGCAGGTAACCCGAGAGACATGCGGTCATGGGTACCATGTATGCTTCGAAGTGTTACCTGCTGGTTTCCGCAACACTTCTAGATTATCAACAATAACAACTCAACAGATGAACCCATCAGTAGCTCTGTGCTACTTCCTAACTTCCAGCAGCTGACGAGCACCCTGCACTATCTATTTCGTCCAATAACACACCAAAGCCACCAGAAGATGACAAAAACCTAGAAGTTACAAACACAAAGGAGATCACAAGATCCATCTGAGGTAAAAAGGTCTATCTATGCCAAACTATCTACAGCTATGATGCATACATATAAATAACCTCACATGCTGTCATGTTACTCTCTGTACAAGGGGACAAGATCAACACTTAATAATAAGAAAAGGAGGAACACATGACCAACTACTCCACCAGCTAAAAAAGGTACGCTTCCAGATCCCATTTTATAATTGCAAAGTTATGCTTCCAGATCAGTTCCATACTTGCAAAGTTATACTATCAGTAGCAACTCACTGTATATACATCCCTTACAGTGAAACTGATTAGAAGAGAAAAACTTCCAAGAAATTGTTCCCAGCTAAATAAGTCCCTGTATCTCACAAGGTAAAACTTCCTGGAATTTTCGCTTTGCTGAAGCATGACAAAGTATACGAAGTCCAGACATTTTTCCTTGCAACAAACACAAGAGTTCTGTCTGCAACAGGAAGTCGATTTGGACCAAAATTGAGAAGATGAACTACCCAAAACGGTGAACCAAGTGGTTCACTAGAGGAATACATTTTGCTCATGCCTGCCGCTGCATTTAGAATACCACTGATTTAACTGCAATATGAGAGAACTACTGATTTACTGTCATGTCGACCATCGATGTATAATTATGACAAGCGAGCAGTTTGTTTATCATGCTTATTAGAACCAATAAAACTAAAAATATATATATGCCTCTGTTATATTTTCTCTTTGAGTACGCAATGCCTTTTTCTTACATTTGTTGATCAGATCACATTTTATTTTCAACAAAGATGACTTCTATTATTTACCCTGCTGTGTTTACGGGCCGCCGCGCCAACTTTCCTAGTATATCCGAAAGAAATCCCCCTGGATCTCCTTGCCGATGCCCTTTCTTGTTTCTTTTGCGAACGCGTGCGCAATTTCGGTTTCGAGAGTAGGCGTCATCATCCGCATCCGGCCACGAGCATCGCCCTGCGGGATGGCACGTTGCTCAAACAGCTTATCGGCTACGTAGCCTGGCATGCCCACGAGCAGCCTCTCCAGCAGACATCTCCCTGATCCATTATCTAGAAATGTCATCCCTTGTTTGAAGACAAACCTCAGGAGGTCAATACAGCGGTTGATGTCGACAAGCTTACAAGACAGATTCTCTGGGTTCTTCCCTATTTTGACATCATCCGCATACATGCCTTTAGAATCTTCAGAGTGGATGCAAAAATCTTGGATGCCAGACTGGCAATCTGATGACTCCTTCATACCCTAACATCATGAAAAACTACTTGTATCAATTCCAAGCTTCTCACACACACAAAAAAGATCCACATGCGAAGAAAAATTATGAGAACGTGAAGAAGTATAATAATCTTTACTATTAAATACACAGACGCGGTGACGTGTGGTGTCAAACTTCAACGTAATTGCTGAAAAAATGTCACCGCAACAACAAAACACCCCTACTTTTACACTCATATCTAGTCTATGAAATGCCATCATGTAACAACCGATAAACATACTGTGATAAACATACTGTACGCACCCTAATTTCTAGCTCATATCTATTCGCGCGTCTAACAAACTAACAATGTTCCTAGATTTCCTCCATGACCAACGATTTCGATAACAACTTTGGCTTATCTCAAAAAATAATTCAAACTTCCTAACGAGACTACAGGTTGTGGTTCTTCTTTTATGTCCTGCCTTAGACTTTTATCATGAGAAAATAGGATTGACGATAGGAATTGGATTGAGGGTGACTCCCTAACGAGCAACCACTAGGCCACGGTAGGCCTTTTAGGGCACTTTGATAGGGGCACTTCTTTAAACTACCCTAAAAGGTTTAATTAGGGGAAGTTTGAGCAAAGTGCCCTGAATTCACATGTCTTTAGGGGCACTTCTTAGTACTGCCACTAAACTTTATGATTCAGGGGCATTTTCCAGAAGTATCCTATAATGTATGAACTTTGGTGGCACTTTTTAAAATGCCTCCTTAGATACTGTAAGATTACTAATAGCACAAAGTACCAGGTTCTCAACAAACTTATATAATCATAGTAGCCAAACTCAGTTCTCAACAAACTTCGATAAACATAGTAGCCAAACTGGGATAAACTTATATAGTAGACAAACTGGGATAAACTGCACTCCTTCCACCTATGTTCAAGATATAACCATCTGGTAGCTTCACTCTTCAAGCTTGAGCAACTCCAACTTTAGCCAGTACCACCGTCCCCTAAGCCTTGGTGGGAGCTTCCTCTCATCTGTGAAACTAAACATCCAAATATCACCTTCTTTGATTCTGAATTCCTCTACTACCTTTCCCCATCCTAGAGCAATAATATTGGCTTTGCCCTTCAGATGAAGCATCAACCTACAGTATTTGATTCGAGAACCTAACTTCAGCTTGACACCTAAACTGACCACCTAGGACCTGGCTGGTGCACCATATCTATAGACACTCTTATCCATTAGGAACTTCATGAGGTAAGCACTTGTGAACTCTGGTGTAAATTCCTGTAATTGTATGATAAATGTAGTAAAATATACTATCATGGAATGGATACAACAATGTTTGTATGTACTAGAGTGTAATTATATAGTATCATGGAATGATCAAAGTTTTACATGTACTGGAGTGCAAATAAACAACCATGTATATGTAGTAGCATGAAAAAAATTACCATTTTTGCCTCATCAGGATTGACATTTAGTGTTGTCATAGTACTAACATACTCCTTCACTTCTGGTTGTGGGTAATCCTCAACATAGCTCCTAAGCATCATCACTTGGTTGAAATTCATCACCACCTTATTTCCAAAAATGCAATTCTGGTCAAAAGATTCCTCTCCATTGTATCCAGGTCCTGACAAATGGCAAACAAGAAATGCTAGTCACACAAACATAGATTAGTGAAATAACCATAAATAGATGATTAGCCCACCTCTGATAGTGATTTCCTGCTGGTCCAAATAGAATTCTTCATCATTGCCACTGTAGGCATCATGTTTTCCGGTAAGGTATGGTTCTTCCTCCCCACTGAAGTAGTATTCTCCCACTATATGGCTTCCCTTACTATAGATGTAATTGTAACATTAGTCTAGAATTATAAGCAAGAACCGTAAGTAACATTACTAATCAAGAACCCTAAGCAATTGCTAAGCAAGAACCCTAAGCAATTGCTAAGCAAGAACCCTAAGCAACATTGGTAAGCAAGAACCCTAATCTATTGCTAAGCAAGAACCCTAAGCAATTTCTAAACAAGAATCCTAATCGATTGCTAAGCAAGAACCCTAGTAACATTGCTAAGCAATATGATTTTCCTCCAGATTCTTGCAACGGCCAACATTAGTAAGCAAGAACCCTAATCCTACAAGGAACCCTAAGCCTACGACGAACTCCAACAAATGTCCAGAGGCACATAGCAATTCTACCAGAAACCTAAGCCTATGAGGAACCCTAGCAGGATGGTACATAGGAAGAGAAGGGAGAATTGGGGCGTACCTATCAGGTTCCCAAGGCTTAGCCTCTTAGGGGCGATGCGTCGGAGTTGATTCGGTGGATGAGGCATCGGAGAGGGTAGGGTTGATGCGGCACCGGAGAGGGTAGGGTTCATCCGGTGGATCCATGTCTGTGGCGGAGAGGGAAGGGTAGATGCGGCGGAGAGGGTTGATGCAGTAGAGAGGAAGGGTAGGGTTGATGTTTGCGGCGGACAGGGTAGGGTTGTGTGGCTCGAGAGGATCCATAGACTTATATCCTTCTCTCTTTGTCTATTTTGGCTCTGGGATTGATCAATATTGCCAGGCCAGCCCATATTAGCGGCCCATATTAGATTGAAGGACAAAAATGCCATTTCCAACCCATGTAAACATGTTATTAAATAGTTGAAATCAGAGGAAATCAACAATAGCAAATCATATTAAAACCTCAATAAGATGTTGCAAACATGTTTCCAAACTATTGTGATAAACAACACAATAGTAGAATGAATTGTTGCATGTTAAATAACAAAACTGGAGTTGTGATAAACAACACTTAAACATAGTTGGATAACATCATATATGCATCAAATTCAATATCATTTATACATCAAAATATCAGTTAAACATAGTTGGATAACAACATTTATATATGGGGTACTAAGTAGATATCAAAGGATCATGATATAGGTTCACCACATCTATATGTTCTACTTAGTACACGTATAGTTCACCACACATATAGGTTCTACTTAGTACACCACACAGTTCACTTAATACACGTATAGGTTCTATTTAGTACACCACACAGTTCACTTAATACAGCACACAGTTCTACTAATTATAGCAGAGATCTCATGCTAAAAAGCATGGGCGCGGTAGGATCACAATCAGCATGTAAAGCTCTCCATCTTCCTCGTCCAAGAAATTTAAGAGACATATGTATTCTTCTTTTATCTTGAACTTCTTGACAACCTCGTCCCAACCTGATGTCATAATTGCATTGTTAGAATGAGCTCCCATCTTCATCCTAACTGCATAAGTCTTGCCGCTGCCCATTCTCTCAACTTGAACATAAAATGGTTCATCCAAGTACTCCTGTAGGTACTCTTTTGTGAATTTAGCTCCAAACACCTATGGAAATAAATGAAATGTAGCATGATTAAGTAATTTTCCCTAATAAAAACTATATCATGAAAGAAACATCGCATGATTAAGAAATATATCATTTTACACTTCTTTGGCAGGACATTTGAATTCTTCATCATGTGCACATAATAATTGATATTTTGTCCATCACCCTCACACTAACAGTAAAGGAAATCCATTTGATCATCAGTTAGATGCATATTGTTTCCAAACATACCCATCTCATCAAATGGAAAATTCCCCATGTGTTTAGGTCGTGATGCAACAATTTATATATAATTTAGCAGCATATAACAATTATTCAACTACATAATTGCATCAGAACTGGATGATGTTTCATACTCTGAATCCAAGGTCCTCTGATTTTGCATCTGAGAAAATGGACTCAACATTGTCATCACTGTCACCACTAGTGACCATGATTGCATCAGAACTGGATGTTCCCATCTGATAAAGTATATTTTATTAGCTTTGTGCAGCTATAGATCAATTGAAATAAATTACATGTTCACCACTAGTCATCACTATCACTACTAGTGCTAGCAACGGCAACATATCACTACTAGTCATCACTATCACTACTAGTGCTAGCAACTGCAACCTATCACTACTAGTGCTTGGATTAGTATTTAACTAGCTCAAGGAAAAACATGCCAGGGATGATTAATCATATAAACTGGGGCACCACTACAAGTAATCATCTAGTAGCATATCAATAACAAAACTTAGAACCACACAAGGTCATATAACCATGCAAGGAGTGCTTAAAATAGTATTTCAGGAGCATATCATGCACTCCACTAACTTTAAGAGCATATTTTAACCTCAAATATCTCAAAGCAAACAGTAATTAAGTATACACTATTTATTTGCGTATATCTAGTCTAGATCAAACCATCCAGGTAGTAGCTAGTAGTTCAACTATAGAAAACCAAGGATATGGCACATGTCCAGAATACCACCACACCACCAAACTTGCACAAATACCATGGCTTATGGCCATCACATCTAGAATAATGTAGTAAATCATGAAGTAATCGAAGAATCATGTAGTATATCATGAAGTAATCAAAGATTAATCAGAGTATAATTGACGACCCACAAGTATAGGGGGTGTATCATAGTATTTTTGATAAGTAAGAGTGTCAAACCCAACGAGGAGCAGAACGTGGCTAGTGGTATGGATTAGGAATTCTCTTCAAATACTTAGCAAATGGATTTTTAGGGGTTTTTGATAAAGCAAGCAAACAAAGTACGAGTAAATAAAATATAGTAGGAATAAATGCAGCAAGTGGCCCAATCCTTTATTCAGCAAAGGACAAGCCGGTTGTATTACTTAAGATGACCAGACATTCTAGAGGACATATGGGAAGACTGTCAAGTGCTTTCGCTTCATATAGTTGATTAATCTTCTTTAGCTTGCTAAGTGTTGTGTGGGTGAACCTGTGCTAATGTACCGACCTTCCTAGGACAAATACATACTTGTGATTATACCCCTTGCAAACATCCGTAAGTACAAGAAAGTAATTGAGGTAGAAACCTAACCACAACTTTAAACTCTAAGACCCTTACGTCCCTTATGCAATGGTTTCCTAACGGGGGTTCAGGTTTCTATCACTCCGGCAACCCCTACGATTAGTAGCCAAATACACAATGCATTCCCCTAGGCCCATATAGGTGAAGTGTCATGTAGTCGACGTTCACATGACACCACTAGAAGAAGTACACCACAACTTAAATATCAAACTATTGAATCTTTCTCAACACAACTCCACTACTAACAACATGACTTCTCCCATGTCCTCAAGAACAAAACGAACTACTCACAAGACATCATATAGATCATGATCAGAGATGGAATAATGATGTATAACAATCTTAACATAAACAATAATGCAATGGTTCACTCAATAGCATCAACTACAAAGAGTAATCAACACTGAGAAAGTTTCCCCTATGAACTAATGCAAGATTCAACCCAATTTTTACAGCAATATGGAGATGGTGATGAGGGTGCTGATGGTGATGATGGTGGTGATGATGATGATCCCAGTGAAGTCCAGCTTGATGGTGGTGTTGACGGCGATGATCTCCCCTTTCCAGGAAGGAATTCCCCCTGTAGAAATCTGTCTGCCAGAGAGATCTTTCTCTCTCGGTGTTTTCCACCTCGCAGAGGCGGCGGAATCTTTTGGTGGTCGCTCCCCGAGTATTAGGGTTTCAGGAGGATAATATACGCCAGAGGGGAGTGCCAGGGGTGGACCAGGGTGGCCACACCACCTGGTGGCGCGGCCTGGGCTGGCCCACGCCAGGGGGTGGTGTGGGCCCTCTGTGGCCCATCTCTAGCCCCCTTCTGGCTTCCTTCGTCTTCTAGAAAAATAGTATTTTCCGTATATTTTCCCGGATTTTCTGATCTTCGCGAATTTTGCCTCCAAATAGCACCTTTTCCATCAGAATCCTGACTGCAGCGGCCCATGCTCCAAAAGTCAACAACCATGCAAAAACAGATGCAATAACATAAGTATCACCTCTCAATACGAAATATATCAATGAATAATAGTGAATTATGACATAGAATAGTGATGCAAAATGGACGTATCAACTCCCCCAAGCTTAGACTTCGCTTGTCCCCAAGCAAAACTGAGCTCAATAAACATGGCCTCAGGTTTTTGGAGTGAAGAGTCGATAAAATAAATACGGACAAGAAGCATCACATTCATCAATACATAGATCATAATAGAAGACAACTCAGTATTATATAACTTAACTTGCAATAAGTAAAGGAAACACAATAAAGATACATAAAGTGAATCATAATTGGTAATGGCAAACTTAGCTCTTGGTCTAAGAATAGTTGATAATTTGCTGGAGTTCACAAACAGCTGGTTTTCAATGATAGCTTTCAAAGTAGTAAACATCAAGATAAGAGCAATGTGCAAAACAAGGAACATAAGAAACATGATTGAATAAATCATCATATGAATGAATGAAACACAACAACTCAAAATACTTGCTGAGATAGAAGGGAAGTAGGTTTACTAACTCAACTACAAAGTAAAAGAAAGGCCCTTCGCAGAGGGAAGCAGGGATTCCAAGTCTCATAAAGATCTCCCAAAAATTATGATACTTACTAGCTTTCAGCTCTCATTGCCCCTATCATAGGCATCTTTAGGTGATTAAGGTTAAAGTGATCAAATATGAGGATATGCATTGACAAGTTGTAAATTGAGAATCTCATGTCCCTTGAATATGAGGGCCGCTCCTCATGCTACTCAAGTTTAGTAATTGGTAAGTTCTTGTCATTGTAAGCATATGTGTATCATAGAGAACCGCCAATGGGGTACCCCTTGCCCGATGATACGGAAGAATCCCCATATCAAAATGACAAGGCAAGTAGACAACAAGTATCTCAACAATCTTCTTATTTACCATGGGAATATGGTGTTTTTTTCTCTCTTTCCTCTTTTCATAGTATCTTTTTTTATTTTTCTCTTTTTTCTCAATCTCTATCTCTCTTTTTATAAGAAGAATGCTTCATAGATACTCATTATGGTTACGCTGCAGGTTTCCACCATGTCAGCATGGATTAGACCAGCGGCCCAGGCGTTTCTCTAACACACATGCATAACTCCATGGATTTACAAGCTCCCCTTTCATTTCACACCGACGACATCCATAGACAAAAGAACATGATATCAACTTGGTACAAAGTACTAGTGCAATGTTGAAAGCGTTCCCCATGACAGCATGGTTCTGCTAATTCACAACTTAGAAAGCGCAAGCATATACGCAACATAGGTGAGCACAATGGTTCAAGTTTATTAAGTGCAAGAAAGTGAAGTGTGCCATCAAGTTCGTGAGAGCTTTAATCACTAATTTTCACATAACAAGTTTAATTTGGAAGGTAGACAAAACAAGAATTTACTTGGAATAGCAATAATGCTAATAGGTAGGTATGGTGGACACAAATGGCAAAGGTTTTGGTTTAAGGATTGGATGCATCAGAAGAATTCCCTCTCAGTACAGGTTTTTGGCTAGCAAGGCTGGGTAGCAAGTACAAGAGTTGAAGGAAACAAACAAACATACAAGTGATTAAAACAAACATGCAATCTTCCTTTGAGAAAATCAAGAAAGAAAGATGATGAAATTATTTTCTTTAGAGTACTTCTATCTTTTTCATTCAACCCTCAAAAATAGTGTTGCTACTAACCGAGCCAGGTTTGCCAAAACCAACTAAATTAACTCAATGATCCCAAAGTGATACCAATACTAACGACAAGATCAATCATATAACCACGAATTGAAAACTAATATAAGCTATGCAAAAGAGTGAATGATAGAACTTCTCATTAATATTCCATAACGGTAATTCACACCAAGGGATACATATATAACGAGAGAGGGGACACTTCCATAATGCAAACCATCCTACATAATAACTTCTCTATTCATGATATGACTCTACTAAAAAGGTAAAAAGATAGAAGATAGTGATGTGATACTGCAGCACTCCCCCAAAGCTTGGAACAAACCAAGGGGATGCCAAAATCGATGACGAATTACTCCTTAGGTGGTGGTGGTATCCTCTCAATGAGCTCTCTGATAAGTTTCCCCAAGTCCTCAATCTCGAAGGTGAGATTACGAATCAGCTGTGAGTTTTGCTCAATGCGGCTCATGATCATGTTGGGTTGAGAATTCCAGCTCTTGCTATTCTTTCCCCACTCTTCCTCCTTGAAGTCTTCTTTTCCTGCATGGCTAGAACGAGGAAAATCCCAATTGGAGGGTAATTTCTCCTTGGGCATATTCTGGTATTGATGCTCATGGATAAGGGTATGGAAAGGATTCTTGGCACGTGGAGGAAGTGACCGGGGATCTGAGCGGTGATGAGGAGGCTTCCCTCCAATTGACATAGTCCCGGTAGGGTTTGCCACCACTCCAATGCTTGCAATGGTAGTGCCGGTGTGCTTTACCTCCTATTCACCTTTGCTCTTGATCTCCTTCTCCTGCCCGGGGTCTTGGAGATCTTCCTCCATAGGCTCCTTTCATTTATCCTTGGCGGACACCATTGTGTTTCTAAACCTTCAAAGAGTATGTCCTGGCAGAAACAGATCGAAACAAAAGCACGACAAAAACACGATATATGAACCTTGGGGGATCCGGGGGATTCTATATTACGAAGTTTCAGAACAAAAGGAAGGTACTAGGAGAAAACGGGTCGGAGACGGAGTCCGGGGTGGACTCACCACCTGGTGGCGCGGCCAGGGGAGGGCCCGCGCCACAGGGTGGTGTGAGCCACCCTGGCTCCGTTTCCGTCCCTCTTTCACTTCATAGCTTTCCTTATTGTCTAAAAACTGCAAAAATATAGTTGGATAGTATTTTCGCGGAACTTTTCTTACCAGAACTATTACCTATTTGAAGATGGACTCTGTAGGTCTCTGAATTTGGTATCTAGTAGATTCTTCCGGAGTCACCACTTGAATAACATCAATATCTTCATCTTCATGCACTTATTACTTGAGTCATAAAACCCTTCTCTTCCTTATTACACCATTATCTCCACTTCCTGGAAATTTCTTTCACATAAAACTTCACACAGTTCTCATTAGCAACATTAGTGTAGATGAAGTGATAAAAACTTTTGAGTTCAACTTCAACTGAAAACCATCAAAACATAAGCTGCTGTAGCAACTCCTTTCGAAAACCCAAAAAGAATTCAAAAAGGAAATCGAATAAAGAAGCAAATGCAAGAGTGGCAAAATCTGTCAAAACAAACCAGCAGGTAAAGATCAATTTTTTTCGAAATCTTCTGTTGCTCAAATCAAAAAGTGCAAAACTAACGAAAGTTAAATAACAACCTGGGGCAGAAGAAAAAAAAATTACAGCTTAATCTGACATACAGAGATCTCTCACGAATTTTTACGGTGAAGCACAAAAATCTGTTTCGGGACAACAACTTCCCTAAATATTACTTCTCTCTCATTAGAGGTTGATCTTGACACAAAAACCAAAAAAACGGATAAGGAGCGGTTATTACCGAAGTATTAACTTCCAAGACTCAAAGAAACAAAAACAAACTGAAAGCAAAAACAAATTGGGTTGTCTCCCAGAAAGCTCTTTCTTTATAGCCATTAAGATGAACATGATAATTTTGAAGATGCTCACATAAGAATATGAATTGAGGTGAAAGAGAGCATTAAAAAGAAAAAATACACACATTTAAGTCTAACCCACTTCCTATGCAAGGGAATTTTGTAAACAAACAAGTTGTTGAAACCAGAGGCTACTTGCATAAGAAGGCAAAACAAGTGCAACACAAAAACTTTCAGCATAAAACGAGAAAACTTGATATTATTGAGATACATAAGAATACTTTTCCCTCTCTCATAATAACTTTCAGTATCATGCATAAACTCAACAATATAACTATCACATGGACCATCGTAGCAATGATCACTTATTCTAACAGAAAACACAGGAATACTAGCTCTCATAACACTACTATGTGAAACAATATTAGAGGTATCCTTACAAAGGATAGGGTGTCCCTCTTTCTCATATTTAGTAACAAAGTCTTTCACATTTTCTATTATAGGTTCATCAACCATTTGTTTATCAAGTTCAACAGCTTTATTTGTACTTTCATTAACCATACTAGCTATCATAGAATGTTCCTTAATCTTAACTGGGAAAGACATTTTCTCAATATAAGGTTCGGGTAAAACATGATTAGCAGTATAAACTTCAGTATTTCTTGCAGGAACACTCTTAGCAACATCTTTATAAGGTTCATGATACTTATTCCACTTCTTTTTAGGCACTTCAATGTAGGAAGAAAAAGCCTTAAAATAAGAAGCAATAGCTTGAGAGTCTAGACCATAAGCGTTTTTAATATTTTGAAAGTCATCAGTTCCCATAAAAGATTCAATGCATTCATAGTCATAATTTATACCTGACTTTCTACCTTTGTCATTCTCCCAAGCTTCAGCATTATCTTGAATACGGTCTAGAAGATCCCATTTAGCTTCTTCTTCCATGCGAGTGAATGATCTAGCATAAGAAGCATCCAATAAATCCTTGTCATGTAGAGGGAGTCTTGCATAAAAGTTATTGATAATAATATTGTTGGGGAGCTCATGAATGGGACATTTGAGCATTAGTAACTTCAATCTCCCCCAAGCTTGAGCTGTACTCTCTCCATCAAGAGGCCAAAAGTTGTATATTTGATTCCGATCTTTATGAATCTCACTAGGAGGATAAAACTTTGAATAAAAGAGAGGCACTATTTCCTCCCATTCCAGAGCTTGACCATTCTCCAATAGCTTATACCATTCCTCAGCTCTTCCTTTCACCGATAATGAGAATAACTTCTTCTTAACTTGATCTGTAGTAATACCTGCACACTTGAACAACCCGCATGATTCGTGTATAAAGAGTAGGGTTTTCTATTTTCGTGCCCTCAGGTCCTTAGTTGTACTTAGTTTTCCCCAGCCCCTTAGTTTTTCCTCAAATTTCCCCTCTTGTAGTTTGAAACACTCACAAGTGCTGGAACGGCCGGTAGCCGTCAGGTCAGAGGCCTTGACCGTTAGTCTGACCGGGTGGGGCTGCACAGGGGCAGCTCCTCCCTGACCGTCTCGTGCTGACGGGTAGGGTCAGGAGACACGTCAGAGCAGCCATCCATCTATCGCTGACATGTGGGCCGTTCTATTTCATGATTTTATAGGTGGTGCTGCCAATGACAAATGGGGCCGCTCTATAGGGCTGCCGCAGCCAATGACCAGTGGGGTCGTCTATTTTTCAGGAAAAGACATATATTGCCGCTCTGTGGGGCTGTCGCTGCCAATGACCAGTGGGGTCGTCTATTTTTCAGGAAAAGACATATATTGCCGCTCTGTGGGGCTGCCGCTGCCAATGACCAGTGGGGTCGTCTATTTATTTAGAGAATATCATAGAGAGAAGCAACAAGTTCGCTAATTAATTTTTCTTAAGCTAGACCCATCAGGTGACTATTTTCGCAGCTTAATCTAAAGTGAATTTTATGCTAAACATGGCTGGAACCTAGTGTTGTGTATCTCATTAGTCACCGGAGAACCGCTGGCAGCTCGTTCCCCACCCTCGGACGGAGCAGCCATCGCCGGCGCCTCGTCACGCCGCCGGCTCTGTCCCCCGGCGGCGTCGGACGGACTGCGGCGGTGCACGTCAACCACGGCTCCAGCACTTGTTTCGTCCGCACGCATTGTACCCACCACAGGAAAGTCCGCCGCAAGCAGATCCGCCGCCCACGACGACCGGGATTTGTTCCGCGCACCAATTGGTAGTATAGCTTGGTAAGACCTCCGCTTCTGCCTCCCCCGCCCCCTGATCGATCCGGTTCCCGTAATTTATTGGACTTTGTAGGTGCGAAATAGTCCTCAATGTCTGGTCGTAGCGGGTACACCGGCGAGGGTGGGGATTCGATCATGTCGTGGCCACGTTCTACTTCTCCTACCTCGTCGGAAGTGCAGGTATCTAGCTTCTGCTCTCTGTACTACCGTTGAATTTGAAGTGCCGCCATGGCCTATTGGAGTGATTTCAGTTGTTCTTTTTTCCATTATTGTTACAGTTAGCCAGGCAAGCCGATGATCCATGGTACATTGCATACCAAGATGAATCAACCCAGTGGTGTAGCCAAAGGATGGATTTGGAGGAGAAGGTGGCCAATTTAGGTGATGAATTGGCCCGTAAAAACCTGATGATATTCGAGCTGAAATGTACTGTGGAGGAAGAAAAGAAGAATTCAGAGCTTATTCGCAAGGAGAAGTTGAGAGTTGAGACAGATCTTGCCGTATTTGATCAAGTGGTAGAAAATCTAGAACATGAACTTCAAGTGATGGGAGAGGAGAAAAGTAGATTCATCTGGGCAGTTTTATTAGTTGTCATCCCTGTCCTAGCAGTTATGTGGTTGTGGTAGACGATTTAGATAGTATAGAATTGTTATTCAGTAGATGGCTCTAACCACTGTATTTTGTTGTGGCTCTAACCACTGTATTTTAGCATACAATTTCCTAGTTGTGCTAAGTAATGTGCGCGATAATTTTAGCATGTACCAGCCTCTCGGATCAAATACATATCAATCTTCCCAATCAAGTTGGGATAGAATTCAAATCATACATGCGGATGTACATGGACACATCAATAACGTGGAGAAGCTTTTTTTGAGACGGAGGTAGTAGTTCGAACAATTTTATCCCAATTTGAAATTGAAAAATACAAATTTATCATAATTTATCCCAATTTGCGGCGATGGCTTCAATCGTCTTGGCATCGATTCGCACTCTCGGCACCGGAAGTGAGACATCAACAGGCTCCGACATTGAAGGCTGGATCTGCCGCGTCGAAGCGATGTTGTAGGCGATGGCTTCAATGTTCGTGGCATCGATGACCACTGTCGGCACGGCCACCGTCTTGGTGTCCTTCATCAGCAACGGATCTGAGGAGGGCAACGGAAGTGAGACATCAACAGGCTCCGACATTGAATGCTGGATCTGCGCCGTCGAAGCGATGTTGTAGGCGATGGCTTCAATGATCTTGCCATCGATGACCACTGTCGGCACGGCCGCCGTCTTGGTGTTCTTCATCATCAACAGATCTGAGAAGAGAAACGAAAGTGAGATAGAGAGAGACATTTCAACTATTTCTGAGGGTTAGATCCTCACCGGCACTCTTAGATCCACGCCGCCGCACGGTTAGATCCGCGCCGCCGCACGCACGGTTAGATCCGCGCCGCCGCGACCGCCGGAGTAAGAGAGGAAATAGGAGAGAGGAAGATGCGACTAGAATATGCGACTGCCAGGGTTGGTAGGTATGTGCTATGCTCTTCTCTCCGTATGCGTCCATCGTGGTAGAGAGAGATATACAGGCCGTCCGATCATAAATGATCGAACGGTGCAAGCGTTCGTTGAGCTTTCAACCAACCAAGATCCGTGTGACATAAATCTCGACCAATCAGAGATCAGCCAGTGAGTACAAGTGAGGAAAACTGAGTAGAACTAAGAGGGGGAAAAGTGAGGAAATGTTTATCGGAAGGGCAAAACTGAGTAGGACTGAGTAAAACAAGTGGGCCCGGAGGGGGAAAACTGAGTAACACTAAGTAAAACAGGGGCACCCAAATAATAAAGGGACTAAGGGAAATTGAAGCTTTCGGCATAAAAATTGTAAAATTGTGTTATTTGAACAGTATAGTACATTTTGGCCGACGTGATATTGTTTGCAATTCAAAGATACACAAGTGTGACGAATTTGGACTCATTTGGACAAAGTTTGTAAGCATAGTGGGTATTGGGAGGTGTGTTGAGTAGAAAGCCCTGCATCTTCATAGCTAGTAGCTCATGGACTAGGAAGTGGTTTTGAAGTTTTTGGCATAAAAACTTCATATCTCTATATTTCCTTTTCCATTATTATTTCTCTAGGTTGTAGGTAACATAACAAGACTCCATGGGAAGGTTCCACCATGTTTTGAATTATTTTGAATTAAACCGTAAACCCTAAACCCTAAAACCCTAAAACCCTAAACCCTAGAGAAAATGATAAATGTGGCTTAACACATACATTCAAGGGATCCCTACATTCAAATTGTTCAATACAAAGAGAACCCCAAAACAAATTGTTCATACAAATTCAAATTGTTCAATACAAAGGGATCCCCAATACAAATTGTTCATACAAATTCAAATTGTTCATACAAATTCAAATTAATTGTTCAGAATAAAATCTTTCTCTTGCTCCTGGTGTGATTCGCTGGGGCCACCACCTTACTCCGGGTAACCCTACCAGGGATATTACCGGTGTCTACCTTCCTTTTGCCCTCTTTCTTGTTCTTCTTCTTCTACGAATCTTGTGCTTTTTCTTCTGCAATCTGCTCTTCGAAGTTAGCACTCAGCTGGGCCATATTAAATTCAAGGCACTCTCTATGAATCGGTTCCCTCTCCTCTAGACTCATCGGTTCAAGCAGCTCTCGATCCATCTATTCCCTCTGCTCTCGATCCATCGGTTCAACCAGCTCTAGATCCATCGGTTCAATCAGCTCTCGATCCATCGGTTCAATCTCCTCATGTTGAATTGCTGCTTCAATCTCCTCATGTTGAATTGCTGCTTCAATCTCCTCATGTTGAATTGCTGCTTCAATCTCCTCATGTGGAATTGCTGCTTCATTCTCCTCTGCATTTGCTGCTCCCGCCTGATCTTCCATTCCAAGAGCTGGGTCAACATCATTTTTACAAAGCCTAGCAATGTGTCCAGGGATTCCACAACGTTTGCACTTACGTCTTTGAATCGGTGCACCACCCTCTGCACTAGCTCTGATCCTATTCTTCCTCGGCCTACCTGCTGGTCTAGTCAAAACTGGAGAGTACATTTTGAAGCCTGGATCAAGTGTCATCCATTGGTCTTTTCCCAACAAGGTAGGAACATTCATAGCATATGCATCCCTAAATTTGGCAACAAAGAAATAATCTGACACATACTGATCAACTTCACCTTCTTCACCCCCTATAACACTCATGAAAAACAATGCGTGTATGCAGGGTATCCCACAGATCTGCCATCCCCTACAATGGCATTTCCTATCAACCAAACTCATTGGATACCTCCACTGCCTGTTTTTACTGTTAGTGTAGGTTACCTCAGCCTCCATTCCTTTTCTGACGCATTGCATCTTCAATTGTTTTGCCCTGTCATGCAAAGACTTAATCAAAGATGGGAGCATGAGATGGCCAGCATATTTGGTGGATGCAATTCTTTGACGTAGATCGATCTTTATCATGATCATCTGCCTAATCTTATCAAATATTTGCCACAGCATAAGCCCTTTCAATGACTTGACCTTTGAATTGAAACTCTTCACAAGGTTACTTGTTACATAGTCTACCTTGCAAATTTCATTGAATTGGCTTCTTGACCACACCCTACCATGATGTTCATCCAAGTACTCCTTCACCCCAGGTTTTTGTTTATACAACACATCCAAATGAAACAGATGCTTCCTAGAGTTGCATGTGTATGAAGCTGGCCATAGGTTGTTAGTAAAAACTTTACCCTTGAATTTCTTTGTAAAATTCTGTACCAAGTGTCGCATACATTCCCTATGCTCCACTCCAGGGAATACTGCTTCTACCGCACTCTCCAAACCTTTGCAAGCGTCTGTGTGGATAACAAGTCCTGTTGGATGACCTATAAGGTCGCGCAAATTCTGCAGAAACCAAGTCCAACTTTCCTCTGACCTCCAAAACTCCATAAGCAACAGGGAACATCCAACTGTGTCCATCAACTGCAGTAGCATCAACTAGCTGTCCTTTAAACCTGCCATGAAGAGTTGTTGCATCCACGGCCAAATAAGGCCTGTAACCGTCCAGAAAGCCTTTCCAGCAAGCTTTGAAACAAACAAAAGCCCTTCTAAAACATTCCTTGTGCATTACCTTCCCGCTTTTCAATTTGTAGGGAACTGTATGCTTGTCTATCGCTACAACATTGCTTGGACTAGCCATCTCCACTTCAGCTTTGAAAGTGTAAAGCAACTGAAAGCTTTCATTCCATGGACCATTGATCTTGTCAAGATCCATTTCCTTTGCATAGAACATCCTCATGTAAGGTACTTTTATTTGAAACTTCTCAACCATATTTTTCTGGAGTGCTGTTGGACCAAGTGAAGGAGTTTCTCTCAGCCAATCTAGGATTATATCTGCCAACCACCTAGTCTTCACTAGCTTTGTTTTCACCTCTGGCTCTCCCCCTCGAGGTGGACAAGCATGGACGTGCTCATTCTTCTTTATCTGAAACATAATGATAAGGGATGTCAGTAACAGTTAACAAATATTACACCATGATCTAAAATACACAACTGGTTTGCGTAGTACCTGAACCAAGGTGCTTCTGTGCATTGTGGATGCATGCAGCCTCCACCTACACCTCTTGTATGGGCATTTAACTATGAACCTACCTGGCTCACTTTTAATAACCTCATAATTATTCTTAGAGAGAAGGCAATATGTAGTAATTGCATTACGACACTCCATCATCGTTTGAAATACGGTGCCTTCTGCAAGCTGACGATCCTCCCTGTTCCACTCAATTGTTGGCAAGTCATCACCTTCGTAATCGGCTAAAATGAGGCTGTCATTGTTCTCATTCTTCTCTTCATCATCAGTGTCATCAAATCTGGCACCAAAAGCAATATCTTCCATGTATTGATCCTCCATCTCCTGCTTACTGCATCGATCTACCAATTCAGGAAACATCAACTCATCCTCATCATCTTGAGGAGACTGATCCCTAATCTCTGCATCGTCCTCCACATCGACCGCAGGAACGATCTGGCTACCACTAGCACTGGGGACAGATGGTGCTGCTGTGGACCTACAAGGAGCGCCGCGGCACACACTATTAGCAGAGGCAGCAGCAGTAGAGAGACATGATGCCCGACCACCTGATGATGCCCCAGCACCAGATGATGCCTGGCCCCTGTCCACATGGATACGAATTTTACCGAACCAGCAAGAAGCATTCAAAGCAAAAAGAATTCCCAGATTGTCGTCGGAAATTAGTGGAACAAATCTTTGCTCCGTGCTGTTGAAATATTCGAAATGAACTGCATCGCAAGAGCTCCAGGTGTACTTATCGTAGATGTTAGCTTTCAAATCCCTCAACGAGATGGTGGTTGCAACCACCGCAGGGAAGCAAAACCCATTCTTATAGTGTTTAGAATCACGCGTAAAGCTAGAATCTAGCCTAACCACCAGCCGAAAAGCCAGCGCTGGATCAATCCTATTCGAAAAGCAACACAGTTAGTTGAGCAACAATGATTGGCGCTCAAAAACTGCCTACTGTTAATTCACATAGGCAAACGATGCTTACCCAGATGGAATCCATGCGTTAGATCCCTCCGATTCCCAATCGTCTCCGCGGCTGACGGGAAGAGAAGGCACACCAGACGGATATACAAACTCCGTGACAGGGGTAGATCCAGATCTGGTGGAGGCGGAGCCCTCTCCGCCTCCCGGGGGTGGTGGCGGGGGCGGGGGCGAGGGCGGCTCAGCGGCGGACGACGCCATAAGGTAGGAGGGCAGGACGGCGTGGCGGCGGAGGGGCGGTGTGTGAGCTCCTCCAGTCTCGGGCGGAGGGGAAAGCTTTGGGTGAGCTCCTCCAGTCAACAGTCAACAGAATTCGAAAGCAACGATCAATTCAAAACCACCGTGGCTCCCTAGCCGTCACCAGTAACGGTCAAGGCCTCTGACCAGACGGCAACCCTCCCGTCCGATCGTTTGTGAGGGGTTTCAAACTAGGGGGAGGGGAAAACTGAGGAAAAACTAAGGGGCTGGGGAAAACTGAGTACAACTAAGGGGCTGGGGAAAACTGAGTACAACTAAGGACCTGAGGGCACGAAAATAGAAAACCCATCGGGATGGATAGTTCCATCCCCAACATAGTAGTTATCTATAACACGATCAATAATTCTTGTAGGTATTTTGAAAGCATCATTCTCGGCATGTGGTGGCTTATCTACTACCTTAGCAGTGGTAGTAGCATTACCAAATAAGAAACTCAGCGAATTATCCATAACGAAAATAAAGCAACTAGCAGAAGTAAACAATACCCACAGTAGAAGTTTCATTTTCCAGTTCCACTCTCCAATAGCGCTTCACTCCCCGGCAACGGCACCGGAAAATAGTCTTGATGACCCACAAGTATAGGGGGTGTATCACAGTATTTTTGATAAGTAAGAGTGTCGAACCCAACGAGGAGCAGAAGGTGCTGGCTAGTGGTATGGATCATGAATTCTCTGCAAATACTTAGCAAACGGATTTTTAGGGGTTTTTGATAAAGCAAGCAAACAAAGTACGAGTAAATAAAAGACAGTAGGACTAAATGCAGCAAGTGGCCCAATCCTTTATTCAGCAAAGGACAAGTCGGTTATATTACTTAAGATGACCAAACGTTCTCGAGGACACATGGGAAGACTGTCAAGTGCTTTCGCTTCATATAGTTGATTAATCTTCTTTAGCTTGCTAAGTGGTGTGTGGGTGAACCTGTGCTAATGTACCGACCTTCCTAGGACTAATACATACTTGTGATTATACCCCTTGCAAACATCCGTAAGTAGAAGAAAGTAATTAAGGTAGAAACCTAACAACATCTTTAAACTCTAAGACCCTTACATCCCTTGTGCAATGGTTTCCTAACGGGGGTTCAAGTTTCTATCACTCCGACAACCCCTATGATTAGTAGCCAAATACACAATGCATTCCCCTAGGCCCATATAGGTGAAGTGTCATGTAGTCGACGTTCACATGACACCACTAGAAGAAGTACACCACAACTTAAATATCAAACTATTGAATCTTTCTCAACACAACTCCACTACTAACAACATGACTTCTCCCATGTCCTCAAGAACAAAACGAACTACTCACAAGACATCATATGGATCATGATCAGAGATGGAATAATGATGTATAACAATTTGAACATAAACAATAATTCAATGGTTCACTCAATAGCATCAACTACAAAGAGTAATCAACACCGGGAAATTTTCCCCTATGAACTAATGCAAGATTCAACCCAATTGTTACAACAATATGGAGATGGTGATGAGGGTGCTGATGGTGATCATGGTGGTGGTGATGATGATGATGATCCCGATGAAGTCCAGCTTGATGGTGGTGTTGATGGCGATGATCTCCCCTCTCCGGGAAGAAATTCCCCCGACAGAAATCTGTCTGCCGGAGAGATCTTTCTCTCTCGGTGTTTTCCGCCCCGCAGAGGCGGCGGAATCTTTCTGTGGTCGCTCCCCGAGTCTTAGGGTTTCGAGAGGATAATATACGCCAGAGGGGAGTGCTAGGGGTGGACCAGGGCGGCCACACCACCTGGTGGTGCAGCCTGGGCTGGCCCGAGCTAGGGGGTGGTGTGGGCCCCCTATGGCCCATCTCCAGCCCCCCTTCTGGCTTCCTTCGTCTTCTGGAAAAATAGGATTTTCTGTATATTTTCGCAGATTTTCTGATCTTCGCGAATTTTGCCTCCAAACTGCACCTTTTCCATCAGAATCCTGACTGCAGCGGTCCATGCTCCAAAAGTTATCAACCATGCAAAAACAGATGCAATAACATATGTATCACCTCTAAATACGAAATATATCAATGAATAATAGTGAATTATGACATAGAATAGTGATGTAAAATGGACGTATCAATAATCCAAACGTTTCAAGTGAGGAAGCCCTATTCAAAACCTATTTGAGGAAACCCTAGTGGAAATGAAGTGAGGGAGGGAAGGCCTACCGGAGATGCGGCTTGGCTCCGACGTCGGCTTGGCTCCGATGGCTGCTTGGCTACGATGGCGGGTACGGGAGACGGTGATGGGGAAAAAGTACGGGAGACAGTGGGTACGGAAGACTGCGATGGGCACAACGTTGCTTATACCTATGGCCGTTTTTCAAACAAACACCTAGATAAAAATAACTAACAAAAGGCGCTCCTCCCACCTATAGCCTTTTAACAAACCCCCATCCTCTCCATGATAACCTCACTCCTATCCACAGAAACCTTGCTCCTATCTGCTCACCCGCCGCACTTCGCGATTGGCTCCGACCACCCGCCGCACTTCATGATTGCACCGCACCCGCCGACGACTTCCGGCCCAAGCACTTCTCCATCGCTGCTGACTTCTGGCCTGGCTACTCATCGTCTCCAAGCACTCCCCCATCGCTGATGACTTCTGGCCTGGCTACTCACCGTCTCCAAGCACTCCCCCATCGCCGAAGACTTCCGACCCAGCTACTCCCTGTCTCCGAGCACTCCACCATCGCCGGCTACTTTCGGACGAGTCGCCACGACTTTCGGAGTATGGATCTACGCAGATCTAAGTTGATCCGTCCTCTAGTACTTGGTTTAACACCGCTGCCTTCCTCTCCAAGTAATTTTCCCCTAAAACCTATCCTCTGTCAAATTTTAGAGTACTTGCATGCTACTGTTGTGTTTGCTCCTGTGATTTAACTAAAGTTTAATTTGATTCATTGCCTAGGAATTACTTGCTGATTGGTAACCTACAAACTGATTTTCTAGTGAAATTTGTTTGTAAACATGAACAAGAGTTGTATTAATGCTCCTAGGTCCACTATGCAGTTTGAAGAAGGGGTTAATTGTTTCATATATTTTGCATATGAAAAAGGAGGAATGAGAGACAGTTTGCTTTGCCCTTGCATACAATGTCTAAACATACATTGGTTAAATCCTACCAATGTTGGGGATCATTTAATATGTCATGGCTTCATGTCAGGTTATAAGACTTGGGTTTTCCATGGGGAGGATATGTCTGGAAATGATAATGAGGTAGAACAGGAATATGCTGACAGTGATGAAATGGACAACATGTTGTTAGAAGGTTATGGCATGTATGACACTGCTAGTGTAGGATTATATGAAGATGAAGTAGATGAAGATGACATTGAATATGAGTTAGAATTTGATGCTAAAACTTACACCAGGTTAGTACAAGATGACAGCAAGGAGTTATAACCTGGTTGTAAGAAATTTCCAAAGCTTCAATTTCTAGTGAAATTGTTGAATATTAAGAATGTATGGGGAGTGCCAAATTTATGCTTTGATGCCCTACTATCATTAATTAAGGATGCACTCCCTGAAGGACAAAACCTTTCCAAAAACTTTCGTGCGACAAGGAAATACATCAAAGATGTTGGATTAGGCTATGAGTGTATTCATACATGCAAATATGACTGCACCATGTTCAGAGGAGTACATTTAGATGCAAATGAATGTCCTGTATGCAATACTAGCAGATGGAAAAGTGTGAAGACTGGAGCTGATGGGAAAAGAGTTTACAAGACTTCTCATAAGGTGATAAGGCATTTCAAGTTGAAGCATATAGTTAGAAGGTTGTTTATCTCTTCAAAAACATCAACAGACATGTCTTGGCATAGAAAAGGAAGAACTAAAGATGGTCTGATGATACATCCAACAGATTCACCTTATTGGAAATCATTTGATCTGCAACTGTCGTGGTGGTGTCACGGCAGATGCCATGGATAGGCTAAAGGTGGGGCCAATATGCACTAGAGGAATCCAGGGAGGGATAGTGTGGTGATTCCACACATAGATGCTTTGTATTCTCCAAGCTCACTGAGTTTAAAAATGCTCCTTGAGCTGTGCTGGGGAGAGGAGGAGGAAGAAGCTCTCTTACTCTCACCACTACTTTCACCCTATGATCAGTCTACTTGCCTGATGGCTCAATGCACGGCGCCTAGAAAAATGCTTGATGGCGGTGCTGATGTAGAGCTCGTTGGGAACCCCAAGAGGAAGGTATGATGAGCACAACAACAAGTTTCCCTTAGTTATGAAACCAAGGTTTAATCGAACTAGTAGGAGCAAGGAAACACCCCAAAGGTGTTACTAGCTGAGCTTTAGCAGGGCGCACTACCGGTGCTAGTAGCAACGTGGAGACCTGCACAACACAACCACAAAACTTTGTCCCCAACTTGCGATGAGGTTGTCAATCTCACCATGTTTTGTAGGAAACAAAGGATTAAACGTATCAAATGGAAAGAAGTAAAAGTTTGCAGAAAGTACCACAAAGCAGTAAACAGTTTCTAGATTGTATGTAAAGAAAAGGACCGGGATCCATAGTTCACTATAGGTGGCTCTCCTTAGATAGATAAGATGCTGGGTGAACAAATTACAGCGGGCCAATTGACAAACACTGAGAAAGCAATACATGCATATACTAATCATCTTGACTCCTTTGAGACTTGATTGGGCATTACAACATAATACATAGACCGCCATCCAACTACATCTATGACTAATAATCCACCTTCAGGTTATCATCCGAACCCCCTCCAGTATTAAGTTGCAAGCAACAGATTATTGCTTTACAAACTGCATGTAAAGTAAACAATACGATTGTTCTATGAACAAAGGATTGTTGTTTGCTCCCTAGTAGCAACAACACATATAGTACCTTAGAGATTTCTGTCACTTCCCCAGATTACCAGAGGCATGAACCCACTATCGAGCATAAATACTAACTCTTGGAGTTGCTAGCATCTACTTGGCCACGATAGCTACTAACAACGGAAAACATGCAAGATCACGAATAACAAAGACATGATAGAATCAATAATCAATCTGAAATAGCATCTCAATATCCATCGGATCTCCGCAAACACAACATGCAGAATTACAAATAGATGATCTTGATCATGAACGGAGCTCATAAGATCTAAACATGAAAGCGCAAAGGAGGAGAACCAGCCATCTAGCTACTACATGGATCCGTAGTCCAAGGATGAACTACTCACGCATCACACCGGAGGCTTGCATGATGATGAAGAAGGCCTCCAGGGTGAATTCCCCTCTCCGGCAGGGTGCCGGGGAGAGTTTCAGATCCCTCCCGATCTAGGGATGGAGATGACGGCGGCTACAGACTCTTTCGTGGATTTTTGATTGGGTACTTAGGGTTTTCGTCCCGAGGGCATCTTATAGTCGGAAAGGGAGGCCCAGGGGGTGCCTGGGCTGGCCACACCACCCCCTGGCGCGGGCCAGGCCTGGCCGCGTGGCCAGGTGGTGTGCCCGCCCTCTGGCCCCTCTCCGTCTCGTATTCTGGCACTTGATGACTTCCGAAAAAATAGGCACTTTGGCTTTTGTCCCGTCCAATTCCGAGAATATTCATTTTCTGACTTTCCTGGAACCAAAAACAGCAGAAAACAGGCACCTGGCACTGTGGCTCTTGTTAATAGGTTAGTCCAAGAAATCATATGAAAAGTACTCCAAAGTTGGAACAAAACACAAGAAAGTGGATAAAACCAAGCATGGAACATCAAAAATTATAGATACATTTGCAATGTATCATTGCCCGCGAGCCCCTTCTACATAGATCCTAGCGCTCCTTATAAAGGGGAGGCTAGGCTACCTGTTAGGGCATACGTGGAGGCATATTCCTAGGAATATGCCTCTTCCAAAATAACAAACCGACCGGGTCACCTTTTCCCTTCGTAAGCCATGCAGAGGCTACGTAACCCTCTGCGGCGCCAGCGTCAGCCGACATAGGCTACGTCAGCTTTGTCGGCCACGCCCCGCTGGTCCTTCCCTCTGTTTGCTTCGCTCATGCTCCTGCGCACAGAGCCCACCTTTTGACCAGCGGGATACCTTCCTTCTCTTGCAAGCCTGATATAACCCGACTCATGCCTGGTTAATCCGGCCCCGTGGGTACCTGCAGACAAGTTACAAAGAGTCTGCCAACATACGATATACGTCGGCTGGGACGCGGTGAGGCGAACATCCTCCAGGCCGGGTTACTCCATAATCGGCCAGCTTTCGCTTTGACCATGCCATACCTCGGCTAACTCGGCCTCTATACCCCGGCGTGACCCTACCCGGGGGTATCCCCCCAACATTAGTCCCCGAAGCTGGTGTGGTTTTAGCAACTTCAGCTGGTAAGGCCACGTCAGGTTCAATTTACCAAGCTTTTTGTTGCCCTTTCCGAGTTACCCAGTGGTTCAGATCTCGTGGCCCAGCTTTTCCCTTGGTATGTTCTGAGTTATTACTCGCTGGCCGGGTTACTCTTCAGTTTTCTATGTTATCCTTCCTTCTCTCGTACACTTCCCCACGTCCTACGTGGAGGGTAATCATCATTTTGCCTTATTTTAAGGGCATGCCCCAGTTACTGTGCCGCGTCAGTTACTGCACTCATCATTAGGGGTTACTGCCGCAAACGCCACGTCGTGGCTGTCTCCTCGTTAGCTGCATCACCACGTCCTGTCGTGGGATCCCCTGCTCCTTGTGGCCCTTCCTCTGGCTTGCTTCTGATTGGCTGACCCGGTAGATACACGGCCACACCGTGTGGCTTCGATGCACTTCTCGATCCCACCATCCTTTGCCAGGGCATGGTTAAATAGGGGAGAGGGCGCACCCTTTGGTTGTTTTCCCCCTTTCTCGTGCCCCTCTGCCCATCTGTTCCTTCTTCTTCCTTGCGACAGCCGCCGCCACCACCGCTTCTGCTTATCACTGCCACCGCTGCACCATGCTTCTTCGCATTAGCCTCGCTGCCGCTCCCGCGCTGCTTCAACGCCACGGGGCCGTGCCAATCTAAACCACTGCCCCACCTCCGATTGGGCCGGTGAGGACAACGACTTGGAGATGTTAGAGGAGGAGCTTGCCATCGTCGAGGAAGAGGAGATGGAGGAGGAAGGTGAGGCTCAGGAGCATGGTGCCTGGGCCGGCTTGTGGGTGTGCCAAGATGATCTCGATTGGCTCTACCGCACCCGCCGCATCCCCGAAGGCGTAATTTCCCGCCTTGCCTCCGAGGAAATCGCTCCCTCACCCAATCCGGGTGAGTTCGTCGTCTTCCTCTCCCACTTCCAGTGCGGCTTCGGCCTGCCAGTGAGTGATTTCTTTCATGATCTTACCAACACATACGAGCTCCAACCTCATCATCTTTCGGCGAAGGCCATTACTTCCCTCTCCTCCTTCGCATCCGCCGTAGAAGGGTACCTCGGCTTGTGGCCTACTAAGGAGCTTTGGATCCGATTCTTCGGTCTTCGAAAGAATGTTATCCTGGATAAGACAGCTGCCCCTGCTGACAAGTTGCTCACCTAGTGCGGTGCTGCTTCCATCTCTCCCCGCAAGAATTCCGTCTTTCCCCGGGTTACCGGCCTCGAGTCCTGCAAGGGCTGGGCCTGGACCTTCTTTTACGTGAGGAACATCTCGGATGAAGATCTGATCCGGCTGCGCCCCTTCGCGATGGCCCCCCCTAATCCGGCTCTGTGGAACCGGGTTCCCAAGAAGCCAACTGCCTTGGCGAATCAGGTTAATAAGTGGTTCAAGGAACTGGAGGAGCTGGGGCTGCGCAACGAGGATGTGATGATCACATTCGTCCGCAGTTGGATTTCCCCCTGCAGAAGCACACACACAAACTCTGCCATATGAGCTGGCGACTTGATCCCAACCGGACCTCCTCCTTCAAGTTGAACAACACCGAGATCTTCCGCCGGGTTAAGGCTATCTTCACAACCGATAAAGACGTCAACGCGGATTGGGAGTGGGGGTTGGAGCACTACTGCCGGGACAAGCCTCCTCCCGCGGTAAATTTTATTACCCAATCCATCTCCGAGTTACACCCTATGTCGGAGCATGTTGTTTATTTGATCCCCTTGCTTTTCCCCTTTAGTTGTTTCTCCAGCAGACCATTGAATCTGGCACCGAGCCTTCCCTCAAATGGGGAAAGGATCGGCTTGTCTCTGACGAGGAGGAGCCAGATCAGGAAATGTTCTTGCCTGCCCCGGACGTATCCAAGTGAACCTCTGGTAACTTCTTTTCCTTAAGGGGTTGGCCTGATGATGAGGATGATTCCGATATTGAGGTGTTGGAGGTATTTGACCCGGTGCCCATTTCTTACGCATTTCCGGGTTCAGCTAATCTGGCTGGGCAGATCCACGAGGATCCTCCTCTTGCTACGGGTGAGCCGGTCCCAGCCATGTGTAACTACCTCGGTGAATTACGCTCTTAGTTAATGCCTGGATGAACGAAAGTGGTTAAAATAGTACGGTGGGGCCCAGGGCCACTCACGGTAGACCTTTCGACCGTCCTAACCACTTTCAGATAATGGGACAAGAACGAGCGGCGTAATCGGCAGGCGAAGGGATCAACTACATACACAAGTGAGTATGTATGCAAGCCACATACAACAGTACATCAGAGCCATTCCATCTAAAAGAAATAGAAATATTGCAACGCCATACGGCAAGATCCAAATGTCCTAGATAGATATAGTAATTTAGGATAGCTCCTCATACATCACACATCAGAGTATCAGGCGGAAGCGGAAAACAAGATCCGAGTACGGATAAGAAGCAAATTGGCATAAGATGCCCCATAAATAAACACATCCCGCCCACAGATCACACGGATCCCCGTTCCTGGATTCTCTACACCGAATGATCGTTGCCAACATCATCTGTCTCTTCCACCCAGTATCCATCTTGCGGGTACACCTGTTCATCTGAATCAAACAATTTATCGTGTGAGACCCTAGGGGTACTCAGCAAGTCTTAATGCCACTAAAGGGGACACAACCTGGGGTGACGCAATTGCAGCAAAAGATAATACCTAACAATTCTATAGAGACTCGCTAACCTTCCGCCTAACCAATGATAGACGGAAGTCCGTGAATTAAGTACGACAGTTATAACAGTATATTTAACAGATCCATCCTCCTCCTCGCTTACCAACGAGGAAGCGGACGAACAACCCCATCATCCGTTGGCAGTTTTATTAACCATTCCATGAGTATTGCACTATTTACTAGTCAAGTACTTAGTCAATTTAAAGACGGTACTTTAGTTATACTTGTCTATGATCGAGAAACTGTGCTCCAAGTCGTCCATAACCGCGGACACGGCTTTCAGAAAGATTTACCCTGCAGGGGTGCACGAATAGCAACACACACTCGATCAACCTCGGAAAAACCAAATCAAAACCCAACGAGGCATTCACGACAAAGCAATCACAGGATTCACAAATATTTCAGGGGGCCACCCCATTAAGCTACCCGCCACGAAGTTGGCCGACTCCGAGACGGACCCAAGGTTTGTGTGGACGGCGGTAAATGACTGGGAACCCGAAAATGAGACTGGGCTTGTCGATACAGCGAAAACGTGTCACGATCCAAAACAGTATAGGTGCTCCTCGCACAATCTTAAATAAAACAGTAACATGGCATAAGTACAGGATAGTAATAAAACCCCAAACTAATTGTGGCCCCAAGAAATAAGAAGGAATCAAGCCCCGGCTCAGGGGGGTCCATAAGGCCTCCCGGATGTGGATAGTGCGAATAAACAAGGAACATGAATCAAGTACTCGGGGTCCTACGGGACACAAGTGAGCATGAAAAACCAAATAGCAGATATTGCTCACCGGCGCCTCTTTCATTAGTTATCCCATTACTACTCAGGTTATGTTGTTTAGGTACCTCATTATCCATCAGACACTCACATACCCTACTCATGCTTTTCTACGACTCGCATGGCTCAAACAACTCCTGTAGTAATGGCTCGTGGGACCGGAACAGGCTTAATGTGGTGTAAAGTAAAGGCTATGCAGTACTTGGGATTCAATTTAATGCAATCGCGACTCAATGATGCAAGAATAAGATAGAGGCAATAGGTACTGTATGTATGCAAGCATGTGGTAGTGCTTGCCTGGCAGCTCAGTTGAAGCGAGAGATGGATCTGGGTAATACTCCTGTGATTCCTGGTAATTCTCCTGCTGGGCGTCTATTCGAAGAAGAACCAAACAAACAAGGGCCAACATAAATAAAGTGCACAAGCATATGAATTAAAATGCAACAAGCAACCAAGCATGCCATGATGAATGATGCACAATTACATGGCATTAAAGTAGCATGGCAAAGGTGAAGTGCGGATACAAGAAATAAACATTTTATTATTCATTTAACCAAGTTTTATTGCCATAAACAGTTCAGATTTTAAATGACAACATGATGCATGCTTCAATTCAGAACAAGGACTGCATAGATAGAACGGGCTCGTCGCGCTGATCGATTTAGATATAGTATTTGCCAAATTTGGAATTATACAACAAAAGTTATTAAATAATTAAGGAAAAGGGCACTTTCTTGTAATTTTAATCATCTCGAAATTTAAAGTGTTCCAAAACATATTTTGAAGGGCATATTTGAATTCCTCACATTTTTCTGATTCCAAAACATATATTATTTGTATTATTTGGATTTGTATTTTAGAAATTATTTGAATCTGAAAAGAATTTGAATTTAAATAAATTTGAAAAGATTTGAATAAAAACAGACACAGGAAATACTTTTGTTACTCAGGCAATTCTACACACAGACACTGACAGGTGGGGACAAGGCAGACTGGGGCCACGCGTGCGCGAGAAAACGTGTTGCACCGGGCAGAGGCTAGCCCAGGCACTGACAAGCGGGCCCGACGGCGAAGCTGGCCCCACGAGTCAACGAGGGGCGTGGGTGAGTCTATCGCGCCGCGGGGACGGAGCGCGGGTTGAAAGCCGGGTCTGCTGGGGGGTTTCCTGCAAATTTCCAGGCGGCTGACAGGTGGGGACACTAGGGCTGCTGGGGACCTGGGCGTGATCGCCAAATAGCGTGGGGGTCCTATTTGCAAAAAGGTCGCGCGGCGCTGTCTGAAACTGGCGCTGACTCTCTGAACTTTGACGACGACTGACGACGGTGTAGTCTGTGGGCGAAGGTGGCGTCGCGTCCGCGGCGGGAGAGCTCTGGCCGCCAAAACGAAAGTTGTAGAGGGGGGCTTCGGCTACGGATTTTGTTTAGGGAGGGTCGGCGGAGGCGGGCTGTGCTGGCCGTGGCACGCCGGCGAACAGAGGGGAAAACACGGCCTCGGTCTACACTACGGCTGAGCACCTTGCCGGCGGGGACCAAATACTGGCGGCGCTAGGCACGCAGAGGGGGAAAAATAGCGGAAGGGGCGAGGGGTGAGCTCACCTCGTCCGATTCCCGCGGAAATCGGAGACAGGGACGGTCGGAGCGGAGGGGAATGGCGGAGCTGCTGCGGGGGTGTACTGCTCGTCGGCGAGGGGCCGGCTACGGCGAGCTTGGCGACTTCCAGCGGCCGAGGTCGAGTCCACGGTCCGCGGCGATGCTTCCCGGTGTGTCCCCGGTCACCGACGAGGACGGAAGTGACGTCGCGGCGCACGGTCTGGCGGCGGCACACGGGGAAGAGGGAGAGGGAGCGGAGCAGAGCTAGGGTTAGGGAAAAGGAGGGCGGCTCGGCGCGAGGATAAGGAGGAGGCTGGCGGGCGGGCGGCGTGGCTGACGCGGCAGACGGCCACCTGCCCGAGGCTGCTTTCCGTCAGCGGCTGCGAGAGAGAGGGAGGGCGACGGCGTTAGGCAGATGGGGAAGAGGAGCAGGACGGGGCGAAACGGTACGGGCTGGGGAGGTGGGCCGAGAGATGGGCCGCGATGGCGAGGCCACTGGTGGGCTGCTGGCTGCGCTGCAGGTAAGGTTCTCTTCCCCTTCTTTTATTTCTTTTTGTTTTATTAACTGATTTGATTTATATTTTTGATTTGTTTCAGATTTAAACCAGCTCAAGAATTTATCTTTTTTGGAGTTTTTTGAAAATTGGAATAATGGAACAGGGCTGGCTAGGGAGGGGAGGAAAGGCTTGGATTTAGGCTAAGATGAGGTGGAGGAAAAATAATGATGAAAAAGAGAAAAGAAGAGTTATGGGAAGAAACATTCATATAATCACAATGGAAAAAATAAAAGAACAAGGTCCTGATGAGAGTATGGGGATGGTGGAATGTAAGGAGATGATCCACAAAAAAAAGATCCAATGAAACAAAAGGAAAACCAAAGAGATAAGGGTGGGAGGAAGGTTGCATGGCCCATGCAAATAATAATGCCATGATATATTTTGTGAAAACAATAATATTATGATGGCATTGATCTTATGCATTTCCAAGAAGTGGACCAAAGTCAAGCAAAGAAATTTAATGGATTAGATCCACCCTATTGCCCATGAGCTAGAGAAAATCCAAAATAAAGACAACAAGCTCATGGTCTAGTAGGATGGTGGAATTATAAAGTGGTGGGAGAGAAAGGTGTTGAAATGGAAATAAAAGATATGCCCCCAACTCAACTTGGGCATTAAGCAATATATCAAAAGCCAAATACAATATCAAGAGGCAAATACAATTATTAATGCATGTGAGAGAAAAAACAAAAGAAAAAGAGTTTTATATGATGCTCAAATGCAAGGTGGCATGATGACATGAGCATGATATCATTATGATGCAACAATAATATATATGAAGTAGCCATGAACTTACTAGGACAAGTAGCATTACAATTGTTAGACAATTGGGGTGCTACAACTCTCCCCCACTAAACAGGAATCTCGCCCCGAGATTCTAGGAAGAAGAAGACTCAAAGAGGGTAGGATACTTGGCACGGAGCTCATCTTCACGTTCCCAGGTGGCTTCATCAACGGAATGGTGCGACCACTGCACCTTGCAGAACTTGATGGACTTGTTGCGAGTCCTTCTTTCTGCGACTTCAAGATTTTTTGTGGGGTGTTCTTGATAAGACAGATCTTCTTGGAGATTGATGAGTTCATGGTCCACGGTCCTGCCGGGATCCTTGAAGCACTTCTTGAGTTGAGAGATGTGAAAAACATCATGGACTTTGAGTTGTTCAGGGAGCTCAAGAGCATAAGCAACTTCTCCTCTTCTTCCACGAATTTTGAAGGGACCGATGTATCTAGGAGCCAGCTTTCCTTTGATACCAAAGCGATGCGTGCCTCTCATGGGAGTGACACGAAGATAAACGAGATCACCAGGGACATACTCCATGTCCGTGTGCTTTCTGTCATAATTGCTCTTCTGACGACTTTGAGCAATCTTCAGATTTTCAAGAATGATATGAACTTTCTCCTCCGCTTGAGTTACAATGTCGGGACCAAACAATATTCTTTCACCTGCGCCCGACCAACCAATCGGAGTTCTGCATTTGCGACCATAGAGAGCCTCAAATGGTGCCATCTTTAGACTTTTCTGGAAACTGTTGTTGTAAGAGAATTCAGCATAAGGAAGACATTCTTCCAACTTCATGCCGAAAGAGATAACGCAAGCACGGAGCATATCTTCTAGAATCTGATTGATCCTTTCAACTTGTCCTTGCGACTGAGGGTGGTAAGCTGTGTTGAAGTTTAACTTTGTTCCCAAAGCATTTTGGAAACTTCCCCAGAACTTGGAAGTGAAGATGCTTCCACGGTCTGAGCTGATCTCAAGAGGAACTCCATACAGAGAGACAATTCTGTTGATATAGAGCTCCACCAACTGAATTGCAGAAATTGTTTCCTTGACTGGAAAGAAGTGAGCTACTTTAGAAAGCCTGTCAATGACAACAAAGATTGCATTGTTGCCCTTCTGCGACCTTGGAAAACCAGTGATGAAGTCCATCTCTACTTTCTCCCATTTCCATTCCGGAGGCTTCAATGGCTGTAGAAGATCGGAAGGTTTCTGATGGACAGCTTTAACTCTGCGACAAACATCACACTCCGAGACATACTTGGCACAATATCGTTTCAAACCAGGCCACCAATATTGTGTTTTCAAGTCCATGTACATCTTAGTGCTTCCAGGGTGGATAGAAAGAACAGAATCATGCGCCTCCTTGAGAACTTGCTCTCTTAAACCCGGGTAGTTCGGAACAAACATCCGGTGTTCAAAGAAAAGAGTGCCTTGGTCATCTACGTGAAAAGACTCATACTTCGGAAGTTGAATGTTGGAGATGATCTTTTTAGTGTAAGGATCCCCAAGCTGAATGGAACGGACCTTTTCTTCCAAGAGAGGTGTTGCTAGAAGGTTCAGAAGATAACCTTGATCCACAATTCCAAGGTTGAGCTTGCGGAATTCCTCGCACAAGAGAGGCTGTTGTTCTTCCACCATGAGGTTGTTGACATAAGCTTTTCGGCTGAGAGCATCTGCCATGACATTGGCTTTGCCCGGGGTGTTGTTGATGGTCAAATCGAAATCATTGATTGTTTCAATCCACCTCCTCTAACGAAGGTTGAGATCAGGCTGTGTGAAGATATACTTCAGACTCTTGTGATCAGAAAAGATCTCACAACGGTTGCCAAGCAAGTAATGCCTCCATACTTTCAAAGCAAAGACAACTGCTGCGAGTTCGAGGTCATGTGTAGGATAGTTGATCTCATGCGTCTTCAACTGTCGAGAGGCATAAGCAACAACTTGCTTTTCTTGCATAAGGACCGCACCCAATCCTTGCAATGAAGCATCACAGAAAATCTGGAAAGGCTTTGATGTATCTGGGGGAACCAAGACTGGTGTGGAAGTGAGCTTCTCTTTGAGTGTTTCAAAGCTTGCTTGACATGCAGGAGTCCAAAGGTATTTCTTGCCTTTCTTGAGGAGATCGGTAAGAGGCTTCGCAATCTTTGAGAAATTTTGAACGAAGCGACGACAGTAACTGGCCAAGCCAAGGAAACTCCGGACTTCTTTGACATTTATGGGTGGAAGCCAGTCCATAATTGTCTTAATAGTTTCTGGGTTGACGGCGATGCCCTTGGCAGAGATGACGTGACCAAGGTAGGTGACTTGAGGCAGCCAAAACTCACACTTGGAGAACTTTGCATACAGGCGGTTCTCACGAAGCTTGTTTAGGACACATCGAAGGTGTTCTTCATGTTCTTCTTTTGACTTAGAATAGACTAGAATGTCATCCAGATAGACCACAACGAACTTATCAAGATACTCCATGAAAACCGACTTCATAAGCCTCGAGAAGGTGGCAGGTGCATTGGTGAGACCGAAAGACATGACCGTGTACTCATACAGGCCATAGCGAGTGGTGAAAGCTGTTTTGGGAACATCTTCCTTACGAATCTTGATTTGATGATAACCACTTCTCAAATCAAGCTTAGAGAATACCACAGCTCCAGCTAGCTGATCGAAGAGATCATTAATCCGCGGAAGGGGATATTTATTCTTGATTGTTTTAGCATTGAGTGCCCGATAGTCAACACAAAGTCTATCAGTCTTGTCTCGCTTCTTCACAAAGATGGTTGGACTACCCCAAGAAGAAGTACTGTGCTGAATGAAACCCAACTTCTCTTGTTCATCCAACTGACGCTTAAGTTCAGCCAACTCAGCAGGACCCATTTTATAAGGCCGCTTGGAGATAGGAGCGGTACCAGGTTCAAGTTCAATGACAAATTCAACCTCACGATCCGGAGGCATACCTGGCAACTCTTCAGGAAAGACATCTGGAAACTCACAAACTACAGGAACACTCTGAATACCTTCCATAGCATCATCATTCAGAGCTGCCAAAGAATAAAGCTGAATTGCAGGAGTCAGACTTGGGGAATAGACTATATGGCCTTCAGGAATTTTCAGAGAAACCGAACGTTCAGCACAATCAATCACAGCTGCATTTGCTGTCAACCAATCCATGCCCAAGATAACATCAATATCAGAATTGCCCAGAATAATTAAGGACGCCGGAAACGAAGAACCACCAATCTCAATTTGATTGCCATGGCTGATATGAGCAGCCCTCATGTTTGACCCAGGAGATTGTACCACAAGACGGTGTAATAAAGGAACCATAGCCAGATCTTGCTCATGAGCAAACTTGTGAGAAACAAAAGAATGTGAAGCACCAGAATCAAACAAAACTCGTGCAGGAACTGAGTTAACAGGAAGCATACCCATGACAACTCCAGGAGAATGCTCAGCTTGAGCGGCGTTGACACAGTTAGCACGAGCAACCGTAGACCCAGGCTTAGTGTTGATGTTGAGAGCCCGAGGTGGAGGTGCACGAATCATAGGAGCACTTGCCGCAGGTCTTGGAGGTGGTGGTGGAAGAGCTTTGTTGTTCATTGGACAATTCCACTGCTGATGGCCAGTGTTTCCACAAGTATAGCAAGCACCAGGTGGACGTGGAGCAACGTAGCCAGGGACTCCGCCAGGCGCTCCAGGGTAGTTGTGGTTGTAGCCCCTGGGAGCCGCAGTGAAGGAGTTTGGTGGCCTTGGTGCGTAGCTTGAAGGTCTTGGTGGAGCAGGGAGCGACGGTGGGGTGTTAGGAACCCAGACACGACGCTTAGAAGGAGCTGTCATAGCAGAAGAGCTTGCTGAATCATGGCTGTGTTTCTTTGACTCCTCAAACACTTGCCTACTTGCTTCCTCCTGCAGAGCTGTGTGCTGAAGTTCCAGGAAAGATGCTGGCCTTGCATGAGTGATTGCATATTTGATGGAAGCATTGAGGCCTTGCCGAAACCTCTTTTGCTTCTTCTTGTCATCAGAGATCTCATCGCCACCATAACGAGAAAGGTTCATGAAGTTTCTGATGTAGGTGTTGACATTGTCAGTGCCCTGCTTGAGGTTGAGAAACACTTCCTTCATCCTTTCCATGACAATTTCTGACAGATATTGCTCTTTGAAAGCAGAAGTGAACCGCTCCCAAGTAGGCTGAAAACCAGACAGATCTGCCTTGAGGTAATTTTCCCACCAGAGAGCTGCATCTCCCTTCAGAAGGTGAGTAGCACACTTGACCCATTCTTGCTCGGGAACATCCGCAGTCATCAGCAACCTTGACACTTCACAAAGCCAATCATCCGCATCAAGTGGCTGATCAGACACTTCGAATTGCCGTGGGTTGAACTTGAGAAAACTCTTGATGTCTCCTCGCTTGGGAGGTGGAGGTAGCGGAGCAAACTCATTCCTCCTCACACTTTCCTCGAAGCGCTGCTGGTTCTGCTGCATAGTGCCCAAAGCATTTGCAATACTTGCCAAAGCAGCCCCGAGTTCAGGTGGTATATCCTCCTCAGAACGGCGTGGTGGTGCCATCCTGTGATTGATATAAAACACAAGTGAGTACTATAATGGAGAATGATAATAATCCAAAATAGTACCAAAATGGAATTAATCAAGATTAAAGAATGCAATTCACTGAGGTGATATTACAATATCAACAAAGTTCAAGGCAACTAGAAGATATTAAGCATAACACACACGACTGAACAAGGAGTGTGGTACACAACTAACAAAGAAAAAATTTCCGCAAATTTTGGCATTAAAATACCATTATATGCGCAAAACCACTGAACGAATCAAGATTAGTAACTCTACTAGTTCAATATACAAAAGCAAATGACAAAAGTAGTGGTATGGTCGCGACTCCATCCCGCACTCAAATCATTACTCCGCACATGAATCAGTAAAACACATATCCCAACAACTTCTTCTTAAGATGAACCTAAAGATTGTTAACTACGGAAAAGAACACCCCAGCAAGATAACGTCGGATAACAAAGAGTAAGATAGATCGCATCGTTGTACAACGAATCAGAATAGATCGCGTCGGTTTACAAAGGACTGTCGGTAGGGAATGTACCAACAGTTGATAACCAAAAGGCAGATAGTGATAACATTTGGATGCAACAGATAGACAAGGAGTTCACACACACACACACACAAACATAACCTATGGTACTACGGAACCCAGAACACGTGAATCCTAGTTTGAAGTTTAGAAGAGGATTGAAAACGTTACACTTCCTTACCAGAAAAGGGTGGGTGGGTGGGTAAGAAGAAAAATGGAAGCAATCTTACTCTCACGTTTGTTTTTCCCTAGTATACATAACTACCAAAATATTTGCTAGACAGACAACGATCATTTTGGCTGAGACCCTGAAGGGCGGGATGGCTCTGATACCAATTGTAACTACCTCGGTGAATTACGCTCTTAGTTAATGCCTGGATGAACGAAAGTGGTTAAAATAGTACGGTGGGGCCCAGGGCCACTCACGGTAGACCTTTCGACCGTCCTAACCACTTTCAGACAACGGGACAAGAACGAGCGGCGTAATCGGCAGGCGAAGGGATCAACTACATACACAAGTGAGTATGTATGCAAGCCACATACAACAGTACATCAGAGCCATTCCATCTAAAAGAAATAGAAATATTGCAACGCCATACGGCAAGATCCAAATGTCCTAGATAGATATAGTAATTTAGGATAGCTCCTCATACATCGAACATCAGAGTATCAGGCGGAAGCGGAAAACAAGATCCGAGTACGGATAAGAAGCAAATTGGTATAAGATGCCCCATAAATAAACACATCCCGCCCACAGATCACACGGATCCCCGTTCCCGGATTCTCTACACCGAATGATCGTTGCCAACATCATTTGTCTCTTCCACCCAGTATCCATCTTGCGGGTACACCTGTTCATCTGAATCAAACAATTTATCGTGTGAGACCCTAGGGGTACTCAGCAAGTCTTAATGCCACTAAAGGGGACACAACCTGGGATGACGCAATTGCAGCAAAAGATAATACCTAACAATTCTATAGAGACTCGCTAACCTTCCGCCTAACCAATGATAGACGGAAGTCCGTGAATTAAGTACGACAGTTATAACAGTATATTTAACAGATCCATCCTCCTCCTCGCTTACCAACGAGGAAGCGGACGAACAACCCCATCATCCGTTGGCAGTTTTATTAACCATTCCATGAGTATTGCACTATTTACTAGTCAAGTACTTAGTCAATTTAAAGACGGTACTTTAGTTATACTTGTCTATGATCGAGAAACTGTGCTCCAAGTCGTCCATAACCGCGGACACGGCTTTCAGAAAGATTTACCCTGCAGGGGTGCACGAATAGCAACACACACTCGATCAACCTCGGAAAAACCAAATCAAAACCCAACGAGGCATTCACGACAAATCAATCAAAGGATTCACAAATATTTCAGGGGGCCACCCCATTAAGCTACCCGCCACGAAGTTGGCCGACTCCGAGACGGACCCAAGGTTTGTGTGGACGGCGGTAAACGACTGGGAACCCGAAAATGAGACTGGGCTTGTCAATACAGCAAAAACGTGTCACGATCCAAAACAGTACAGGTGCTCCTCGCACAATCTTAAATAAAACAATAACATGGCATAAGTACAGTATAGTAATAAAACCCCAAACTAATTGTGGCCCCAAGAAATAAGAAGGAATCAAGCCCCGGCTCAGGGGGGTCCATAAGGCCTCCCGGATGTGGATAGTGCGAATAAACAAGGAACAGGAATCAAGTACTCGGGGTCCTACGGGACACAAGTGAGCATGAAAAACCAAATAGCAGATATTGCTCACCGGCGCCTCTTTCATTAGTTATCCTATTACTACTCAGGTTATGTTGTTTAGGTACCTCATTATCCATCAGACACTCACATACCCTACTCATGCTTTTCTACGACTCGCATGGCTCAAACAACTCCTGTAGTAATGGCTCGTGGGACCGGAACAGGCTTAATGTGGTGTAAAGTAAAGGCTATGCAGTACTTGGGATTCAATTTAATGCAATCGCGACTCAATGATGCAAGAATAAGATAGAGGCAATAGGTACTGTATGTATGCAAGCATGTGGTAGTGCTTGCCTGGCAGCTCAGTTGAAGCGAGAGATGGATCTGGGTAATACTCCTGTGATTCCTGGTAATTCTCCTGCTGGGCGTCTATTCGAAGAAGAACCAAACAAACAAGGGCCAACATAAATAAAGTGCACAAGCATATGAATTAAAATGCAACAAGCAACCAAGCATGCCATGATGAATGATGCACAATTACATGGCATTAAAGTAGCATGGCAAAGGTGAAGTGTGGATACAAGAAATAAACATTTTATTATTCATTTAACCAAGTTTTATTGCCATAAACAGTTCAGATTTTAAATGACAACATGATGCATGCTTCAATTCAGAACAAGGACTTCATAAATAGAACGGGCTCATCGCGCTGATCGATTTAGATATATTATTTGCCAAATTTGGAATTATACAACAAAAGTTATTAAATAATTAAGGAAAAGGGCACTTTCTTGTAATTTTAATCATCTCGAAATTTAAAGTGTTCCAAAACATATTTTGAAGGGAATATTTGAATTCCTCACATTTTTTTGATTCCAAAACATATATTATTTGTATTATTTGGATTTGTATTTTAGAAATTATTTGAATCTGAAAAGAATTTGAATTTAAATAAATTTGAAAAGATTTGAATAAAAACAGACACAGGAAATACTTTTGTTACTCAGGAAATTCTACACACAGACACTGACAGGTGGGGACAAGGCAGACTAGGGCCACGCGCGCGCGAGAAAACGTGTTGCACCGGGCAGAGGCTAGCCCAGGCACTGACAAGCGGGCCCGACGGCGAAGCTGGCCCCACGAGTCAGCGAGGGGCGTGGGTGAGTCTGTCGCGCAGCGGGGACGGAGCGCGGGTTGAAAGCCGGGTCTGCTGGGGGGTTTCCTGCAAATTGCCAGGCGGCTGACAGGTGGGGACACTAGGGCTGCTGGGGACCTGGGCGTGATCGCCAAATAGCGTGGGGGTCCTATTTGCAAAAAGGTCGCGCGGCGCTGTCTGAAACTGGCGCTGACTCTCTGAACTTCGACGACGACTGACGACGGTGTAGTCTACCGGCGAAGGTGGCGTCACGTCCGCGGCGGGAGAGCTCTGGCCGCCAAAACAAAAGTTGTAGAGGGGGGCTTCGGCTACGGATTTTGTTTAGGGAGGGTCGGCGGAGGCGGGCTATGCTGGCCGGGGCACGCCGGCGAACAGAGGGGAAAACACGGCCTCGGTCTGCACTACGGCGGAGCACCTTGCCGGCGGGGACCAAATACTGGCGGCTATAGGCACGCAGAGGGGGAAAAATAGCGGAAGGGGCGAGGGGTGAGCTCACCTCGTCCGATTCCCGCGGAAATCGGAGACAGGGACGGTCGGAGCGGAGGGGAACGGCGGAGCTTCTGCGGGGGTGTACTGCTCGTTGGCGAGGGGGGCGGCTACGGCGAGCTTGGCGACTTCCAGCGGGCGGGGTCGAGTCCACGGTCCGCGGCGATGCTTCCCGGTGTGTCCCCGGTCACCAGCGAGGACGGAAGTGACGTCGCGGCGCACGGTCTGGCGGCGGCACGCGGGGAAGAGGGAGAGGGAGCAGAGCAGAGCTAGGGTTAGGGAAAAGGAGGGCGGCTCGGCGCGAGGATAAGGAGGAGGCTGGCGGGCGGGCGGCGTGGCTGACGCGGCAGACGGCCACCTGCCCGGGGCTGCTTTCCGTCAGCGGCTGCGAGAGAGAGGGAGGGCGACGGCGTTAGGCAGATGGGGAAGAGGAGCAGGACGAGGCGAAACGGTACGGGCTGGGGAGGTGGGCCGAGAGATGGGCCGCGATGGCGAGGCCACTGGTGGGCTGCTGGCTGCGCTGCAGGTAAGGTTCTCTTCCCCCTTTTTTTATTTCCTTTTGTTTTATTAACTGATTTGATTTATATTTTTGATTTGTTTCAGATTTAAACCAGCTCAAGAATTTATCTTTTTTGGAGTTTTTTGAAAATTGGAATAATGGAACAGGGCTGGCTAGGGAGGGGAGGAAAGGCTTGGATTTAGGCTAAGATGAGGTGGAGGAAAAATAATGATGAAAAAGAGAAAAGAAGAGGTATGGGAAGAAACATTCATATAATCACAATGGAAAAATAAAAGAACAAGGTCCTGATGAGAGTATGGGGATGGTGGAATGTAAGGAGATGATCCACAAAGAAAAGATCCAATGAAACAAAAGGAAAACCAAAGAGATAAGGGTGGGAGGAAGGTTGCATGGCCCATGCAAATAATAATGCCATGATATATTTTGTGAAAACAATAATATTATGATGGCATTGATCTTATGCATTTCCAAGAAGTGGACCAAAGTCAAGCAAAGAAATTTAATGGATTAGATCCACCCTATTGCCCATGAGCTAGAGAAAATCCAAAATAAAGACAACAAGCTCATGGTCTAGTAGGATGGTGGAATTATAAAGTAGTGGGAGAGAAAGGTGGTGAAATGGAAATAAAAGATATGCCCCCAACTCAACTTGGGCATTAAGCAATATATCAAAAGCCAAATACAATATCAAGAGGCAAATACAATTATTAATGCATGTGAGAGAAAAACCAAAAGAAAAAGAGTTTTATATGATGCTCAAATGCAAGGTGGCATGATGACATGAGCATGATATCATTATGATGCAACAATAATATATATGAAGTAGCCATGAACTTACTAGGACAAGTAGCATTATAATTGTTAGACAATTGGGGTGCTACACCGTGTCTAAGAAGTGGGCCACCACTTCAGTTGCTTCCTCCGAGCCTCCCCAAACAACCAAAAGGCGGAAGAAGTCTGCTGACAAGGCCACCAACAAGCCTCCGACTAAGGCCATAGTTCGGAGAGCTCGAAAGCCCAGGGAGCCTCCGACTTCTGATGAGTGAGTTTCTTTTTCCTTGTCCAATTTTCTGCTTCATGCTTCTTTGTCTCCATGCCTCTCTCTCTGTTATATAATTTGTTATTTGTTGTTTAATTCGGCAGGGCTACCCGGGAGATTCCCCAGAGCGGTTGCAGCATTGCTTCGTCTTTCCGGCGCAGCCCATCTCCCCCTCGCAATGACGACACGCGCCCGCTGAGCCCAGCTCAAGAAAGCTCGGCGGCTGCTCCGGATCTTAGCCCATCTCGTCCAGAGGAGGGCAATCCCGGTGCAGGGGAAGTGGTGTGGCCGAGGACACGCTAGTGCCGGATGCTCCCAGCCTTCCATCGGCCCAGCCGCAACCCGTTGTTTCCGAGGTTCCAGCAGCAGTAGCAGCACCAACATCAGCACCAGCAACATCACAAACACCAGCAGCACTAGCAGCATCAGCATCAGTACCTCCATCAGCACCAGCAGCATCAGCATCAATGGCAGCACCAACACCAACTCCTTCTGCCTCGTCCGAGTCTTCCAAGACTCGGCGAGAAGACCCAACTAGCACTAAGGTTGCGCCCAAGTCCAAATCCGCAGCTCAAGCCTCAGCCTCCCAAAAGCAGCCCAAGGCCGGCAGTCAGGCCAAGAAAGGTTCTGGTGCAACCAAGGCATCATCCATCGAGGCTGGACAGCGCACCCTTGCGTCTATGCTACCGAAGAGAGATGCCTCCTCCGGGTCAGCTGGCAGCAAGCAACTTGCACTGCATACCAGCCCCGCTGCCGCCCTAGTTGCGAGGAGAGAGGCCCACGCCAAAGGCTTGGTTGCGCTGCACATGCTTAGTGGAGAGAGCTATCCTCCGACTTTGATCGAATATGTCAATAATTGGAACAATGTGGAGTTCGTCAATCCAAACGATGATCTCCCGGAGAAGTTTGGGCCCGCCGAGTTCAGCGCATAGATGAACACGGCAGCCAAGGCTATTAACATTGCTGGTCAGATGATGGAGGTATGCTACTTTGTCTTTTCCTTAATATGCATAAGTTCTTAGAGATATATCCATTAGTCCCTGAGCCTCCGGGGGAGTAACTTGTTATTCGGCCGGATGCTCCTTAGAGAACTAGCGTAGCTCCTTAGAAGCTTCGAATATGCACACACCCAAATCCGGGTTAAGTTCCACTTGGCCCGGATTTGGTACACTTCGAATATGCACACACCTATAGCCGGGTTAAGTTCCACTTGGCCCGGATTTTGTACACTTCGAATATGCACACACCTATAGCCGGGTTAAGTTCCACTTGGCCCGGATTCTGTACACTTCGAATATGCACACACCTAGAGCCGGGTTAAGTTCTACTTGGCCCGGGTTTTGTACACTTTGAATATGCACACACCTAGAGCCGGGTTGAGTTCCACTTGGCCCGGGTTTTGCACACTTCGAATATGCACACACCTAGAGCCGGGTTAAGTTCCACTTGGCCCGGATTCTATACACTTCGAATATACACACACACCTAGAGCCGGGTTAAGTTCCACTTGGCCCGGGTTCTGTACACTTCGAATATCCATATAGCTGAGCTAACATTGCTCTTTTTAGATCACAACTAATCTCTGGACTGCTGAGTTTCAGCGCCTCTTGGACTCACATAAGAGGCTGCGATCGAAACATGTTGCACTTCTTGCTGAGTGCGAGAAAAGGGTAAGTTTTCTCTTTCACTTTCCTCCCATCCTTCTTTGCCTTTTCCGCCAAACTAATCTATGATTCAGATTGCACAGCCAAAGTGGAGGCCGAAAATAGAATCATGAGAAAAAATTTGGACGAGATAAAAGGTAATTCGCTTTGGTTACCCCTTTTCCGTGCTCTTTCTCCTTTCTCCTTGACTCGGCAGATATTTATACCCTAGCTCTGCCGGGTCAACAAACCGTTGCAGCATCCCTTGAAGATAGTGTGCCCCTGCCTGATATGATGCTGCATTTTCTCGAACAAGCAGGGCAACATTAGGCCGAACTTAAGAAGAAGGACGACAAGCTTGCCAAGCTCCGAGCCAAGGATGATGAACTTTCCAAGCTCAAGACTGAGATGAAAAAACTCAAAGAGCTCCACAAGGCTAAGATGGACAAGGTTGGTCAAGACTTCACCGAAGAGCGAGAACGTCTTAGCCTCCAACTTGCAAAGGATCAAGAGTTGCTCAAGGAGGCCGACGTTAAGCTTAAGTCGGCTAGTGATGAACTTGAGAAGCTCCAGAAGAGGCGTGCTGATTGTACCATAGAGCTGACCCAGATCCATAGTCATATCTCTCGTAAGTTCTTTTCCTTCCACCGACGCGTATTTCTCCGGGTTAAACTCCTTTACTTATTTCACTTGTTTTGTTTTCAGGCAAATTCCTAGAGGGCGATGCCATTGCGGCTACTGCTATTGCCAAGTTCCGCTGGCAGAGAGGTACCCCAACTGGTCCTGGCTTTGAAACCATTCCTTATGACATGGAGGACCTGCTGGCCAGCCTATCCTCCCGAATTGAAGTTGTGAAGAACTATGGTTCGGGTTTCCTGGATGCAGCCGTCCGGATCTTCCGTGCACTTTGGCCTGGTGAGGATCCTCTAGAGGGATCCACTGCTTTGATCAACAGGCTGATGGATTGCGAGACCCAACTCGACCTCTGGAGGGAATCAGCCGCACGTACTGGAGCTGATAATGTCCTCCACTTCGTGCTCACTTGGTATGAAAAGCTGGATTTGAAGGTTCTCAAGCGCTTGCGCACCAGGTCCAAGTGGTCGAATGATCCGGACTGGGTCGCTCGGCACAAGGCTTGTGCCCACAACCTTATCCAGTATGCCCCTGTCCATCAGTGGAACGAAGGACCAAGCTTCATCGGCATTGTTGACGATAAATACGTCGAAGATGGTTCAGATGGCGAGGAAGATGACGAAGCCTCGGATCTCGAGGAGAATGAAGATGACAATGAGGCTGAAGTGGAAGCTCCACCCACTGGCGTCGAGTTACCTCCTCTTGCTGCTGCTCCTTGAGCACTGAAAACACTTTGAGGTTTATCGGATCCCCGGTATGCCGGGTGCAGATGTATCAAGCACACTCATTATATTTTGCTACTAAGCTATTCATGCCGGATTACCTTCGAAACTTTAGGATTAGCTCAAAATAATCCAGCATAGTAAAGATAAAGTAAACATAGGGTTAGTCCGAACAATAAATGTCGGCTCGATTACGTTCTTTTCCTTAGTCGTTTTTCGTGTGCTACGCAATTCCAAACTTGTTCTCTTACTTGCCATGAAGCCAATTCTTGTTGGACAGCAGCAAGTCGAAGAGTTGAGTTTTTTGTGCTCACACACTACTAATCCGACTTAGGCAGAAGGAACTTAAGCCAGCCGACATAAAAATAAATAGTAGACATATAGAACAACAAACATTACTAAGGCAATCCCCGAGTTACTGCTCGAGGTGCCAAGATTTCATTGATAAACTCATTGCCGGCATACATACCGACATATGAGACTCGGATACACACACTTTTTTGTTAAGTGTAGAACGGACGAAGTAGTGCTACATTCCATGGACGCTTAGATTCCTCGCCGGACCTGTCCGCCTTGTTCTTCTCCTGTGGTTGTGCGTCAATGAGATAATAAGAGTCATTGTGCAATGCTTTGCTTACAATGAATGGCCCTTCCCATGGGGGGATAACTTATGCATGCCAGTAGTACGTTGTACCAGTCGGAGTACCAGATCACCTTCCCGAAAGACTCGGGGGTTTGCTTTTCGGCTATGATAGCGTCGGAGATTTTGCTGATATATGGCGGATCTGGACAATGCCAATTCTCTCGCTTCTTCCAGCAGATCAACATCATTTTGCCGGGCTTCTCGCACTTCGGCTTCTGTGTATTGGGTTACTCTAGGCGAATCATGCTCTATGCCGGCTGGTAATACAGCTTCTGCCCCATATACCAGAAAAATGGCGTATAGCCTATTGATCGATTCAGAGTTGTTCTTAAACTCCACAGTACCGCTGGTAGTTCTTCTATCCAGCACCCAGCTGATCTTTGCAGTGGCTCCATGAGACGGGGTTTTATCCCGGATAATACTAATCCGTTGGATCTTTCCACTTGTCCGTTCGATGTAGGGTGGGCTACTGAGGCAACGTCCAGCCGGATCTTTTTATCCCGGCAGAATCGCGCAAATGCTCCTTCAGCAAAATTGGTGCCGTTATCCGTTATGATACTGTGAGGATAGCCATATCTCAGAATAATATCTTTGAGGAATGACATGGCTGTAGCTCCATCACATTTTCTTATTGGTTTTACTTCAATCCATTTTGTAAATTTTTCCACCATAACCAGGATGTGAGTCATGTTTCCTTTTGCCGGCTTGAATGGACCAACCATATCCAAACACCATACAACAAATGGCCAGGTAATTGGTATGGTCTTGAGCTCCGACATTGGCATGTGTGTCTTGGTAGCATATCTCTGACAACCATTACATTTCCTTACTAGATCCTCTGCTTGTTCCAAGGCACTTGGCCAGTAAAATCCATGCCAGAAAGGTTTTGCCACTAAGGCTCTAGATGAGGCGTGATGCCCACATTCCCCTTGATGTATATCTCAGAGGATGTCAAGCCCTTCTTCTGGGTCATTACATTGTTGCAGGACATTCGTGACACTCCTCTTGTATAGCTCGGCATTGATAATCGTGTATGCCTTTGCCCTCCTCTAAATTTGCCTTGAAAGCACTCCTTCATTGGGAAAAGATCCATCCTTCAGGAACTGGAATATGGGCAGTGCCTAAGCTAGTATAGCTCGCACCGGAAACACATCCTCGTCAATTTCCATTTGATCTGCCAACATAACCTCTGCCGGGTCATGTTGTGCAGTCCCCGGGTTCTATGAAGCAGTCCCCGGGTTTGCCGAAGCAGTCCCCGGGTTTCCTAAACCACTTCCCACATCAATGCCCATGGGCACAGCTTCAGACTCCGGATTGGCCAGGATATAGATTGACTCGGATTCTGGGGATGGCCTGATAGATGGCTTTCTGAGGTGCTCTAGTGCTACACCCGGTGGGATCGCTTGTCGAGTTGATTCGAGCTTCGACAGTACGTTGGCAGCCTCATTTCCAGCCGAGGTACAAGGTGAAACTCGCATCCCTCGAAGTATCCTCATATCTTCTGCACATGAAATCTGTACAACGCCATGTTTCCATCCAAAGCATCACATTGCCCTGAGACTTGCTGAACTACCAAATCCGAATCACCGAAGCACTGGATCTGACGTATTCCAATTTCTTTTGCCACTTTGAGTCCATGCACAAGTGCTTCATACTCGGCAACATTATTTGATGCTGTGAAGTGGATCTGCAGCACATACTTCAGCTGGTCTTTCTTGGGAGAGGTAAGCAAAACTCTGGCGCCTAACCCGGTTTTCGTTTTTGATCCGTCAAAATGCATTCTCCAGTAATTCGGATCTGGCAACGGTGGCTCATATTGCATTTCAGCCCAATCTATGAAAAAGTCGGCCACAACGTGAGACTTGATCGCATCTCTCCTGTCGAATTGTGGAGCGTAAGGGGCTAGCTCAATTGCCCATTTTGCAATCCGGCCGCTTGCATCCTTGTTGCTCATTATTTCTGATATGGGGGCCTCACATATCACTTTGATGGGGTGCTCTTCAAAATAGTGCTTCAGCTTCTTAGCTGCCATATACACACCATATGCCATCTTCTGATAGTGATGATAGTTTTGCTTTGACACTGATAATACCTCGCTCAGGTAATAGACTGGCCTTTGCACTGATTTACCCTCTTCGTCGTGCTCTACCACTATTACTACACTTACAACTCGGTTGGTTGCGGCTATGTAGAGCAACATTGGCTCTTTTGATAGTGCAGAGGCTAACACCGGTGCAGTGGCTAACATTTTCTTTAACTCGATGAAGGCTTCGTTGGCCTGCGGCGTCCATATGAACTTGTACGACTTTTTCATTAGCTGATAGAGAGGCAATGCCTGTTCTCCCAACCGACATACAAATCGACTTAAGGATGCCAGGCAACCCGTGAACTTCTGGACATCATTAAGGCACTTTAGCAATTCCATTCGCTCTATGGCTCGGATTTTAGTTGGGTTAGCTTCGATACCTCGGCTGGAGAGAAGAAATCCGAGTAATTTTCTAGCTAGGACACCGAAGGTACACTTCTTCGGGTTAAGCTTCATTCGGAACCTCCTTAGGTTCGCGAATGTTTGCCAGATATCATCAATGAGCGTTTTGCTTTCCTTGGTCTTTATAACCACATCATCAACATACACTTGCACATTTCGACCAATTTGGTCATGTAACCATTTTGCATACATCTTTGATACGTTGCCCCTGCATTACGTAAACCAAAAGTCATAGTGCGATAGCAATAAGCCCCGTACGGGGTGATAAACGCAGTCTTTATTTGGTCATCCAACTTCAGAGGTATCTGGTGGAAACCAGAATACGCATCTATGAATGACAATAGTTCACACCCAGTCGTAGAATCTATGACCCGATCTATCCTGGGCAGCGGGAATGGATCTTTTGGGCACACCTTATTTAGGTTCGTGTAATTGATGCACATACGCCAAACCACTGCTACATTCGGATCATCTTTCTTCTTTTCCACAAGCACCGGATTAGATAGCTAGTCCGGGTAAAGCACTTCCATGATGAACCCGGCTGCGAGGATCCAAGCTATCTCATCTCCAATGACTTTTCTCCTATCTTCGGCGAAGCGGCAGAGAGGTTGCTTCACCGGCTTTGCTCCGGGTCTCACATTCAAAGAGTGCTCGGCCAATTCCCTCGGAACACCTTGCAAGTCCTGTGTGGACCAAGCAAAGATATCCCGATTCTCACGGAGAGCTCGCTTTCCTATTTCTCAGTTAACCTGGCACCAATTGTTACGGTGCGCTCTGGGAACAGATCATCAACGGGCACTTTCTTTGTATCCTTTGTTGCTTGAAATGAGACACTTCCATGCGGGTTACTCAGCATCGGCATATACTGTTGCGCGGACTGAGCCAATGCCGCTTCTTCCTGGATCTTTCTCTTTTCTTGTGCAATCACGAGTGACTCGGCCAGGTTAGACCCGGCTAATGCACACTCAATGGAACATCGGAAATACCCAGCTATGGTAATTACTCCATTTGGCCCAGGCAGCTTCATCTTCAGGTAACTGATGTGAGTACTTGCCATGAATTTTATCAGGGTTGGCCTGCCGAGTAACACGTGATATGCCCTTTCTAAGTTCACAACCTCAAACTCCAAATTCTCAGTTCGACAGTTATCTCTTGTGCCGAATAACACATCAACCCGGACCTTGCCAATGGGTTCACAGGAGATACCTGGCACAATGCCATGGAAAGTTGTCCTTGTAGCTTGGAGCATGTTCTCCGAGATACCCAACTTACGCATTGTATCCATGTACATGATATTGATGCTATTGCCATTGTCAATCAGCACCTTGGAGAATCTCACATTGATACTTGGCCCGATGAACGTTGGGTCTAGCACTAATGCATACGAACCAGGACTCGGCATGAGCCTGGGATGGTCCTTGATACTCTAGGTAATTTCCTGAGCAGACCAAGGCATATACCTCGTCACTGCCGGCATAACCGCATTCACCTCCATATGTCGGCATTGCAAGCTCTTTCTATCCGTTTCCTCCATGGAAAACACACAATAACTCTAGTGATGCTCCATGTACTCATTTCTCCTCTCATTGTCAGGGTACCTCTGATCTGGATGATGCTGATGTTCCACCTGATGTACTGCATCCCTTTTCTCATGGCTCTCATACCTCGGCGGAGGTGGTGGCAACATTAACTGTTGCGTATTTGCTCCGGAGAGTAGTTGCTGCCGAGGTAACTCCTACCGTGGTTGATCGTTCCGAGGTGCCTGAGCATTCCTCGAACCACTTTGCTCTATCTTCCTCATCCACTCACACTGCCGAGTTGTATGTCCCGCCGGGTTACTCGGATTTGGCGTGTGAAACTTGCACGGCTGATCCAGCATTGTCTCATACGTATACCTCGGCTGGTCTTTCTTTTCTTACCACTGTCTCTTTTGCTCCGGTGTCCAAGTTTTCTTGCCATCATTTCTTGGAGTCCACTGCTGCCCTCCAGTTTTCTGACACTGATTACTCCCTGCTCCGGGTTGATCTTGATTTACAGCAGCAACTTGTTGTGAACTGTACCTGTAATCTGGTTTATCATCTCTTCTCTACTTTGGTAGTCATTTCGCCGGGATGATCCGGCTCCATCTCGCTGGTAGTACTCCTCAGTTGACTCGTTTGACACAAGCCGGGGTTGAGTTGGATCGCCTAAAGCATACGAATCAGCAATCTGGATTGTTTCTGCCAGCGTAGTTGGCATATCCCTTTGTAACCTTTGCCACAACATGCTTGCATATCTACACCCTTGTGCAAACCAAGCTATGGCCTATGACTCAATCACGCCTTCACATGAGTTTTGCACATTGCACCAGCGAGTTAGGAACTCCCTGTCTGTCTCATTTGGTCTCTGCTTGCACATTGCTAGGGTCTGTGGCCTATTCGGCCTCTGATATGTGCTTGAGAAGTTACTGACGAACATTTCCTCAAAAACCAACCAACATTTGACACTAACGGGTGGTAAATTGTTTAACCATACCCTCGCTGGCCCCTCCAACATCCGTGGTACGTATCTCACTGCCCATCTCAAATTGCCTGTAGCAATTTTTACCACTGTTGCGTAGTTAATCAACCAATCCTCCGGTTTAGTGCTGTCGTCATATGTTTTCGTGCCTCTAGGTAACTGGGAGTTAGATACTAGAGTCTCTTTCATGATTCAGGGCCCAAAACATGCTGGACCCGGAGGCCTTGCCCCTCAATTTGCTCCGACCTATAGAGTCGATCCAGCTTCAGCCTGGCGTCATCTGGTAGCAAATTCCTGCTCCCCAATCTTGACCCTATCACATGATGATCCGGCCTATGGTATCCTGCATTCGCCATTTCTGAATCACCGTCGTTGTATCTGTCTTGCTCTCGTTGAGCATAGTTTTGCCGCATACCTTGGCCGGCACTTTGCTCTTGCCAAGGTATACTCCGCTGGTGCTGTTGCCGAGGTAAGTTCTGCCCTATACCCGTCGAGTTACGCTGTTCGGCATTGCCGTTTCTAGCGTTTCTCTGACCGGCATTGCCTTGGTCGCGGTTATCTCGGTCTGCTGCTCCTCGGCTGACACTTTGTCGATCCTCATTACCTTGCACCGCCTTTCCTTTCCCTGCCCTTGCCGGGTCATACGGGACTATTTGTTTGTTCCTCCTTGCCGAGGTTACCACTTCCTCTCTTCTAGGACCATCATGAGGGGATGATGCAGCCCCAACAGATTTTTTCGGGTTACCCACTGCAGAATAAACGACCTTGGAAGCCCCGGCTCTTGCCGGGTTGGCCCTGAGCAACTCCTCATTCTGTCTGTTAGGGATCCGAACTGACTCGTTGACCCTCTCCTGTTGTATTTGCCGGGCTTCACCCATCAAACCTTCTAATTCGGATGCAGCCGCATCTGCTGCCCTGAGGTTCTTTGCCGGGGTGCTGTACTTCAGCAACCCCATGGACAAAAAGTTCTCTGATTCCTCGACTCTGGTCTCACCCTCTTTGTTCATTTCACTGATGAGGTTTTTCCCTTTTACTTTTACAGGATCTACTTTATTTGCTCTTGCGTACTCGCGCAGCGTCATGTTCAACGACTGCTGAGCTGTGGCTATCTTTTTCGCGCCCTCTAATATTTTCTTCCTTGTTTCCTCTAACTCGGCTTGTGCCTGTGCCGGATCTACCACAACTGCTACGGGTCTTGCCAAGCTATCTATTGCCTGCTGCAGCACATTCTCTATCCTCTCTAGCGGAGGACCTCTACTTTTCCTAGGCGCCTTGGGTGTTACCTCTGGATCTGGTTCCGGGTCTTTGCTTGCGCCGGTGTTAGGCACTGTCATGATCACCTCAGCGCGGTTAGGGGAGAGAGTGATACGCGCACCGTGAGCCGCGCTAAGGGGTGGATCGCCTCCCTCGACGACGTGCTGCGGGTGAACGCAAGACACATCGACGCCGACGTAGATCTTGTGGGCCCCAAGCTTGATGAAGAGGCCATTACGCGGTGGAGGTCGCCTGCCGAAGCTACCAGCATTGTCGCTGACATAGTCCAGCGCTCCAAAGCGCTGGACGAGCCCAGAGACGATGCGCTCGCCTGTGCCGATGATGCTTCCCGTCCGGATCTTCACTCCTGCTAGCGCTGCTAGCCCCACGGTGGGCGCCAACTGTCGTGGTGGTGTCACGACAGATGCCATGGATAGGCTAAAGGTGGGGCCAATATGCACTAGAGGAATCCAGGGAGGGATAGTGTGGTGATTCCACACACAGATGCTTTGAATTCTCCAAGCTCACTGAGTTTACAGATGCTCCTTGAGCTGTGCTGGGGTGAGGAGGAAGAAGAAGCTCTCTTACTCTCACCACTACTTTCACCCTATGATCAGTATACTTGCCCGCGAGCCCCTTCTACAGAGGTCCTAGCGCTCCTTATAAAGGGGAGGCTAGGCTACCTGTTAGGGCATACTTGAAGGCATATTCCTGGGAATATGCCTCTCCCAAAATAACAAACCGACCGGGTCACCTTTTCCCTTCGTAAGCCATGCAGAGGCTACGTAACCCTCTGCGGCGCCAGCGTCAGCCGACATTGGCTACGTCAGCTTTGTCGGCCACATCCCGCTGGTCCTTCCCTCTGTCTGCTTCGCTCACGCTCCTGCGCATAGAGCCCACCTTTTGACCAGCAGGATACCTTCCTTCTCTTGCAAGCCTGATATAACTCGGCTAAGGCTTGGTTAATCCGGCCCCGTGGATACCTGTAGACAAGTTACAAAGAGTCTACCAACATACGATATACGTCGGCTGGGACACGGTGAGGCGGACATCCTCCGGGCCAGGTTACTCCGTAACCCGACCAGCTTTCGCTTTGACCTTGCCATACCTCGGCTAACTCTGCCTCTATACCCCGGCGTGACCCTACCCGGGGGTATCCCCCCAACAGCAACACAAATCATTTGGTTCTGAGCCCAGAAACATTAGGTTTTCCCTCGCAACTGATGGATTTAATCCTTTTAAATCCAAGAACATTTCATACAACATTTGGCCCATACTTTTGATTCCTTACAACCTTCCTCCATGGATATGCATGAAGCAATCCAATTTCATCCTCAATGTCATTGTGCCTGGTAGGAAGAGTCCAGGAAAGGAGATGGATGTGTACATGCAGTTGACAATAGAAGATTTGCAAGAGTTCTGGAAACTTGGAGTGTGGACTGATGTCTATGCACTTCTATTCTTGTAGACAATTGTTGGGCCTTCAAGTGCAGAGGTTTGTAGAACAGCAGCAAGTTTTCCCTTAAGTGGATCACCCAAGGTTTATCGAACTCAGGGAGGAAGTGGTCAAAGTTATCCCCTCTCAAGCAACCCTGCAATCAAGATACAAGAAGTCTCTTGTGTCCCCAACACACCCAATACACTTGTCAGGTGTATAGGTGCACTAGTTTAGCGAAGAGATAGTAAAATACAAGTGGTATGGATAATTATAAGTGGTAACGGTGATAGAAAATAACTTGATGGCGTGGAAGAGACTAAAGGCAAAGTGAAATAAAGATGGAAGCAAGCAAACATGTAAAAGATCTAATTGCAAATGGTGTATCAATGCTTAGAAACAAGGCCTAGGGATCATACTTTCGCTAGTGAACACTCTCATATAAATATCTTCTCTTTATGATACTACTCTTAACTACTCTCCGGTTGGACACTCTAATCCATGGTAGGGCTATAACAGCACACCTCAAAGTTTGCTTTCCGCATCTAGATAACCCCACACTGTCACCTTGAGCACTAGATGGTTCAAACAAACACCACAATTTCATAAAGTCATCCAACTCCAAATATAACTCATAACAAGTATTTGAAATCTCTAGCCTAAGTGCCACCATGGTGTGCACGCTGTCACTTTCACACACATGGGGAGAGCAGAGATTCATTAAAGCACTTGAGTAGCAGAATAGATCTATAGATTACAAGCTCATGATCTCAATAATATCATGCATAGAGAGAGAGAGATGACCACATAGCTACCGGTAGAACCCTTAGCCTCGAGAGAGAACTACTCCCTCCTCATCATGGGAATCAGCAATGGTGATGGAGATGGTGATGGAGATCGATGGAGATGGCTTCGGGGGCACTTCCCCGTCCCGGCAGGGTGCCCGAACAGAGACTTTCTGTCCCCCGAATCTCCCCTTCAGTGGCGGCGGCGCTGCAGAACCTTTCGTGGCTGGAGGCTTGATGATTTAGGGTTTACGCATCGGGAGGCTTCCTATAGGCCAGAGGGCAAGGTCGGTGGGCGGCCAGGGGGCCCACACCATGCCCTGGCGCGGCCTAGGTGGACCCGCGCCTAGGGGTGGTGTGGCCACCCTGTGGCCCCTCTCCGTCTCTCCTTCTAGCTTTGTGAGTCTTCCGGGAAAATATCAACTTTGGATTTTGTCTCGTCCAATTCCGAGAATATTCATTTTCTGACGTCCTAGAACCAAAAACAGCAGAAAACAGGCAACTGGCACTGTGGCATCTTGTTAATAGGTTAGTCTAAGAAATCATATGAAAAGTACTCCGAAGTGTGGACAAAACATAAGAAAGTAGATAAAACCAAGCATGGAACATCAAAAAATTATAGATACATTTGCAATGTATCAACATCCCCAAGCTTAACTCCTGCTCATCCTCGAGTAGGTAAGTGATAAAAAGAAACAATAATTTTGAGGTGACATGCACCATCATAAACTTGATCAAAGTATTTGTAAAACATTCAAAGCTAGGATCATAGTACTTCAATCATAACATGAAAGACAAAGTTCTAGCAATAAGCAAAGAAACTATGATGCAACATGAAAAGGCACAAACAAAAGATTCATGAATAACAATGCTTTGCAAGACGTTTGTTTGTTTCACATAAAGAAAACATAGCATAATAGTATTCAGCTTGTCCCTCAATAGAGTAGCAAATATAAATGCATAGGACACCTTCAAAGTTCATAAGAGTGACTAGATATAATAGTTTAAAACAAGTAATATCAAAGTATGCATCAATCAACTAGTCTTGGGACAATGCACATAGAACTAAGAATGGCCACTATGCTCTCAAAGTAGGTGCATAAAGGTAGAAGGTGGAGACTCAATGTTATGGTGGAAGAAAGGCCTTTATAAAAGGAAGTAGGGATTCAAGTCTCATAAAGAGCTTCCAAAAATTATGGTACTTATAGCTTTCAGCTCTCATTGCCCCTATCATAAGCATCTTGAAGTGATTAAGGTTAAAGTGAACAAACTATGGTGTATATGCTTGACGAAGTATAATATAGAAATCTCATGTCCCTTGAATATGAGGGCCGCTCCTCATGCTACTCAAGTATAGTCAACGGTAAGTTCTTGTCATCGTAAGTACATGTGTATCATAGAGAACCGCCAACGGGGTACCCCTTGCCCGATGATACGGAAGAATCCCCATATCAAAATGACAAGGCAAGCAGATAACGAGCATCTCAGCAATCTTCTTATTTACCATGGGAATATGGTGCTTTTTTCTCTCTTTCCTCTTTTCATAATATCTCTTTTTTTCTCTTTTTTCTCTATATATGACTCTTTTTTTTATAAGAGGAATGCTTCATAGACAGCTCATTATGGTTACGCTATAGGTTTCCACCATGTCAGCATAAATTAGACCAGCGGCCCAGGCATTTCTCTAACACATATACATAACTCCATGGACTTACAAGCTCCCCTTTCATTTCACACCGACGACATCCGTATACAAAAGAGCATGATATCAACTAGGTACAAAGTACCCATGCAATGTTGAAAGCGTTCCCCATGACAGCATGGTTCTGCTAATTCCCAACAAATAAGTGCAAGCATATAAAACATAGATGACACAATGGTTCAAGTTTATTAAGGGCAAGAAAAGTAAAGTGTGCCATCAAGTTCGTGAGAGCTTTAATCACTAGATTTCTCATAACAAGTTTAATTTGGAAGGTAAACAAAAGCATGAATATACTTGGAATAGCATAAGCTAATAGGTAGGTATGGTGGACTCTTACTTGGTTTAGGGGGTTGGATGCATGAGTGGAACTCATACTTGGTTGTGGAGGCTAGCAAAAGACTGGGAGCGACAAACTAAGAGAGCAATAATGGCCATAATCATGCAGAGCGACAAAACATCATTAATCAAAGCATAAAGTGATACTACAAGTTGAAAACTAAAGGATCATAAAGGCTTATGGTGACTTGGGATAGTCATAACATGGTGTGAGCATGCGCCAAGTCAACCCAAATAAAGCATCAAAGGAGAATACCACTATACTATGCTTTAATATGCTAAAACAACGCATGATTCATCCAAGGCACATTAAGCAATCTCAATTGTTTATAACAAGTCATGCTACAGCAAAGAATACTAAGCATAAAGCTAAAACAATATCAAGCATGGCATGACAAAGCATAGGCCACAGTCAAAAACAAGCTCTTTTTACCACATAAGCATGAACTTTCCTACTCTTTTCCGAACCAAACCAAACTATTTGCAAACCAATGTATGAAAGAGGGGGTCCAACCAATTTATTCATAAAACTAAGAAAACCAAGCAAACTAAAAACTAAAACGAAAACGAAAAAGAAGACGCTCCAAGAACAACACAATTGTGCATGAAACAATAAAAATGAAGCGTTTGGAAGAAACCTAGGATTTTTATTGATGAAGGAGGGGATGCCTTGGGCATCCCCAAGCTTTGACGCTTGTACTTCTTGGATATTTCTTGGGGTGACACGCGTGGAATCCCCAAGCTTGAGCTTTAGTCCATCCTTCATCTCATTACTCATTCCTTCCATACACCTGAAATTTTTCCTTCATACAAAACTTCACACAATCTCATTAGCAACATTAGTGCACTCAAGATAAATAAGTCTCAAGGTTCAGTTCAAACACCAAATAAACTTCCATTGGAACACTAGCTACTGTAGCACTTCCCTCAAAAAGCTCAATTCCCCAAAAGAACTCAAAAAGGTACCAACAAGAAGCAAATGTAAATAATGACAGAAATCTGTCAAAACAGACCAGTAGGTAAAGACGAATTTTTTCGAAGACCTTCTGTTCCTCAAATCAAAACGTGTTGAACTAATGAAAGTTAGATAACAACCTGGGACTGAAGCAAAAAAATTCACGCCTCAAAAATATGTTCAGATATTTTACACGAATTTTTACGGTAAAGCACAGAAATCTATTTCGGGACAGCAACTTTCCCAATCATTACTTCTCTCTCATTAGAGGTTATTCTTGGCACAAAAAGCAAATAAAAAGGATAAGGAGCGGTTATTACTGAAGTAATAACTTCCAATACTCATCTAAAACTTTTGGGTTACCTCCCAATAAGTACTTTTCTTTAACACCTTTAAGTTAGGCATGATAGTTTGAGAAGATGCTCACATAAGAAATATGAATTGAAGTAAAAGAGAGCATCAAGAAGCAAATTAAAAACACATTTAAGTCTAACCCACTTCCTATGCATAGGAATCTTGTAAAGAAAGAAGTCATGAAAGCACAAAGAAACAAGCATAGTAAAGCAAAACAAGTGTAACTTCAAGACATTCAACATAAAGAGGGGAAACTTAATATTATTGAGATGCATAAAACCATGTTTTCCTCTCTCATAATAACTTTCAGTAGAATCATGAATAAAATTAACAATAGAACTATCACATAAAACATTCTTATCATGAGCCAGATGCATATAATAATCATTACTCTCCACATAAGCATAGTCATTCTTATTAATTGTAGTGGGAGCAAATTCAACAAAATAGCTATCATTGTTATTCTCATCACCATAATCATCAAATATAGGAGACATATTGTAATCATAATTAATTTTCTCCTCAATAGTAGGTGGACTGAAAATATCATATGCATCATTGTAATCATCATATATTGAAGGTTTTGTATCATCATAAGCAATAGAATAGCTATCTTCCAAAGCTGGGGGACTAAAAAGATCATTTTCATAAAAACTAGCTTCCCCAAGCTTAGACTTTTCCATAGCATTAGCAATAATGCTGTCCAAAGAATTCATACTAACAACATAGCTATTAGCATGCAAATAAAGTTCCATAGGTTTTTTAATTTTCTCTTTAAACACTTCATGTCCTAACTCAAGATAAATAGTATAAAGCTCTCTAATTTTGTTGTTGTTTTCCATTAAGCCTAACTAGTGAAAACAAGAAACAAAAAGACAAAATTGCAGAATCTAAAGGAAATAACTTCGAGCACTCACACTGGAGGATGTGAGTACCTTTTGCCTTACCTCCCCGGCAATGGCGCCAGAAAATAGGCGTTTGCCGTGGGAGGTTCTTCTTCTTTAATCCTCTGGTGTGAATACCTTTTACCTTACCTCCTCGGCAACGGCGCCAGAAAATTGCTTTGCTGGCGCGTGGTTGACGTGGGAGCTTCTTCTTGTTCTTCAGTCCCCGGCAACGGCGCCAGAAAATAGCTTGATGTCTACGCACTTCTATTCTTGTAGACAGTTGTTGGGCCTCCAAGTGCAGAGGTTTGTAGAACAGCAGCAAGTTTTCCCTTAAGTGGATCACCCAAGGTTTATCGAACTCAGGGAGGAAGTGGTCAAAGGTATCCCCTCTCAAGCAACCCTGCAATCAAGATACAAGAAGTCTCTTGTGTCCCCAACACACCCAATACACTTGTCAGGTGTATAGGTGCACTAGTTCAGCGAAGAGATAGTAAAATACAAGTGGTATGGATAATTATAAGTGGTAACGGTGATAGAAAATAACTTGATGGCGTGGAAGAGACTAAAGGCAAAGTGAAATAAAGATGGAAGCAAGCAAACATGTAAAAGATCTAATTGTAAAGTGAATCTCCCCTTCAGTGGCGGCGGCGCTGCAGAACCGTTCGTGGCTGGAGGCTTGATGATTTAGGGTTTATGCATCGGGAGGCTTCTTATAGGCCAAAGGGCAAGGTCGGTGGGCGGCCAGGGGGCCCACACCATGCCCTGGCGTGGCCTAGGTGGACCCGCGCCTAGGGGTGGTGTGGCCACCCTGTGGCCCCTCTCCGTCTCTCCTTCTAGCTTCGTGAGTCTTCCGGAAAAATATCAACTTTGGCTTTTGTCTCGTCCAATTCCGAGAATATTCATTTTCTGACGTCCTGGAACCAAAAACAGCAAAAAACAGGCAACTGGCACTATGGCATCTTGTTAATAGGTTAGTCCAAGAAACCATTTAAAAAGTACTCCAAAGTGTGGATAAAACATAATAAAGTAGATAAAACCAAGCATGGAACATCAAAAAATTATAGATACATTTGCAATGTATCATGGACCTATGATGTTGTTATTGGCAAGAAGTTTAGAGTACGTGCTGCTTTGTTGTGGACTAATAGTGATTGGCTTGGAAGAGACTTCTTAAGTGGTGAAAATTTAACTTCTTGCTCTCACTGCCTTACAAACACTTGCAAAAGGTGGTTGAAGCATGGGCATAAGACCTGTTATTTAGGTAACAGAAGTTTCCTGGATGAAGGACATGAATTCAGATTTGATGAAATTTCTTTAAATGGCAGAGCTGAACATAGAGAACCACCAATCCAGCCTGATGGTTTTGAAATTTCTGAGTTGACTACACTTGTGGAGACAGATTATGGCAAGTTGCAGAAAAAGAAGACTGACAAGAAAAGGAAAAAGGGTAGTGCAGAAGAGGATAATGATGATGTATATGTTCACACTGTGGAATCAACTTTCAAAAAAGAAGTGTCTTCTTCCAACTGCCCTACTGGGAAACACTACTTATTAGGCATAACCTAGACATAATGCATATAGAGAAGAATGTGTTTGACAACATTGTCAACACTACTCTTAATGTCAAGAAGAGATCAAAGGATAATCTAAACTCTAGGCTTGACCTTAAGGAAATGAACATAAGAGTTGGACTTCATGCTGATTTGAGCGGACCTAAACCAATCATTCCTCAAGCTATTTACCAAATGACAACATCAGGAAACAAGAATTTCTTGAAGGTTGTAAAATATGCACAATTCCTAGATGGTTATGCTTCAAATTTCTTTCACATGGTGGATTTAGATGAGAATAAGATTCATAGTTTGAAGAGTCATGATTGCCACATAATCATGATAGATTTGTTGCCATTGGCAATTTGTAGATCCCTGCATGCAGTTGTTTCTAAACCACTTATAAGACTAAGCAAATACTCCAAGGCTCTTTATGGTAAGGTGGTCACTATGTTAGAAATAATGCAGTGGGAAGAAGAAATCCCAATTATCATGTGCCAAATGGAGAAGATTTTTCGACCTTCTTTCTTTGATATGATGGTTCATCTAGTGATACACCTTGCTAAGGAGGTAAGACTTGGTGGTCCAGTGCAGTATAGATCCACGTGGTCAACAAAGAGGTTCATAAGAAAGATGACAAACATGGTACACACAAAAAGTTATCTAGAAGGATCAATAGCCGAGGGGTACGATGAGGGCCTAACTTTTTGCTCAAGATATCTGCATGAATGTCAAACAAAATTTAATAGGGCTCCAAGACATGACGATAATTTTGATGCTAGCCCTACACAAAAAATTCAACCATATTTGAGGATAGTTAGCAGGCCTTTGTCAGCCTCTTCAGCAACACAACTAGATTTGATATCATGGACACAAACACACATATGTGTTCTAGTAAACTATCCTAATATTGATGAATATGCCTAGTAAGTAATTGTCACATTATCAATTTGGCATGTTTTGTATCCTGCTAGGAACTAACACAAATTTCAAATGTAGGAAGCACAAAAATATACTTTCAAGTGGTCAAAAAAATCTTAGAGAGAAATTGGACGTGCTCATCGTAGCAATTTCCACACATGGTTTGTTGATCATGTAAGTGTTAAACAAAATCAACAAATCAATAAGTTATCCTTTCTTCTCATCACTAATCTTTGACCTAAACTTCCAGGTATAAAATCCGATCAACCAAGGAGTGGAGATTCCTTTTGAAGTTAGGATTTGAAGGAAATATGCCCTGAGAGGCAATAATAAAGTTGTTATTATGTATTCCTTGTATATGATAGATGTTTATTTTGCATGCTATAATTGTATTGATAGGAAATGTCAATACATGTGTGTTTAATAAACAAAAAGGTTCCTAGTTATGCCTCTCTTATAGACTAGCTCGTTTATTAACAAGATGATCAAAGTTTCCTGATCATGGACATTGGATGTTGTTAATAACGAGGTCATAGCATTTGTGAAATGATGTGATGAACATCCATCTGAAGTATAGCATTACGATCAAACTCATTATGTTTATATTTCTATAACATCATACGAAGTAATCTTAGTCCTTAGACCATGAGATCATGTTAATTGCTAACACCGGAAGAGTATCTTGATAACATCAAACGTCACACTGTAACAGGGTGACTATAAAGGTGGGTTCAGTGCTACGAAGGTGTTATGTTGAGGCTCATGGATCAAAAGTGGAATTTGTCAATCCCGATGATGGATAGATATACTCTAGGCCCTCTCGGTGATATCACATTAAGATAGGTTGCAAGCAAGTGATGTGATCACTAGAATGTTATATCACGGGAACGAGAAAAGAGTGCATGTCGGTAACGAGATCAAACTAGGTATTTGGATACCGATGATCGAATCTTGGGCATGTATTATATCATGAGACAAAGGGATTAAGTTACTAGCATTGAAGGTTCTCACAATCACAGAAGTCATCGTTGAATGTGCAGGAGTCAGTATGGATCTCCAGGTCCCGCTTCTAATTATTGATCTGAGAGGAGTCTCAATCATGTCTGCATTATTCGTAAACCGTAGGGTGACACACTTAAGGGTTGCCGAACACCATTTTGGAGAACATATGTTTCAGACGAAAGAATTGCAAAGCGCTAGAATTATTTCGATGGAAACCGGAATTGTTTCGGGTGAAATTGCAGAAACTGATTCTGCATGTGATATTGAAATGTTGCAAGGGTTTTTATGTGAATGTTTGTTAATTAAAGTAATTAACAAAATTCTGAATAAAATAAATAAAAGAGTTTTATTAAATGAGAGTTGCATTAAATTTGGTGGACATTTAATGCATGTGAGTGGAACTTTGGGTGGAGCTTGAATTGATGTGAGCGGAGCTTCCACCACATGAATGAGGAAAAGGTGGGGGCACCCCCCTTGGCCGCCAACCATGGGAGGGGAGGATCCCCCCCTCTCCTATAAAAGCCCCCCCTTCTCCCTCACAAAGCACACCTCCTCATGAAGGATCTCTCTCCCCCTCTAGATATATTCTCCCATGGTCTTGGATTAGCGAGATACATTTTTCCGGTGGCCTTGCGTCTGAAAGGAGTTGTTGCTTCCGCTGATTCGCTGGAGCGAGGAGGTGGAGGTTGTCCGGTGGCTTGAACGTGTGTGTGAGGACGGATGCGCTGCTGATTTGCGGCGCTAGGACTTCCACACGATCTTGAGATCGGCAAGCGTACGACTACATCATCCACGACTTCCAACTCGTTAACAAAACTCTATTGTCTTCAAAGGTAAGTTATCTATGGATGTATATCCACCCGTTGCTTTGTATCTAGTAGATAGATCTTGGCGTATAGTTCTCATCGTAGGAATTTTTGTTTTCTATGCTGCGAACCCAACAGGATTTTGGCTAGAAAACCATACATGATGGTCCAGAAATATAGTAGTTACTGTGTTAATGGATGTACTTTCCATACACATGCTTATAGTAAAGGGAAAGCAACACAGTGTGATGGTGTTGTGGCAGTTGCTGAAACATCAAGTTTTTCAAGTGCTAGAGACAAAAATCCTGCTTTAGGAGACATTACCTATTATGGTAGAATTTATGAAATTATAGAATTAAATTATTCAAATGAAGGACATGTTGTTCTGTTGAAATGTCATTGGGTAGAACAAAATGGAGTTAGAGACCTAGATGAATTTGGTATAAGGCAAGTAAATTTTAACCATTTGGTTACTACAGAAGAACAAGGTTCTGAACCTTACATTCTTGCAAGTCAAGTAATACAACTTTACTATGTGCAAGATCCTGTTGATACTAACTAGCAAGCTATAATTATCCCCATACTTAGGGATTATTATGATGAGGCTTGTATCTAGGAAGTGAGTGCTTTTAATGGTGAACATTTGCAATCAATGGTTAAATTATTGATGCACTAACAAAATTAATTTTGTTGTAGGTAAACAAGCAAAAAGGAGATTACATGAGTTGAATGAAAGAATGACGAGGTTCAGCTTAGCTCCTGTCAATTTGCAAGATTATAAAGAATGCTTGTATGCTGAGATTGAAAGAAGAGGGCTTGACTATCCACAACATGAAGTAAGTACTTTGTACAAATACTTATGTCATGAGGTTAAAAGAAGATGACTTTGCTGGTTCAAATCATTAATCTTCTTGTAGGGTGAAGAACAAGACGAAGGTGAAGAACAATAAGAGGAAGTGAAGAATATGATTCAGGTGAAACAATGGATGAGGAAGCTGAAAAATTACAACACAATAACTTTGAAGAATTTGAAGAAACAGAAGATAATTTCGCAGATACACAACAACAATTTGAAGGAACACAATATCAAGGTCAAACAACACAAGGTGAATAATTTAAAGCAAATGGAACAATACAAGGTAAAGAATTTCAACATTTTAGTCTATTTGCATGCACTGCCAACAAACTACAAATGTGTCTACTACTGAAATAGTACTACTTCTAATTTACCTTGTATAGCAGCAGATAAAAAGAGTGGAAGGGGACCTACAGAGATGAGGAAATTATGGGATAAATATGGTCCTAACAACAAGGTGGATTTGATCTTCAACCATCTTGGACAACCATGTGGATTGAAGACATCAAAGTTTGCAAATTTCATGGGAACTTTGGTAAAAGTAAAAGATGTGTATGTAGCTCACAGGAGCTGGAGGATGGTACCAGATCATGAGAAAAACAAGTTATGGTCAACAGTAAAGGTAACTGCTAAACAAGTTATGTTTACTTCAAACATATCTTAATATTATGTTACATTATAATTGTGCATACTTGTACGCATAGGATTTCTTCAACATTGATGATGTCCACAAGGAATGGGTACTTAAATCAGCTAGGAAAAAGTGGAGAACCTTCAGGGCTCTCTTGAAACTACTTTACTTTAAGGCTGAGCTATCTAGGAAGGAGAACATTGAAAGAGGTTATAATGATAGAATTCCAAAAAAAACAATTTACATATATGTGCAAGTACTGGAGAAGGAAGAAGATAATGGTTGGTACACCTTTCAGTTGTAAAATGAAATAATATTGAAATATACAATAGGTATGGGAAAATATAATTATGTTTCTCTATTAATATGCAGGAAATGAGTGAGAGAAGAACAAAACCACTAGAGAAGATCAACAAAATTGTAGGCATACTGCAGGTTCCAGAAGCATTGAAGTTGTTCATGATCAAATGGTAAGAAACAATATCTCTTTTGGTAAGAAACAATATCTCTTTTGGTTCATGGACTGCATCTAATATTACATGAAATGCAGGAAATTAAACTGAAAAGAGCAGTATCTAGAGCAGAAACCTACAGAGTTACTCACACTAACAAAAAAGGAGAACCAGTTGATGCTTTCTCTGCTAAAAAAATGTTAAGAAATATGTCATATTTAGGAGCAAAAAATGGTAAGGATTTGAAACTAATAGATGTTCTCTGTATGTAATTGAAGGAAACAATTGAGGAGTTGGCAAAAAATCCATCTCTGATTGGTGAAGAACACGGACAAGGTGACTTGTATTCTAAACTGTTTCCAAAATCAAATACTAGTAAAATGCATGGATTTGGGCTGATGGTAGGTGGAAAAACTAAACAACTTCTGGATCATGCTCTCTGTGCATTGAAAAATTCTAAGGAGGAAAACATGGAACTAAGGGCTTTATTACAAAATGTACTTACAAACCAGAATGCTCTAATTGAGAAGAGCATAGAAACGGAAGGCAAGCTCAATATGCTGATGACAAGCCAGATAGAGAGATCAACAAACCAAGTTGGAGAATCAGCTCAGCATGACCCAACCAAATTAGGAGTAGCAATAGAGAGGAATGAAGATGATGCAAACCTAGCAAGCAAATCATCAACAAGAATAGCTCCAGCAGCACCTAAGCAACAATCAACCACATCAGCATCATTTCTTAAGCAACAAACAAAGGTACCAGCAGTAGCAACTGAGCAACAATCAAAAACAACAGTTGCATCACTGTCTCAGCAGGTAACATCAAGAGCCCCTAAGCAACAAGCAACAACAGCTGCATCACTGTCTCAGCAAGTAGCATCAATAGCCCCTAAGCAACAAGCAACAATAACATCATCAATGTCTCAGCAAGTAGCATCAGAAGCAACAAAGCAACAAGCAACAACAACAACATCAGTGTCTCAGGAACTAGCATCAGCAGCAGTATCAGTGTCTTAGCAACTATCATCGGCAGCAACTAAGCAATCAACAACACCAGCATCAGTTTCTCAGCAACTAGAATCAGCAGCAACTAAGCAATCAACAGTAGCAACATCACTGTCTCAGCAAGTAGCATCAACAACAACTAAGCAACAAGCAGCAGTAGCAGCAATAGTGTCTCAGCTAGGGGTGGGCATATTAACCGATGACCGAACAACCGAACCGAAAAACCCGAGACCGAAGCCAAATAGACCGAAACTAAAATATTCAGTAGAAATTTGGTCACCAATTCTACAAAACCGAATTTAATATGTGTAGTTTGGTTCTATGCCTCGTGTAACCGAGCAGACCGAATGCACCGAAGTAACATGAACATGACGTGGGAATTGGGATAAAAAGCCCAGCCCATTCTCTAATTACCAGGCCAAACATTTGCTAACCTCCATTTTCTCATGGCATGCAGGCCCCACATAACCCTAAAAAAATGCAGACTGCCCCACGCAATGTCTCCAAGATTCCAATCGACGCCCTCCAACCGTAGCGGTGCCCCAGCTGTCCGCCCCAGCACGGCAGCACCCAACGATGGTGGTCGGGCAGCCGGCACCTGATGGTAACCCCTTCCCCCATCTCTCTCCATCCTGGTGTCGATCTCCCCCTTCCTTCCTTCTCAGCGTCCTTCCATCCCTTCTGCCTTCCCTCGTAATGGCTCGCGAGACAGCAGTTTCGATATGTAATAGGTAGCTCGAGCCAGGAAGGTTGCGACATGAATTTTCGATCTGCATCTGGCTGCATCGAGCGCAAGCAGGGATGGAATTTACACATCGATTTCATGCGGTGCGGTGGAGGACACCGGTCAGTTCGGTTGAAACCGAAACCGGACCGAATATTTTGATTGACCAAATTCTCGGTTATTTGTTTTTCAAATGACCGATCGGTCATGATTTCCAAGAAACCGAATTTCTTAATAACCTGAATAACTGAACCGATCGGTTCAGTCTAACCGAATGCCCAGTCCTAGTCTCAGCAACTAAACAACTCAGCATCAGCAGCACCTAAGAAGCAAGCAAAAGCAGCAACAACAACTAAGCAACAAGCAGCAGCATTCGTGTCTTAGCAACTAAACATCTCAACATCAGCAGCACCTAAGAAGCAAGCAAAAGCAGCAACATTGTCTCAGCAAGTAGCAACCACAGAGAAAGAAAGCCAAGCAACCTAGACAACAAACATTCAAATACAAGATAGTCAACCCAACTTGAAGAGAGTAAGGAAACTATCTTACAAGCAATTACAGGCACAAGAAATTGTATTAAAAAAGTTAAGATAGAGAAGGCAGAGGAGAACATTGCTAATATGAAAGATAAGATGAAGAGTAGGAAAACAATAAAGGTGGGTTAATTAGCTAAATACAATTTTGATTGTTCTATAACATCATGTTCTGTAGTTTACCAAGTTATCACTATTTGCAGGTAACCACGATCAAAACAGGGATGGAAGTGGGTCTAACATCACCAAACAACTTGGATTTAATTGTTATGGCAATTGTGCAGAACATAGACAATGATGAGTATGTTCAAGTGCTAGTGAACATGAATTGAAGAAAACCACTGTCCTGCCAAAACCTAAAGGAAGAATTACAACTATTGGACATGCTCAAGCCCAGTGCATTGCATGGCTGATGACAAATGTAAGAATGCTTGAACTCATTTTCCTTGCATTTTGAAAACTACTACAAATAATTTTCCTCATTTCATTGCATCGCTGAATGAAATGAATTCAGGTGACTGAAACAGAAGATCAACAGAAGCTAGAGAATGTTGAACTAGCTAAAGCAAACAAATATCAGAAGCAGATGAAGGCCAGGAAGTCTAGACAATTGGATGGAGATGTGCAGAACCAGCAGGGAAGCAAGAAGATGAAGATGGGTATGTGAAGAACAGCAAGAGACAGAGTAAGAACAACAAGAGACAGAGTAAGAACAACAAGAACATCAAGAGATGTGCAGAACCACTGTTTTAAGTATACATGTCAAACCTGTGATATTGGATACATTGTCAACCCGTATGATATTGTATACATTGTCTGAACTGTGTTATGATGCTATAAATGTGATATCGGATTTGTATTGCATGCTTATGAACCATTATATGAACTGCTTTTGCTAATGTTGCTTGTTTAGTCATTGGGGTACTTTTGGTAATTGCCACCAAAAAGATATTAGGGCACTTGTGCAAAGTGCCCTAATAGTTTCTTGGGGTACTTTTGGTAATTGCCATCAAAAATATATTAGGGCACTTGTGCAAAGTGCCCTAATAGTTTCTTGGGATACTTTTGGTAATTGCCACCAAAAAGATATTATGGCACTTGTCTAAAGTGCCCTAATAGTTTGTCGGGGCATTTGTTGACACCACTGCAAAAACTTATTATGACACTTTGAACAAGTACCCTTGTAACTATTTAGTAGTTCTTAGAAAAATGCCTAAAAAGGTTAATTTATTAGGGCACTTTTTTTAAACTGCCATTAATACTTTTAGAGACACAAGTAAAATTGGCACATTTAGAAGTACCCTAATAAGTAATTGAGGGCACTTTTTAATATTTAAGGGCACTATTAAGTGCCCTAAAAGGCCTACCGTGACGTAGTTAATAGGAAGAAAATATCAACTAACCCACTGAAATTGAGTGTCGTTGCCGAAACCCTCAATCCAATTCCTATCTCCAATCCTATTTCTCATGATAAAAGCCTAGGGTAGGACCATGGGATGCGCCGGCATGGAGATGCCTTCCACATCGGTGGATGCTGAGCTCGCCAAAGGGTGCAGGTACATGGCACTTCCGTACCTATATTTAATCGTACAAACATGGACTTAGTTTTATTGTTTGTGTAGCTTGTTTTCAGAGAGAAGCTGTTGGGTCAAGAAACAGAGGAGGACGAGGAGGATGAAAGGAGATGGGACGCATCGCCATGGCGAGCGAGGAATACACAGTGAGAGATGCTTGGACCCTAACCATCATCATGGTCAAGGAGGCCATCATCATCCTCTGCCAGAACGGCGGCACCCTGACCTACATCATCATCACCCACGAGAACATCGGCTTCATGTTCCCTGCCATCTCGCTGGGCATAGTCGTCCTCGCGGTCCTGCTGCCAAATGAGTTCGCGTTCTCCTTCGCCCGCCTCCTCTTCTCGTGCGTGCTGTTCAGCAACCTCGCCGACGCTTACACCGTTCTCGTTGTCAAGAAGAACGTTAGGTTCCTTGACAAGCTAGGGGCAGCAGTTCGGCATCCAGAACGCGTTCGGCTGCAGCATCGTTGTGTTCTATTTCGAGAGATTTTGCCTCACGCTTATGATGGAGGCATCCATGACATACATGGGTTCCTATTTTACTTCCGTGTTCTGAACAAACCGGTTTATAATCCGTTGGAGGTCCCTTTTTATGCCGAAGAGTACAACTAACGAGCCGCAGTGGATGCCGCCGGCAACACCATGATATGTGAGAGATGAAACACATTCATGGTGGAGAATGTGAGTGTGCCGGAGGCTGTTGTGCCGCCCATATGGCAAGACCATAGTTGCCAGAAATTCGGGTCGACTGGGTTGAGGAACGGGGTCGAGGGTCGAGGGCCGACGTCCCAGCGAACAAGGGTCGTCAAGGGGTATACATCTGCGGGACACCAATTTGGTACGTGGGTCACGATCCACTTAACTTTGGGTATTACCTTTTTTATTTTATTTTTCATAAAGGAGTTACCATATTTCTGACCTCCTTCCAAACGAACGGGACCAATGACTACCGAACGGGATCATGACCCGATGAGCGATCCTCGGCGAACCACTCTCGTTCCTGACCCCTATTCTGGGTTGATCCACCCCGGGTCGAGGATCGCGCCATCGACCCCGTTTTCAGCAACTATGGGCAAGACACTTGTGGACTTCCGTTAGCTCCCAAAGTATGGTTTTGTTTTAGTTGTGACATGTAGAAGTAACATACTGAAAATACACCTTTTAGTGTCATATGTGGGGTCTAGGGTGTGCCACCTAAAACCTAAATGTGCCTTTGATGTGGATGTAAATGGTACGGATAATTTTCGCTCTGAATACGCATCCGCGTCCGTTTTTGAGGACATGGTATAATTTTTTAGATATCCGACAGATATGGACACGGATGCGGATATTTGTCGAGCGGATATCCGACAGGTATGGTATTATTGATATCCGACGGATAAGGATAATCCGACATTCTATGCGGATTATCCGAGATACTCAAATAGGATAATCCGATAAATTTAGCACAACCCCAATATCTAGAGATCTAGTTAGTCTATCGGCGATGCTATGTATGCATGTTATATTATACTATTACCAATCTTGCACATTTATACTACACATATCTAGTGTTGCACGCTTTTTTGTCAATTTTTTCCATAAATCAAATAATTTTTTATTTTTCTATGTGTATTTGTTCGATTATCCTCTTCCGATCCGAGTCCGCTCCGAATCCGCTCCATATCCGCAATCCGATATAATCCTCATTCGAATCCGTAACCGGCTATTATCCGCTCCGATCTGAATCCGCTAAAAAAACATGGTAAAGGATGTGAAAATAGCAATATCCGATCTGGTTACATCCCTAGCCTTTGATGTGAAACGAAAGCATGGAACACATGATTCAATGTGTTGCATGCGCGACATCTACTCCAGCTACCATCCGTAGTTCACAAGTGGAAGATGAATCTCCCGACACAAGGGATGCGACTACGCACCGGGAATCGAAATCACTACGGCGATTGAGGTCCTAGACACCGACGCTAGGGTGATGGATGTCGCGTTGGAGGTCGCAAGGCCCGCCAAGTCGAAGAGGTTCGTCACCTCGACTGCAATGGCCTTCTACACGGCCGTAGTTGAGGTCCTGGCCATCACTGCCCTAGTTGCTGCAGGCCGCTAGCAGGTGGGGGAAGGAGCCTTTACCACCTTCTTCAAATCTCCAAATCTCCATCTGAGGCACCAGCGAGCTTTGCTAGTTGGCTAGAACCTCATTGTTCATGACTGGACTATCAGCTGATGGGGAGACGTGGCGGGCGGGGAGGTGGAGCAACGCTTGCCATGGTGGGAAACGCTGAAATGGGCCATACACTGGGTTTTTTGGGCGATGAGAGGAGTAGAGTGGGGAGTTATGCCGAAATGTCTCACCTCCCGTGCTTTCCAGCGCGTGCAGAGAGGAGGCGCAACTGAGCCTGACTGAGTGCCAATTTAACCGTATCCGGTGGGTCAAAGTTGGGCTTCTTTAAGAACCGTCCCATGCAGAAAATCAATGCATCACAGGCAACCAAATGCCCAAATTTTGGCCCACTTGAGCCAAGAAAACACGACCAAGATGTATCTTTGGCAAAAAAAACACTATCTCGGTAATGGGGTACTCAGTACAAAATTGATATAATTTTTTTTAGAAAATTTCATCAGTCTATTAGTAATCATCAACATCGGTACAAAGAGTACCAAAAATAAATAAAAATACAAATAGGTGTTTGAACCACCTAGGGACAACTATAGATACTAGCGTGAATCGAAGGTGTGCCGCCTTCCTCGCTCCCCCATCACTGGAGTCAGCTAAAACTTGTCGCAATAGAGTTTGTTATAGTAACATACATGAAATCGCCGTTCTAAGAACTAAAAGGACCAGCTTATCAGAGCAGCAACCATCGTCAACGATAAAAATCATAGATTGGAAGAAATGGACTTGAAACGAAACCGTGGGCAGCGTCCTAGATCTTTAGGTTGTGTTTGGTTTGGATTCCTGCGACAGATTCACTATCCAAACACTATCTGAACCAAAGGGGTACAACTGGCTTCCCAGCTACCAAAACACACGAGATTTTCGTAGTGTGAACTGGAATCAGCGGTATCCCCAGATTTCTCACTGTCGCGTCCAAGGAGAAACAAGAAAATTACCCGCCATGCCACTAGGAAGTGAAAGCTGTCCGGTTGATTTCCATTCTAACCCCCCCCCCCCCCCCCCCCCCACACACACACACCACCACCACCACCCCAACTCGGCCCCATCCTATCTAAAAAAACTCAGCCCCATCTCGTTCTTTTTCCCCTTCGTCGAACAACACCAAGCAGGGGCGGCCAGGCTAGGGTTCCTCCTCGCCGGCCTCCGGTGGCGAGCCGGTAGGATTTAGACCGCCGCCGGCCCGTAGCTCCTATTCACCAGCGCCAACACCTGACCGTCGCCGCTTGCATAGATCGGTTGTCGATAAACCGATCCGCCTCCAGCCTCCAGGGATCAATCCCACCGCCGGCGGCCGGATACAGACTGCAACGTCCATCTCTCCCTTCCTCTCCCTCCTTCACATCTTCTTCCTCCTCCCTAACATGTCCTGCTCCCGTACTAGATAGGTTGTTGTCTGACTTTCTTTATTTTGCTTTCCTAGTCTGTAATTTCTTTGTAATATATAGCAATGAATATTGTGGATGATATATAGAAATTATTGTTGTTGCATAACAACTGAAGTTCTTTATGGATTGAAGTATCGCTGAGAAGGCAGTTTAGGAGATGAAGATTGAGAGAACCATGTCTAGTTTGTGGATGGAGAACCATGTCGTGAGCCAAATGTCTTTTGTGTAATACATATGACCTTTGTAGTAATCTGATGACATCACTTTCTAAGCAATAAATGTAACGTTAAAAACTGAAAAATTCCGTTTCCAAATGGTCATTTGCGTGTCCGTGAGTGTACAAATCATTGTTATGCTATCAATTAGCATATAAATAATCTCAGAGGCATTGCGAACAATTCCTATTGAATCTACACAATTGACAGTACAAACAGCTTTCAGCTTTTTCACAGTTGTTTCACAGCTTATTTTTAAGAATCTACAGTCCAACCAAACACACCCAATTGCGTGGAGCTGCCGTTGTGTGGCTGCCCCGTGCGGCCAATCCAACTTGCCGTGCGTTACCGACCCCGTATGCCAGAACCTGTGTGCCGGGGCGCACCGGAATGTCGTACAGATTGTTGGGCCGTCCGTGTTGCCGGTACAGTTTCGAGGCTGTTGGTCGCAACCACCAAACCTTCGGGAAACACATGACAATGCTTGTGTGAGCTATTCATTGTATAAAAATAAGCTCTACCCTGTGTGTTAACAAATAGATCGCCCTTCGGGACACACACGATCATGCTTCTGTAAACTACTAGTAGTAATTGTTCAAAAATACAAGCTACTCACCCGCAAAAAAAAAAAAAAATACAACCTACTTCCTCCATTCGAAAATATAAGCCGTTTTAGATTTGTGAATCGAATATATCTAGACATGTTTTAGAGTATGTTCGTAGAGGTTCTGAGTGAACCTATACACTAAAAGTGTCTAGATACATTCATTGCACAAAGCTAAAATGTCTTATATTTCTGAACGGAGGGAGAAGTTTGGAAGTTCTTGCAAATTCTTCCGTGGAGAAAAAAAAAAGTCAATAGATGATCAGTGCTTGATTTCCTATTGTTGGTCCACTATATTGCGCTAGTTGTACTGTTACAAAGTAGGTGCACAACAAACTACCAGTAACACTTGGAAGTGGACTGGTAATGGTGTGTTTTCTACTCGCTCTGCTTATGTTGCGCAATTCAAAGGCCGGGTCCTCTTCAACCTCCAGGAGTTGGTTTGGAAATCAGAGTTCGAACCGAGTTGTTAGCATAAAACTACCACTTTACATGTCAATTTTTTCGAATAGTACCAGTTGATGTTTCAATCGCAAAAAACTACTAGATTGAAACCAAATTGTCGCAAAAAGCACTAATCCACGTTTAATCATGAATTGACACCAAAACTGACAGCGGGACCCACATGTAATGAGAAAAGACTGGCATCACATGTCAGTTCTATTAAAAATAGTCAAAATATTAAAAGAAAAAAGAAAAAAAGTGGGACGCGTTGACCCATCTCCCGCCGCCCCTCCCCTCCCTCTCTCCCATGCCGTCGTCGCACTCCGGCGACCCCCTCCCGTCGTCGCCTCCCCTCTCTTTCCTACATCCCGCGTGCGAACAAGCCTGGCCTCCCCCACTCCCCCCTCTCGCTCAGGCTCTCTCTCCCTCGCCTTTGTGTTCTTCCTTAACGCACCAGAACTCCCAACCATGGCGGCCGCTGCAAGTCGCCGACGCTCCGAGCCTCGCTGAGCACTCCATACATTGCGCCTCGACTCCGTTTTCCTCTACCCCTAAGTAATTGAAGCCGGGAGTGCCAAAATTGGTCGAATCGACCTGTCTTCCTCGCCTCCGGCCACCGCTCCTAGTATCCATGGCGTCGCCCTCGACCTTCCTCACCAGTCTCAACCACGATTGCGGGACCCACGCGCCATCGGCGGAGCTGGAGGTGGTGCGGACGCGCTCGAGGTCCCGGAACCGCTGCCCGCCGACGTCGCACCCGAGGCGGCGGGCGTGCCACTGCACCCGTGTCTGCCAGTAGTTCTTATCTCGTTGTCGGTGCGGCCGGGGAGGTGCTGCGCGACCTTGGACCACTGGTTGCCCCACCGCGCGTGTAGCTCCGGTGAGCCGGCGGAGTACGGATTGGATGAGTCAACATTGTCCCACTTTTTCCTTTCCTTTTTTATATAATTAATTTTAATAGGGCTGACAGGTGGAGCCGACTCCACCTCGGCAACTTTTCTCCTTATAAGTGGGTCCCGCTGCCAGTTTCGATGTCAATTCGTGATTAAACATGGATTAGTGCTTTTTGCGACAATTTGGTTTCAATCTGATAGATTTTTGCGATTAAAACATCACTTGGTATCATTTGGGAAAATTGATATGTAAAGTGGTAGTTTTATGCTAACAACTCCGCCGAACCCAAACGTGGGTGTTTGCATGGCTTGCAGTGCTCGTCCGATGCTTTAACGGCAGATAACCTGCAGAAAAGAGGTTGGCCAAACAACCCCATATGTCTCCTGCGCAATGCAGTCCTGAAAACTATCTTGCACCTTTCTTTTAGATGAACTATCTTGCACCTGATGGCTCATTGCCCCTATGCTAAATCGTTATGGCATATATGGTCCTCAATAATAAACTGAACATGATGATGGTTATGCCACTTGCTGCGGCCCCGTCTTTGAGTGAATGGTCGGAGTCGCAAATTAAGGGCCTCGACAGACCAAATAGAATGAAATCGTACTCTTCTAGTATTACACATGTTTGGTGGATGATCTGGAAGGAGTGCAATGGGCAGATATTCAATAGTAAGGCAACTCCAGCAGCGAATTTCTTCAGGTTGACTGATCTCGCTGGAGTCTGGGTGTACTCTGCTTCGGGAGCTGGCTAATAGAACACGTGAACAGGATTAGATAGCTTGTTTTTTTTCCTAGCTTTTGGTTACATTTTGCAGCCCAGTGTAATGTGGATGTAATAAGTGTCCTTGTTATTGCCCTCGACTAGTACTTTTTGCAGGGCAGCCCCTGTAACTTTCATTCCTCTCTATATAAATGAGTGTAGCTCCGCTGCATTCGTAAAAAAAAATACCACTATGACAACGTTATGCATCTTCATTCCAGGTATGGAATAAGACATTGTTACTACCTCTGTTCCATAATGTAAGCCTTTTTAGCAGTTTAAATTGTACTGATAAACAGGCTTACATTTTGGAACAGAGGTAGTACTACCTCTGTTCGGGATTATTAGTCCTAAGGGCTAAGTTGCTAATACCAAGACACTCCATAACTGTCTCCATTAATCTATACATGCACCAATAGTCTTATATGCATGAGAGAAGTGAGAGGAAAAAGAGGACATGCATTGGACGAGAGAGACTAATAAATGAGATAACCCTTATAATCTCAAACAATATAAAAAGCCCTCGGGACCTATAATCCCAATCAGAGGTAGTACAAGTTCGCGCAGCATGAGATTAATTCATCCAGTTAAAGATGCATGCAAGCTGACTAAGACCCCGATAGGGGAAATCTGCAACTGCTCTGTCCATGCATCACATGATTAAAGCATTCAGACCAACAAACCAAAGATGCATACACAACTAGCAATGCAAGGATGGTATGACCTGAAGAACTTACTAGTAGTTATCACCATAAAATTCAAGTAGATGACAGAGAGACCCAACTAGTGCAACAAAACCGCTAGGCAGCGGGTTCATGATGCCCAGCAGCCTCAAGATATGGAATCACAGCGTCATTGGTGATGCTTTCAAATATGTCTGGCTCCAGGAACAGCAGCAGGCAGTCACTGATCCACTGGTTGCATGGTTCTCTAGTAATCGCACTTTCTATCAACTTCATTGCAGTAGAGGCTGGCTTAACAGTGGCAGGCGTCCCGGGAAGGATGAGCGCGAGTTTCAGGAGCAAGTAAACCAGCGGGTACGCGATGTTCTTGCCTGTCTCCACCATTCTCGCAGAAAGACTGCTCAGAGTGTCCATCGCAAGAAACCTGGTGTCGGAGCACACATCTCTTATGAAGGCTTCAAGTTGCAACTCAAGTGTGGCGGTGGTGGAATCGGAGAACTCAGATGGAAAAAACCCAGCAAATTTCACGAGCTTGTCCTTGTCAAAAGAGTGGAAGGAGTTGCGTGGATTCAGGCATGATGCAAGGAGAGCTAGCTCTGAGCTCTCCTTGGTAAAACGCCTGTCGAGCACCTCGAGTTGTTTGTTGATAACCTTCTGGAAGAAGTGAACATGGTAATAATCTAGGTAAGTTTTCGTCGTAGCTTCAGCATCCTTTGATCTTCTCCGTGGGACGTATTTCTCTCCCATAGTGACCATGTAAATATCATTCTCGCTGCATAACATGCCGACTTTGTTGAGGAAAGGTGTCCATCCTGAGTCCCTCATAACCTGCAGCTGCTTCTTAGCATCCTGGAGAAGAGCCGCAAAATCCTCAGCATCCCAGCCTTTCCTGTCCAAGGCCAGTGACAACTCATTCGTGACACCCAGGACATCTTGCATCAACAGCAACCCAAAGAAGAAATCATATGTCAGTCCTTGATTTATCTTGTATACCATGAATTTCACATCGTCTCTTGAGACTTCATCCACAAATTCAAGCGCATCGCAGATCGGAGTGATATAAGCAGCAAATTTCACAATCGCCTCGTAGTATGAACCCCAGTTTGTTTCGCCGGGCTTCCGAAGATCATTATCCAGATTCACCCCACTCTCCTGAATTAGGGTGCATAGCTTTTCAGTGAACTGGGGTGACTTCTGAACTAGATTGGACAGCACATCAAGAGTTTGGATAAGCTGAAAAAGTTCACTTTGGTCATAACAAGCAGTTACAAGGTGTACATGTAGTGGGCAGACGTGAGGATGAACATAGTATGCAGAAGCATGTGCACCATGGAGCATCGATGTTAGCTCGTTGAAAAATTTAACGGAATACCCTGGCATGCCATAGCCTTGGCCACGAACACTCTGCAAGCTCAACCCAGCTTCAGAGAGCATCGAAAGGGCTGCTGCTTTAAGATATGGAGCAGAGTCAAAGGTATCAGAATCCGGCACAATCCCAAGAAGCCTCTCCTCAACCTCTCCCTTGCAGTTGACATAGCGTGCAAACAGAACCATGTAGTATTTATAGGTATCACGTGGGGAGCAAATATCAACAAATATCCCAAAGAAATCTCCCTGGAGCTCCTTGGCAATACCCTTCCTTGCTTCTTTGGCAAACGCTTGCGCGAGATCGTTCTCGAAAGTAGGCTTCAGCATCCTCATCCGACAAGGACCATCACGTTGGGGTTGCTCGAGCATCTTATCCACCATGAAGCCTCCCAAGTCCACAAACATCCTGTCGGCCAGACATCTCCCTGACCCATTGTCCAGAAAAGCCAGCCCTTCTTTGAAGACAAACCTCATGAAATCAATTGCATTATCAACGTCGAGCAGCTTAGCAGACTGAACCTGTGGAACCTCCTCCATCTCGACATCACTATCATCTGTGTCTGAAGAGTCGTCAGAGGGAAGACCCCAATTCTTTTTTGAGACCATCATACCCTGATATCAGACAGAACTAGTATTAATCCGAAGGAAATCCCCATCAGATTTTTTTTAATTTTAATGAAAACAAGTAGTAGGAGACTTTGATCCGCACCTTACTGTTGTCAGTTAATCTACACAGAATTATAATAGTAGAACAATAACTGATGAGGAAGTAATATAGGTACACGGCTCATACTTATTTTTTGCGATAACATGGCAACTACTTGAAAATTGCATATTTGCCACTAGCGTAACCTAAACCCTAGAAGAATCGTCTCCTGCTGTAACTTCTAGCGGTAAAAAGGTCCCCTTTCTTTGACCCGTTTCATCGGTATGGATAGGGTACTAGAAGAACGAACGCGTATGCCCTAGTAAAATTTTGTACCGAATAAAACCTAGAAATATTGGATGGATTTGGGGCGCATTGAGAAACGCACGATCTATATATTCAGATTCCGTGGTAAATATTACAGGTGAAGAACTACGACCACCATGGATGGATTTGGCGATGCAGAAATGATGTTACCTCGATTTGGAGGGCGAGGGCGAGGGCGAGGCGGAGGCAGAGAGACGGAGAGGCGGCAACGAAGCGATGTGGGGCGCCTTTTCGCGCTCCTCTCCACTCGCCGCTTGCGCTTTGTAAACCTAGCAGTACAGGACCTGAACCTGTGAGTTGTAACCTTCTTTTATTGACGAACAGGGGAGTGCTAACCGTCAGCCGAGCGGAGCGGGGGGCGAAAATCCACCTCATCCACCACACCGTATTTTTTCTTTTGAGTGTAGTCGGGGCGAAAATCTGCATCTATCTTCATCATCAGAAATTCATAAAACTCGAAATCTGAACAGTCCGCCGTATCATATATATCCCACCCATGCAGCAACCTTTTTTATACGATTGCAACATTGTCATAGCATTTTCTTCCCGTCAAAATTCAAAACCATATAAAAACATCACAACATTTTTGAAAACATCAATTCAACAAGAAAATAGTTATGCAACAAATTCCAAGGAAAATGTCGCCACCAACATTGGAGGCTATGCAACACCCCATAATTTTTTTTGAAGCATTGAAGCAGCTGGTGCACAGAATCGCCGCAGACGTGCATACCAAGCAAAAAGAACACAATTTATCGCATAAGAAAAACACACCGCACCATAGAAAAATCATCGAAATACTGGTTCGGTTTTTTCTGGTTAAACCACCGAACCGATCCGGTTTTTAAAACTATAATTGTAGCCTCATCGGCGTTGGGATTCGATGGCCCTCGGTGCATTCCCATCCTTTCCCTCAGTCAATATCTTCCTCCACTAGTAAGCGTGCACGTGCAACGCACGTATCTTAATCTATAATAAAAACATCTGTTCCACATCTTATTTCTCTTTTAGCAAGTTTCTTTTATCTACCCATTTAAATGTGGCTCGTGTCCAACTATGTGAGTGCAGAGGTGACTACCCGATCCATACACACGTCTTCACTTAAAATTTATAATCACATAAACAATTTATAAAACACTTCAATTCACGATCACATGTGTGCATTGCCGTGATTACAATTTTTTTTAAATAATAACTAAGCAACATTATCTACTATTTTTTATTCTTTGATGATAGTTTGTTTTGAAGGTCTATCTATGTATGCAATCTATAAAGCTCCGTCCCATGTTTGGGGTATTATTTAGAGCTTCCGTCTCTTAGTATTAGTACTTCAAAATATGTACCCACATTTTCTCCCTGGTTCTTTGATATACATTATACATCATTATTAAAAATCATGTACAAGGTCTATAAATGCATGCAATTGAAAACCAAATAACCCGGCATAGTAATGCATGTGTGAAATGTTGCATTGCACGTTGAATGAATCAGTTAAGATTGCAATGCAATAAAAAATTTATGCCCGTATGAGTTTGTGGAAACAACATGACCTTTGCATCTTATTTAGAGATGTCGCTTTTCAGTGCAGAGTTTGTAACTTTTAGATTTTTTGACCAAATTTGTAATTATATTTTTTCCGAAGTTAGATACAGTATTAGAAGTGGTTCCAAAATAGGGACTAGTATTATTTTTATCCAAAACAGATAATAGGAATAGCCCAAAAAAAACCGGGACATGCTGGAATAAAAAAAATCCTAAAACCACCCGTCAGCTAAGAAAATGAACCCCCGTGAGTTGCTCCCCAGGTCTCGCCGCCCTTCCCCATTCCATAGTCGCCACTCGCCAGCTCCCTCTCTCGACCTTATCCCTCCCATTCGTCCCCACCTCCAGCCCGAGGACTATGCTTACCCATACTCTTCCCTGCCCCTTCCCGTCGAATCTGGTTACCCAAGTGCTCGAGGAGGCTATCTAGCTCATCATGCTCGTGGGCGAGCCATCGACAGGTGCCGTCGGAGGCGGGCGCGGAGGCGCGGGACTCGTGTCCACCAGAACAGTTGCCACGACCATAGCGCGTCGGAGGGCTCCACAGCGCCGGCCACAGAAAATACAAGGTCAAATCCTCTTTCCTTTCCTCTTTCCGAGCTTTCGTTCCGTCTGGGCCAGGGGTGATCTTTCCGAGCTAGATATGAGGATGGACTTAGTTGGTTTTACTGGCTTGGCTCTATCTGCCAGCTACAGCGATAGACACTGCTTCTATTCTGAAGTGAACTACCCATTTTCTATGTCCTCAAGATTCAGTTATGTTCTGCTAATGGAAACTCCTGCTAATGCTCAATGTAATTCATATTTAGCATATCAATTTTGCTAATAAAGCTCGGCAGCAAGAAAAACAAAGGAAGATTCTCTAAATAATGTCATGGAAGCTAGAGCTTCGATGAACTGATTTCTGAAGCATTTGCTACATCTGAACTTGGTTGTGAGAGGAAAAAGATATCCTACTATTCTTGTACTCCTGTTAGGTGGAAATGAACTCCCGTGGTTCTCCAACGGTGTAACATAAATTCTCCCATATCTACCATACTTGGTAACTACACATTTAAATATAGTTATTACAGGAACATAGATTCCATTTTGTAGACCTGTTCTGTGACTGAACGTGCATTACTTATGACTCTTTCTCATTTGGTGGAATTGAAGATATTTTGCATCTATCTTTGTAGGTTAAACACAAAGATTAAGATGTTTTTCTATTTGACTGTACCAAGTAATGCAAAAGCGTTTGAATATCTGACACTCTTTAACCTGCAAAGCTGCACTTCACCTTCTCTTGAGGTATCAGCAGACATAATGTACACGGTCAGAACTCAGATTGGTGCCTTGTAATCTACCACTGAATCTTATTAGTATGTTCATGCTACACCATGTAGGGATTTGATGATGATAGTTTATCCCAGGCCCTCACAACATATGCGCCTGCTAGCACACAGTACCAACTTTTGAAGATAGCAGGAACCCCTCATAATTTCTTTTAACTTCGTACAAATGTCACACATGCTTTATGTTTAACTGTTTATTATCAGTGGAACCGAAATTGTTTAGGAACATGCACTGAATATAAAACTGAAAAAGAACTTCCTGAACATGATCTTTCTTGTGCACCGAATCATGGAGATGCTTGATATTGAAGCAAAAATAATTATGTGTGCTGTAAATATGTAACACACAACTGTCGATAACTCAATACATATCAAGTTGAGCTATCTATAAATGCAGACTAATAAAAATCATTCTGATGTGCCCTTAAATCTTCGTGGAATTGTAGTGTTATTTTACCAAAAGATCAACTTAGGAACAATTGGCCAGAAGCACTCCAAAATGACGCAATAGTATCCACAGTTTTATAGAATGGGCCAATCAGTTGAAACCGAGCTAAGCAATTGGGTATCTCCAAGAAAGGTATTATTGTGAATATCTGAAACTTTCATAAGATGGATAAAAGTAATGTATGGTAGTGACTTGTACAGCTAGAGGTACTGTCAACCCTGATTTATATAGATGGATGGATTCACCCTTCACATATGGCATAACCATTTTTTGCTTACTCATTCATTCACTTCAAAATTTTCAGGCCTTGGCTTCCCAAGTTACCATGCTGCTCTTCCCGGCAGGTATATGACGCCGCAGGTGCATGTAATAATGCTGTGAACTATGTCCCTAATGGTTACGGTGGTTGTGGTGGTGGTGGGAGGTACCAAAATGAAAAGGTAGGTGTTTGCTGCTGCATTACTCATGTCACTGTCCTTCATCATGTATACAGTTTTCTAAACATCTAGTCCATTTGTGTTATCTATATGCATTTGTTTGCAGCTTTCAGTTTTGCATAGTAGTCTAAGAAATTAGTAAGTGCATAGACATCTATCCTGTCCAAGTTTTTGAAAAATGCAAGAAGGCAAATTCTGCATCACACGAATATTTGTTTTTGCAGAAAGCGAAGTGTGTATTGAAACTTCTGATACCAGAAAGTGAAGCGTCTTGTTTAGGTTCCATGCCAATGATTGCTAGTGTTTACCCAGTTTGTCCGCTTGGTTCATTCTCTAGCTGATGTTCTATGTGGCAGTGCAGGTTCAGTCTTTCTCAATGGCAAATTTCAACAAGCTCAGAAGCCTCATGAGGCAAGTGCTTCGATGAGTAGTGCCTCAACTGGCTCAGCTCCTGCCATGTTCAATGCTGCCTGCTTCATGTCCTCGAAGCTTTTTGTTGGCGGTGAGTTTTCTTGCTAAGTTTCCCATGCGTGTATACAGAAGCATAATCATCAGGGCTTGGTATGTTTTATTTTTCACAGGTCTTTTGTGGCGTACGGATGACACCTCAGTGAGAGATGCGTTCTCCAGCTTTGGAGAGGCCACTGAAGGTCAGTGTGTATCTTGAACCTTTAATTTTCGATAGTCAATGTGTCTATGGTTCAGTTATTATCCCAATGTGTTTATTGCTTGGTGATGTTAATGTTTTTACTTTTGCAGCGCGTGTAATCACTGACAGAGAGACTGAAAAGTCTAGAGGATTTGGTTTTGTAAACTTCGCGGATGAGGAGTCAGCAAAGGCTACTGCAGCTAGCATGGTGGTCAGGTGAGTCAAAACAAGATGTTTGCTGTTGTGCTTTACAGTAGAGTTAATGTATTGTATGGGCAAGTGTATAATCTGAATTACCCGCAAGAAGAAAGTGTACTATTGGGCTGGGAGGAAGTCAGTTTGATTTTCCTAGTATGTCGATTCTGTTAGATTATGTGCAATCTAAATAAACATGTGTAGTGTGATATGTTTTTGCAATGAGCAGGGGAGGAAATTGATACCTGTACCTGAATTGTTACAAGATGGCGATGATATTTTGTTACAAGATGGCGACGATATTTCTGCCGTGAGGACGCCGGAGAGGGCGTAGTACAGGCAAGCGACAATGGTGCCGTCCAGGGTCGCCACGATGGCGCCGTCGTCCAGGGTCATGGCGAGGGCCCGGTCCAGGCACGTGACGCGGGCGAGCGCGTCGTCCAGGTTCACGGCTAGGGCGCCGTATGGGAACTGGCGAGGGTGCTGTCCAGGGTCACGGCGATGGCGATGGCGCCGTCGTCCAGGCACGCGACGCAGGCGAGATCGTCGTCCAGGTTCACGGTGAGGCGCCATACAGAAACTCGACGAGGGCGTCGTAGACGGTCACGGTGATGGCGCCGTCCAGTGTCATTGATGGTGAGATTGCTGGTGTGACTAGTTTCCTTGTTTTCCTTTGTTGACGAATTAGTTTTTTTCCTGAAAAACAAAGGTTGATGACGTGGGGCGCGGGATGGTTTGTATTTTGCTCTGCGGGATAAGTTTTCCTCGTTGCAAATTGCTAACTGCACACAGAGATCTGATTAGGCTAATCCTTTGGTGGACCCGATCCTGTGGTTTGACTCCGTCCGTGTATGGTTTGCGGGGTGTATTTAGCGAAGTTTTTGTTTGTGCCTAGTAGAGATAGAGATAGAGATAGAGATAGAGATGAAGTTTTTGTTTGTGCCTAGTAGAGATAGAGATAGAGATAGAGATGAAGTTCTTGTTTGTGCCTAGTAGAGATAGAGATAGAGATAGAGATGATCGAACACCGTTTATCACCCAACAAAAGTATTTCCCATCGACCAGTTTGATTCCCCGGTTTATTCCCTTGTTTATGTGAAAACCATCCAGTTTGATCATTTTTTGTAATCCGTGTGGCGTCGAGTTTGTATCGTATAGTCTTAGCCTCTTCTATGAAACCAATACACCTTCTAGGTTGTATCTTGACCAAAAATCCAGGTGTGACGGCGGTTCGATGCAGGTTCGTTGTGTTGGAGGGAAAAAAATCCGCAAGTGTTGGCCCAGTAACCATCTCTATGAGGTTGTCGATTATAATGAAATCATCCAATTTGACCAAATCTACCTATTGTATAAATACATAAACACTATTTTCTATAGCTATTGAGTCGGCCATCGAATCGAGTGAACCGATTGTCAGACCATCAACCCAAACCATCACCGACCCGCGGTTTTCAATTCTGCATGGAGATGGAGGAGGACACCCAGGCATGATGGTATCGATGGGAGCCTTCTATCACAGAGACAAAGATAGTTCATAGGATGAGGGCTACTCGACGCGTGGGGAAAGTGAAATGGGGAGAAACATACGAGAGAGAGGGTCACGTGCGTGACAAACTGGCCGACTGGATTGCTTCGGCATATTTTTAACCTTTTTTCAAATAAAATTGGCATTTATCAATTTTTTTCTTGCGCGAACCAACTACTAGTAGGCAAAACTTGTTACACTTATTTATTTATTTATTTTCCAAACTAAACATTTTTCACATATCTAGGTGAAACCGGCCTCCTTCAGTAGTCATGATCGTGGAGCATCTAATCATCTCAACAAAACCTATCTTGGGTTCTGCACCCCTCACCGTCGACGTCGTCGGTCCACTCCGCCTCCGGTGGCCCTAGGGCCTTGAAGGAGTGGCGGAACAAGGCCTCTCGCCGATGGGAGTGTCGTCGGATTGAAGACAAGTACGCCATGAGGGGGTCCACGAGGCGTAGGAAGATGTGGGGTGTGAGACGTACGGTTGTCCGGGATGGTGAGCACACAAACTTACTCGGATTTAGATCCGACTGCGGTGGACAGATCCTACTCCTGCTAGCAATCCAGTATATCGGCAGAGCCGGAAGTACAGATTATAAGAGAGATTTCGTCTGTGCGAGTTGTGGTTGCTATTGCGTTGTTACAATGGGTGTCCTAAAGGCTGATCCCTAGGACGGCTTATATAGTCATCCGGTCCTAGGGTTACAGGAGAGTCCTATCTGGCTATGATACAATGTCGGTTACATAGTACATCTTGAGCTACAAGTATTCCTACAGGGCTAAGTCGGTAAGTCTTCTGGGCCTTCCCGTAGCCGGACGAGCCTCCGTCTTCTCTCTGACTGGGTCTCCCATGAAGCATAGCTCTAACCCAAAGTGGGCCACCCTGGTTAGCTAGGCACAGTGGGTATACCGGGAAAGTATTAACCCAATAGTAGCCCCCAAAAGCCTCCAAGATCTAAAGTCGGATTTCATCGTCTAGCTTGATTCTTCTTTGGCTGTAGAATCTTGAAGGATTCCTAAAACTTCAAAACAAAAGGTAGGATCCGAGTGTCAAACAAGTCGGACTTGTTAATATATCATCATTGTTTCCTTGCTCGATTTGAAACTGAGCCGGAATTTGGTCGGTGACGTAACCTAACAACTTTTTCAGGTCTTGTCCTGTCACTGACAAACATTCTGTCAGTATGACTGTTGGTGGGTCCGCAATGCGCGGAACCGAGGCACCATTTCAATGTGTGCGCAGAGATCGAGGCGGCGAAGCCTTCGCGAAGAAGTTTCCCCTCCCGTTCCACGACGTGTAGCGTTATTTCTATGCATTTAAACGCTAATGGTTGTTTATAAGGGATAAGCTCATTTTTCTTCTCTATCTGCACACATGTTCTTGTTCTTCCCCTCGAGCAATCATGTGCTTCTCGACTCCCTATCTTCCCTCCTCAAATCCACCAGCGCCGCCCATTTGTGGTCATTCCCATACGCGATGGCTGACGCATCGAGTTCTGCGGGCGCCGCGTCGTTGATGGCGGAGGAGAAGAAGTATCGAAGGATTTGGGTCCCTTGCATGCTAAGCGACGAGAAGCTCAAAGTCATGGAGGAGGAAGGTCTCGCGCCGGCGCATGGCGGAGCGGCCTGGACGAGGCTCTCCCCACGCCACGTGACGACGAACGGGTCCACTTCGTGACCCATCTAGATCGCGGCCTCAGCTTCCTGCCGTCGGAATTCTTTTCCGAGGTAATTTCCTACTACGGTGTCCAGCTTCATAGTCTCCCCCCAAATTCTCTCCTAGAGCTTAGTGCTCATGTATCTCTTTGTGAGGGATTTTTTGTAATCAAACAGAGTCTTCTCTTTTTCTAATACTATTTTAGTACTCGAAAAAATTCCATCACCGCTGGTGTTCCATACAATACCGGAACTCTTAGCCTAGACCTTAGGAGAGACCGAGTCTATCCCAAGATCATGGCTAGCGATTCAGTGAAGAAGTGGCTAGCTACCTTTTTCTACCATAAGGATATGCCAGCTCCCGGCAAGCCAGAAATCTTGCTGGTTTTCGTTGAGGGTGCCACCGCCCACCAAGAATCTTGGGATGCGGAGGCACCGACCCTTACTGAAGATTTGCTCCGCGCCAAGAGGCGGATTGAGTTTTTGACGAAGAACAAGGGCTTTAAAGGATGCAACTTAGTCCACTGCTGGTTATCGTGTCAGACTCAACCCTTTCAATACCACGGGAACCAGTTGATGCATTCAGTCACCCTTGACAAGAAGGACAACTTGAAGGTTAGTCCCAATCCAATCTCCACCAAGGACTATAAGTCCCGAATCCTAATGCTGATCAAGGAACGGGTTAACCGGAAAGTGTTAGAGCTCTCCATGCTGATGTACATAGCGGAGACTCCCCTAACCCTGGTAAGTTATTCGACTCTTACCTAACTATACTTTATCCATCTTGTACATATTATTGCAATGCTGAGATATATTCCGATTTTTAGCTTGCTGACCTCCCTGACTCGGAGCTTGGTACTGTCGGGGGTTATCCTCCTAAAGATCCAATTCTCCTTCATGAGGAAGGGGAACTAGAAGAGTTACCGGAGGCACTTATTCGTAAGTGCAAGACTCCGGTTGTTTCGGCTGGCCTACAAACGTTGCTAGTCGTAAAGAAGTAAGTTCTTCCGCCAAATCTTGTACTTTTGTTTGTATTCTTTCCGGGTCATAACAATTTTAATATGTTACTATCCAAAGCTAAACCACTGGAAAAAGGAAAGGGAAAGTTTGGGAAGAATTTGCGCCAGTAGAAGCTAACTTTGGTTTCATCCGCTAATGCGCCTCCGACTCCCAATCCTACGCCATCGTCAGTGCCAGAAGTTATTCTGTCTCCACGTGCTGGGGATGCTGAGGCTCATCGTGAAGAGCTAGTGAACTTAGATTCACAAACCGACGTCACCATGAGTGACTCGGGAACTGCTAAGGATGAACCCTTTAAGGGTAGTGATCCCTCAACTGAAACCTTTGCCGACGATCCCCTAAAGATTCCTGGTGGCCTCACCAAGACAAGTGCAGAAGAACTTCGGAAGCTTGCCTTGAATTGCCTGGAGACCAGGACTATTACAGTTGAGGAAGAGGCTCAGGAAGCTGAAGATGTGAAGCATGTAAATCTGCTGGATCAAGTTTGTCTTCGCGAGGAAAAGTTAAAGGCTGGTGCAGTTCCTCCTCGACCAATCATCCCTTTAACTTTGGCCGAGAAGGGTTCTGCTGAGATCAACAGTGGCCTCAACAAGTTGCAACATGAGCATTTTGTAAGTCATTTTATGACTCTTTATTGTATTTATATTGTACTCCCTCCATCCCCAGGCTTAAGACATATAATTTTTTTGAAAAGTCAAACCATGTAAAGTTTGACCAAACTTTTAGAAAAAACTATCAAGAAGTAATATATTATATAGATATCATGTGAAAATATGTTTCATGATGTATGAAAGGGTATGGACTACATAGTGTAAATATTAATATTGTTTTCTAAAAACTTAGTCAAACTTTAGTTGGTTTGACTTTTGAAAAAAATTATATGCCTTAAGCCTTGGGACGGAGGTAGTATCCTCTAGCACCTAAGCATGAAGTTAGATAGAGATAGAATCTGGTTTTATGCTTTTATAGGATGACAAAGAATGAAGTAGTGTAGCCCCCAAGGTCCATACTCAAATTTAACTTAGTTAAAATAGCAGCCCGAGTCTTAGTAGACTTCTGACTCTAGTTACTATTCTGACTTATAGAAAGTTAATGTTTACAGGCAGGAATTATTGAAGAAAATTTGCAATAAGCGGATAGAGGTCAAATCTCTCCAACTTGAAAATGCTCAACTTAAAGTTGAGAAGGATGAAGCGGAAGGTAAGTATTTCTGGCTACCTCTTCTTGGAATTTTATGCTATGCCGAATTTTTAATTCAACTAATTTAATCTTTTCTAAATCCAGCCTTGCTAACTGAGTCTTGCAAACTTGTGGATCAAGCTGAGAATTTCAAAGTCTTGGAGTCTGAGAATGCCGGATTACGAGAGGAACTCCAAAAATTGAGGGCTAACCACGAATGTAGCGTTAGCAATATCCTGGAATCCAGCAGCATGGCCACCGAAGAGCGCGACTAAGTAATTTCTCGCCAAGATAAGGAAATCTCCCACTTGAAGACATAACTTGATCAAAAAAAATATGACTCAAGCCCTTCGGGATGAACTCCAAAGTTTGCGAGCTGAGAAGACCAAGATAGATAAAGCTATACTTGGTAAATTTTGCTATTAAAACCATATGTTTTTCCTGCTTCAATGTTTTCTGACTAAATTTTGTGAGTATTTACTAATGTTGTCTTTTCTCAGCCCCTCTCAACATTTCGGATTCGTCCTTGTCTGAGTGCCACAACGACCGAATCGTCACAGACGGGGATTTAATTCATGACTGATGAGTCCAAAATTGAAGCATATTTACCTTTCGGTTTTGCATAAGTAGAATAGGGATTTTGGTATTTTACTGCGTTTGCACGCACTTTTTGTCCTTGTTTCAACAGAATCCTGAATTACTAAGTCTCTTATGAACATATCAATTGGAACTATCATATTATGTTGTAATACGATATTTTAAGTGATAAAAATCATATAATTGATTTATGTTCGCACCTGGGAGAATAGCAAACATGAAGGAAAGCTACTGCAGTGTTAACGACTAGTGGGTGGAGCCTGCCCGTACCACGCGGCAGCGCGACCGCCTTGTCAAATACTTTCTCCTGACAAAGACGGATCACAGATCCGACATTCACAACAACCTTGAGCCGTGAAAAACCACACCAGAAAGAGATCTGGAGGAGGAACTTGGAGAAGGACAATTCCTTGCTGCTTCAAGAATCATTGGAGGACATCACATCATCCACTTCATCATCAACCGCTGCATCACCATCACCACTATTACCCCCATCTTTTATTCATTAGATCTTGTTATAATTCCAGATTCAATTGTGGTTTGTACTAGATTCATCCCCATACATTTATCCATCCATTTGATTATGATGATGTTCTTGATTGCTTCCATGTGTGAGTAGTTTCCCTTGTTCTTGGGAAGATGGAGAAACCCTAGCACTATTATGAATTGAAATAAAGATGAACTATACTTGTGTCCATTGACTTATTGGTCTATGATATATTTATGATGTGTGTTTGATCTCTCTCTTTAGATGGTATGTATAGTCGGTGACATATCATTTGCCTTTGGGACTAAAGAAGAGGGTGGAATCCTTTGGACGTGTTTAGAAGTGTGCCTAGAGCTATTATGACTATAAGCACCCGCTAAAAACCTCCATGGTCAAAGGAGGATTAAGAGAGATCCCCTAAGATAATTACGATATCCATGGGGAGTCCCTTAATTGCGATGGTTTGTATGGGTGACTGTTCTCAGATATTGTGGTGGTTATTTAGAGGTGACCTCATTCTTGGCTCAACAAAGTGACTACCTATGAGCCTTGTAGTGAACATCTTATTATGAAGCTCTCTCCACACATATCATGACACATGAAATAGGTTATCTTAATTATGATTAATAATATCTTGCTAGAGGTGTATCCTACACCCCCGAGAATGCTTTAGCCTTTCAACCACTTTTCCAAATGCTTTTGTTACTTGCTTCCTTTTACTTGTTTTAATTACTTTTCTGCATTCAACCAAAAATCTTTTAAACACCCTTTACTTGAAATCAAAGGCAGCTTACAAGTATCATTTGGTAGACAGTGACAAGGGGCATAAAGACCTTAACCAAATAGCTCTTTGTGGGTTTGCTACTCTTATTTCGAAACTAGCTACAATCGATATGTGCACTTGCAGCCATCAATGAATTACGTCAAACTCTTGAAAAGATTGGCGAAGCCGTTAATATCTCCATCCTGCACAAGCTATCTGCTTTCAAGTTGCAGGATAGGTCGAAAGAATTTTTGAAGCTGGTTGAGGATTGAAAGATGTCCTATGCCCGGGCTGCTGCTCAAAATGCCCTCACCATGGTGATGAGTCACCATGGTAGCATGGAAATTTGGCAGGTCACAAAGGGTATCTCAAACATTGACGAAGATGGCAATGCCCAAGATATTCGAGCCATATGGGAGTCTTGTGCCTAATACGCCTATCGCTTGGCCGAGATGACCAAATATGTGAAGCCCTTCTTCGAGTCTATTGCGGTACCACCCAGCCCCCAGCCGAAAATTCTTCTAATGATGACGAGAATACTAAGTCTGATGCCATCATCGCGGACAAGGATCAGGGCGACGTGGACACTAGTACTATCAAGTCGGCAACTCCTCCTTCACCTGTAGCATAGGATTGCAAAACTGTGCATTATTTCGAAACAAGTGTTGTAGTGCTTAAACTATTTATCTATGTGTGTTGGTTTGTAAGAACTCTATCCTGTATGCTAGCACTTTGATTATTTTGATGTGCTTGAAAAATTACTTAAGCACTTTTGTTTATACTTATTGTTTCTCTAGCTTTCTGCCTCGTCCCTTTCATAAGCCGGCAAATCTTTAGCACAGAAACACTACCGAGCAACGGAGATCAATTGCTAAACTAGTTTAAACATGGAAACATAGCTGACTTTCAATACCAACAATTCACTACTCGTAAAATACTCACGACCAAGCAATCAGACAAAAACCAAAGTATAAACAAAAAATTAGACTTCCACCCGAAGGTAGCATTTTTTATAGCATTTTTTTAGAGAATCGGAAATCTAACCAGAACAAGCATGAGAATAAAGTACTTTCAAGTATTCTAGGATTTTCAACTATAACATGATCATTCAGAAATAAGATGGTACTTAAAAATTCTCAAAGAAACATTGAGGGAACCAATACTTTATTTCACTCTGAACATGTACGTTGATATGATTGCAAAGAAAGAAAACTGAAGAATAAAAGGGACATAGCTGATCAATATTCCATAGACGGTCTAACTCATCTAGATCTGTACTGCCTCCAGCTCTCCTTCTTTTCCTAGTAGCAGGTCTTTCTTTGTCTGGCCTCATGTCTGTTAGATAGTATGAACCATTATGCAATACTCTACGAAAAAAGAGCCCTTCCCACATTGGGGAAAGTTTGTGCTTTCTTTGCTGCACAAGTTTGAGAACTAGATCGCCCGTTGTAAAAAAACGAGTTTTGACTCTCTGACTATGATACTTGCATAACTTCTTCTGATAGGTTGTAAATCTCTTCTCAGCAATGACGTGAACTTCCTCTAGTACATCGAGGTCATCTTGTTAAGAAACTTTGGCATCTTCTTTGACATATGCAGCGACTCAGGGAGAAAGATGGATAAGATCACTCAGAATAACTGCCTCGACGCCGTAGACCAAGAAGAAAGGTGTATATCTGGTTGACCTGTTAGGAGTAGTTCGTAAACACTATATAACATAAGACAATCCGTCCGCCCAAGTCCCCACAACACGGTGAAGTGGTGCTTCGAGCCTAGGCTGAAGGCCTTGTAGAATTAAACCATTTGCCCATTCGACTTGTCCATTGTCTTGTGGATGTGCGACTGATGCAATATCAAGTCGAATCCCTTGATATTCACAAAACTCGACAAGTTCTCCCATTGAAAAGTTTCTCCCACTGTCTATAATAATACTGTGCGGATAGCCGAATCATATTATTATGTCCTCAATGAATCTTTTGGCTATAGCTCCATCACAACTTGTGACGGGTTTAGCCTCAATCCATTTTGTAAATTTATCCACCATCACTAGTAGGTGGGTAAATCCACTTAGAGCCCGTTTAAATGGTCTTACCATATCAATCCCCCATACCGCAAAGGGCTACGTTATCGGAATTGTTCGGAGCTAATTAGTCGAAACATGGGCTTTCTTGGCGTACTTTTGGTAGCCTTTGCATGTCTTGACCAGCCTCTCGGCATCTTCCTTAGATGTAAGCTAGAAAAATCTGTGTCGAAAAGCTTTTACCACTAAGGATTTGGTTGCGGCGTGATGTCCACATTCGCCTTTGTGGATTTCCCTTAGGCTTTCCACTCCCTCTTCCGGAGAAACACAACGCTGAAAACCCCCAGACACACTCCGCTTGAAGAGCTCACCACTGATTATTGTGTAAGATTTCGCCCATCAGACTATCTGCCAGCTCATAACCTCGTCTTCGGGTAATTTTCCATCTACCAAGAAATCTAGGTAGGGTTTTGTCAAGCTGGGAATAACCACCAGAACTAATATGAGAGGTGAGTCAGTGATGACTCCAACTGCACATATCAATTGTAGATAGTTTTGAAATAAGAGTATGGAACCCACAGAGAGCTATTTGGTTGAGGTCTTTATGCCCCTAGTCATTATCTACCAAAAGATCCTTATAAGCTACCTTTGATTTTAGGTGATGGAATGGTGGTTGAACTTTGTCGTGGAAATGGCCACGGCAGTTGCTGCCACTGGCAGCGACTGAGTGTTTCGTGAGGAAGAGTTGGCGGCCATCTGCGGTGCGAGATGGGGGCGGATGCACATGGATTTATCCAGGTTCGGCCCCCCCGGAGGGTAAAGACCTACTCCTGCTAGATTAGATTACGAGAGAGCGAGTTACAGGGGTGGCGAGCTCGGCGGCTGGGCAGCGAGTCGCTTGAGGGGGTGTATGATGGAACGTAAGGTCCTAGGATACCCTAGGAAGGTTTATATATGAGGCACCTCGCTAGGGTTTACAAGCTATCCCCGAACAAGATAAGGATCCGGAGACTTTTGACCTAATCCGACTGGGCTTCCGCTACGCTTCTGGGCTTCCAGTCGCCAGTCGATGGACCTTTCCTTTCTTCATAGTTTAGTCGCTGTCTTCCAGACGCACTTGCAAGCCTTTTCGGTCCACTTGGAACGTTCTGCCGGGCATACCCCCTTTGGCATATCCCCATCAGTAGTCCCCGAGGCCATCGTTGATGCAGGCGCGGGCGTCCTTTTGGCGTTCGGAGTAGGCGAGCCCAATTTGGGCGCCCAGTCAAGTCGGTGATGGACTCTATTAGAACCGAGGAAGATTTACCTAGGTTTCCATTCGTCATTTCAATGAACATCACCGCCGCCCAGTCGTCGCTTTGGCTAGAGGAGAGTCTGGAGGGTGGCGGGTAGACCAAAGGAGTTGGACCGTCAAACCCGGTCAAACTATCCGTTGGAATTTCCAACGGTAACTACGGCGCAATTACCGTGAGTAACGGCTATCCCGATTTTGGCGGGTGACGTTTTCCATATAAGGGGAGTGATGGCTTCAGCTCCACAATCCTTCTTCGCATTCTTCATCCTTCCTCATTTGTGCTTTCTTCCTGTGTCCTCCCGACTTGTTCTCCCCGCCTCGCGCGATTCGACCTCTTACTCGATGGCGCCTCCAAAGGGCTCATGGGGGAAATCCAAGTGCACCACGCCCAACTTAGATCCTTCGAGGACGCCGGGGTGCTCCACAAAGGGAATTGGCGGGTTCCCCCCTCCTCTGAGACCGAGCCGAGGCCGCGACCCGGCGAATTCATCTGCTTCACCAGTCATCTTGAAAGGGGTTTGGGGTGCCCCACCTCACTTTTATTCCGCCGCTTCTGCGCGTATTACGCAATCAAGCCCTCAGATCTTGGTCCACACGGCATCGAGCAGCTGGCGATCTTCGTCGCCTTCTGCGAATGCTATCTTGGCTGTAGGCCATATTTCCCACTGTGGCTGGAGCTTTTTCACGGCCGCATCGGGCGTGAGGCATCCAATGGCTTGATGCTGGCCGCAGGTGGGGTCACCTTTCAATTGAAGCCAAAGGCCAACTTGGTCAAGCTCCTCCTGCTGAAGAAAGCCGCCAGCGAGTGGAAGAAGAGCTGGTTCTACGTCAAGGAAGCCACTCCCTCCGGCGAGGTGTCCCTTCCCGAGTTCGCTGCTAAGAGGAGCGAGCCCTGTCGGTTGGCGCCGAAGAAGCTTCCCGAAGATCAGCGGATGGCCATCGCAGAAATGATGGATCAGATCCAGAAGCTAAAGGACCAGGGGTTGATTCCGATCAACCTCTACAACTGCTGGCTCGGGCGGCGCCTGTTTCCGCTGGCGGCTCGACCGCACTGGATGTACAAATACAGCGGGAAGCATGACCCATCTCGAACCAGCAAGGAGTCATGGGAGGACGAGGACTACAAGGCCGCCCTGAAGATGATCACCGACGCGGAGTTCACCGGCGTGGCGGTCGGGGTCGCCCCGTACACTCATGTGAAGAATGAAGCCCCCACAGTAAGTTCTCTTTCCAATCGCTGCGTCCGTATCTCAATTTCAGTCTTCTCGCGTGGTGTTTTTTTTTACTTGTGGTGGTTCTCAGCTTTTTCAGGTATTGGGGGGTTGGCTCCCTGCGCTTGATGAAGAGGTTCCCCAGGAACTAGAGGAAGACTCCAAGGGGGATCCTTCAGACAGCGACGGGGAGGAAGAAGGGGTCCCTCCCCCAGCACCTGTGGCTCGCAAGACCCGGATGCAGAGATAACGAGAAGCCGAAGCGAGCCGCAGCCTGGACGAGCTCGAAGAAGGCAACGAGGTTGCCTAGGAGCAAACGTCCCGGCGCACTGCTATGCCATCGGAGCTGCCGCGCCGGCCCAAGTCGCCAGCGAAAAGGCATGCGTCACCGGCCAGGTCGTCGGTGGTGTTCGAGTCGGATGATGATTCTGACAATGAAGGATCTCCCGAAGTCTCGCACAAGGCCCCAAGGGACACAGTCCCGGTGAAGGGGTTGGAGGGCGAAGACACGGAGGTGGTGGTAGAGGTTCCCCTGGCGGCGATTGCATCGACAACCTCGGGGGTTCCAAGCCAAGAAGCAGCCGAGGCGATGGCGCCCAAGTTGCCACGGTCGTCAAAGGCGGCTGCATCGGAGCCGGAGATCCCGACGACTGCAGCTTCATCATCAAGGAAGCCCTCGGTCTCGTGGGCTTCAGACGTCTTCGAGAGGGGTCTCAACCGCAAGCTAGGTCCTGAGTTGGACAAGCCCGCCCATATTAGCACTGGGCTTCGCGTCCTTCCGGTCGCTAAGTAAGTAGCACTTCCTCGTCCCAGTTCGCCTTGCTCCTTTTGTGTTGCTGTTGTGTTGATTGAAGGGGCTCGTGCAGGTCGGGGGCTAAAAAGATCGGTCTCCCTTCGGTGACGGCCGCCGACATGGGAGAGGGTGACCTACCCAAGAAGAGGAAGGCCTCTGAAGATGTGGTGACCGCCGAGGTCGCGAAGAAGCAGAAGGGGGGCGTCGACGACACTGTGACCAGGGGAAGCGCCGCGGAGCCAGCTGCCCCGCCAGTCGCCAAAGAGGTTGTGGCTACGCGATCGGAGCCAACCTTGGCTGCGTTCGAGCCGGAGGCGCCGGTCCCGGCAACCGGCGCCCCCGCCAGGGCGTCGGCGACGTTCCCTCGTTTTATGGCGAAGGGGTTTCCAGGTGTGGCGGACACGCATTCTCCGCAGAGTCCGGAAATCATGGACGCGGACATTGGGTCCCGCCGCGGGCGCACCTCCTTCACGATCCCGTCAACTGACACCGGGGAACTTCACAAGATGCTCGGTGCTGCTATTCAGGTATGTCCAGTCCCCGAATTCCTAGCCGCTGAATTTCAGCGGCTGGGAATTGGTTTTATTTTTATTCCTTCTCCAGTCCCCGAGTTCCTAGTCACTGAATTTCAGCGGTTGGGAACTGGGTTTTGTTTTGTCAAATGCTTAGGTGAGTTCTTTGTTTGCAGGGATTACAAAGTGAGTCGACTGATCGGTAGGCTGCGAGAGAGCGCTTGGAGCGTGACTTGCGCGAAGCGCAGGAGATAAACCGGCGGCTTCAGGAAACTATTGGTGAGTGTATGCATCGTCTTTTTTCTCCTCTTTCGGGTTTGAGCTGGTTGTGTATAGAATTCTGATGTATTATCGTGTAGATGCTTTCCCGACTAAGATCTCCAAGGCCCGTGAGGGGTATGTTCCGATCGCCGAGCTGGACGCGGCGAATGAGCGAATAACCTCTTTGGTCAAGGATTTGGAGGAGGCGAGAGCGGCCTCGATTTCTTCGGAGGAGCAAGTGAAGGCTGTCGTTGCCGTGGCTGAGGAAGAACGCAAAGCCATAGATTCCGTCATCGTGGGGTTGCACAACGAGCAGACTGCCTTGGAGAAGCACGTCAAGGAGAACTGCCGCAAACTCCTTGGTGAGTCTTTGTCTTTGCTTGACCCTTTCGTCTAGTCCCTGCTTTGGGGATTTCATAGTTTCACTAACGCCTGACTTTGCAGCTGTGGTAGACCAAAGCGACCCGGTTGTGCAGACGTACAATGCCTCGCAGTGCGTGACTGCCGTGGTGAATGCAACCATGGCCTCGGTGTTGTGCATCCAAGCGGCTCTCCAGGGCATGTCACCCACCGAGGTTATCCCTGGGGGGCTGACGGAGGTGTGGCGCTATCTGGAGGAGGTTCCTGCCGTTGTGGAGTGGATGACACGCTCGGCATTCAGACGTGGGGCCGCCACGGCGTTGAGCTTGGGTCTCGCCCATTTCCCTGATGACTTTGATCTTGACGATGCGACGAGTGGCTATCCGTCGGCGACCGGCATGGTGGAGATGTCGGAGGTGCTGAAGCTGATCGCGAAGGCCACTCCTTACGCCGATCGTGTCTTGGCGATGGGGGATCTGCTGCCATATTAGGAGACGGTGTTGGCGCCTGGCGACCTCGAGCCGGAGTACCGCGACATGAAGTCGGAGCAGCCCTTTCGGTCATCGTTGTCGAAGTCGCTGACGACGTACCCGACGAACCCGTGGCAGCCTTTTGTGCGCGTCAAGGGGGGTGGTGCTGCTTCGTCATCAGGGCCTGTAGAGTAGACAATGTAATTTTCCAAATTGTGATGAATGCCAAGTGGCGAATGCTGTAAGATATTTTTGTAATATATGCCACGGGGGGTCGATCGACTCGTGTTTTGATGAGTAATGTATGTTGTGTTTTTGCTTATGCACTGTTTTGATTGAGCGAGTCCTCGGGCGCGTCCGCCTTTTAATGGGGTATAACTCGATTGTATACTGTTGTGTGTTTGTTTTGTTTACGTGTTGTTTTTATCCCTCGCGTCTTCTGAGTGGCGAGTGCCTGAGCGCGAGTAGGACTGACTTAAGAGCGAGTCCCCGAGCGTGGTGCCCGACCGTATTGGTCATGATCCTTTTGCAGGTTGTGAGTGCGTTGTTTGTAACGCGTCTCCTCCCCTGGCCCGAAGAGCCAGTCGCTTGGCGAGCCCTAGGCAGCTCTCTTACTTGGCGTGTTCCCGAGCCGCGTGGGGTTCCCGTTTTGCGGAGTCCCCGTGCGTGGTACTTAACCGTTCGAGTCGCTTTGCGCGAGGGTGGGAGGGATAGGTCGCTGTGAGAAGCGTGTGTCGGATGTCTTGGCCCGGCGGGCTAGTCGTGCGAGGCGACTCCAATGGCGGCTCCGGGGTTGGCGTTTTTCAGGGACGACCCAAGGCCCGGATATTTCCGGTGCCCTTGTGCCGCACTACTTGGCCGTGCTGGTCGCTCGACCAGAGGTTGAATTCCGTAAGTAGCGTATTGCTGGTATGTACGAGTGCGAGTGGCACAAGAATATGGTGAGTGGACACAATTTGTGCGATCCGAATGAATTTCATTATATATTCCGATGGAGTACAGTGTAGGTTCTAAGTATAGAACTTTCTGAGGAGGTTTACATTCCATGGCCTCCCGACCTCCAATTGGCCATCACCCCGTATGTCGATGAGGTAGTAGGCATCGTTGCCAAGGACTCGGCCTATGGCGAATGGCCCCTCCTATGGGGGGAGAGCTTATGCATGCCCTTTCTGTCTTGGACCAGTCGTAGGACCAGGTCGCCTTCCTGGAAGGTGCGAGTTCGCACTCGGCGGCTGTGATAGCGGCGGAGTCCTTGCTGGTATATGGTGGTGCGGGAGCGAGCCAGGTCGCGTGCCTCGTCGAGTTGATCGATGCTGTCTTGGCGGGCGATCTCGTTGGCCGCCTCGACGTAGTTGGTGACTCGAGGTGAGTCATGCTCCAGGTCGGTTGGCATTACGGCCTCGGAGCCATACACCAGGAAGAAGGGCGTGCACCTGGTTGATCTATTGACGGAGGTGCGAATCCCCCATATCACAGAGGGGAGCTCATCGACCCAGCATCCTGGGGTGCGCTCGAGGGGCACCTGCAGTCGCGGCTTGAGCCCGTGGAGGACGCTCTGGTTGGTGCGCTCTGCTTGGCCGTTTGATTCTGGGTGGGCGACTGATGCGAGGTCGAGTCGGATGCCGTGTTCCTCATAGAATTCCGCCATGGCCCCCTTGGCGAAGTTGGTGCCGTTGTCTGTTATGATGTTGTGCTGGTAGCCGTACCGGTAGATGAGTTCGCGTAGGAACTTGGTGGCTGTCTTGCCGTCGCACTTTTTTATCAGTTTGGCCTCTACCCATTTGGTGAACTTGTCGACTGCGACCAGGAGGTGAGTGAAACCAGACGGGGCCTTCTTGAATGGGCCTACCATGTCCATGCCCCATACGGTGAATGGCCACATGATGGGGATTGTCTTGAGTGCCGAGCCAGGGAGGTGTGTCTGGTTGGCATACTTCTGGAACCCAACGCATCGTTGGACGATGTTGGTGGCATCGGCGTGTGCGATGAGCCAGTAGAAACCGTGCCGCATGGCCTTGGCGACTAGCGACTTGGCGCCAGCGTGATGGCCGCAGTCGCCGGCGTGAATGTCCTGGAGGATCTTGCGGCCTTCTTCTGGCTGTACACAGCGCTGGAACACGCCGGTCACGCTGCGCTTGTGGAGCTCGCCGTTGATGATGACGGAGGATCTGCAGCGGCGCACGATCATTTGCGCCTCCGTTTCGTTGTTTGGCAGGATTTTATGCTCCAAGAAGGCGACGTATGGTGCAGTCTAGTCGCTAGGTTCCACAACCATGGCGACTAAGGCCGGTTTTGGTTGCAGTGGTATCCCAACATCGATCTCTTTTGGTAGGCTGACCGATGGTTTGTGGATGATGTCGAGGAAGACGCCTACTGGTGGCGCCTGTCGGGTTGATCCGATGCGGGAAATTGCGCCTGCCTCCTCATTTTTGTGCATGTCGATCCACTCGACGGAATAGCCATCAAAGTGTCCTCCCAATTGGTCGACAGCTTGGCGGTACGCGATCATCGTTGGGGAAACAGCGTCGCATGTCCTGGCGACTTGGCCGGCTACTAGGTCGGAGTCGCCATAGCATCGTAGACGGTTGACGTTCATCTCCTTGGTAGCTCTCATGCCGTGAAGGAGGGCCTCATATTCTGCCATGTTGTTGGTGCAGGGCTTGAAGTTGAGGTGGAGCACGTAGCGGAGCTTGTCTCCTTTGGGGGAGGTCAGGATTACCCTAGCCCCCGCGCCGTCGGCGTTCTTGGAGCCATCGAAGTGGAGCGACCAGTAGTGGAGGTATGGGAGCTTCTCTGGCTGCTGTGCTTCTTCCCAGTCTGCAAGGATTTATCAACCAGGGGCTTGTGACTTGATCGCTTTTCGGGGATCATACTTGATGTTGTGGACGCCGATCTCGACGGCCCACTTGGCGACTCGCCCGGTTGCCTCGCGATTGCGTATGATGTCCTGCAGGGGCGCGGAGGAGACCACCGTGATTGGGTGCTCCTGGAAGTAGTGTGGGAGTCGCCGCTGTGCTCGGAATACCGCGTACACAAATTTTTGGTATTGCGGGTAGCGCTATCGTGAGTCCGTTTGGACTTCGCTGATGTAGTATACGGGGCGCTGTATGGGGCGCTCCTTGCCCTCTTCCGGTCGTTCAACGACCATCACGGCGCTGACGACTCGATTGGAGGCCGCGACGTAAACGAGCATTGGCTCTTTGTCGAGTGGCACGACGAGTAGTGGTGCCGCGAGTAGCACTTCTTTGAGCACTTTGAGTGCGTCGTCTGCCTCCGCGTCCCATTGGAACGTTGGGTTCTTCCGCATCAGGCGGTAGAGGGGCATTGCCTTCTCGCCTAGTCGAGGAATGAAGCGACTGAGGGCCGCGACTCGCCCTGCCAATTTTTGGACGTCACGCAGGCACTCGGGTTTCCCGAGTCAGGCGATGGTGTCGATCTTGGTGGGGTTGGCTTCGATGCCTCTCTTGGAGACTACGTATCCTAGAAGCTGTCCGGTGGGTACGCCGAAGGTGCATTTTCCAGGATTTAGCTTGATGTTGTACCTCCGCAAGTTAGCGAAGGTTTCAGCTAGATTGGCAAGCAGATCATCCTAGCGGGTGGATTTTACCACCACGTCGTCGATGTAGACGTGAATGTTGCGGCCAATTTGGCTCGCTAGACACTCCTGCATGCACCTCTGGTATGTGGCGCCTGCGTTCTTGAGGCCGAACGTCATGGCCATGTAGCAGAATGCGCCGAATGGCATAATGAACGCCGTCTTCTCCTCGTCTTCGACCGCCATCTTGATCTGGTTGTAACCAGAGTAAGCGTCGAGAAAACACAGCGACTCCGATCCCGCGGTCGAGTCGATGATCTGATCGATGCGCGGTAGGAAAAACTCCTCCTTCGGGCAGGCGCTGTTGAGGTTGGTGTAGTCAATGCACATTCTCCAGGTGTTGTTCTTTTTGAGAACCAGGATTGCCAGCCACTTGGAGTATTTTATTGGCCGGATGAAGCCTGCGGCTAGCAGGTGTTGGACTTCCTCGGCGATTGCTCGGTGATGCTCTTCATTGAAGGGCCGTAGCGACTGCTTTACTGGTCGCACTTTGGGGTCGGCGTTAAGTTTGTGCTCAGCGAGTTCCCTCGGGACACCTAGCATGTCAGATGGCTTCCATGCAAAGATGTCGCGGTTCTCATGGAGGAACCCGATGAGCGCACTTTCCTATGCGGGCTCATGTGCGCCCCGATGGTGACCGTCTGGCTGGAGTCGCCTGGGACGAGCTCGACGGTGCGGGTGTGCGTGGTCGCCTCGAACGGTGAGTTCGCGGCGATCGGTTTCTTCAGGATGGTGGGATCGTCCTTGTTGATATTGCCCGCGTATTTCACGAGCTCCTCCGCGTGGTCGGTCTCTGCGGAGATGACAGCGTCGGCGAGCTCGGCACCTTTTTCCTCGCATTCCACGGCCATGTCGGGGTCGCCGTGGACGGTGATGATGCCGCTTGGCCCAAGGAGTTTCATCATGTTGTAGGCGTAGTGTGGGGTCGCCATGGACTTTGTGAATACCTGGCGGCCCAGGACACAGTGGTAGGGGCTGCGGAAGTTCACCAGCTCGAAGACGATCCTCTCCGTGCGGTAGTTCGCTGGAGTGCCAAAGGTGACTGGCACCGTCACTTTCCCGATCAGGTACGCCTTCCGACCGGGGTCAATGTCATGGAAGGTCGTCAGTGTTGGCTCGATGGCTGTTTCTGGGAGCTGGAGCCTTTTGAACGTGTCGAGGTACAAGATATTGATGGAGCTCCCGCCGTCCATCAGCGTCTTGGGCAGCCAGTAGTCGGCCACCTTGGGCCTGACTACCAGGGCGACTCGCCCTGGGTACTCGATTCTTGGCGCGTGGTCCTGGCGACTCCAGGTGATGCTCTGCTCGGACCAGTTTAGGAAGCGAGGGATGTCGACTTGCGTCACCGCATTGACGACGACCGCGCGGGCGAGCACCTTCTTGTCACGCTTGGTGCCGAGTCCGGTGAAGGTATGTAGCGACCCGACGGCGGTTCCGAAGCCGCCGCCGTTCCCGTTGTCCCGAGGTGGGTTGTTGTTGGGGTTCTCCCTTGCACGTCTCGCCTTCTCAATCTCTTTGAGAGAGTGGCAATCGGCAGTGGTGTGGGTGTAGGAGCCCTCGAAGTGCCTGAAGAAGGCGTCCCCCATTTCTTCCCAGGAATCAATGCTGTCGGGAGGGAGAGTGTTGATCCACTGCCGGGTCGCACCATCCATCATCAGGGGGAGGTAGCGAGCGGCGAGCAGGTCGGTGTGGCCTGCAATCCCTATTGCCATGAGGTATATGTCCAACCAGACAGCAGGGTCGTACGTTGGGTCGTACTTCTCGATCTCCTTATAGGCTTTGAAGTTGGCGGGGTATTTTTCCCCACGAATCATTGGTCCAAACATTGCGGCCCGACTCGGCGGAGCCAGCCTCTTGGCTCCGGTTCGCCACGGTTGGTGAGGGTGTGTCGTAGGTCATAGGGCTGGCGCGACCGCCACGTTTGATTGTTGACGATGTTCGTTCGGGCGTCGAGGGGCTGCCCGTTGGCAGCGACCGTGTTGTTCGCCGGTCACGGCTCATTGGTTGACAGCACAGGATTGGCGGCCCGTGGTTGGTTTGCCAGGGCTAGGGTGGTGGGCAAACTAATGCGTTTGCCACGGTGGGGTGGCCGCTTGATGCCGCCCTGCTTGCTGAAGAGCGGGAGTACATTCGCCCCCGCGGGTCGACTCCCGTGGCTTGTTGCTCGACAGCCCTGTCGAGTAGGGCCTTGGCGTATTGGATCTGTAGCACGCTGTCGCCTTGGACATCGAGGTTGGCGATCGCGGCATCAGCCACGACGACATTGCCCATCAGGGTGGAGTATAGTGGTAGCCTGTTGGCGTCACGGGCTTGCGGCGAGATGATGATCCGCGGTTGGTCCGGTGGGGGCACGTGGCCCATGGGTGGTGGAGCTCCAGTCGCCGGTACTCCAGGTGGTGGTCTTGCGGGGTTGCTCCCGCCTGGCGGCGCGTTCTCGTGGTATTCGCGCTCGGCGGTGCGCGTGGGGTTGCCCTCGTTGTTGAAATTCAGGATGCGGCCTTGAACGTTGGGGTTCAGGCGGGTCCTAATGCGGCGCTGGTGGTAGAGTGACAGCTCCCGCGCCGTCTCTCGCCCGAGGCAGTATTTCTCGCGCTCGGCGAGTTCGTTGCGTTGCGCCTCCGCGAGCCGCAGGCAGGCTTGCTCCACCTCCGTGGCCATCGCGGTCGGCAGGATCGGCGTGGAGAACGGTTCTGGCGGGGCGTCCGTGCTACCCGCCATGTAGATCGCGTTGAAGCGATTGGATCTGGCTCGAAAATCCTCGGGGGATTCCGAGCCGGAATCGGAGTCAAAGATCCCTAGGATGGAGGAATCCTCGAAATCCTCGGGGTTGGAGACTCGCGTGATGGAGTCCTCCCGTGACGCGGCGGTGATGGATCCGCCGAACGATGCAGGGGTTGCGGAGTCGGCGTCGTCGTTAAGGGCGTCGTTGTTGGTGGCGACGTTAGTCTTGACCGCGTCGCTGGCGGCCGAGTCGTACTTGGTAACGAGGCTCCTGATGGAGCGGACCTGCTCCTCTGAAAGCAGGTCGCGGGTGGCGGCGATCCGCCAACGATCACCGTCGCGGCTAGTTCGATCGCGCCGGTGAAGCCGACAAAGAGGTTGATGGAGCCGACCTTCATCACCGCGGCGTGGGTGACCGGGCGTGATGCCGGGATGTAACTGCTGGGCAGGATCTGTAAGGTCCCGCCAATGGCGATCATGCGACCAGTGGCGATCGGCCGATCGATCGGCGAGTAGGGTCTCGCCGCAGAACTCAGGCAGTCCCGCTATGCCCCACGGTGGGTGCCACTGTCGTGGAAATGGCCACGGCAGTCGCTGCCACTGGTAGCGATTGAGTGTTTAGTGAGGAAGAGTTGGCGGCCATCTGCGGTGCGAGATGGGGGCGGATGCACATGGATTTATCCAGGTTCGCCCCCCCGGAGGGTAAAGACCTACTCCTGCTAGATTAGATTATGGGAGAGCGAGTTACAGGGGTGGCGAGCTCGGCGGCTGGGCAGCGAGTCACTTGAGGGGGTGTATGATGGAACGTAAGGTCCCAGGATACCCTAGGGAGGTTTATATATGAGGCACCTTGCTAGGGTTTACAAGGTGTCCCCGAACAAGATAAGGATCTGGAGACTTTTAACCTAATCCGACTGGGCTTCCGCTATGCTTCTGGGCTTCCAGTCGCCAGTCGATGGGCCTTTCCTTTCTTCATAGTTTAGTCGCTGTCTTCCAGACGCACTCGCAGGCCTTTTCAGCCCACTTGGAACGTTCTGCCGGGCATACCCCCTTTGGCATATCCCCATCAAACTTGATGGGGCTAAGACGTTCTCGGGGGTGTAGGATACACCTCTAGCATGTTGTAATTAATCATAATTAGGATAACCTATTTCTTGTGTCATGATATGTATGGAGAGAGTTCTGCAAAATTATGTTCACCAAGGCTTTTAGGCAGTCACTTTGTTGAGCCAAGAATGAGGTCATCTCTAAACAACCAATGCGATGCCTAGAAGCAACCACCATGCAGACCACCGCAATTAAGGGTTTCCCCGTGGATATCATGATTAGCTTAGTGAATCTCCCTTTGTTCCCCCTTCGACCGCATTGGGTGATAGCGGTACTTATAGTCACAGTAGCAACCGACACAAACATCCAAGCACGTCCAAAGGATTTCACCGTCTTACTTTACACATGAAGGCAAATGATATGTGCCCGACTACACATACCATTTAAAGGGAGAGATCAAACACACATAATAGATCAAGGATCCTCTACACAAGTAATAGATCATCTTTATTTCATTTCATAATAATGCTAGGGTTTCTCCATCTCCCTAAGAATGAAGGGAACTACTAACACATGGAAGCAATCACAACATCATCATAATCAAATGGATGGATAAAAGTAATGGAATGAATCTAGTGCAAAATACAATTGAATCTGTAATTACAACAAGATATAATGGATGGAAGATGGGGTAGAGATGGTGATGGAGATGCAGAGGTTGATTATGTATGGGATGATGCGTTGTCCTCCAATGATCCGTGCAGCAACAAGGATTTGCCCTTCTTCAAGTTCCTCCTTCAGATCCCTTTCTAGCGTGGTTTTTTGTGGCTGGAGGTTTCTATGTATGTCAGATATGTCTTCTATTTTTGCGAGGAGGAAGTATTTGATGAAGCGGTCCTGTCGCCGGGTCATATGGACGCGTGGTACGGGCGGGCTTCGTCCGTACCACTGGTCGTTACACTGGCTGGAGACTCCTAGGCGTGGGCAATTCTTCCAGGTGCGAATGTAAATCAATAAAATGACTTTTATCACTTAAAAATACCATATTACTATGTAATATGATAGTCACAATTGATATGTTCGTTAAAGACTTAGTAAATTGGGATCCTGTTGAAACAAGGGTAAAAAGGTGTGTGCTAACGCGGTAAAATACTAAAAACCCTATACTGCTAATGCAAAAAAATAAGTAAAAATGCTCAATTTTTGGACACATCAACTCCCCCAAGCTAGACTCTTGCTCGTCCCCGAGCAATACGATGGCTTATGAACAAGATCATCATGTTTATGAGGCATGAGTCATTACAATAAATGAGGCCAAAATTGAAACATGAGTACAATATCGAATGTAGTGTTGGGGGATGATCCTAGGTAGGGTCAAGCCGAGGTATAAGGACAAGGTCCACCAAGGAATAAGAAGGTCAAAGTGTGAGCTGACCGGATCATAGAAGGGCCGGCCGAATTATGGCCAGGTTACCCTAAGCCCGATAACACAAGCAAGACTCAGTCGACATATACGGTATGTCGACATGAGGAGGGAGCCATTTTATCTTTGTAGGTACTATGTTGGTCGGGTTATCCTTACCAAGGCCGGGTCAGGAGATGGCTTACTCAAGAAGGAGAGAGTCAGCCCAAGGTCAATGCTTTTCTCTCTCCCAAGGGAATCTAGGAGTGACAACAGCTAACAACAAATGACAGAAGAGCAGGGGACAGAGTAGATCGATTTTTCACGGACGTGACAGTGTTTGACCCCAATGGTCAGACAACATGCCCTCCGTGCCATTTCCATGCAGAGGCTGGCAACAGGAGAAAGGAGCATGCCGAGTTACTATATTGGGACAAGCATATTCGTAGAATATGCGGGGCACCTAAGCCCTAGTTGTAACCTGGCCACCCCTTTATAAGGTGAGCCAGGGCCTCCAAGGAGGAAGTCGGTCCCTTTGGTTAAGGGAAAACCCTAGTGTGTGAGTATAGAGCAGGATAGCTTCATATCCTTCCTCTCCTCAATATAGCTCAAGGAGAATATCTAGAATTACCGCACTATCCCTCCTCGAACACCACTAGTACACATTGGCCCCATCTTTAGCATACCCATGGCATCTTCCATGACACCACCACGATAGGTTGCGCCCACCGTGGGGCCAGCAGCAGCGCTGGCTGGTGTCAAGATCCGGACGGGAAGCTTCATCGCCACTGGAGAGCACATTGTCTCTGGGCCGGTCCAACGATTTGGTGCGCTGGACTTCGTCAGCGAAAACGCGTGCAACATCGACAACCGCCCGCCTCCGCACAACAGGATCTTCCTCAGCTTCGGCGCGCACAAGATCTACATCAGCATCAACGTTTCATGTGCGTTCCCTCAGCAAGTCACTGTGGCAGGAGAACCTCCTCTTAGCGCGGCTTGCGGTATGCGTATCGCCCGCCCCGCCAACTGTGTAGAGGTGATGATGACCGTGCCAGATACAGGCATGAGCAAAGACCCAGCGGAAGAAGGAGGGGTGACACCCAAGGCACCTAGGACTAGAGCTCCAGCATTGGAAAGGCCGCAAAACATCATACAACAATCCATATAGAGCCTAACTACACCTATAGCTCCCATAGTAGACCCGGCTTAGGCACAGATCGAACTGGAGGAGACTCGGCAAAAAATGTTAGCAGGGGAAAAGAAGGTAGCAGCATCTCAACAGGCGTTGAACATCATGCTGCGTGAGTATGCTAGGGAAAATAAGATAAACACTAGCCCCACCCGCATGGATGGTGTAAATATTAGGGGAAAGAACCTCATTAGTGAAATGATAAGGAATATGTGCCTAGGCCAGGAGATCCGGCCGACCCCATGTCAGCCGTGTTGCCGAGGTATAGCACCCCGGCAAAGAGCCTTAGGGCTGCGGATGTAGTAGCGGATGAGTTAGATGGCCTAACCAACAAAGCCTGGGAGAGGCAGCAAGCAAGAGTCATAGAGATGGTGTGCATCGCAAACTAGCAAAATGAAGAGATTCACAGGTCTAACCCAACCAAGGCAGGGGGTTACTGCGTCGTTCATTCGACTGGGGGTGCTCTCGCAAAATCATCCGGGGCAACATCATCCCCTGGAGCGGACCCAAGGAGAGAAGAGGTGGTAACCTTGGGCTGAAAAACAAGAAAATGGTGCCATATGACCCGGTCATGGCCAGGAAAGGCAAAGCAGTACCAGATAATGAAGATAGAGCAAGTGTTAGCCGAGGTGATGGTGGTCATAGAAACCCCGACCAAGGCAATGGAAATCAGGGAAACGATGGGCATGACAATGTCGGACAGCGTAACTTGACAGGAGCAGGACAATATCCCCCGCAGTAGCAATATGTACCTCAGCAAGAGCAAAGTGCAGGGCTAGCTATGCAGCAGCAATATGCTCATCCGGGAAAAAATAGGTACCATGATGGTTACTCGGCTATGGCCAACACCAGGTTTCCTAGGTTGGATCATCATGCGATGGGAAGTGCAATGGGATCAAGGCTAGGAAATGGGAATTTGCAGCTGGATGATGCAAGATTGAAACTGGACAGAATATATAGGTCGAAAATGATGGAAGGGAAAGGTCCTCCGGGTCCTGTGTGCTTTGGACCTCGGATCATGAGAGAACCACCTGTGCCGAATTTTCAGTTGGCCAGAGGAATAAAGACATATGATGGTAGCACCAAGCCGCAAGACTGTTTAACTGATTATGCAACAGCTGTGCACATCGCACAGGGCAATCTCAGATGCGTCATGAGATATGTGACACAGATGCTCGAGGGACCAACAAGAGTCTGGCTAAACAATCTGCCACCAGGTAGTATCAACTGTTGGCTATATTTTGAGGAAATGTTTATCGGTAACTTCACTAGCACATAGAAGAGGCCAAATAGGCCACATCACTTGGCAATGTGTAAGTAGAGGCTGGACGAGACAAACTGAGAATTCTTGACTCGGTGGTGCACATTGTGTAACTCGTGTGAAGGTGTGATCGAGTCACATGCAATTTCTTGGTTTGTGCAAGGTTTTATACATGCAAGTATACTATGGCAGAGGCTACAAAGGGATATGCCAACTATGTTGGCCGAGAAAATCAAGATCGTAGATTCATACGCACTAGGAGATCTGACCCAACCCCTGCTGTCATCAGATTGGTGACAAGTACGCCATGAGGGGGTCCTCGAGGCGTGTGGAAGAGAGGGGTGTGAGACGTACGATATTCTGGAATGGTGAGCACACAAGTTTACCCTGGTTTGAATCCGTTGGCTTTGGACGGATCCTACTCCTGCTAGCAATCCAGTAATACGGTAGAGCCGGAATATGGGTTACAAGGGTTTCGCCTGTGTGAGTTGAGATTGTAGATTATTGTGGGGTGCCCTAAAGGCTTGTCCTAGGACGGCTTATATAGATATCTGGCCTAGGGTTTACAGGAGAGACCTATCTGGCTACGACTAAGAGTCGGTTACAGAGTACATATTGAACTACAAGTGACACTACATGCCTATGTCGGTAAGTCTTCTGGGCCTTCCCGTAGCCGGACTAGACTCCGTCTCTTCTCCCTGACCGGGCCGCCTGTGAAGCAAAGCTCTAACCCGAAGTGGGCCACCCTGGTCAGTGAGGCACAGTGAGGATACCCGGAAAGTATATCCCCAACAGCAGCCCCCGGAAGCCTCCAAGATCTAGAGTCGGATTTCATCATCATCTAGCTTGATCCATCTTCGTCTTGCAGAATCTTGAAGGGTTCCTGAAACTTCAAAAGAAAGGATAGGATCTGAGTCTCAAAGCGAGTCGGACCTATGAGTACAATATTCGAGTTTCCAACCTGAAATTCAAACTTAAGCCGGAACTTGGTCGGTGACGTATCCTAACATCAGTCAAGGTCAAGTCACGTCACTGACAGACATTCTTGTCAGCACGATTGTTGGTGGGTCCACCTTTTGCGGAACCGAGGCATCGTTTTAATGCGTGCACGGAGATCGAGGAAATGTAATCCTCCTGAGGAGGTTACCCAGCTCCTTCCATGACGCGTGGCATGGTTACTGTTTATCTCGAATGAATCTTGGCACAGGCAAAGGATATAAGGGGCCATGATCTCTCCCTTTCTCTTCACCAGCGCTAGTGCTTTCTCCTTCCTCTCGACGCTTCCTGCAAAAGAGCTCTTCTGCCTCCCCCAAATCCTACAGTGCCGTCCATCCTAGGTCACCGACGCCCAGAAAATGGATGAGGTCTCATCTTCTGCCACAGCGATGGTGGCGACGACTCATGCGGCAGAGAGGGAGAAGTTTCGTGGGGTCTGGATCCCCTGCATCCTCGATGATACCAAGCTCTGCATCGTCGAGAAGGAAGGTATCCTCCGCATCGACGACTGACAGAGCGGCTTTGGACAAACCGTCCCCACCCCCAACACCGACTAGCGAGTGCACTTCGGCACCCACCTCGACAGAGGTTTGAGATTTCCTCCCTCAGATTTATTTTCTGAGGTCATAGATCATTACGGAGTGCAACTCCACCATCTCCCCCAAACCCTCTTTTAGAAATGAGCGCTTATGCCTCTTCGTGTGAGGGGTATCTCGGTATTAGGCCAAGTCTTCTTCTTTTCCGGTATTACTTCCATACCCGGAAAAATTCCGTCACCGCCGGTAATCCTTACATTACCGGAACTCTTAGCTTTTCTTTTAGGAGAGAGCGAGTCTATCCTAGGATTAAGGCTAGCGAGTCAGTGAAACAGTGGCCATCCATGTTCTTCTATCATAAGGACAGACCTGCTCCCGGCAAAGCCACCGCTTTGCCGACTTTTGTTGACGCTGCCGCCACGCTCCAAGAGTCCTAGGACGCAGATGCTCTGGCTCTTACTGACGATCTTATTCTTTCCAAGAGGCGGATCGAATATTTTATGAAGCACAAAGGTCTGAAAGGATCCGACATGCTCTACTATTGGCTAGTGCGCCGGATCCAGCCTCTCCAACACCATGGTGATCGGCTCATGCATTCAATCACCAAGAGTAAGAGGAACTCTCTCCAGATCTGCTCCATTCCTTACTCAGACAAGGACTATGAGTCCCAGATCAAATTATTGATTAGAGCGGGTCGAGAGGAAAATCCTGGAGCTATCGTTAGACATGCATACGGCTGACGATCCTGTGACACCTGTAAGGTTTCCAGCAATTAATCGAATATGTGTTCATCTATACATGGTTGTGTCTTTTTGCAATACTGAGATATTTCTTATTTTCAGCTTGCTGATCTTCCCAAGTCGGAGCTTGCTCCTCTCGAGGGATATCCTCCTGAGTTATCTCAGGATGATGGAGAATTGATTCCACTGCCGGAGGCACTTACCCGAAAGCGTAAGACTCCTACAGTGTCTATCGGCACAAGGGAAGTGCCCGTTGTGAAGAGGTAACAATCTCCATAAGGGACTTTGTATTTTATTCTCATTCTTTCTAAAGTGTAACGATCTTTGCTCTATTACCACTTCAGAGCTAAATAGCTCACCAAGGGAAAGGGGAAAGGAGGTTCGTCAAAGCCCCTGCACCAGTAAAAGTTAAATTTGACTTCTCCCGCCGCAGCGCCTCCGACTCCTGCCCCACAACCTTCGACAACGCCGGAGATTACTCCATATCCCTCTGTCGCAGAAGATCCGGCTCAACAATCAGAACCAGCAATCCTTGGCTCTCAAACTGACGTCACCATGGGTGACTCGATACTTGATAAGGGTGAACCCGTACAGGGTAATGATCCCTCGGCAGAGGTTTTTGTCGATAATCTTCTCAACAATCCGGGTATTCCCAAACTTGGCATTACTCGAAAATCCGCGTAAGAGATCCAACGGCTAGCCCAGCAATGCTTGGAGAGCCGGAACATCACCGCCGAGGAAGAGGCACAAGAAGTCGAGGACGTCAAGTACTCCGAGCTTCTTCACCAAGTTCATCTTTGTGACGAGAAGCTGAAGGCCAACGTGCTTCTGCCACCGCTAGTAATCCCGGTAACCCTCTCCGAGAAGGTTACCACTAAAGTGAACATGAGCCTAAGCAAGCTTACTCATGAACAACATGTATGTCGGAATTCCAACTCACTTTTTTACTTTATTTCATATCATATACTCTACCAAGCATGAAGTTGGATAGACAATCTGGATTTATGCTTTCATATGATGCCAAAGAATGAACTAGTATAGCCCCCAAGGCTCGTGCTGATATTAGTTAAAATATTAGCCCGAGTCTTTAGTAGACTTCTGACTCTGGGTATTATTCCGACTTACAGAAAGTTAATGCTTATAACCAGGAATTATTGAAGAGGAGAGAGATCAGAGATCTCCGTCTTGAAAATGCTCAATTGAAATATCAAAGGATGAGGCTGAAGGTAATCATTGAAGTCCTTAACCTTGTTTTTTTGCTTTCATAGTGGAATTTCCTATTCAACTGTTATCTTTTATTTACAGCACTAGTCAAACAATCATGTGCAATGATTGAAGAGGCCAAGAATTTTAAGACCCTAGAGGTGGAGAACACCGACTTACGGCGGGAGTTGAACAAGCTTAAGGAGGATCACGAGCGCGGCATTGCTGGCTTCCTCGAATCTTCTTCCATGGCCACCGAAGAACATGATCAAATGATCGTGGTTCAGGATCAGAAAATCTCGGATCTCAATGATGAGTTATTCAGAGAGAAGGACATCACTCAGACTCTCTGGGATGAACTCCGGACTCTTCGAGCGGAAAAGACCAAAGTTGATGATGTCATCTTTGGTATTTTTCCTTTCTTCTGACTTTTCGTTTTTCCGACTCTAGGAGTTCGGATATATTTTTCTGACCTTTGCTTTATATGCGCAGGTCCTCTGAACTTACTAGATTCCTCCTCCACCGAGTCTCGCACTAGACGGCTTACCGAAGTCGGTGATTTGCTTCACGATTTCCGCCAGTCACTGGAGGATATTGGCGAAGTTCTTAAAGTTCCGGACATGAATAGAATGTCTACCTTTGAGGTGCGAGATAAGGCAAAGGAGATGCCCCAGCTCATCTAAGACTGGAATATGTCCTATGCGTGGACCACAGCACAGAATGCCCTTACCATGGTTATGATCCACCATGGAAGCATGGAGATCTGGCAAGTAACCAGGGGTTATTCAATTGTGGATGAAGATGGATAGGAGCAAGACATCAAGGCCATTATGGACTCCTGCACCGGTTATGGATGTCACGTAGCCGATCTGACCAGCTACGACACTCCTTTCTTCACTCGCGTGGAAATGCCTCCTCCGCCTGCCGAAGAAACAACCAAAGTTTCTGACGACGAGCAAACCATATCGGATTTGAATGTCTCGGAAGGATATCAAGGCGAAGGCGATGTCTCCAGTGAGCAGGTAGCTCCTACCTCTCCTCCTGCATCGTAGAGCATAAAAAACAAGGTGTTATTATGAAACAATCGTATTGTAAATAAGTAGTATAATACTTTTGCTAGTGCTAACATTTGCTGCTTCTATTTAGCACTTTTGGCTTTATTTTGATGTGCCTGATTTTTTTTGCATAAGCACGTTTTGTTTTGCCTATACTTATCGCTCATCTGGCTTTCCGCCTCTGCCCTTTCGTGAGCCAGCCAACCTTCCACACGGAAACTCTATCGAGCAATGGAGCTCAATTGCTAAACCAGTTTAAACTCAGAAATAGAGCTGGCTTTCAGTACCAACAATTCACTACTCGGCAAATTCCCGCAGCCGACAATCAGATAAAGAACCGAAGTATAGACTAGAAAATTTAGATTTATACCCGAAGGTAGCATTTTTATAATCGGAAATCTAACCAGAAAAACATGGGCATAAAGTACTTTCAAGTATTCTGGGATTTTCGATTGTGACATGATCATTCGGAAATAAGATGATAATATAAAACTTCTTAGAAAAAAAATGAGGCAACCAATACTTTATTTCTCATTGAGCATGTACACATATATGATTACAAAGAAAGAAAATTTAAGAATAAAAGGGACATAGCTGAGCAATATTCCACGGTATGTCTAATTCTTCCGGGTCTATACTGCCTCCAGCTCTCTTTATTTTCTTAGTAGTAGGTCTTTCTTTGACTGGCCGCATATCAGTTAGATAGTAAGAACCATTGTGCAATACTCGGCTAACTAAAAAGGGCCCTTCCCATACTGGGAAAAGTTTGTGCATTCTTTTCTACACAAGATGTAGAACCAAACCGCCCTTATTGAAAGACCGGTTTCTAACTCTCTGGCTATGAGACTTGTGTAACTTCTGCTGCTAGGCTGTTGATCTCATTTCAGTAATGACGCGGACTTCTTCGATTAAATCGAGATCATTTTGTCGACAAATTTCGGCATCCTCTTCAATATATGCAGCAACTCGGGGAGAAGTATTAATTAAATCACTAGGAAGAACTGCTTCCGCACCATAGACCAATAAGAAAGGTGTGTATCCGATTGACCTGTTTGGAGTTGTTCTCAAGCTCCATATTACATACGGAAATTCATCTGCCCAAGCCTCCGCAACATTACGAAGTGGTGCTTCAAGTGTTGGTTTGAGGCCTTGTAGGATTAAACCATTTTCTCTTTCAACTTGTCCATTAGCCTGTGGATGTGCGACTGACGCAATGTCAAGCCGGATATTCTGTTCGTCATAGAATTTGGCAAGTTCTCCCTTAGAAAAATTGCTCCCGTTGTCTGTGATAATGCTATGCGGATAACCGTATTGGATTATAGCATCCTCGACAAATCTTCTGGCTGATTCTCCATCACAACTTGTGACGGGTTTAGCCTCAATCCATTTTGTGAACTTATCCACCATTACTAAGAGGTGAGTAAATCCACTTGGAGCCCATTTAAACGGTCCTACCATGTCAAGGCCCCAGACCGCGAAGGGCCATGTTATAGGTATTGTTCGCAGCTGATCAGCCGGAACATGAGCTTGTTTGGCGTGCTTTTGGTAGCCTTTGCACGTCTTGACCAACCGTTCGGCATCTGCCTTAGCTGTAAGCCAGAATAATCTATGTCTGAAAGCTTTTGCCACTAAAGATATGGCTGCAGGATGATGACCGCATTCGTCTTCATGGATTTCCCTTAGGATTTCCACTCCTTCTTTCGGAGATGCGCAGCGCTCAAAAACCCCACACACACTCCGCTTATAGAGCTCACCACTTATGATAGTATAGGTTTTTGCAACTCGGACGATCTGTCGGCTCAGAACCTCGTCTTCAGGTAATTTTCCATCTACCAATGTCGTCGGATTGATGACAAGTACGCCATGAGGGGGTGTCGTTGGATTGATGACAAGTACGCCATGAGGGGGTCCTCGAGGCATGCGGAAGAGAGGGGGGGTGAGACATACGGTATTCTGGGACGGTGAGCACACAAGTTTACCCAGGTTCGAATCCGCCGGCTTTGGACGGATCCTACTCCTGCTAGCAATCTAGTAATACGGAAGAGCCGGAATATGGGTTACAATGGTATCGCCTATGCGAGTTGAGGGTCTAAAGTATTGGGTGTGTCCTAAAGGCTCTCCCTAGGACGGCTTATATAGATATCCGGCCTAGGGTTTACAGGAGAGATCAATCCGGCTACGACTAAGAGTTGGTTACAGAGTACATCTTGAACTACAGGTAACATTATGGGCCTAGGTTGCTAAGTGTTCTGGGCCTTCCCGTAGCCGGATTGGACTCCGTATTCTCTCCCGACTGGGCCGCCCGTGAAGCAAAGCTCTAACCCGAAGTGGGCCACCCTGGTCAGTGAGGAACGTTGAGGATACCCGGAAAGTATATCCCCAACAGCAGCCCCCGGAGGCCTCCAAGATCCAAAGTCGGATTTTATCATCGTCTAGCTTGATCTTCGGCTTGCAGAATCTTGAAGGGTTCCTGAAACTTTACAAAAATACGATCTGGGTCTTAAAAATAAGTCGGACCTATCAATTAGTTACTCGGATTTTCCAGCTCGATTTTAAACTAAGCCGGAACTTGGTTTCCACGCCACTTGACACAAGCATGGTCAAGTCGCGTCATCTGACAGGCGTGCCGTCAGCACGACCGTTGGTGGGTCCGCGGTTCACGGAACCGAGGCGCCGTTTCAATGCGAGCGTGGAGATCGAGGAGACGCAATCATCGCGTGGGTCCTTCCCAGTTCTTTCCACGACACGTGGCGGTTACACTATAGCATTTGCACGAATCTTGGCGCAGTTAGGTGGATATAAGGGGTTTGGATTTCTCCTTCTCCTTTCCACCAGTCTTTGCCGTTTCCTTTCCTCCCAATCCTCCTGCGCGCTCAGAGCTCTCTCGTCCTTCCCCCCACAGAAAACTCCCAGCGCCGCCGCTTTTAGGTCACTTTCTCACCGGAGAAAAAATGGCTTCATCATCTTCTTCCTCTGGTTTGGCGGCGGCAGCGTCGGCGGAAGCAGCTGCGGAGAAGGAGAGCTTTCGGGGAATCTGGATCCCCTGCGCCCTTGACGAGGACATCCTCAAGAACATGGAGAAGGAGGGGCTTCTCGCCGCCGGCGACTGGCGGAGCGGCTCCGGCGAAACCGTCCCCAACCTGCGTGAGGGCGAGCGTGTCCACTTCGGCACCCATCTTGACCGAGGTCTGTCTTTTCCTCCCTCGGAGTTCTTCTCCGAGGTGATAGATCACTGTGGAGTTCAACTGCACAATCTTCCTCCCAATTCTCTTCTAGAAATGAGCGCATATGCTGCGCTTTGCGAGGGCTTTCTCGGCATTAGGCCGAGTTTGCTTCTCTTCCGGTACTATTTTCATGTCCAGAGAAATTCCATTACCGCTGGTGTTCCTTACATCACCGGCACCATTAGCTTTTCTGTTAGACGAGACCGGTCATATCCCAAAATTTCTGCCAGTGACCCAGTCAAACAATGGCCAGCCACTTTCTTCTATCATAGGGATATTCCGGCTCCCGGCAAAGCTACTGCTTTGCCGGCTTTTGTCGACGGAGCTGCCACAGCCCAGCCTTCCTGGGACGAGGCTGCTCCGGCTCTCACCGACGATCTGATCCTCGCTAAGAAGCGGATCGAATATCTGATCAAGCAGATGGGTCTGAAGGGATCCGACTTGGTCCAGTGCTGGGTATCACGTCGGATCCAGCCACTTCAGTACCACGGGGATAGACTGATACATTCTATCACGTCTTCCAAAAAAGACTCCCTCCGCATCAGCCCCAAATCCTACACCACTCAAGGCTACATCAGCCAGATCAAGTGGCTGATCAAGGAGCGGATCGAGAGGAGGATTCCGGAGATTTCTCTGGATATGTACACAGCGAAAAACCCCGTGGTGCCGGTAAGCTTCCATCAATACACCTTTTATGTGTTTCAATCTCTAAGTTATATACTGCAATGCTGATATGTTTTCTTGTTTTCAGCTTGCTGACCTCCCCGAGTTGGAGCTTGCTCCACTCAAAGGATATCCTCCTGAGTTTTCTCAGGAGGCTGAAGTGGTCCCATTGCCGGACCTTGCGCTCAAGAAGCGCAAAGCAATGACAGTGGCTATTGGCACAAAGGAAGTGCCTGTTGTGAAGAGGTAACTTTCATTCACAATTTTCGCCTTTGTACCTTTCTGGAATTTCTTTCTGAGATGTAATGTTTCCGACTTTACTACATTCTCAGAGCAAAGCCTCTCATCAAGGGTAAGGGGAAAGGGATTCCTGCGAAGCCCCTGCGACAGACGAAGATCACCATAGCTTCTCCTGCCGTGGCTCCTCCAACTCCTGCCCCTCAACCTTCTGCAACTCCGGCGATCATTCCCTCTCCGGTGGTCGCAGAAGATCCGGCTCCTCCAACGGAGCCCGCGATCCTTGGGTCGCAGACTGACGTCACCGTGGGTGCGTCAGCTGAAGATAAGGGTGAACCCTCTTCGGGTAATGATCCCTCGGCTGAAGTCTTCGCCGAAAACCTCCTCAGTAATCCAGGACTTGCCAAGTTTGGCCTATCTCGGAAATCTGCAGAGGAAATCCAGCGGCTGGCCAGGAAAGTCCTGGACAAAAGCCATCTATCCCCCGAGGAGGAAGCGCAAGAAGCAGAGGACGTCAAGTTCTCTGACCTTCTCGCTCAAATCCGCCTTCACGACGAGAGAATCAGGACTGGCGAGCTTCCAACAGCCCCAGTAATCCCTCTTACCCTCGCCGAGAAGGTGGTAGCTGAAGTGAACGCGGGTTTAGACAAACTCACCCGCGAGCAATATGTAAGTCGGAATTCCAACTCTTGCTTTTACATTATGTTATATCATATCCTCTAACCCCCAAGCATGAAGTAGGATATAGAATCTGAGTTTATGCTTCATTAGGATGCCAAAGAATGAACTGGTGTAGCCCCCAAGGCTCGTGCTGATATTTAGCAAAAAATATTAGCCCAAGTCTTAAGTAGCTTTCTGACTTTGGGTATTCTGACTTACAGAAAGTATGTTCCTATAACCAGGAATTATTTTCCAATGTCTGCGATAAGCGGAGAGAGATCAAAGCTCTCCGGCTTAAAAATGCTGAGCTCAAGGTAGCCAAGGATGAAGCCGAAGGTAAATCATTTCGAGATTCAAACCTTGTCTTTTGCTTTTTCAATGTCGAATTTTTCTGAACTGTTGTTCTTTTTGACTTACAGCGTTGGTGAAACAATCCATCGCTATGATTGAAGAGGCCGAGAACCTCAAGACCCTGGTGGTAGAGAACAAGGGACTCCACCAAGAGCTGGATAAGCTCAAGGCGGATCATGAAAGGAGCATAGCTCAAGTCCTAGAATCCTCCTCCATGGCCACCGAAGAGCGTGATCGCAAGATCGCTGCTCAAGATAAAATTATCTCAGACCTCAAGAATGAGCTTGGCAGAGAGAAGGATATCTCCGAGGCGCTCCAGGCTGAACTCCAGAGTCTTCGGGAGGAGAAGACCAAGATTGACGACGTCATTCTTGGTACGTTCCATCTGTCTGACTTATCATTTCTTCGACTTTCATCAATGTCGGATTTTTCTTGACTTGTTTTGTGTATAGGTCCTCTGAACTTGATGGACTCTTCCTCCTCCGAGCCCCGCACCCACTGGCTTACTCAAGTCGGTGATCTTCTGCATGACTTCCGCCAGTCTAATGAAGACATTGGCGAGTCTCTCAGGATTCCGGACATGCCAAGCATGTCGGATTTTCAGGTGCGGGACAAGGCCAAGGAGATGTCGCAGCTTGTTCGGGTCTGGAACATGTTCTACGCGCGGACTGCTGCGCAGAACGCTCTCACCATGGTCATGAGCCACCATGGAAACATGGAGATATGGCAAGTCACCAGAGGGTACTGCAAGGTAGACGAAGACGGCCAGGAGCAAGACCTTCAAGCCATCATGCACTCCTGCGCCGGATACGGGTGCCACGTAGCTGATCTGACCAGCTAGGAGATCCCCTTCTTCACCCGCGTAGATACTCCGCCGCCTCCTCGAGAAGAAACCGAAGAAGTTTCCGATGATGAACGGACCACCTCGGATCCGGACATCTCGGAACGATATCAAAGCGGAGCAACACGCGAGCCTACAGCTCCTTCATCTCCTCCTGCATCATAGATCAGAAAACTATGTATTATTCTAGAAAGACATGATGCGGTTTGTAAATATTAAGTACAGTTGACTTTTGCTAGTGCTAAGCTTTTAATCTATTCAGCACTTTTTGGCTTTTGAAATTTTTGCGTGCCTGAAATGTTCACATAAGCACTTGAAATTTTCCGTCTCTACTTATTGTTTATCTGGCTTTCTGCCTCGTCCCTTTCGTGAGCCGGCTTAACCTTCAGCCGGAAACTTTGCCGAGCAACAGAGCTCAATTGCTAAACCAGTTTAAACTCGGAAACAAAGCCGGCTTCCAGTACCAACAATTCACTACTCGGAAGATACCCGCATCCAACAATCAGACAAATAACCCAAGTAAAGACTATAATTTTTTAGAGTTATACCCGAACGTAGCAGTTTTAGAATCGGAAATCTAAACCAGAATGAACATGAGCATAAAGTACTTTCAAGCATTCTGGGATTTTCGACTATGACATGATCATTTAGGAAATAAGATGGTAAAAATTTCTCAGAAAAATTTGAGGTAACCAAAACTTTTATTTCTCACAGAACATGTACATATGTATGATTACAAAAACGGAAAAACTAAGAATAAAAGGGACGTAGCTGAGCAATATTCCACGGTCTGTCTAACTCATCCAGATTTGTACTGCCTCCAGCTCTCTTTGTCTTCTTAGTAGCAGGTCTTTCTTTGACTGGCCTCATGTCAGTTAAGTAGTACGATCCATTGTGTAATACTCGACTAACTAAAAATGGCCCTTCCCATACTGGGGAAAGTTTGTGCTTTCTTTGTTGCACAAGCCGGAGAACCAAATGACCTTTATTGAAAGATCTAGTTTGGACTCTCTGGCTATGATACTTGCGTAACTTCTGCTGATAGGCTGTAGATCTCATTTCAGCAACGACGCGAACTTATTTGACTAAGTCGATATCATTTTGTCGAGAAATCTCGGCATCCTCTTCGATATACGCGGCCACTCTAGGAGAAGTATGAATTAAATCGCTAGGAAGAACTGCTTCTGCGCCATAGACCAAGAAGAAAGGTGTGTATCCTGTTGACCTGTTCGGAGTTGTTCGTAAACTCCACATTAAAGAGGGTAATTCCTCTGCCCAAGCCCCCGCAGCACGTCGTAGTGGTGCTTTGAGTCTTGGTTTCAAGCCTTGTAGAATTTAACCATTTGCTCTTCCGGCTTGTCCGTTAGCCTGTGGATGTGCGACTGACGCAATGTCAAGCCGGATATTTTGCTCATCGCAGAATTCAGCCAATTCTCCCATGGAAAAGTTACTCCCGTTGTCCATGATAATATTATGCGGATAACCATACCGGATTATAACATCCTCGACAAATCTCTTGGCTGTTGCTCCATCACAACCAGTGACAGGTTTAGCCTCGATCCACTTTGTGAATTTGTCCACCATCACTAAGAGGTGAGTGAATCCACTTGGGGCTCATTTAAAATGTCCTACCATATCAAGCCCCCAGACCGCAAAGGGCCATATTGTAGGTATTGTTCGCAGCTGATCAGCCGGAACATGAGCTTGCTTGGCGTACTTTTGGCAGCCTTTGCATGTCTTGACTAATCGTTCGGCATCTGCCTGAGCTGTAAGCCAGAAAAATCCATGTCGAATAGCTTTTGCCACTAAAGATTTGGCTGCAGCGTGGTGACCACACTCGCCTTCGTGGATTTCCCTTAAGATTTCCACTCCTTCTTCCGGAGATACACAGAGCTGAAAACCCCCAGAAACACTCCGTTTATAGAGCTCACCTTTAACAATAGTATAGGCTTTTGCTCGTCGGATAATCTGTCGGCTCAGTACCTCGTCTTCCGGTAATTTGCCATCTACCAAATAATCGAGGTAGGGTTGAGTCCAGCTGGGGATTACAGCCAGAACTGCTATCAAAGGTGAGTCGTATTTGGTCGGATATTCCTCATCTACTCCCTTTATCGAGGGAACTTTGAGGTGCTCTACAAATGCGCCATCCGGGACCTCTTTCCGCACAGATTATGGGCCTAAGTCGGTAAGTCTTCTGGGCCTTCCCGTAGCCGGATTGGACTCCGTCTTCTCTCCCGACTGGGCCGCCCGTGAAGCAAAGCTCTAACCCGAAGTGGGCCACCCTGGTCAGTGAGGAACGTTGAGGATACCCAGAAAGTATATCCCCAACAGGGGGTCCTCGAGGCGTGCGGAAGAGAGGGGTGTGAGATGTATGGTGTTCTGGGACAGTGAGCACACAAGTTTACCTAGGTTCGAATCCACCGGCTTTGGACGGATCCTACTCCTGCTAGCAATCCAGTAATACGGCAATGTCGGAATATGGGTTACAAGGGTTCGCCTGTGCGAGTTGAGATTGTAGATTATTGAGGGTGCCCTAAAGGCTCTCCCTAGGATGGCTTATATAGATATCCGGCCTAGGGTTTACAGGAGAGACCTATCCAGCTACAACTAAGAGTCCGTTACAGAGTACATCTTGAACTACAAGTAACACTATGGGCCTATGTCGGCAAGTCTTCTGGGCCTTCCCGTAGCCGGACTGGACTCCGTCTTTTCTCCCTGACTAGGCCGCCCGTGAAGCAAAGCTCTAACCCGAAGTGGGCCACCCTGGTCAGTGAGGAACTGTGAGGATACCCGGAAAGTATATCCCCAACAGTAGCCCCCGAAAGTCTCCAAGATCCAAAGTCGGATTCATCATCGTCTAGCTTGACCTTTGGCTTGCAGAATCTTGAAGGGTTCCTGAAACTTCACAACAAAAAATACGATCCGGGTCTTAAATATAAGTCGGACCTATCAACATGTTACTCGGATTTTCCAGCTTGATTTTCAAACTAAGCCGGACTTGGTCTCTGACGTCATCTGACACTGGTCATGGTCAAGTCACCTCATCTGACAAACATCCTGTCAGCACGACCGTTGGTGGGTCCATCGTTCGCGGAACCAAGGCACCGTTTCAATGCGTACGCGGAGACCGAGGCGACGTAATCATCGTGTGGATCCTTCCCAGTTCCTTCCATGATGCATGGCGGTTACACAATGCCATTTGCATGAATCTTGGCGCGGTTAGGTGGATATAAGGGGTGAGGATTCTCTTTCTCCCATCTTCACCTGTTCCCCTTGATGTTTCCTCTCCCCCACTTCTCCCTCGCGCACAAAGCTCCCCTGCTTCCGAAACTCCCAGCGCCGCCCATCTAAGGTCACCGGCACACCGGAAGAATGGCTTCGTCTTCATCATCCGGCTTGGCTGCGGCAGCAGTGACGAAGGCGGCAGAGAAGGAAAACAATCGCGGGGTTTGGATCCCCTGCTTGCTAGACGATGAGAAGCTCCGCGGCGTGGAGACTGAAGGGCTCCTCCGCATCGGCGACTGGCGGAGTGGTTATGGCAAAACCATCCCCAACCCATGCGCCGACGAGCGGGTACATTTCGGTACCCACCTCGACAGAGGTTTGTCTTTCCCTCCCTCGGATTTCTTTTCCGAGGTGATAGATCATTATGGTGTTCAGCTTCACCATCTTCCCCCCCAACTCCATCTTAGAGATGAGCGCCTATGCGGCCTTGTGCGAGGGATATCTCGGCATTAGGTCGAGTCTTAATTTATTCCGGTACTACTTCCATGTTCGGAGAAACTCTATCACCGCCGGTAATCCTTATATTACCGGTACAATTAGTTTTTCAGTTAGGCGTGATCGCGCCTATCCTAAGATTCTAGCTAGTGAGTCGGTCAAACAATGGCCGACCACTTTCTTTTACCACAAGGATGTTCCTGCTCCCGACAAAGCCACTGCTTTGCCGGCTTTCATCGACGGAGCCGCCACGCCTCAAGTATCTTGGGACGAGGCTGCTCCGGCTCTCAGTGACGATCTGCTTCTTGCCAAGAGGCGGATTGAATATCTGATAAAACACAAAGGACTGAAGGGATCCGACTTGGTCCAATGTTGGGTATCACGCTGGATCCAACTCCTCCAGCACCACGGAGACCGACTGATGCATTCCATCACGTCGTCCAAAAAAGATTCCCTCCGCATCAGCCCTAGAGCCTATACATCACAAGGTTATATAAGCCAGGTTAAATGGCTGATAAGGGAGCAGATTGAGAGGAAGATCCCGGAGGTTTCTCTAGACATGCACATAGCGGAAGACCCTGTTGTGCCGGTAAGCTTTTAACAATAAACCCTTTCTATGTGTTTCACCTTTAAATTATTTCACAATATTGAGATATTATCTTCTTTTTAGCTTGACGACCTCCCCAAGTCGGAACTGGCTCCTATCGAGGGATATCCTCCGGAGTTTTCTCAGGAGGAGGAACTGGTCCCACTGCCGGACGTTGTGCCTAGGAAGAACAAAGCTCCGACAGTGGCTGTTGGCACAAAGAAGGTGCCAGTTGTGAAGAGGTAACTTTCAACACAACTTTTGCCTTTGTACCTTACTCGAATTTTCTTCCAAGATGTAATGTTTTCCATTCTATTACATTCTCAGAGCTAAGCAACTCATCAAGGGCAAGGGGAAAGGGAATATCTTCAAGCCCCTGCGTTAGAAGAAGCTAACCATAGCTTCTCCTGCCGTGGCTCCTCCGACTCCTGCCCCTCAACCTTCTGCAATGCTAGTGATTACTCCATCACCAGTTGTCATAGAAGATCCGTCTCCTTCAACGGAGCCAGCGATCCTTGAATCGCAGACTGACGTCACCATGAGTGAGTCAGTTTTAGATAAGGATGAACCCTCTTTGGGTAATGATCCCTCGGCAGAGACCTTCGCCGAAAATCTCCTTAACAATCCGGGGCTTGCCAAACTTGGCTTGTCTTGGAAATCTGCGGAGGAGATCCAACGGCTGGCCCGGCAATGCCCGGAGAGCCAAAATCTCTCTGCCGAAGAAGTAGCACAAGAAGCGGAGGACGTCAAGTACTCCGACCTTCTTGAACAAGTCCGCCTTCACGACGAGGGACTTAAAGCTGGTGTGCTTCCACCACCTCCGATTATTCCACTCACCCTCGCCGAGAAGGTTACCACCGAGGTTAACATGTGCCTGAGCAAGCTCACACATGAACATCATGTAAGTCGGAATTCCAACTCATGTTTTTCTTCATTGTACTTTATATCATATCCTCTAGCCCCCAAGCATGAACTAGGATATACAATCCGGGTTTATGCTTCCTTAGGATGCCAAAGAATGAACTAGTGTAGCCCCCAAGGCTCGTGCTGATATTAGTAATAATATTAGCCCGAGTCTTTAGTAGACTTCTGACCTGGGTATTCTGACTTACAGAAAGTTAATTCATATAACCAGGATTTGTTGAAGAATATCTGCAACAAGCGGAGAGAGATCAGATCTCTCCGACATGAAAATGCTGAGCTGAAGGTTTCCAAAGATGAGGCCGAATGTAAACATTCCGAGACTCAAGCCTTGTCCTATATTTTCATAGTCGAATATTTTTTGCTGAACTATTATTCTTTTGTCTTACAGCACTGGTAAAACAGTTATGTGCTATGATTGAAGAGGCCGAGAACCTCAAAACCTTGGTGGTGGAGAATAAAGAACTTCGCCAAGAGCTGGATAAGCTCAAGGTAGATCATGATAAGAGCATCGCTCAAATTCTCGAATCCACCTCCATGGCCACTGATGAACGTGATCGCAAGATTGCACTTCAAGATCAGAGAATCTCGGATCTCAACAATGAGCTTTGCAGTGAGAAGGATCTTTCCGAGGCGCTCCGGGCTGAACTCCGGAGTCTTCGAGAAGAGAAGACCAAAGTTGACGACGTCATCGTCGGTATGTTCCATCTGTCTGACTTGTCTATTTTCTTCGATTCTTTTCGATGTCGGATTTTCTTAACCATTTTTGTGTTATGTGAATAGATCCTCTGAACTTGACGGACTCCACCTCTGCCGAGCCTCACACCCACCGGCTTACCCAAGTCAGTGATTTGCTTCATGACTTACGCCAATCCATCGAGGAAATTGGCGAAGCTCTCAAGGTTCCAGACATGCATGGCATGTCCGACTTTCAGGTGCGAGACAAGGCAAAGGAGATGCCGCAGCTTGTCCGGGACTGGAACATGTCCTACGCGTGAACCACGTCAAAAAATGCTCTCACCATGGAAACATGGAGATATGGCAAGTGACCAGAGGGTACTACAAGGTGGATGAAGACGGACAGGAGCAAGACATCAAGGCCATCATGGACTCCTGTGCCGGATATGGGTGCCATGTAGTTGACTTGACCAGCTACGAGACTCCCTTCTTCACCCGCGTGGACACACCACCTCCGCCTCTAGAAGAAGCAGATGAAATTTCCGACGATAAACAGACCATATCGGATCTGAACATCTCGGAGTGTTATCAAACCGAGGCCGATGCGTCCAGCAAGCCGGTAGCTCCTACCTCCTCTCCTGCATCATAAGTTACCAGAAACAAATGTATTATTCCGAGAAACATTATGGGTCTTGTAAATATGCAGTACTATAATTTTGCTAGTGCTAAGCTTTTATCTATTCATCACTTTTGCCTTAAATTTTTGTGTGCCTGAAATGTTTACATAAGCACTTATACTTTTTTTTTCTACACTTATCATTTATCTAGCTTTGCGCCTCGTCCCTTTCGTGAGCCGGCTAAACCTTCTGCACGGAAACTTTGCCGAGCAACAGAGCTCAATTGCTAAACCAGTTTAAACTCGGAAACAAAGCCGGCTTCCAGTACCAACAATTCACTACTCAGAAAATACCCACATCCAGCAATCAGACAAATAACCAAAGTATAGACTAGAAACTTTAGAGTTATACCCAAAGGTAGCATTTTTAGAATCAAAAATCTAAACCAGAACAAACATGAGCATAAAGTACTTTCAAGTATTCTGTAATTTTCGACTATGACATGATCATTCGGAAATAAGACGGTAAAAACTTCTCAGAAAAACTTGAGGCAACTAAAACTTTTATTTCTCATAGAACTTGTACATATGTGTGATTACAAAGAAGGATAAACTAAGAATAAAAGGGACGTAGCTGAACAATATTCCGTGGTCTGTCTAACTCATCCGGATTTGTACTGCCTCCAACTCTCTTTCTCTTCTTAGTAGCAGGTCTTTCTTTGACTGGCCTCATGTCAGTTAAGTAGTACGAACCATTGTACAATACTTGACTAACTAAAAAGGGCCCTTCCCATACTGGGGAAAGTTTGTGCTTTCTTTGTTGCACAAGCCGGAGAACCAAATCACCTTTATTGAAAGATCTGTTTCTGACTCTCTGGCTATGATACTTGCATAACTTCTGCTGATAGGCTATTAATCTCATTTTAGCAATGACGCGAACTTCTTTGACTAAGTTGAGATCATTTTGTCGAGAAATCTCGACATCGTCTTCGATATACGTGGCCACTCTAGGAGAAGTGTGAATCAAATCACTAGGAAGAACTGCTTCTGCGCCATAGACCAAGAAGAAAGGTGTGTATCCGGTTGACCTGTTCGGAGTTGTTCGTAAACTCCATATTACAGAAGGTAATTCCTCTGCCCAAGCCCCCGCAGCACGTCGTAGTGGTGCTTCGAGTCTCGGTTTTAGGCCTTGTAGGATTAAACCATTTGCTCTTTCAACTTGTCCATTAGCCTGTGGACGTGCAACTGATGCAATGTCAAGCCTGATATTTTGTTTGTTGCAGAATTCGGCCAATTCTCCCATAGATAAATTACACCCATTGTTCGTGATAATGCTATGCGGATAGCCATACTGGATTATAACATCCTCGACAAATCTTTTGGCCGTTCCTCCATCACAACTGGTGACAGGTTTAGCCTCAATACATTTAGTGAATTTATCCACCATCACTAAGAGGTGAGTAAATCCACTTGGAGCTCATCTAAATGGTCCTACCATGTCAAGCCCCCAGACCGCAAAAGGGCATGTTATAGGTATTGTTCGTAGCTGATCAGCTGGAACATGGGCTTGTTTAGCATACTTTTGGCAGCCCTTGCACGTCTTGACTAGCCGTTAGGCATCTGCCTTGGCTGTAAGGCAGAAAAACCGTGTCTAAAAGCTTTTTCTACTAAAGATTTGGCTGCAGCGTGGTGACCACACTCGCCTTCATGGATTTATCTTAAGATTTCCACTCCTTCTTCCGGAGATACGCAACGCTGGAAAACCCCAGAAACACTCCGCTTATAGAGCTCACCTTTAATTATAGTATAGGCTTTTGCTTGTCGGACAATCTGTCGGCTCAGAACCTCGTCTTCGGGTAATTTGCCATCTACCAAATAGTTAAGGTAGGGTTGAGTCCAGCTAGGAATTACAGCCAGAACTGCTATTAGAGGTGAGTTGGATTTGGTCGGATATTCCTCGTCCACTCCCTTTATTGAGGGAACTTTGAGGTGCTCCTAAAAAGCGCCATCTGAAACCTCTTTCCGTGTAGAGCCTATCCGAGAAAAGGCATCTGCTTCCTCATTTTCTGCTCGAGGGATGTGTTAAACCTCAAACCCTTCGAACGATTTGGATAAATCATCCACGACAGCTTTATATGCTGCCATGTGTTTATTTGCATTACAAATATCCGACACTTGCTGAGCAACAAGATCCGAATCTCCATAACACATCTAACGTCGGATGCCGATATCCTTAGCAATCCGGATTCCATGTAGCAGTGCTTCATACTCGGCAATATTATTTGTCACTGTGAAGTGGATCTGCAACACGTATAGAAGTTTATCTCCTTGGGGTGATTTGAGCACCACGCCAGCCCCCGAGCCCCCACGAGCCTTAGACCCATCAAAATATAGGGTCCAATATTCCGACTCAGGGAGGGTCATATTTTCCTTCATCTCTGTCCAATAAACAACAAAGTCGGCAAGGATTTGGAATTTGATTATTGTCCAAGGTTTGTACTCAATATCAAAAGCTGAGAGCTCTATGCCCCATTTGGCGACGAGCGCTGGGGCGTCACTGTTGTTGATTATATCTCTCATGGGAGCTGTGCTCACCACGGTAATTGGATGCTCCTGAAAATAATGTCGTAGCTTACGAGATGCTAGGAAAACACCGTAAGCCAACTTTTGATAGTGCGGATACCACTGTTTTGATTCTATTAGGACCTCGCTGACAAAGTAAGTCGGATGCAGCACCAAGTGTTCCTGATTTTCCTCCAGTCTCTCTACTACCATAACGATACTAACGACTTTATTTTTCGCAGCAAGATAAAGCAACATCGGTTCCTGTGGTTCTGGTGCAGCAAGAATAGGAGCAGATGCGAGTACTTTTTGCAGGTCTTGTAGTGCAGCTTCAGCTTCGTCGGTCCATACAAAATCCTTGGTCTTTTTCAGGAGTTTGTATAATGGTGCGGCTCTTTCACCGAGCCGGCTTACAAACCGACTGACTGCAGCGATGCAACCAGTTTGTCTTTGTATGTCCTTCATGCGAGTTGGCCTGGAAATATTGAGTATAGCCTTGATTTTGTCGCGGTTCACCTCTATGCCTCTTTGGGACACGATGAAACCTAACAATTTTCCGTCTGGGATTCCAAAGAAGCATTTCTTCAGATTAAACATGATGTTGTATTTTCATAGATTAGCGAATGTTTCCTCCAAGTCGGAAATCAATGTTTCCTTCTTTTTGGACATCACCGCAATATCATCCACATATGCATGTACGTTGCGTTCGATTTGGTCATGGAGGCAACACGGCATAGTGTGCTGGTACGTAGGTCCTGCATTCTTTAGCCCAAAGGGCATCATAACAAAACAGAAGGTTCTAAAGGGGGTTATGAATGAAGTTTTGACTTTGTCAGATTCCTTCATCCGGATTTGGTGATAACCGGAATATGCGTCGAGAAAACAGAGGAGTTCTGAGCCTGCCTTAGAATCGAAACTTGATCAATCCTAGGCAGAGCGAACAGATCTTTAGGACAAGCCTTGTTCAAGGCAGTATAATCAACACACATCCTTAAATCAGTAGTGTCCTTTTTAGGGACCATTACAGGATTGGCTGACCACTCAGTGTGGATGACCTCTTCTATGAATCCGGCTAACTCGAGCCGTGCTAGTTCCTTAGCTATTGCCTTACGCTTTTCATCGCCGAAACATCGTAAGGATTGTTTGACGGGTTTAGCATTTGGGTTTACATTTAAAGAGTGCTCGACAAGTTCCCTAGGTACTCCGGTCATGTCAGATGGCTACCATGCGGAGATATCTTGATTTACTTTGAGGAACTTGATGAGCGCGCTTTCCTATGCGCTATCTAGGCCGACGCCTATCTGGGTCACCTTGGAGGGGTCATCATCCTTCAATGGCGTCTTCTTTGTCTCTTCTGATGCCTTGAACTCCGGATTCGGCTTTGTCACCTCCTTCTTTGTTGTGGGCATCTCGGACGGATCCATGCTCTTCTTGATCTCCTGGTACTCCTGGGCTTGCAGCACGGCTTCAGCAAAGGCAACATTTCCATCCTCGCACTCTCGCGCCTTCTTCGGGTCTCCCCTGATGGTGATCACGCCATTGGGACCTTGAATTTTCATCATATTGTAAATGTAACACGGACGAGCCATAAAAGCCCAGTAAGCCGGACGTCAGAATATAGCGTGGTATGCGCTCTTGAACGGGACTACTTCGAAGGAAAGTGCCTCCGTCCTATAGTTCTTTGGAGTTCCAAAGGTAACATCATCGCCGAGGGAATTAGCTTGTCTTCCTGGGACAACTCCGTGAAAGATCACAGAGCTATGGTTTAGCTGGGTCTCCGAGATCTTCATCCTGTGTAGCGTTTCGACATACAGAATATTGATACTGCTGCCACCGTCCATGAGAGTCTTGGAAAAACCATAACTGTCAATAAGTGGATTGACGATTAAGGCGTATTTTCCTCGCCTGTGCAACTTAGGAGGATGTAATAACCTCGGACCCTATACTCTAAGTTCAAGCCTGGATGAACCAAAGGTGGTTAAGGGTTTTACAGCGGAGGCCCAGGGCCACCCACGTGTAGGCCCGTCGGCCGCCCTAACCACTTCCAAGAACATCGGGACAAGAGCGAGCGGCGTAGGCAACATGCAAAGAGATCAAATACATACACAAGTGAGTCTGTATGCAAGCTACCTTACAACAGTTCTCAGAGCCATACCATCTAAAATAAATAGAAATATTGCAATGCCATACGGCAAGATCCAAATGTTCTAGATAGAGATAATAGTGTAGGATAGCTCCTCATACATCAATCAACAGAGTATTAAGCGGAAGCGGGAAACAAGATCCGAGTACGGATAAGAAGCAAATCGGCATAAGATGCCACATAAATAAGCACATCCCGCCCACAGATCTCACGGATCCCCATCCCCGGAATCTCTACACCGAGTGATCGTTGCCAACATCATCTGTCTCCTCCACCCAGTATCCTTCTTGCGAAAACACCTGTTCATCTGGATCAAACAATTTATCGTGTGAGACCCTAGGTGTACTCAACAAGTCTTTATGCCTCTAAAGGGGACATAACCTGGGGTGACGCAATTGCAGCAAAAGATAATAACTAACAAGTCTATAGATACTCGCTAACCATCCGCCTAACCAATGATATGGGGATGTCCGTTAATTAGTAACAGCAGTTATAATAGTATAAAGTAACAGATCCATCCTCCTTCTCGCTTACCAACGAGAAAGCGGATGAACAACCCTTCTGTTGGCAGTTTTATTAATCATTCCATGAAGATTGCACTATTTACTAGTCAGATATTTAGTCAAATTAAAGACGGTACTTTAGTTATACTTGTCTATGATCGAGAAACTGTGCTCCAAGTCGTCCATAACCGCGGACACGGCTTTCAGAAAGATTTACCCTGCAGGGGTGCACGAATAGCAACACACACTCGATCAACCTCGGAAAAACCAAATCAAAACCCAACGAGGCATTCACGACAAATCAATCAAAGGATTCACAAATATTTCAGGGGGCCACCCCATTAAGCTACCCGCCACGAAGTTGGCCGGCTCCGAGACGGACCCAAGGTTTGTGTGGACGGCTATAAACGACTGGGAACCCGAAAGTGTGACTGGGCTTGTCGATACAGCGAAAACGTGTTACGATCCAAAACAGTACAGGTGCTCCACGCACAATCTTAAATAAAACAGTAAAGCATGTCATAAGTACATGATAGTAGTAAAGCCCCAAACTACTTTGTGGCCCCAAGAAATAAAATGCGAATCAAGCTCATGCAAAGGGGGATTCATAGAGTCTCCCGTATGTGGATAGTGCGAATAGTCAAGGAACATGTATCAAGTACTCGGGGTCCTACGGGACACAAGTGAGCATGAAAAACCAAATGACAGATATGGCTCACCAGTGCCTCTTTCATTAGTTATCCCATTACTACTCAGGTTAAGTTGTTTAGGTACCTCATTATCCATCAGACATTCACAAACCCTACACATGCAATTCTACGACTCGCAAGGCTCAGGCAACTCCTGTAGTAATGGCTCATAGGATGGAGGAACAAGCTTCAGTGGGGTTTAAAAGTAAAGGCCATGCAATACTTGGGATTCAGTTTAATGCAATCACGACTCCATGATGCAAGAATAAGATAGAAACAATAGGTACTATATGTATGCAAGCATGTGGTAGTGCTTTCCTTGCAGCTGAGTTGAAGCGAGAGATGGATCTGGGTAGTACTCCTGGGATTCTTGATAATTCCCCTGCTCGGCGTCTATTCGAAAGAAGAACCAAACAAACAAGGGCCAACATAAATAAAGTGCACACGCATATGAATAAAATGCGACAAGCAACCAAGCATGCCATGATGAATGATGCACAATTTACATGGAAATAATGTAGCATGGCAAGGGTGAGGTGTGGGGACAAGATTAAATCATTTTATTAATTATTTGGTCAAATTTTATTGCCATAAACAGTTCTGATTATTTAATATTGATATGATGCATGCTTCAATTCATATCATGGAATGCGTAGTTAGAACGCGCTCGTCGCGCTGATCGATTTAGACATATGATTTGTCAAATTTGGAGTTATAGAATTAAAGTTATTAATTAATTAAGAAAAGGCATTTTTATTGCAATTAAACAATTTCGAAAATTAAATTAGTCAAACATTATTTTGAAAGGCATATTTGAAATCCTCACATTTTTCTGATTCCAAAACATATATTATTTGTATTATTTGGATTTACCAATTAAAAGTTATTAAATTCTGGATTTGAAACATATAATAAAAATCTAAAAATGTTTTTATTAAACCGAAAAGAAACGGGGAATTTTTGTACAGAGGGGAAATCTAGCCGCAGACGCTGACAGATGGACCCAACGCTAGCAGCAGGTGGGGCGCAGCGGCTACGCGGGGCTTTTCTCACCGAGGGGGTGTTCAGCCAGAGCGATTGACATGTGGGGCCGGTGGTTCGTGGGGCCACGCACGGGCGCACGAACAAGGCGCAGCCACGTGGCACAGACGGGGCGTGCGGGTTGAGGCGGCGATTTCTGCGGTGCTTTTTCGTAAAAACGCCACCGGGGTTGACATGTGGGGCCGGGTGGAGTACGGGTTGCGTGAATCAAAAAGCAAGGGGCTATCTGCAAAAGGGAGAAGGGTCCTGTTCCTCTTCTCCGTTTCTGACGAAACTGACGACGCGGTGGAATGGCGCTGAGGGGATTCGATCCCGCGACGTGGCGCGCGCGCGCAGGCGGCTGCTACCGCTGGGGCTGGCTCGGGTTGGTGATGGGAAACGACGGCCATATGAGGTTACTGCGACGCGACGGTGGAGAAGCAACAGCGAGCGCCGTGCACAGAGGGCGCTCGACGAAACGCGTGACGTGTCCAGGAAGCGACGACGTGCGAGAGGATGTCAGAGGGGGTCGAATGCTCACCGGGAGTGGTTCGGTGGTGGCGGATCGGGGCGGGGCGCAGGGGATCACCGGCGTTGCTGGTGAACCAGGACTAGGGTTTTCTCTCGGGCACGACGATCTGTAGCGGCTCCGACACGTCTCCTCCTCATCTGCAGCACAGGGGCGCTGCTGGGGATCTCCTCGGTCTTCCTCGACAACCCAAACACCACGCCCGCCTCCTGGTACGGTGTAGAGAGAAGAAGCCGACGGGGGTGACCGGAGATGGAGGAGAGGGTTGGCAGGGGTAGATGGGGGGAAAGGGTGGTGATGGGCAGCGATGGGTAGAGCCCTGGGGGAGATCTGAGGTTTTCTGCCAGGCGAGGGTGGGGTAGATAAGGCCAAGGAAGGAGGGGGAGAAGCCGTGGGTGGCTAGGGTGGAAAAGGTGGAGGTGGCCACCTTTCTCCCTCCCTCTCTCACGTGGTAGACCGGCTCGGGAGGGGTCTGGGTGCCTACAGCTGGGACCAGATGGCATGGAGCAGGTGTGGCTCGGGTGGGGTCAGCCTGGCGGCGAAAAAACAGAGCAGCAGGAGAGGGGAAGGCTCGGCTAGGGTCTCTAGAGTGTTGGTGTCGAGCATGAGGGGGGGGGGGTTGGCTCGGGCCAGGTTAGGTTAGGGAGGTTTTGGCCGAGCCAAACACCAGGTGTGGCCTCGGTTTTGGGAGAGGGGAAAGGTGAGGTGAGTGGTGAGTGTAGTTAGGGTTTGGTGTTGTGTAGGTTTAGGGTTAGATAGGGAGGTTAGGGTTAGATAGGGCACCAAAAAGAATAAAGAGAGGAAGAGGAACTAGGGTAGATCATGGGGAAAACCATACCCCACTCAAAACCGAAGAAAAACCAATGAAAAATAAAAGAGGACGATCTTGCATGGCCCATGCATGTATAATAAATGCAATGTTTATCCTTGTGAAAACACTTGTAATACCATGGCATTTATTAGCACATGCTTCCAAAATATGGAATTAAGACCAAGCCAAAAGAAAAAGAGTGGTGTCCCAAGTAGAATAGATGGAATATGCTCATATTTTAATATAATGTGGGCATGCTAGTGTGTATGTCCCACTAGGTGCATAATAGCCCAAAATATTCCAACATGAGCATACATTCAAAACAATCCATATGGAAGCTTGGCAAGGGGTTCCACTCACATAGCATGCAAAGGTGGCCATGTGGCTCTCCATATATCAACAATGTGAAAACAACATGAGTCATATATGGGAGCATGTGGAATTAGAAGTGGACCATCCCAACCCACATGAGCTAGAGGTAAACCCAAATAAAATGCAAAGCTCACATATAGTTCGATGATAGAATTATGGGGTGGTGACAAAGAAAGGTGGTGGAGTTAAATAAAAGATATGCCCCCAACTCAACTTGGGCATCAAGCATTTATCAAGAACCAAATACAATTTATTAAGAACCAAATACAATTTATAAATGCATATGAGACAAGATCCAAAAGAAGTGGGTTTTATATGATGCTCAAATGCAAGGTGGCATGATGACATGAGCATGATATAATTATGATGCAACAATTATACGTAGGAAGTAGCATTTTATTATTAGACCATGTAGCATTACAGATGTTAGACAGATGGGATGCTACAGTGGATGATTAGTGCGGTCAAATGTGATTGCCACTTCCGACCAGTCCAAGAATTGGGGGACAGCCGGAACTGTTGCATTGAGCTCATGTAGAACTGCTTTCTTGACCTTTGCTGGTGGAGATCCGAGGAAGGTGACATAAGTGTCTTTCTTGGTCGGAAATTTTTTCTTCCCTTCTGGCTTGGGATTTGAAGCATCCGCTTCCTCCGTGTCAGAATCTTCCTTGGTCTCTTTGTCTTTTTCGGGATTCTTCTTTCCCTTCTTCTGCCTAGCCCTGTAGCCAGCGGTATCATCTCTCTTAATGTCGTCATTGAAACGACACTCGGCGTTTGTGTGGGACGAGCCCCCATTGGCGTCTAAGTGATGCACATATGGGTTATTAGCAATGTCGGCCCAAGTGTAGGTTTTGCCTGGTTGCTGGTCTCCCCTGCCTTGAACTCTTGAAGTCCCACGACTATGTCCGCGGCCTCTGCCACGTCCTCCAGACCCAAAAGTAGCAGTGACCACTGCCGTTTCCGCGTTGGGTTTCTCTTCCGAGGTGTTCTTGCGCTTCTGAGCTTGTTGCTTTGGTTGTTTTGCCGACTGTGGCATAGTTAGGACATTGAGTAATCCCTCTGCATCGTCGTCAGTATATGCATACTTGCTCGCTGTTTCTATCATCTCTCCTAAATCAGTGACTTTGTCACACTTCAGGTGATGACGTAGTAGACCAATTGGGAGACCTGCAATGAAAGCTTCAATCGTAGTTTGGTCATTTACTCCTTCACAGGAGTTCTTGGTGTCGATCCATCGTCCGAGATAATCCTGGCAAGTTTCTCTAGCTTTCTGGGTGCAATGCTGTAGGTCTCTAACCATACAGGGCCTCCGGTATGTGCCTTCCAAATTCCAAAAGAACGCACTTTGCATGTCATACCAGTTGTGGATAGTGTTCTCCGGAAGTTCATTAAGCCACGATCATGCCGTCTTCCGCAGCATGAGTGGGAGATATCGGGTTGCGACCAGGCTGTTTCTACCTTTGGCGATGCAGCAAGCTTGGAAGAAATCCTGCAGCCAGGTGTCTGGTCGAGCAATGCTGTCGTAGGCTTGGATATGTCTTGAGATAGCAAATCCTTCCAGGAATCTTGTAGCTCTTATGCGTGGTCTGAAGCACTTTGGGCCCACATATATATCATCATTTTCGTAGCGCCGTGCCTCTATATTGGAGTTGATCCTGTGCCTTGTGTCGTTCGGGGATAGGGATCGTCCCAAGTGTCGGCTATGGCTGCGGTGCCTTGGAGCCGGACTTCGGCTTCTGCCACCACCTCCTCCACCACGACGCCCTCCTTGGACTCCTTGGGAGCCATTGTGATGGCTACTTGGTGGAGAGGGTGGAGCAGCTGGGTTATTTCCGGCTAATCACCGGCCTCCATCTGGAGTGTCATTATTCCGGTTCCGGGGAGGATCTTCATTGTGACGAGCCCCCTGCCGGCTTGTCTCCGCACGGTGTCCGTCGTTCCTTCGTCCATCATCTGGACGACTTGCATGCCTAGGAGGTGGCATTCTTTGTTGGTCCTCCTCCCGACATTTCTCTTTATCATCGTCCCTGTGGTCTTTCGACTCCCGCCGGGGCGGGTTCCTCGGATTCAGTGCAGAAATTGCCTCTTGCTCCGCAACTGGGTTAACGTTATGCCAGTCACGGGCAGGTTTGTGGTGCTGTCCCGAAGATCCAGTTCTTGAGTAATTGTCCTCCCGGCGATCCGAACGGTGGTGCTGCTCCGGAACACGCTGGGGTCTTACGTCAGCCCATGCTGGATCTGTGCGACACTGGTCAGAATCAGAGACCAGCTTTTGACTTCCGGACATGGCGACCTTTTGCTGCTCCAGTCCCTTGTTGAGTAATTTGATGCCCAACCGGATCTGGTCCAGGTCTGGATTAGCCGATAGAATTTCTCGGGCCGCAACGGTGTTTTGCACTGGGGTTGGATACACCCAATCCCCTTTGGTATCTTTTCGAGGCTTCCCCATTTCTTCTCCGAAAAGGACGACGTGAATCTGCGGGAATTGGTTGTCACTAGTATGACGCTTCCTGGTCTTCTGGTATTGCCTGGAGTTGTACTTCTCTGCAGATGTTATGTGTTTATTTTCCTCCTCAATGTTTTGGCTTCATCGAGGAGTTGTTGTCGACGCGCTTCTAGAGCCTGTGCCCTCTCGTCCAGTTCTTCAGCAGTAAGTTCTGCAACTGTAGGAATAGGTGTGGTTAATGCAACATCGATGAATTTACACACAACTTCAGTGATTACGTGTCCATCCACCGGTTCTTCTTTTTTGGGCTCGTCTAGGATAAGTGCTCCATCCGAGTCTTCCTCATACTCCTCGGCAATCACCTCCTCTGCCGGAGGATCTTTTGCCGGGGTCTTGTTCTTCTTGTTTTCTTCTTTTCCTTCTTGGCAGCGCCGGTAGGAAACACGGCTTTGGGTCCGTTTCCTGGAGTCAAGCTCTGATCGGTACTTTCGGACATCTGGACCTCGGGATTATCTCCGACTTCCATGTCATCCTGTGCTTTGGGAGAGTGTTCCCCGGATCCTTCATCCATGGCTTCTCCTTCCTCTACAGCTTTGGAGTTATACTCCTCTTCATATTCCGCGGAGATCTTTCAGAAATCTGCTGACGTCATCGATTCATCCGAGGATGTGGGTACGTCGGCGTTTGATCCGATCGCCTCCAGCACAGAGTCGGTGTTATCTCCAGCATCGACAGAGCCAGATCCGGATCCCACATATCCGACGAAGTGCGACGCGTGCTTCCTGAGGTACCTACGGCTCTCGCGATCGGCCTCGTCGAAACGCTTGATGGTCTCGAGGATTTCATCTACGCCAGAGTTTTGCATCATCATGCGTCTTAGCGTGTCCCTCAGGAAAGGCCTGTCTGTCCCGGCGTCATTAGAGCTGGAATCAGTGTCGTTGCTATGCTCCTCCTAGATTTTGACTTCAGCGGGTGGGTCGATCTGGGATTCGGTCTCTCCAAGGAGATCCACTCTAGATTCGACTTGGACCGCTAGGTCTGCTTTAGGCTCGGATTTCTCCACTATCTCCGCAACTGGTGCAGGCTAGGTGGGATTAGGGTTTTCTAAGATCCAGAACTCTGCCGCCTCCACGGACAAAGGGGACCTAGAAAATTTCCTCTGCCTCTATCATCACCGCTGGGGTGGGTGGGATAGGTTCAGTAAAACCGATGTAAACATCGATCTCGCCAAAAGACATGATGGTGTAGGCAGTCACAGCCTCCCTATCCGGAATCCAGGTCTCGTCGACAACGATGAGAGGGACGTCGCTGGCGTAGAGGATGCGACCGACGGCAATAGTCTCGCCGATTCTGATTCTTGCAGATTCTGCTCGGAACGCAGATCCGAAGCTCACTTGCCCCATGGTGGGCGCCAACTGTCGTCGGATTGATGACAAGTACGCCATGAGGGGGTCCTCGAGGCGTGCGGAAGAGAGGGGTGTGAGACGTACGGTGTTCCGGGACAGTGAGCACACAAGTTTACCCAGGTTCGAATCCGCCGGCTTTGGACGGATCCTACTCCTGCTAGCAATCCAGTAATACGGCCATGCCGGAATATGGGTTACAAGGGTTCGCCTGTGCGAGTTAAGATTGTAGACTATTCATGGTGCCCTAAAGGCTCTCCCTAGGACGGCTTATATAGATATCCGGCCTAGGGTTTACAGGAGAGACCTATCCGGCTACGACTAAGAGTCGGTTACAGAGTACATCTTGAACTACAAGTAACACTATGGGCCTATGACGGTAAGTCTTCTGGGCCTTGCCGTAGCCAGACTGGACTCTGTCTTTTATCCCTAACTGGGTCGCCCGTGAAGCAAAGTTCTAACCTGAAGTGGGCCACCCTGGTCAGTGAGGAACTATGAGGATACCGTGAAAGTATATCCCCAACAACCAAGTAGTCAAGGTAGGGTTGAGTCCAGCTGGGAATCACAGCCAGAATTGCTACTAAAGGTGAGTCAGATTTGGTCAGATATTCCTCGTCAATTCCTTTTATAGAGGGAACTTTGAGGTGCTCTAAAAAAGTGCCATGTGGGACCTTCTACCGTGCAAAGCCTATACGAGATAATGCATCTGGTTCCTCATTTTATGTTCGAGGGATGTGTTGAACTTCAAACCCTTCGAACAATTTAGCTAGCTCATCCACGATAGCCCTATATGCTCCCATGTGTTTGTTTGCATTACAGATATCCAACACTTGTTGAGCAACAAGATCTGAATCTCCATAACACATTCATCGTCGGATGCTGATATCCTTAGCAATTCGGATTCAATGTAGTAGTGCTTCATATTCGGCAATGTTATTTGTTGCCGTGAAATGAATCTGCAACACATAGAAAAGTTTATCTCCTTGGGGTGATTTGAGCACCACGCTAGCCCTCGAGCCCCCGAGCGCCTTAGACCCGTCAAAATGCAAGGTTTAGTATTCCGACTCTAGGAGGGTCATATTTTCCGTTGTCTCTGTCCAATCAGCGACAAAGTCAGCGAGTATTTGGGATTTGATTGCTATACAAGGTTTGTACTCAATGTCGAAAGCTGAAAGCTCTATTCCCCATTTTGCGACACGTCCTGTAGCATCGCTGTTGTTGATTATATCTCTCATGGGAGCTGTGCTCGCCACGGTAATTGGATTTTCCTGAAAGTAACGCCATAACTTCCGGGATGCAAAGAACACACTGTAAGCCAGCTTTTGATAGTGCGGATACCGCTTCTTTGATTCAGTTAGGACTTCGCTGAGGTAGTAAGTCGGACGCCGCACCAGGTGTTCCTTTTTTTCCTCTAGTCTTTCCACTACCATGACAACACTAACGACTTTGTTTGTTGCAGCGAGATAGAGCAACATTGGTTCACAAGGTTCTGGTGCTGCAAGGATAGGAGCGGACGAGAGTACTGCTTTCAGGTCTTGTAGTCCAGCTTCAGCTTCATTAGTCCAAACGAACTATTTGGTCTTTTTCAGGAGCTTGTAGCGTGGTGTGGCTCTTTCACCGAGCCGGCTTACAAATCGACTGACTATAGCAATGCAATCGGTTAGTCGTTGAACGTCCTTTAGGTGAGTCGTCCTGGAAATATTGAGTATAGCCTTGATTTTGTCATGGTTCACCTCTATGCCTCTTTGAGACACAATGAAACCTAACAACTTTTTGGCTAGTATTCCAAAGAAGCACTTCTTCGAATTAAGCATTATATTGTATTTGCGTAGATTGGCGAACGTTTCCTCCAGGTCGTAAATTAAGGTTTCCTTCTTTTTGGACATCACCGCAATGTCGTCCACATATGCATGTACATTGCGTCTGATTTGATCGTGGAGGCAATGCTGCATAGTGCGCTGGTACATAGCTCCTGCGTTCTTGAGCCCAAAGGGCATCGTAACGAAATAGAAGGTTCCGAAGGGGGTTCCGAATGAAGTTTTGACTTTGTCTGATTCCTTCATCCGAATTTGGTGATAACTGGAATATGCGTAGAGAAAACATGGGAGTTCCGAGCCTGCCATAGAATCAATAACTTGATCAATTCTAGCCAAAGCGAATGGATCTTTGGGACAAGCCTTGTTCAAGGAGGTATAATCAACACACATCCTTAAATCAGTGGTGTCCTTTTTAAGGACCATTACAGGATTGGCCGACCACTCAGTGTGGATGACCTCTTCTATGAATCTGACTAACTCGAGCCGGGCTAGTTCCTTAGCTATTGCTTTTTGGTTTTCTTCGCCGAAACGTCGTAAGGACTATTTGACGGGTTTAGCATTTGGGTGTACACTTAGAGAGTGCTCGGCAAGTTCCCTAGGTACTCCGGTCATTTGAGATGGCTGCCATGCGAAGATATCTTGATTTTCTTGGAAGAACTTGATGAGCGTGCTTTCCTATACGCTATCTAAGCCTACACCTATCTGGGTCACCTTGGAGGGGTCATCATCCTTCAACAGCGTCGTCTTCGTCTCCTCCGATGCCTTGAACTCCGGAGTCAGCTTTGTAACCTCCTTATTCATCATGGGCATTTTGGATATGTCGATGGTCTTCTTGATCTCCTGGTACTCCTAGGCATGCAACACGGCTTTAGAAAAGCCGACATTTCCGTCCTCGCATTCTCGCGCTTTCTTCGGGTCTCCCCTGATGGTGATCACGCTGCTGGGACCTGGAATTTTCATGATATTGTAAATGTAACACGAATGAGCGATGAAATCCCAATAAGCTAGCCATTCGGATATAGCATGGTATGCGCTCTTGAATGGGACCACTTCGAAGGAAAGTGCTTCCGTCCGGTAGTTCTTTGGAGTTCCAAAGGTAACATCCAAAGTGATCTCTCCCAGGGAATTTGCTTGTCTTCCTGGGACAACTCCGTGAAAGATCATCGAGCTGTGATTCAGCTAAGTCTCCGAGATCTTCATCCGACGCAACGTTTCAATGTATAGAATATTGATGCTACTGCCGCTGTCCATGAGAGCCTTGGAGAAACTATAGCCGTCAATAAGTGGATTGCTGACTAAGGCGTATTTTCCTCGCCTATGCAACTTAGGCGGATGATCAGCAGGGTCAAAGGTGATTGTCACTTCTGACTAGTCCAAGAATTGTGGGACAGCCGAAACAGTTCTGTTTAGCTCAGGCAATACTGCTTGTTTGATCTTAGTTGGTTGAGACCCAAGGAAAGTGACATACGTGTCTTTCTTCGTCGGGAAACTCTTCTTTCCATCTAACTTGGGATTTGAAGGCTCTGCTTCCTCCATGTCAGAATCTTCCTTGGTCTCTTTATCTTTTTTGGGATTCTTCTTTCCCTTCTTCTGCTTAGCCCTGTAGCTAGCGGAATCGTCTTTTTTGATGTCGTCGTTGAAACGATACTCGGCGTTTGTGTGGGATGAGCCCCCGTTGGCATCTAAGTGATGCACACACAGGTTATTGGCAATGTCGTCCCAAGAGTAGGTTTTGCCAGGTTACTGGTCTCCTCTACCTTGGACCCTTGACGTCCCATGACCGTGTCCACGGCCACCGCCGCACCCTCCTCATCCTCCAGACCCGAAAATAGAAGTGACAACCACTGTTTCCGCATTGGGCTTTTCTTCTAAGGTATTCTTGCGCTTCTGAGCTTGTTGCTTCGGCTGTTTTGCCGACTGTGGTAAACCAGGACGTTTAGTAGCCCTTCTGCATCGCTGTCGGCATCTGCATATTTGCGTGCCGTTTCTATCATCTCTCCCAAATCGGTGACCTTGTCGCACTTCAAGCGGTGACGCAGAAAACCAATTGGGAGTCCTGCAATAAAAGCTTCAATTGCAGTTTGATCGTTTACTCCTTCACAATAGTTCTTGGTGTCGATCCATCATCTGAGGTAATCTCGACAAGTTTCTCTGGCTTTCTGGGTGCAACACTGTAGGTCTCCTACTGTATAGGGCCTCCGATATGTGCCTTCGAAATTCTGAAAGAACGCGCTTTGCATGTCATACCAGTTGTGGATGGTATTATCTGGAAGTTCATTAAGCCAGGATTGTGCCATCTTCTGCAACATAAGTGGGAGATACCAGGTCGTGACCAAGCTATTTCCGCCTTTGGTGATGCAGCAAGCCTAGAAACAATCCTGGAGCCAAGTATCTAGCTGGGCCACACCATCGTAGGCTTGAATGTGTCTTGAGATAGAAAATCCTTCCAGGAAGTGTATTTGTCAAATGCGCGGTTCGAAGCATTTTGTACCCACATAGATATCATCGTTCTTGTAGCGCCGTGCCTCAATGTTAGAGTTGATCCGGTGTCTCGCATCACTTGGTGACAGAGAACGCCGTCTTGGTTGTTGGTTGTGGCTGCGATGCCTTGGAGCCATACTTCTGCTTCTACCACCACCTCCTCCGCCACGACGCCCTCCTTGGCCTCCTTAAGGGCTATTGTGATGGCTGCTTGGTGGAGAGGGTGGTGTAGGTGGATTGTTTCTGGCTGATCGCCAGCCTCCACCCAGAGCGTCATTATTCCGGTTCCGGGAAGGGTCTTGACTAATACGAGCCCCCTGCTAGCTTGACTGGGCATGGTGTCTGTCGTTCCTTCATCTGTCGTTTCCCCCATTGCGATGAGGTTCAGTCGGACGGCTTATGTGTCTAGGAGGTGGCATCCTTTGTCGGTCCTCCTCCCGACGTTGCTCTTTGTTATCTTCCCTGCGATTGTTTGATTCTCACCGGGGAGGGTGTCTTGGAACTAGTGCAGCAACTGTGTCTCGCTCTACGGCTGGAGCAACGTTGCTCTAGTTACGTATGGTTCTGTGCTGTTGCGCTTAAGATCCGGTTCTTGAGTAGTTTTCTTCCCAACAGTCAGAACAGTGACGTTGTTCTGGGTCCCGTTGGGGCCTGATGTCATCCCAGGCCGGATCCTTGCGACATTGGTCAGATTGAGAGACCAGTTTTCCGCTTCCGGACCTCGCGACCTTCTGTTTCTCCAGTCCCTTGGTAAGCAGCTTTACACCCAACCGGACTTGATCTGGGTTTGGATTATTTGCCAGGATATCCCGAGCTGCAACGGTATTTTCCACTGGTGTTGAATACACCATATCTCCCTTGCTGTCAAGCCGAGGTGCTCCTGGATCTCCCTCAAAGAGGATCTTGTGGACCTCCGGAAATTTGTTAGCCCGCGTGGAGCCTTTTCGGGTCTTATGATGCTGTAGAGAGATGAACTACTCTGTAGCAGCTATGCGCTTCTTGTCTTCCTTGATGTTGTTAGCTTCATCCAGGAGTACTTGACGACGCGCTTCTAGGGCTTGGGCCCTTTCTTCCAACTCTGCAGGTGTAAGTTCTGCAGCGGTAGGGATTGGCGTTGTTAACGCATCTCCGATGAGTTTAAGAGCACCAGCAGTAATCACGTATCCATGAACCGGAGTTTCTTTCGGCTCGTCTAGGATTAGAGCTCCATCCGAGTCTTCCTCGTAGTCTTCGGCAACCACTTCCTCTGCTGGAAGATCTTTTGCTGGAGTCTTGTTCTTCTTGTTCCTCTTCTTTGCCTTCTTGGCAGCACCGGTAGCAAAGATGGCTTTGGGTACGTTTTCCGGAGTCAGGCTCTGATTGGTACTTTCAGACATCTGGACGTCGGGATTAGCTCCGAGATCCATGTCATCCTGCGCTTTGGGAGAGTTATCCCCGGATCCTTCATCCATGGCTTCTTCTTCTACAACTTTGGAGTTGAACTCCTCTTCATATTCCTCGGAGAACTTTCAAAAATCCACCGATGTCATTGAATCATCCGAAGATGCCGGTAAGTCAGTGTTGGTTCCGATCGCCTCCATCACCAAGTCTTTGTTGTCTCCGGCATTGGTAGAGCCGAATCCGGATCCAACATATCCGACAAAGTGTGACGCGTGCGTCCTGAGGTAGTCGCGGATTTCCTCGTGGGCTTCCTCGAAATGTCTGATGGTTTCGAGAACCTCATCCACGCTTGTGTCTTGCATCATCATACGCCTCAACGTGTACCTCAGGAATAGTTGATCTATTCTAGAGTTGGAAGAGCTGGAACCAACGTTGTTGTCTTGCTCCTCCTGGATTTCGACCTCAACAGGAATATCGATCTGGGATTTGACCTTGCTAGGGAGATCCACTCCAGATCCGATGTTCACCGTAAGATCTTCTTCAGGCTCAGCTTTCTCCATTATCTCCGTGTTAGGGGTGGGCTAGGTGGGATTGAGATTTTCTGGGATCTGGAACTTTGCCACCTCCGTGGAAAAAGTGGACCCAGAAGCTTCTTCTGCCTCTATCATCACCGCTGGGGTGGGTGGGGCAGGTTTAGCGAAACCGATGTAGACATCAATCTCGCCAAAAGACATGATGGTGTAGGAAGTCACGGCCTCCCTAACCGGAATCCAGGTCTCGTCGAGAACGATGAGAAGGACGTCGCTGGCATAGAGGACACGACCGACGGTGATGGTCTCGCCAATTCCGATTCTTGCAGATTCCACTCGGAGCACAGATCCGAAGCTCACTGGCCCCACGGTGGGTGCCAACTGTCGTTGGATTGGTGACAAGTATGCCATGATGGTGTCCTCGAGGCGTGTGGAAGAGAGGGGTGTGAGACGTACGATATTCTGGGATGGTGAGCACACAAGTTTACCTAGGTTCGAATCGGCCGGCTTTGGATGGATCCTACTCCTGCTAGCAATCCAATAATACAGCAGAGCCGGAATATGGGTTACAAGGGTTTCTCTTGTGCGAGTTGAGATTGTAGATTATTATGGGGTGCCCTAAAGGCTTGTCCTAGGACGGCTTATATAGATATCCGGCCTAGGGTTTACAGGAGAGACCTATCCGGCTACGACTAAGAGTCGGTTACAGAGTACATCTTGAACTACAAGTAACACTACAGGCCTATGTCGGTAAGTCTTCTAGGCCTTCCCATAGCTGGACTGGACTCCGTCTCTTCTCCCTGACTGGGCTGCCCGTGAAGCAAAGCTCTAACCTGAAGTGGGCCACCCTGGTTAGTGAGGCAAAGTGAGGATACTCAGAAAGTATATCCCCAACACCTGCTTATGTCTCCTGAGCCGACTAAGGAGTACTACCACAGGGACGGGGCCGGGTCATCTCGGTGGAACAAATTTCGGGGCAAAAGAAGAGATGAGAGGCTGGATTACCGATACAACTCGAACCATGTTGCTACAGTAACTCAAGATCAGCCAGAAGCTAGGAGTAACCAGCGGTAGAAGAACAGTAACCAACAGTGGACACAAAAGAATGATGCCAAGAAAACTTGGACCAATGAACAGAAAAAGAAGTGGCAAGAAAAAGAGATAGAACGATATATACATACAAGACTATGTTGGATCAACCATGCAAGCTCCACACGCCCAATTCGAGTAAACCGGCGAATCATACGACCTGGCAATGTGAATGGTTTCAGCGTGCTGGACAAGGTAACGTGGGATCACTTCAAGCACCTCGACAGCCTCAGCTCACAGGAGAAAATGCTCAGCAAATGATGCTGCCGCCACCCCCGCCGAGACATGAGAACCCGGAAAGAAGGGAAGTGCATAGGGTGGAGGACCAGAATGAGGCGAACTATGAAAATGTCAGCTGGGGTGGCTGAAATAAGTATATGGAGAACCATCAGAGCTATTATGTGTTTACCACATAACAAAATGACAGGCAAAGTGTGCAGAGGCGACATATGAAGGTCAATGTAGTTATGCCGGCAGTGTCGAGGTATATGTATTGGTCGGTTCAGGAAATTACATGGATCATAAAGGATCACCCCAATATCATGTTGAGTCATGGAGCATACGCTCCGGTACTCGATCCGACATTCATTGGGTCAAGTCTGAACATCAAGTTCTCCAAGGTACTGATTGATAATGGTAGCAATATCAATATACTATACAAGGACATAATGCATACGTTGAGAATCTTGGAAAACATGCTCCAAGCGACTAAGACCACATTTCATGGCATTGTACCAGGTTTGTCATGTGAGCCATTTGGGAAAGTTCAGATAGATGTGTTGTTCGGCACAAGAGAGAATTGTCAGACAGAAAATCTAGAGTTTGAAGTTGTGGATCTAGAAACTTGTTACCATGCACTACTAGATAGTCTAGCTATATCCAAGTTCATGGTAAGTTGTCACATAACCTATTTGAAGATGAAACTGCCAGGGTCTGATGGCTCGAAATATATCGAGCTTGTTAGGGAACCCCAAGAGGAAGGTATGATCAGCACAATAGCAAGTTTTCCCTCAGTTATGAAACCAAGGTTATCGAACCAGTAGGAGCAAGGAAACACCTCCAAGGTGTTGTTTCCAACTTGGAATCATGCACAACACAACCATAGAACTTTGCCCCCAACTTAAAGTGAGGTTGTCAATCTCACCGGTTTTGCTGAAAACAAAGGATTAAATGTATTGTGTGGAAGATAGTAATAGCTTGCAAAAAGTAAACAGAAAATAGAAAATAGTTGTAGATTGATGGTAAAAGAAAGGACCGGGGTCCATAGTTCACTAGTGGTGATTCTCCTTAAGATAGATGACATGTTGGGTGAACAAATTACAGCAGGGCAATTGACAAACATCGAGAAAGCACACATGCAAATACTAATCATCTTGACTCCTATGAGATCTGATTGGGCATTACAACATTATACATAGGCCGTAATCCAACTGCATCTATGACTAATAATCCACCTTCAGGTTATTATCCGAACCCCCTCTAGTATTAAGTTGCAAGCAACAGATAATTGCATTAAGCATTGCGTGTAAAGTAAACAATACGATTGTTCTATGAACAAAGGATTGCTGTTTTCTCCCTAGTAGCAATATCACATCTAGTACCTTAGAGATTTCTATCACTTCCCCATTCCTAGAGGCATGAACCCACTATCGAGCATAAATACTCCCTCTTGGAGTTGCTAGCATCTACTCGGACAAGATAGCTACTAACAATGGAGAGCATGCAAGATCACAAATAACAAAGACATGATAGAATCAATAATCAATCTGAAATAGCATCTTAATATCCATCGGATCCCCGCAAACACAACATGTATGATTACAAATAGGTGATCTTGATCATGAACGGAGCTCACAAGATCTAAACATGATAACACAAAGGATAAGAACCAACCATCTAGGTACTAAATGGACCCGTAGTCCAGGGATGAACTACTCACGCATCACACCAGAGGTAGTCATGGTGATGAAGAAGGCCTCCAGGGTGAATTCTCCCCCTCCCGACAGGGTGCTGGGAAGAGCTTCAGATCCCTCCCGATCTAGGGATGGAGATGATGACGGCTACAGACTCTTTCGTAGAATTTTGATAGGGTACTTAGGGTTTTTGTATTGGAGGCTTCTTATAGGCGAATGGGGAGGCCAAGGGGGTGCCCTAGGTGGCCACACCACCCCTTGTGCGGGGCAGGCCTGGCCGTGCAACCAGGTGGTGTGGCCGGACTCTGGCCCCTCTCCGTCTCATCTTCTGGCTCCGTGTCCCCCTCTGTGAAATATTTACTTTGGCTTTTGTCCCGTCCAATTCCGAGAATATTCATTTTCTGACTTTCCTAGAACCAAAAACAGCAGAAAACAGGCAGCTGGCACTGTGGCATCTTGTTAATAGGTTAGTCCAAGAAAGTGTATAAAAATACTCCAAAGTGTGGACAAAACATAAGAAAGTAGATATAAAACAAGCATGGAACATCAAAAATTATAGATACGTTTGCAACGTATCAACATCCCCAAGCTTAACTCCTGCTCGTCCTCGAGTAGGTAAGTGATAAAAAGAAAGAATAATTTTTGAGGTGACATGCACCATCATAATCTTGATCAAAGTATTTGTAAAACATTGATAGATGGGATCATAGTACTTTTAACATATCATGAAAGATATAGTTCTAACAATTAGACATAGCAACTATGTTGTAACATGAAAAGGTACAAACAAAATATTCATGAATAACAATGCTTTGCAAGACGTTTGTTTGTTTCACATAAAGAAAGCATAATGAGAATGGTATTCAGCTTGTCCCTCATAGAGTAGCAAAACATAAATGCATAGGACACCTTCAAAGTTCATAAGGGTGACTAGATACAAATAGTTTAAGAACAAGAATATCAAAGTTAGGCATCAATCAACAAGTCTTGGGACAATGCACATTAAACTAAGAATGTCCACTATGCTCTCTTAATAGGTGCATAAAGATAGAAGATGGAGACTCAACATAAAAGTAAAAGAAAGGCCTTCATAGAAGGAAGCAGGGATTCAAGTCTCATAAAGAGCTTCCAAAAATTATGGTACTTATTAGCTTTAAGCTCTCATTGCCCCTATCATAAGCATCTTGAAGTGATTAAGGTTAAAATGAACAAACTATGGAGTATATGCTTGACAAAGTATAAGTTGGCAATCTCATGTCCCTTGAATACGAGGGCCGCTCCTCATGCTACTCAAGTTTAGTTACCGGCAAGTTCTTGTCATAGTAAGTACATGTGTATCATAGAGAACCTCTAACGGGGTACCCCTTGCCCGATTATACGGAAAAATCCCCATATCAAAATGACAAGGCAAGTAGACGACGAGCATCTCAGCAATCTTCTTATTTACCATGGGAAAATGGTGCTTTTTTATCTCTTTCCTATTTTCTCATCTCTTTTTTTTCCTTTTTCTCCATCTCTATCTCTTTTTTATAAGAAGAATGCGTCATAGATTTCTCATTATGGTTACGTTGCAGGTTTCCACCATGATTAGGCATGGATTAGACCAGCAGCCCAGGCATTTCTCTAACACACATACATAACTCCATGGACTTACAAGCTCCCCTTTTATTTCACACCGACGACATCCATAGACAAAAGAGCATGATATCAACTGGGTACAATGTGCAAGTGCAATGTTGAAAGCGTTCCCCATGACAGCATGGTTCTGCTAATCCCCAACATATAAGTGCAAGCATATACAACATAGATGACACAATGGTTCAAGTTCATTAGGGGCAAGAAAAGTAAAGTGTGCCATCAAGTTCGTGAGAGCTTTAATCACTAAGTTTCACATAACAACTTTAATTCGGAAGGTAGATAAAAACATGAATATACTTGGAATAGCAAATGATAATAGGTAGGTATGGTGGAATCTTTGGAATAACTTGGTTTTATTTGGAGTTGGATGCATGAGTGGAACTCATACTTGGTTATGGAGGCTAGCAAAAGACTGGGAGCGAGCAACTAAGAGAGCAATAATGGCCATAATCATGCAAAGCGACAAAACATCATTAATTAAAGCATAAAGTGATATTACAAGTCGAAAACTAAAGGATCATAGAGGCTATGGTGACTTGGGATAGTCTTAACATGGTGTGAGAATGCGCCAAGTCAACCCAAATAAAGCATCAAAGGAGAATACCCCATTACTATGCTTTAATATGCTAAAACAACGCATGATTCTTTCAAGGCACATTAAGCGATCTCAATTGTTTATAACATGTGATGCTACATCAATAATGACTAAGCATAAATCCAAAACAATATCAAGCATGACATGACAAAGCATAGGCCACAGTCAAAACAAGCTCGTCTTTACCACTTAAGCATGAACTTTTCCTACTCTTTTCCAATCCAAACCAATCTTTTTTGAAAACTAATGCATGAATGAGGGGGTCCAACTAATTTATTCAAGCAAACTAAGCAAACCAAGAAAATTAAAACCAAAACCAAAAACAAAGACGCACCAAGAACAACACAACTGTGCATGAAACAATAAAAATGAAGTGTTTGGAAGAAACCTGAGATTTTTATTGATAAAGAAAGGGATGCCTTGGGCATCCCTAATCTTTGACGCTTGTACTTCTTGGATATTTCTTGCGGTGCCACGAGGTGGCATCCCCAATCTTGAGATTTAGATCATTCTTCATCTCATTACATCAGTCTTTCCCTACACCTGAAATTTTCCTTCATACAAAACTTCACACAATCTTCATTAGCAACATTAGTGTACTCAAGATAATAAGTCTTTTGGTTCAGTTGCAACACAAGTAAAACATCCATGAAAACACAAGCTACTATAGCACTTCCCTGAAAAAGCTCAATTTCCCCAAAAATAACCCAAAAAGGATTCAACAAGAAGCAAATGCAAATAATGACATAAATCTGTCAAAACAGACCAGCCGGTGAAAACTAATTTTTTAGAAGACCTTCTGTTGCTCAAATCGCAAAGTGTTGAACTAACGAAAGCTGGATAACAACCTGGGGACAAAGCACAAAAAATCACATCTCAAACAGACGTACATAGATTTTTCACAAATTTTTATAGCGAAGCATAAAAATTTGTTTTGGGACAGCAAGTTTCCCAAGCATTACTTCTCTCTCATTAGAGGTTACTCTTGGCACAAAAACCACACAAAAATGATAAAGAGAGGTTATTACTGAAGAAATAACTTCCAAGACTCAACTAAAACTTTTGGGTTATCTTCCAATAAGTACTTTTCTTTAACGCCTTTAAGTTAGACATAAGAAGCACGAAAATAATCAAGTATTCTCAAATGAAGAAGCATTAAGAGCAAATTTTGTTTTAATAGGAGAGACAAAATGAATCTTCTCTCTCTTCTTAGGTAAGTGTTCTATACCTTTCTTGAGTGGGAGTTGATTTTTAATAGTGCCTTCTTTAATATCAATAATGACAACAACAGTTCTAAGAAAAGGTCTTCCCAAAGTAATAGGACAAGAAGCATTGCATTCAACATCCAAAACATAGAAATCAACGGGGACATAGGCATTGTTAACCATAATAAGGACATCATTAATACTCCCCATGAGTTTGTTTTTAGCATTATCATCAAGTGGGACATTTAAATAACAATCTTCCAATGGTGGAAAATGAAGCATTTCATAAATCTTTCTAGGCATAATAGAAACACTACTATTAAGATCACATAAAACTTTGAGATCAAAATCATTTACTTTCATATTAATGATGGGTTCCCAACCATCTTCTAATTTCATAGGAATAGAAGCTTTATGTTTCATCTTTTCTTCTTTAATTTTTATGAGAGCATCAATAATGTGGTTTGTAAAGGCCATATTCATAGCACTAGCATTAGGACTTTTAGCAAGCTTTTGTAGGAACATAATTACTTCAGATATATTGCAACCATCAAGATCAAAATCATAATTATCATCTAAAGTAGTAGATCTTTTGTTTCCCATATTTCGAAGAATTTTAGCATTTTTATTAGAAAAGGTTCCATTGGGTTTACTAGCTTCAACATTAGTGGTAGTGATAGTAGAAATACTAATATTTCTAGCAATTTCATCTTCTCTTTCCCAATTGGCATGCGCAGATAATGTCGTTTAAAGATGGGAATCGCTACATTAAAGTCAAAGATACAAGATTTCCAATAACCAGAAGAAACCAGGAGCCGTGAAGCGGAGGCAGACGCTTTAACGACCAACTATATGACCAGAGAAAAATTTCGGCCATATAGCTCCGGTCGTATAGTTGGCGCCGCCACCGTTAGGTCAAACAGAACAAATTTCGTGAAGGGACCCCTATATAAATAAGCCTCGGGCGACGAGAAAACAAGCCAGACCTCGCCAAAAGTCTCTGCCACGGATCAGAAGCCGCCTCCAGATCTCAAAACCCTTCTCCATCTCCATAGCCATATTCCACCACTTGTAATAGTAGATCTCTTCTCTGATTGGTGACATTGTTAGACTATTTCTATCAATCTTATGATTTTCATTACAATGTTTATGATTGTTGATATCATCTCTATGTGTGAGTAATTCTCCTTGGGCTAAGGGCTTCGGCCTAGCCATGTAGCGTTTGTGCATGTTATTTATCATAGATGGGATCATGTATTAGTTTGTATGACATGATGATTATTGTATCCTCTCTTGCCTCAATCCAAGGACTTGTCAGGTACCCTAGACCCTGAGGGTTGAGCTAGATATAGGGAGTATGAGTAATGACTGATCTGCAGGTTGGGAACCCCAGTGACAGAAGGGGTTGTGCGATTGTATGTGAGGGATTTACTTGGGATTAATGGTGACATCACTATGCATATCATTAGTTCTCTTTATTCTATGGATGATACTAGTAGGTTATTGCTATAAGCGGTTGTGGAGGCAATGGAAATTATGGATGCACTACCCACATATAATTTATCTTGCTCCAACAAGTACATGCATACTTTATTTCTATCTTTTATTCCCGTCAGATGTTTTGCACAACTACATGTGAAACCGAATGCCCTAGGCCCTCTCTCTCCATCATCAACAACAACAAAAAGACGCAATCTATTGGTCCGGTAAAAACACAAAAGGAATTATAAAACTCCCGAAGGTCTATTAAAGTAACTTCACTACGCATTTGCTTCCCGAGGATTCGATAACCTAGGTCTACTAGGGAAAAAGAAGCTATACTACATACGTAATCTGGATCGAAGGTATCAGCGGCCTTTGCAATGGCCGGGTTGGTATGCAACGTGATCGGTATATCCAGGGTGGAGCCAGAAGCGACACCGCCTTGTTGCATCATAGAAGCAATAATGCATTTCCCAGAGCCAGCCACTAATCCCTTTGGTCCTGCCTTGGTCACCTTCACAGCCATCTTTGTCTTGACGGTGGGTTTGGCCCGCTGCTAGGAAGCTGTTGGCTGAACGTTGACTGCCGAAGCTGGCACAGGCCGAGATTGTGAGGCTGACGGAGAATTGGCCTATGGGCTGTACGGGGGCTGGTCCTCTTGTCGAGTCTTAGGAGACTCAGATGATGCTGCTGGAGCTTGTTGCTGCTAACCAGAAGCTGACGTGGAAGATGGTTGAGGCTGAGGCTGAGGCTAAGCTTGAGGTTGAACTAGTGCCGGAGTTTCCGGCACCTCGGTAGAAACTGTTTCGGTACCCGCATTGCCGGCGCCATGATCATATTATTGTTGGGGGCAGAAGGGTCACCCTGCTGATCCGACATTACCACATCATCTGTGGCGACCCCTCCATCGGTGCCGACATTGTCCTCATCCCGTCGGGATGGGCTGTTATTCGGTGCAGCGGGAGAGTTCTCTCGAAGTGGGCTGAGGACGGGAGCATCATCACGAGGAGGAGAAGGTGGTCTGATGACCCACAAGTATAGGGGGTGTATCGTAGTATTTTTGAGGGAAGTGAAACCCAATTTATTGTTTCGACACAAGGGGAACCAAAGAATATTTATAAGCCTTAACAACTGAGTCATCAATTCAGCTGCACCTGGAAACAATCTTGCTCACAGCAGTTTATCAGTAGCAACAGTTTTGTAGTAGGAATAGTAAAGTAACAGCAGTAGTAAAGTAAAAACAACAGTAACAATAGCAGTAAACAGTGGGATTCGAGTGCGGTAGGCATAGGGATCGATGGACGGGCATTGCATGGACATGACAATTCACATAGCAATCAGAACATAGGGCAATTATAGATAAATAAGATAAAGCATCCAAGTACTAGATAATCCTAGGCATCTGTTCCATATATAGTCATACGTGCTCGCAATGAGAACTTGCACAACATCTTTTGTCCTGCCAGCCCGTTTGTAGCGGGGCCTCTAGGGAACTACTGGCAATTAAGGTGATCCTTTTAATAAGCACCGGAGCAAAGCATTAACAGTCCGTGAACACATGTGATCCTCACATCAAAGCCATTCCCTTCGGCTGTCCCGATTTCTGTCACTTCGGGGCCTTTGGTTCCGGACAACAACGTGTGTATACAATTTGCAGATAAGACCATAAACAATACTATCACAATGAATCAATAACATGTTCAGAACTGAAATCATGGCACTCGGGCCCTAGTGACAAGCATTAAGCACAACAAGTCGCAACAAAGTCATAAAGCACTAATAAAAGATACTAGGCACCATGCCCTAACAATCTGATGCCATTACATGAACGATCTCATCCAATCCCTACCATCCCCATAGCCTACAACGGGTGATTACTCACTCATAGATGGGGGAAACATGGATGGTCGATGGAGAAGCAATGGTGATGATGATGGCGATGATCTCCTCCAATTCCCCATCCCGGCAGGGTGCCAGAACGGAGTTTCTGGTGCTGTTTCGTGGAATCTGGTGGTGGCGGCAGAGCGCGACTCCTTCTGGAAAAACATTGACCCCCCGGAGTTTTTAGGTCAGAAGGCTCCTTATAGGCGAAGAGAGAGGTCGAGGGGGTGCCTCGGGGGGCCACACCACCCCCTGGCATGGCCTGGACTGGCCCGCGCCACCAGGTGGTGTGGCCACCCCTGGCTCTTCTCCGTCTCGTATTCTGGCTCCTGGAGTCTTTGGGTGAAATAGGATTTTTGGCATATTTTCCGGGATTTTTCCTGATAGTTGATTTTCTGCACAAAAAGTAGACACCAAGGCAATTCTGCTGAAAATAGCGTTAGTCCGCATTAGGTGTATCCAAATCACACAAGTATAGAGGAGAAACAATAGAAAAAGTGTTCGGGAAAGTAGATACGTTTTGGACATATCAACTCCCCCCAAGCTTAGCTTAGTGCTCCATATAGGCGAAGAGAGAGGCCGAGGGGGTGCCTGGGGGGCCCACACCACCCCCTGGCGCGGCCTGGCCTGGCCCGCGCCAGCAGGTGGTGTGGCCACCCATTGGCTCTTCTCTGTCTCGTATTCTGGCTCCTAGAGTCTTCGGGTGAAATAGGATTTTTGGCATATTTTCCGGGATTTTTCCTGATAGTTGATTTTCTGCACAAAAAGTAGACACCAAAGCAATTCTGCTGAAAACAGCGTCAGTCCGCATTAGTTGTATCCAAATCACACAAGTTTAGAGGAGAAACAATAGAAAAAGTGTTCGGGAAAGTAGATACGTTTTGGACGTATCAACTCCCCCAAGCTTAGCTTATTGCTTGTCCTCAAGCAATTCAGTTGAAAACTGAGTGCGATAAAAGAACTTTCACGAACACATTTGCTTCATAAGATGTAAATATTCTCAGGAATGTGATCAACTACTTAGATAGTTCATAATAAAGAGTATGCAACTGAGTCTACTTAATAGTCATTGCAAGCTATGAAGAGATTCCAACTCAAAAATAATAAGTAGCATGAGGCATAAACATAAGAAACATTACAATGCTCATAAAAAGGTATGATAGAGTGGTATCTCGCTTGCCTTTTATTATGAATGTCAAGGCACCTCTAAAGTTCAAGTGATGACTAGAAGTAAAGATATCAAGGATACAAGCATCAAAGTCATAACACAAATAATCAAGTAATGGAACAAACACAAAGAATGACAACTCTGCTCTCAAGATGGTGCTCAAAAAATATGTGGAGACTCAACACGTAAAAGAAAAGGTTTTGAATAATTTGAAAGGCTTCCAAATGCTCAAAGTATGGTACTCATTAGCTTTGAGCTCTCATTGCCCTATCATAAGCATCTTTAATGTGGTTAAGGTGAAAGTGAGGTCCAATCTGAGTTATATGCTTGACAGACTATAAACTGAAAATCCCAAGTCCCTTGAGTACGAGGGCCGCTCCTCATGCTACTCAACTTTAGTTACCGGTAAGTTCTTGTCATCGTAAGTATGTGCGTATCATTGAGAACCGCCAACGGGGTATCCCTTTCCTGATGATATGGAAGAACCCCCATATCAAAATGACAAGGCAAGCAGACAATGAGTATCTCAACAATCTTCTTATTTACCATGGGAAAATGGTGCTTTTTTTCTCTCTTTCCTCTTTTCATAAATCTTTTTTTCTTTTTCTCAATAGCTATCTCTCTCTCTTTTTTTATAAGAAGAATGCTTCATAGATATCATTATGGTTACGCTGCAAGTTTCCACCATGTCAGCATGGATTAGACCAGTGGCCCAGGCGTTTCTCTAACACACATACATAACTCCATGGACTTACAAGCTCCCCTTTTATTTCACACCAATGCCATCCGCAAACAAAAGAACAAGGTATCAACTGGGTATATATTTACAAGTGTTGAAAGCGTTCCTCGTGACAACACGATTCTGCTAATCCCCAGCCTATAATTTGCAAGCATATAACTTTCATGGAGAGTTCACAATGGTTCAGCTTTATTAAGTGCAGGAAATAAAGTGTGCCTTCAAGTTCGTGAGAGCTTTACTAACTAACTTTCTCATAACAAGCAAACATTTTATTCGGAAGAAAACAAGGCATATTGAATATGCACGGAAGTAGCATATGATGCTAATGGGTAGGTATGGTGGACACTTTGGAAATATTTGGTTTAAGGGAGTTGGAAACATTAGTGAAAAACTTAGTGGGAGTGAAGGCTAGCAATAGTAAGGGAGCGACAAACGAGAGAGCAATAGCTGTCATTATCATGCTTGCAACAAAACAGGACTACTCATGGCATGAAAGTGATTCAAGATCCTCAAGGCAAAATAATTCATCGAGGCTCAACTGATTATTACAATCATGTGCATGCGTGAGCATGTGCCAAGTCAATCAAGTGAAACATTCAGAGGAGGATACCACGGTGTCATACCAATTTATGAATAGAGCAATGCAAGCAAACATTCATAAGACATGCTACAAACTATTAGCGAGCTGGAGCTAATCACACGAAAGCAAGAACTACTAAGCATCCAAAGATAACATACACCCTACATGAACAGCCTAAGCATGCCCACCGTGATGAGTATATGTACAAAAATGAAAACAAATAGAGTTTGTTACCAGCCTCTTACCATGCCTCAATTTTTCATTAATCCTCATTATTGCTCTTCACTTGTGTGGCTTGAATAAAAATATGAAACCAATATTCCACTGAGGACTGCTGAACCCTGTAGCAAACTCACAAAACCAAAGAAGAACGACAAATATTTTTGGTGTTTTCGATTTGTAAACAAGAACCAAAAGGGAAAAACAAGCAAAGCAAAATCTTTTTGGGTTTTTCGAATGGTTTACACAAAGAAAAAATGGAAAAATAACCAAGGCAAAAAGAAGAAGCAAACCAAAGAGAAACAACAGAAATATTTTTGGTCTTTTTGTGTTTTAGAAAGCAAAAGCAAAAAGAAGAACGAATACTAAAAAGAGAACGAAACATGAATATACAAAGTGCCGACGCAACATGATATGGAGATGAGTGCGGTGTCGGCGTACCTCCCCCCAAGCTTAGGCTTTTGGCCTAAGTGGGTATCAATCCCAAGCTGGCCAGGATGAAGTGTCACCCTAGTACGACGAAGAGGTCCCCTCATCCTGGTGCGAGCTCGAGTACGTCCCTCCGTAATGCGTGGAGTAATCATAGAAGGGCACATCCTCCTGGTGCTGCTCGTGGAAACCCAGCAAGCGAAGCTGCTCGTCCACCTCCTCTTTGGAGCGTGACCACGGTCTCCTGTGAACACTAAAAAAAGAAGGCTGTGGCAAAAGGATCTCCCTTTCATCCCCATCAGTGAAAAGCATCCTACATACTAGACTATTAAAATCAGAAGTAGCAGTGACAAAGTGATGAGTTTTCATAGCAACAAGGTCAAGCCTTTGTGGTGCCAGTATAACATCATCGAGATCCACTGAAAGACCTAATGCATTGACTATACGCGAGGCAATGATGCCCCCATAGATAGGCCCCCTAGCAGCTAGGCGGTGAGCAATAAGCGAGCCAAGATTGTACCGAGTATCATTGTTAAGCACAGCAGCAAGAAAAGCTAAATGATAGTTGGAGATATTACTTGTGTTCTCCCTACCCAGTACACTAGTAGCAAGATAATATGCAAAGTATCTAAGAGGAGGGAGTTGAATATTTCTTATCTTTCCGCGTTGCGCCACGCGGTCATCATCATTGGTCACCCCTCGGTAAAGCTCCAACAAATCAGCGGGTCGCCCTTGAATTTTCTTCACGGTCCCTGTCATGCATACACCTACAATACTGCAAAATCTCTCCAAAGTCATGGTGAAGGGCAGATTATAGATTTTAAAAGAAACAGTCGACTGATAGGATGTGTTAGTAAACGTGAAGCTCTCAACAAAAGTTTTGGTGAGCGTAGCGTATTGCGCACTCTCATCTTGCATATATGAGGTCAAACCAACCCTCTCAATCAGTAGCAAGAAGTCATCAAGAATACCCGCAGCTTGTAAGAAAGTAAAACAAGGAAAAAAGGATGGGTGAGCATCCCCATCATCCCTTTCACTACCAATACGAGTTGCAATGAGATCTTCGTTGTATGATGGCCTAGCCTGAGAGGCTGTTCTTGAGGGCCTCGACCTCCTAGGTGCATCACTCTCAAATATCTCTCCAAAAGTATGGTTGTTCATGCTTGGTATTCTGAAATTTAAACACCTATTAAACAAGTGATTGCAAAGTAAATATAATGAAGGATTCTACTCAAAGGGACTTGTAAGAGGCCTAAACATGCATCAAAACTATATATCTAAGCATCAAACAAGCTTACAAGCTCTCATAACCAGTCACCTACAGCAGCAAAATACTCAAGATATAATCCACTAAACACAAATCTACTTGGACAAGGGGGGGAGTCACATACCAGGGAACAAATGCTCCAAATTTCAGCAAGAAATATGGGCTGAGCAAGGAGATTGAAAAAAATCGAGAGCAAGCACAGCAAGAACGCGATTTTGAGCAATGAACTGGAGCTTACTCGGGAGAGAGAAGAAAGTGGCAGGTGAGAGAGTTAGTGGGGGGCCAGGAGTGGCCCACACCAGGGCATGGCGCCACCCAGGGCTGGCCGCTCCACCATGTGGTGTGCCTTCCCGGTGGGCCCCCTGGTACCTCCCAGGTACTCCTCTGCCCCTTTTTCACGTAAAAATTTAATATGAATTTTCTGGAATTTTTTGAGACACTTTATTTTCGGGCATTTTTCAGAAATAGAAGAATGATTTTCTGACAGACAGATTTTTTTTTTGAAATGATGCAAGGACAAAACAAGGCTAGAACTACAGAAGTTCTAAGACACTCTAACATGTAAGCAACTAATAACAAAAAGAAAACTAAACGAAAGCAAAAGCTAAAATGCAAAGGATATAAATAAACGGAGATAATCATAATGAAAACATTGTTTTGTTCAATGAAATCCTTTTGTTAATAAGGTTGATCAAGTCTTGCTACCAAAACAATTCCATACGAGACAAAACTTTGTATTCCACTAATGATTATGTTACCTCAACCTTGATAGCAATGGTCCCAATCATAATAGTTTCAAAATTTTCTCTTGGTATGGGACAATATATTTCTCTAACTTGAATGCCCTCAACATGTTCAATTGAATTCAAACCATAAGTCCTTTCAATCTTCTTGGGGAAATAGACAGTATGTTCCTTGTCATTAACATTGAAGGTCACCTTTCCTTGATTACAATTAATAACAGCTCTAGCAGTATTAAGAAAAGGTCTCCCAAGAATAATAGACATATTATCATCTTCAGGCATTTCAAGCACAACAAAATCAGTTAATATCAAGTAGTTATGAGCCACTTGAACAGGTACATCCTCACATATACCCACAGGAATAGTGGTAGATTTATCAGCCATTTGCAAAGATATATTAGTTGGTATCAATTTTTCAAGCTGAAGCCTCTTATAGAGAGAGAAAGGCATAACACTAACTCCAGCTCCCAAATCACACAAAGCAGTTCTAACATAACTATTCTTAATAGAGCAAGGGATAGTTGGAATCCCTGGGTCTCCAAGTTTCTTAGGAATCTTACCATTGAAGGAATAATTAGCAAGCAAAGTAGAGATTTCTTCATTAGGGATCTTCCTTTTATTCGAGACAATGTCCTTCATATACTTTGAGTAAGGAGGCAATTTAATAGCATCAGTCAAAGGAATTTGTAGGAATGAAGGTTTCATCCACTCACAAAACTTATTATAATGTTCATCCTCCTTTGACTTGTGTTTCTTATCAGGGAAAGGCATAGGTTTTTGGACCCAAGGTTCTCTTTCACTACCATGTTTCTTAGCAATAAAATCTTCTTTGGTGTATTTAGTATTCTTAGTGTGGGTTTCAGGTTCTTCTTCAACTTTTTCTTCATTAGGAACTTCATTTTCTTCATTACCACTTTCAGTTTCAGCATTAGAGATAGATATACTATTAGGATCCATAGCAGGTTCAGAGGGTTCTACAATAGTTTTATGTTTCTTTTTCCTTTTCTTAAGAGTAGAACCACTATTTTCAGCTTGTTGAGAATCCTGCTCAATTATTTTGGGACGCCCCTCAGGATATAGAGGATCCTGGGTAGCAGCACATCTTCTAGTTCTAATTTCATAAGCATGTTTTTCTTTAGCAGCATTAACTAGCAAGTCGTTTTGCACTTTAACGAGTTGATCTATTTGAGTTTGAACCATTTGAAAGTGTTTAACAATCATTTGAACATCATTAGAGGTTCTTTCCACAATATCTTTCAACTCTACAATAGCTCTAGTGTTTTCCATTAGATGATTTTGCACCCTTTTATTAAAGTTATCTTGCTTAACAATAAAGATATCGAATTCTTCTAAGCATTGATCAGGAGGTTTAGAGTAAGGGATATCACCTTCATCAAAGTGTTGGAGAGAGTGTACCTCAATAGTGGATGAGTAGGGAATATGCTTACATAATTCTTCTATAGGAGGTAAATTCTTGACATCTGTAGCTTTAATTCTCTTCTCCTTAAGACATTTCTTAGCTTCCTTCATCACTTCATCATTTAATTCAATAACTCCCCTCTTCTTTGATATTGGAATAGGCACCGGAATAGTAGGCTCAGGTACAATTACTTCAGGTATAGCTTGTGTAGGAGGGGTCCAATCTTCATAGTTCTTGCTTATTTTAGCCATTAATTCCTCAACTTCCTTAGGAGTCCTATTCCTGAAAACACAATCAGCACAACTATCTAGGTATGTCCTAGATTCCTCTATTAGTCCATTATAAAATATATCAAGAAGCTCATTCTTAGGTAATGGACTTCCAGCTTGTGCATGAATCAAAGCACAAAACCTTGCCCAAGATTCAGGCAATACCTCCTTTTCTCCCTATTTAAAATCAAAAAGTTCCTGCAAAATAGCATGTCTAGCACTAGGAGGAAAATATTTCTGCAGGAAAGTACTAATCAAGCACTCAGGGCTATCAATAGATCCAGGAGGTAAATTACTAAACCAAGTTTTAGCTTCTCCTTTCAGTGAAAAGGGAAAAAATCTTAGCAACAAAGTAAGTTCGCATCTTAATATCATTAGAAAACAAGCCACTCATGGTAGAAAGTTCATTCATATGTGCTACCGCACTTTCATTCTTAGTCCCACAAAAAGGTTCTTTCTCGACAATAGCTATGTAAGATAGATCGAGAGAGAAATCATAATCTTCATTTATAATGTTTATGGGAGAAGTAGTAAACTTAGCAATAGGAGACAATTTGGGTCTAATAGTACGCCTCTCAAGGAGACTCTTAGCAGCGCTCATATCATGGGTGTTTTTACATTCTTTAATAAATTCATTGGTCATCTCAACATAACCATCTTCAATATCATATCTTTCACTAGACTCAGGTGAACTAACAGGTGTGGTAGTGTCTTCATTAGGAGTTTCGGTATTTCCAGCTATAGTTCTAGCAATCGTAGCATCTAGGAAAGGACCTAATGAACCACTCTTATCAAGCACGGTAGAAGCAGCATCATAAGCATCAGAAGTTTCAGACTCAGCTGTAGTAGCAGTGTGTGTAGCATGTGTATGTGGTGGTGTAAGGAACTTACTCATAACAGACGGTGAATCAAGAGTAACATAGGTGTTCAGAACCGTACCTTTGCTTGTAGTGGATGGTAAAATAGGAACCTTGCCATCACGAGACTTACCCATGATGGATGGATAGTAGGGAACAATAGAGAATCCAAGTGAACTTGATAAACAAAGCTATGCTCCCTTGCAACGGCGCCAGAAAATAGTCTTGATGACCCACAAGTATAGGGGGTGTATCGCAGTATTTTCGAGGGAAGTGAAACACAATTTATTGATTCGACACAAGGGGAGCCAAAGAATATTTATAAGCCTTAACAACTGAGTTGTCAATTCAGATGCACCTGGAAACAATCTTGCTCACAGCAGTTTTATTAGTAGCAACAGTTTTGTAGTAGGAAAAGTAAAGTAACAACAGTAGTAAAGTAAAGACAGCAGTAACAATAGCAGTAAACAGTGGGATTCGAGTGCGGTAGGCATAAGGATGGATGGACGGGCGTTGCATGGACAAGACAATTCACATAGCAATCAGAACATAGGGAAATTGCAGATAAATAAGATAAAGCATCCAAGTACTAGATAATCCTAGGCATGTGTTCCATATATAGTCATACGTGCTTGCAATGAGAACTTGCACAACATCTTTTGTCCTGCCAGCCCGTTTGCAGCGGGGCCTCTAGGGAACTACTGGCAATTAAGGTGCTCCTTTTAATAGAGCACCGGAGCAAAGCATTAACACTCCATGAACACATGTGATCCTCACATCAAAGCCATTCCCTCCGGTTGTCCCGATTTCTGTCACTTCGGGGCCTTTGGTTCCGGACAACAACGTGTGTATACAACTTGCAGAGAAGACCTTAAACAATACTATCATAATGAATCAATAACATGTTCAGATCTAAAATCATGGCACTCGGCCCCTAGTGACAAGCATTAAGCACAAAAAGTCACAACAAAGTCATAAAGCACTAATAAAAGATACTAGGCACCATGTGCTAACAATCTGATGCCATTACATGAATGATCTCATCCAATCCCTACCATCCCCATAGCCTACAGCGGGGGATTACTCACTCATAGATGGGGGAAACATGGATGGTCGATGAAGAAGCGATAGTGATCATGATGGCGATGATCTCCTCCAATTCCCCATCCCGGCAGGGTGCCAGAACGGAGTTTCTGGTGCTGTTTCGTGGAATCTGGTGGTGGCGGCAGAGCGGAACTCCTTCTGGAAAAACATCGAAACCCCCGGAGTTTTTAGGTCAGAAGGCTCCTTATAGGCGAAGAGAGAGGCTGAGGGGTGCCTGGGGGGCCCACACCACCCCCTGGCGCGGCCTGGCTTGGTCCGCGCCACCAGGTGGTGTGGCTACCCCCTGGCTCTTCTGCATCTCGTATTCTGGCTCCTGGAGTCTTCGGGTGAAATAGGATTTTTGGCATATTTTCCGGGATTTTTCCTGATAGTTGATTTTCTACACAAAAAGTAGACACCAAGGCAATTCTGCTGAAAACAGCGTTAGTCCGCATTAGTTGTATCCAAATCACACAAGTATAGAGGAGAAACAATAGCAAAAGTGTTCGGGAAAGTAGATACGTTTTGGACATATCATGGTGCCTCATGGATAGCAGATGTGATGCTGGAGACGCTCTAGGGAATATCCACGGTGGCCCTGTAAAGTTAAATAGAAGAAATAGAGAAATGAGAAATATAGGAAAAGAGAGATATGAAACACAAAAATAACTCGGAGAAAGGGGCTTACCCGGACACAGCTGGAGGATCTTTGGGCGCGGGAGCTCTCCGAGTCACGGGCTTCTTGCCGGGTTTCTTAACCCTCATCCTAGCCTGGGAAGATTTGGATGAAGGAGCCAAGGTTGCGGCACGTTTCTTTGTTGCACCTTGGCCTCCAATGGCAATGGGGGGCATATTATGCACCTGCCCAGCTAGGTTAGCTAGAGTGGAGTCAGTCGGAAAGGCATATGAGATGGGCATTGGGTTAAATACCTCCAGAATCTCACAGTCATGATCATCGTTATCGTCCGTCCAATCATTTAAGACAAAAGTCTTACCGCAAGATCGGCCGGAGCTGGAGCCCAGGACAGGCATGAATTCCTCAGAAACCGGATCCTCGGGATCTGAGGTATATCGATCCTTTCCCCAAGTAAGGGTTGGGGTCTAGGTGTCCTCAATCGTTTGCTACAGAAATTTCTGTATAAAGGAGCACAGGAAGGTCAAAAGAGTAATAAAGGTTGACATGAAATATAACTCAGAAAGGAGTCACTCGAAGGATGTACCTTGGGAACATGCCTATCTCAGCAAAAGGGATCCACTACCCATTCCCAATCCTCGGTCGAGCCCGTCTTGAAAATGGACTTGACTCGGTGATAGATCTAAGTGTCGGATAACTCGATCGAGGAGACTCGGTTGGGGTCAAGGTGACCGCTCAGGTAACAAATCTTGTGGCTACGCTGCTTCAGCGGGCAAACTCGGCTGCAGATGAAGGTGACCATAAGGTCCTCGCCAGTTAAACCGGCATCCGTCAGCTCGAGGATGCACTTCGCCACGAGATTGACGAGAGTATTTCCCTTCTTGGGGTGAAGATCCCAATTCTTCCTAGTAGGGACGCCGGGTGAAAAGGCAGGAAGCCGAATCATGTCGGCCAAGGTATCATTCTTCACGTAGAAGAACGTATTTGCCCACCCCTTGCAAGATTCGAGGTCGGTAATCCGGGGAAAGATAGAACTTTTCCGAGGTGAAATAGATGATGCCCCACACTGAGTTAAAGATTCCTCACCGAGGCAAAGCTCTTTGTTAGGGACGACATTGGATTTGAACTAAAAGAACTTGGCCCAGATGTTGAAGTCAGTCCAAAGGCCGAGATACCCCTCGATGCCAGAGGCAAATGCAGAGAGAGAGTCAAGGGTGTTGGCAGGGAGTTGATGGGGTTGCAAACCAAAAGTCTCAAGAAAATCCTTGAAAAAGTTGCTAACTGGGAGGACGAACCGCAAGAAAAATGTGAGACAAAACTAATGAACTCATAGTTCTCGGGGACGGGAGCTTGCTCATCACCGAGAGGTGGAAGATGACCCCAGGGGGATCCGGCGCGTGCGCATGAGCTAATCAATCTCCCTCTCTGTGACCCTAGATCTACCCCAGCCACCACGCCCGTGGGCGGTGCTGCCCTCCTCATGCTCTTCCATGACGACAACTTCCCGTGGCATCTCCAGATCCCACTCCTCCGAGGCGAAGCTCGATGAGGAGGAAAAGGATTGGATTGGCGCGACTCCTTAGCGGCGGTGAGCGGCGGTGCTGCGGTGGAGCAAGGAAGCACAGAGAGCAGAGGAGCGGCGCAATCGCTCGAGCAGAGAGCAGCGGCGGCAACAGCGCAAGGAAGAAGGAGAAGAGGATGCGAGTGGGGAAAAGTGGCTAAGGACCTCCCCCGCTCCCCTATTTAACCACCCCAGATGGTGGGTAGTGGGATCGGTAACTCCCACTAGCCACATGATGTGGGCGTGTATTCCACCAACTAATGCATGGGAAGCGAGCCACACAGATGGTTACATACCGTAGAAGGTCAAACGACACGACGTGGCTCTGAAGTTATTGAAGAGGCACGCCATGATGTGATGGGTGTGCAGTAACCCTTGTCAGCGCGTGGCAGTAACTCCTGCCACGACCCTTAAATGAGGCAAAGGCAATGATTACCCTCCACGTAGGATGCAAGGAGGAGTACACGAGAAGATAAGCATCTAAGTGGGAAACCCCGGATGCAACACTATGAACCGACCAACGAGTTATATCTCAGATAGAGCCAAGGAAGGACAAAATGATTATCAAGTCACTTAGTGGTACATCCGAGTTAAACTCGAAATAGGCCAACATATAAGTATGTTGGAAATATGGACAGTGATCCAGATAAGTTTGAACCTGTTGTGGCCTTTCTAGCTAAGGCTCATAAGACCGCACCAGCTTCAGGGACTAATGTTGGGGGGATGACCCTAGGTAGGGTCAAGCCGAGGTATAAGGACAAGTTCCACCGAGGCATAAGTAGGTCAAAGAGTGAGCTAGCCGAATCATAGAAGGGCCAGCTGAATTATGGCCAGGTTACCCTAAGCCCGATAGCACGGGAAAGACTCGGCTGACATATACGGTATGTCGACATGAGGAGGGAGCCATTTTGTCTTTGTAGGTACTATCTTGGCCAGGTTATCCTTACCAAGGCCAGGTCAGGAGATGGCTTTCTCAAGAAGGAGAGAGCCAGCCCAAGGTCAATGTTTTTCACTCTCCCAAGGGAATCTAGGGAGAGACAATAGCTAACAACAAATGACAGAAGAGCAGGGGACAGAGTAGATCGTCACGGACGTGACAGTGTCTGACCCCAACGGTCAGACAGCGTGCCCTCTGTGCTATTGCCATGCAGAGGCTATCGATAGGGGAAAGGAGCATGCCAAGTTACTATATTGGGACAAGCATATTCATAGAATATCCAGGCCACGTAAGCCCTAACTGTAACTTGGCCACCCCTTTATAAGGTGAGCCATGGCCTCCAAGCAGGAGGTCGGCCATTTTGGTTAAGTAAAAATCCTAGTGTGTGAGTAGCGAGCAGGATAGCTTCATATCCTTCCTCTCCTCAAGATAGCTCAAGGAGCATCTGTATTGACAATTGATCCACATAATAGAGATCTCAGTGTGCGGAGTCACCGCACTATCCCTCCCCGGATACCACTAGTGCACATTGGCCCCATCTTTAGCCTACCCATGGATCTGCCGTGACACCACCATGACATGTAGAGTTACATCGGGAGCTTTATTACACCTTTACACATCACATGACTTAGAGGCTTCCACATATTTTTGTATTAATTCTATTATAAGAAGCTATTAGTGATTGAACATATTATAAAATAATAAAGTTAAAAACGGTTGAGCACTTGATTAATAGTTAAGATTCATGATCATCTCTTTCTCTCTCCCTTTTTTTAGCTTGTACTCTTTCTTTTATAGTTGAGATCTTTCTTGATAGCTAATCTTTTATTTCTTAACTTTTCTTCTCTCTCTTTCCTTTTTTTAGCATAGCTATGTGATAATGCTCACTACTATGGATTTTTATAATTCAAACTTGTGATTATAATATGCTACCAAGATATCATTTCTCATAATTTAATCAATACTTATTGGTGTGGAAGACCCTAGAATGATAATAGTTGTACAAGTATCATAACACTCAACCTAGTCCAATTATCTAATATAATAATAATGAATCAAAAAGATAGCTTCAAATATCATAAAGTCTCGAAACTCAACGGATATAATTCTTCTCTTGAACAAAGGGAATCGAAGTTGATGCAACTAATGTAAAAGCTCTTGAATAAAAACCTAACATGCGTGCAGTAAAGTAAACAAGCTAAAACTGTAAGATAGATTACAATGTGTTATAGATCTCCCCCAAACTTGGGATCAAGCTGGCGGGATCAAATAGTCCCTTGCGATTATTAGATACCGTAGCACTTTCACAGAAAAGAGGCATTGGTGGAGACAGCCACATGTAGTTTCTTGTTTGTTTCCTCCAAGACAGATATGCGATGAAGGCACTTCTGCAGATCTGAACGCAAATGGAACATACCTTCAGTGTCCCTGCTAAGCATGTCGTTGAGTTCCTTCTTGCCTTCAAGATCCAAGAGACATTTGCGCATTATCTCCCGGTGTATGAGTTCTTCCTTCTGATCCTTCTCGATCTTGCAAAGATGTTGTTCAGTTTCCGAGACATGTTGTGTGACAGGCACATACAGAAGCTTGAACTCCCAATCTTCTTGAGGTTTCACACTCATGCGTGCATTCATGGTGATCTTCGTTGTTGTGGATGTGTGTGTTGTAGTCTCCTCATAGGTCCATGTGTCAGCCCAGTTAGTTTTCTTACGCTTGGGTGAAGAGTAGTTGGTGGAGATGAACTTGAGCGACTCCATGCACCCCTTCCCATGGGGTTTCCTCGCTTCTTCTTCATCTTCGAGCCTCACCATAGCCAAATATGGTGGTTACTTCCATCCTCTCTTTGTTTGCTCCATGAAGATCTTGAATTCTTTGTCATCGTCCTCATCATCAGAATCATAGGCACACATCTTGTTCATATGGCTAAGCCCTTGAGCTTCGCGATCGTCGGCTTCAATGGAGGAAGTCTAGAAACTATCCCACGAAGGAGCCATGAGGTCAAGAGGTTTGGCTTTGCCTGGAACTAGGTAGCATATTGAGAAGATTAGATATGTTGATATAAGAGGGAGGAACACCTTTGGGGAGGTTCAAGAAGGGTTAAAAATAGGTGAAAACTCATACCGGCAGAAAAAAGGTCGACCAAGAAAAGAATCCCAACAAATAAGGAAAGAAAGAAAAGAAAAAGGAAGAGAAAGAAGTTGTAACGACCTCTAGTACGGGCATACGCCCGTACGGTGCACCCATAACAATGTCCTTCCCGAAGTCCTTCTTCGCTAAGTCGATACGAAGTCAACCAACATAGTCAGTACGAGCGAGACCAGCCTATATGGCTCGGCCGTACTCGATCGGTTACCATCTCATTTTTTACACAATAATCAACAAACCAAAAGAACGAAGCAACACAGCAATCATAACGATCTACCGTACGGGCCGGTGCGCCTGTATGGGCCAGCTGTACCAACTCATTCACAAAAACATGAAGTTACTGCCTATTTAATGATCATTGGTACGAGTGGGTTCGGCAGTACCAGCCGCCCATACCAGCTTCGCAAAACTAGCAGCAGCTTAAGAAAAATCAAAGAAACAAAAACGGTAATAGAAAATCAAAACGATAGTCGAGACGAAGATAAAATTACATTTCAATCATAATTTTCATCCAAAGAAAATGAGTTTATTTGAGTACCTTCTTCCTTTGAGTCTTGAACTAACTTTTTCTTTTTCACTTTAAACAAGGTTGGTAGCAAGAAGTTGCTAATACCATTGCAAATGAAAACCGAAAATTTTATTTTGGGAATTGAAGTACCAGATGGTATGCATATGGATGACACTTCCTTGGATGGTTGGATTTCCTCAATACCCATGGGTATGTCCTCCAGTTCTTCTTCTCTTTGAAGGATCTGCAAGTCAAATTCTTGCAAAAGTAGAGTCCAATGGATAATCCTTGGCTTAAGAATAGTTTTTTCAAGAATATCTTTTAAACGAGCATGATCTGTATGCACCCTCACTTTGGAGTCAATAATGTAAGATCTAAACTTATCACAAGATAAAACCACTATGAAAATTCTTTATCTACCATGGGGTAATTCTTTTGGGCACCGTTTAAGGTACGACTAGCATGATGAATGATATTAAATTCATCACCATCATACTGGCAAAGAATTGCTCCAACATCTTCATGGCTAGCCTCACAGAAAAGTTCAAAGGGTTTCTTCTAATTAGGGGGTTTTGTAATAGGAGCTTCAAGAAGGGCTTGCTTTAAAATGTTGAAGACAGTATGACAACTTTCGTAAAAATGAAAAGCAACATCCTTTTGTAGAAGGTTAGTTAGAGGTCTAGCAGTTTTAGAGAAATTCTTAATGAATCTTCTATAAAACCCAGTGTGGCCAAAGAAACTCCTAATACCTTTAATATCGTGAGGAGGGGGAGCCTTTCTATTGCTTTGATTTTCGCTTTACCGACTTCTATGCCTCTACCTAAGATTTTGTGACCAAGTACTATACCTTCTTGAACCATGAAGTGGCATTTTTCCCAATTCAAGACCAAGTTAGTATCCTCACATCTCTACAAGAATTTATGAAGGTTATGAAGACAATGATTTAATGAGGTTCCATAAACAGAAAAACTGTCCATAATACTTTCAACATAGTCAGCAAATATAGTAGTCATGCATCTTTGGAAGGTAGCTAGCGCATTACAAAGACCAAAAGGCATACAACGATAAGCATATAATCCATAAGGACAAGTGAAGGTTGTTTTAAGTTGATCATCAGGGTGGACAAAAATTTGGGAAAATGTGGAATAACCGTCTAGATAACAAAAATGGGAATGCATAGCAAGCCTTTCTAAAGTTTGATCTATAAACAGTAAAGGGTAGTGATCCTTTCTTGTGTCCTTATTATGTTTTCTATAATAAATACGCATCCTATGACCGATTATGGTTCTAGTTGGTACCGGTTCATTGTGTTCATTTTGAACAATGGTGAACCCACCTTTCTTAGGAACACAATGAACATGGCTTACCCAATCCCTTTACTCTACATGAAAGATAATTCCCGCATCAAGTAAGTGAATTACCTCATTTCTCACCTCCTCTTTCATCTGAGGTTTCAATCGTCTTTAGAGATTTGCAATGGGTTGAGCTCCTTCTTCCATAAATATTCTATGAGTGTTTATAGAGGGACTAATCCCCTTCAAGTCACTCGTCGAATACACAAGGGCATTCTGATGCATTTTGAGAACCATCATCAAGTTTTCTTCTTCTCTTTCTAAAAGGTTAGAACTTATAATAACATGAAAGTTATTGTTAGTTTGATCAAGGAACCTATATTTTAATTGCTTGGGTAAAGTTTTAAGTGTAGGAGGTGGAGGTGCCTCATCTCCTTTTCTTATAGGTTCTTCATAATTTTGATTTATCTCGGAATCCACCACGGGTGTAGAGTCAAGATAATCATCTATCTCAATTTTATCCATATCTTGAGGCATATCATTGTTAGCAAATAAATCCTAACCAAATCATCATCGGGATTTTCAATGACTATGGAGGCAAGATTAATCATATTACCTTCTTCCTCTTGCCCAAACTCATATTCATCTAAATCATCAATAGCAGGTTTATGTTGGAATTTTGAGAAGTGAAATTCCATTTTCTCTTGACCAAACTTGAGGGATACCGTTTCTTTCTTGCAATCAATATTTGCTCCTATTGAAGGCCCTTACCAAGCCTTCACCTGGGCGGTTCTTGAAATTTGTAATTGCCCTTCTAACTTCAGTAGTCTTTACCTTGGGGGAAATCTGAATATGAATTCCGCCTTAAGCTTTCCCCAGGTATCAATCTTCTCTGCATGGCAAATTCTATACCAAGATAAAGAAGTGTTGGTTAGAGATTGGCTACACAATTTAAGTTTTAGTTCATCATCAGAATAGCCTCTAAACTTAAGTGTGCAACATAACTCTGTAAAATGCATTAGGTGATCGTAAGGATCCTCATCCAGGTCATCTCCTACAAAAGTTTTTTCTTTAATAATAGCAATAAAATGAGGGTTAACCTCGTACCCAGGTTTAGACCCACTTGGGAATTTTTTGACAAGTCCTCAGTTGAATTTCTCGAGGTGTTCAGCCGCATCGAGCTGATTCATTAGTCCAAGTGTAGCCATGGTGTTTACCTAAAACTAGTAAACAAGTTTAGTAAAACAATTAATAGAATTAGCAACTAAGAACAAAGACCAAAAGCGCTTATCTCCCTAGCAACAACACTAGAAAATAGCTTAATGATTGCAAGTGCACAAATCAATTGTAGCTAGTTTTGAAATAAGAGTATTAAACCCACAGAGAGCTATATGCTTGAGGTATTTATGCCCCTCGTCACTATCTACCAAATGATACTTATAAGATGCCTTTGATTTCAGGTGAACGGGTATTTCAAAGGTTTTTGGTTTTAGTATAGGAAAGTAAATAAAACAAGTAAAAACAAAGCAAGTAAAAAGAGTGTTTTTGGAATGGGGGTTGAACTCTATGGGGCTAAGACATTCTCGGGGGTGTAGGATATACCTCTATCATGTTGTAATTAATCATAATTAGGATACCTATTTCTTGTGTCATGATATGTGTGGAGAGAGTTCCGCAAAAAGATGTTCACCAAGGCTTGTAGGCAGTCACTTTGTTGAGCCAAGAATGAGGTCATCTCTAAATAACCACTACGATTCCTAGAAGAAATCACCATGCATACCACCACAATTAAGGGTTTCCCCATGGATATCGTAATTAGCTTAGTGAATCTCCCTTTGTTCCCCCTTCAACCGTGTTGGGTGATAGCGGTGCTTATGGTCACAGTAGCAACCGACACAAACATCCAAGCACGTCCAAAGGGTTTCAAGCTCTTACTTTAGACCCAAAGGCAAATGATATGTGACCGACTACACATACCATCTAAAGGGAGAGATCAAACACACATCATAGATCAATGGATCCTCTACACAAGTAATAGATCATCTTTATTTCATTTCATAATAATGCTAGGGTTTCTCCATCTCCCCAAGATCGATGGAAACTACTCACGCATGGAAGCAATCAACAACATCATCATAGTCAAATGGATGGATAAAAGTAATGGAATGAATCTAGTGCAAACCACAATTGAATCTGGAATTACAACAAGATCTAATGGATGGAAGATGGGGTAGAGATGGTGATGGAGATACAGTGGTTGATGATGTAGGGGATGATGTGTTTTCCTCCAATTATCCGTGCAGCATCAAGGATTTTCTCTTCTTCAAGTTCCTCATACAGATCCCTTTCTGGTGTGGTTTTTTGTGGCTGGAGGTTTCTATGTATCTCGGATTGGTCTTTTTTTTTGTGGGGAGGAAGTATTTGACGAGGTGGTCCTGTTGCTGGGTCGTACGGGCATGTGGCACTGGCGGGCTCGGCTCGTACCACTGGTCTTTACGCTGGCTAGAGCCTCCTGGGCGTGGGCAATTCTTCCAAGTGCGAAGGTAAATCAATAAAATGACTTTCATCACTTAAAAATACCATATTACTATGTACTATGATAGTCTCAATTGATATGCTCATTAAAGACTTAGTAAATTGGGATCCTGTTGAAACAAGGGCAAAAAAGTGCACCCTAACGCGGTAAAATACTAAAAACCCTATACTACTAATGCAAAAACAATAAGTAAAATGCTCAATTTTTTGACTCATCGGTCGGATTTGGTCGGATACTCCTAATTAACTCCTATGATAGAGGGAACTTTCAGGTGCTCCAAAAAAACGCCAACTGGGACCTTTTTCAGTGCAAAACCTATTCCGCATAGTGCATCGGCTTACTCATTTTCTGTTTGCGGAATGTGTTGAACTTCAAACCCTTTGAACTATTTTTCTAGTTCATCCACGACATATCGCTATGCTGCCATGTGCTTATTTACCCTACAGTGATCGGATACTTGCTGAGCAACTAAATCCGAGTCTCCATAGCACATGAGTCAGCGAATGCCGATGTCTTTTTCAATTCGAATTCCATGCAGCAGCGCTTCATATTCGTCAATGTATTGGTCGTCGTGAAGTGAATCTACAACACATAGAACAATTTGTCTCCTTGGGGTGATTTGAGCACCACGCCATCTCCCGAGCGCTTTCAACCCATCAAAATGTAGGGTCCAATATTCCAACTCAGGGACATTGATGTTTTCTACCGTCTCTGTCCAATCAGCGACAAAGTCCGCAAGGATCTGGGATTTGATTGCTGTCCATGGTTTATACTCAATGTCAAAACCTACTAGCTCAATTCCCCACTTAGCAATGCATCTTGTGGCATCGCTATTGTTGATTATATATCTCATGGGAGTTGTTCTCACCACGGTAATTTTGTGCTCTTGAAAATAGTGTCATAGATTTTGTGGCTGCAAAAGACACACCATAGGCTAACTTTGGGTAATGAGGATACTGTTGTTTCGATTCTGTCAGAACCTTGCTGAGGTAGTAAGTCGGATGCTGCACCAATTGTTCATATTTTTCCTCCTTTCGCTCCACCACCATGATGATGCCGATGACTCTATTTTTCACATAAATGTAAAGCTACATGGGTTCCTAAGGTTCCGGTCCTGCAAGAATAGGGGTGGACAAGAGTACTACTTTCAGATCTTGTAGTGCAGCCTCAGCTTCATATGTCTTGGTGTGGAACTCGACAGTGCCATCAGGTATGGTATGAAGGGGACAATAAGGGTGCTATCGGTGGCTACTCACAACGGGTTGGGCACAGATAATGCATACACAGTGATGTACCTAGTTTCAGACCCCTCTGGTCGAGGTAACACTCCTACTCCTGCAAGGATCTACTATATGGGGATCGAATGCTTAGTACAAGTGCTCCTTGAGTTGTTTCCCTAGCTGCTATGGAGAGCTAGAGGAAGAAGATGAACTACTGAACTTGTTGATTCTAGAGAACTTGGAACTTGGAGACTCTACCTAGAACCCTAGCAGTACCCCCCTTATATACTGATCGGGAGAGGTAGGTTACATTGTGGGCTCTAGGGTTTACTGTTTGGATTTTGGATTTACAAAGCGAGCTAGTTGGCAGGGCCCAACCGGTGGGCTAGGACCCGGTCAAGTATTAATATAGGGGAGACAGCATTATAGTGTCCCAACACCTTTGCTTTACTCGTCTGCTGGCTCTTTACTCATCAGCCGACTCTTTACTTGTCGACAGGCGCTTTACTCCTTAGCTGGTGCTTTACTCGTCAGCCTCTAGCCTTGGCGCTTTGGTTCTGGTGTCTTCTAGCGTTGATAGGGCGGCACGCTAGCCTGTCTAGTCAAGGGTGCACTCAACAAGGAGTGTCACCCCTCCGCGCTTTGGCCAGCGGATCCGAGGCTGCCGGGTAGAGGTGGCCATCCGGCCGGGTCTTCTGGTCACCTGGCTAGACGGGCCAGCTAGGGAACCTTGAGGGCAACCGGGTGGAGCGGTCCACCCGGTTGTGGTTCTTCATCTTGTGGCCATCCGGCCTGGCATCCCTGGAGTAGGCCAGTTGAGCCTGGCTTGGCCTACGCAGGGATCATCCCCCGACACTAGTCCCCGAGCGCGTTGGGCCTTCGCCTTGTAGAGAAGTTCTTGCATGCTTAGTGATTGAACTTAAGTGATTTGGTGATGAAGAGTTGGTCGCAAGTTTGTCTCGTAGTGTTTGTCTTGTAGTGTTTGTCATTTTCTGTTTTGAGATTCTTGTTGTTTCCCGGCTGGAGTTTACCGGCTATGGAACCGGTGGCCCACCCACAGGGTGTGAGCGGTGATCGATTTGACCAGCTGCTACACCCGGCGGGAAGATGGATCGCCTGGTTGCTGGCGTCAGTGCTTACGTCGGCCACGCCTACCACTTCTAGTGCGTGTCGCGTCAGTTTGACCTCTTGGTCTGCCGCGATAGTTTTTGGTAACTGTGCACACGTCTTCTTCATTGCGGTTTCTTGGAGATCGTGCGCACACCTTGCTGATGTCTACGCACTTCTATTCTTGTAGACAGTTGTTAGGCCTCCAAGTGTAGAGGTTTGTAGAACAGCAGCAAGGTTTGCCTTAAGTGGATCACCCAAGGTTTATCGAACTTAGGGAGGAAGTGGTCAAAGGTATCCCCTCTCAAGCAATCCTGCAATCAAGATACAAGAAGTCTCTTGTGTCCCCAACACACCCAATACACTTGCCAGGTGTATAGGTGCACGAGTTCGGCGAAGAGATAGTGAAATACAAGTGGTATGGATAATTATAAGTGGTAACGGTGCCAGAAAGTACCTTTCTGGCGTGTGTATGACGTGGGAAAGACTAAAGGCAAACTGAAATAAAGATGGAAGCAAGCAAACATGTAACGGATCTAGTAGCAAACGGTGTTTCAATGCTTAGAAACAAGGCCTAGGGATCATACTTTCACTAGTGAACACTCTCGTATAAATATATTCTCTTCATGATAATGCTCTTAACTACTCTCCGGTTGGACACTCTAATCGTTGGTAGGGCTATAACAGCACACCTCAAAGTAAGCCTTTCCCATCTAGATAACCCCACACTATCACCTTGAGCACTAGATGGTTCCAACAAACACCACAATTTCATAAATACATCCAACTCCAAATATAACTCATAACAAGTATTTGTAATCTCTAGCCTAAGTGCCACCATGGTGTGCATGCTGTCACTTTCACACACATGGGGAGAGCAGAGATCTAATAAAGCACTTGAGTAGCAAGGTAGATCTACTTGATTACAAAGCTCATGATCATAATATGATCATGCATAGAGAGAGAGATGAACACATAGCTACCAGTAGAACCCTTATCATCGAGAAAGAACTACTCCCTCCTCATCATGGGAATCAGCAACGGTGATGGAGATGGTGGTGGAGATTGATGGAGATGGCTCGGGGGGCACTTCCCTGTCCGGGCAGGGTGCCAGAACAGAGACTTTCTATCCCCCGAATCTCCCCTTCGGTGGCGGCGGCACTGTGGAACTTTTCGTGGCTAGAGGCTTGACGATTTAGGGTTTATGCATCAGGAGGCTCTTATAGGCGAGAGGGGAGACCGAGGGGGTGCCGAAGGGGCCCACACCAGCCCCTAGCGGGGCCTGGCCTGGCCCTCGCCACCAGGTGGTGTGGCCAGCCCCTGGCCCCTCTCCGTCTCGTCTTCTGGCTCCGTGAGTCTTCCGGTAAAATATCGACTTTGGCTTTTGTCCGGTCCAATTCCGATAATATTGATTTTTTGACTTTCTTAGAACCAAAAACAGCAGAAAACAGGCAGCTGGCACTGTGGCTCTTGTTAATAGGTTAGTTCAAGAAATCATATGAAAAGTACTCCAAAGTGTGGACAAAACACAAGAAAGTAGATAAAACCAAGCATGGAACATCAAAAATTATAGATACATTTGCAATGTATCACTTGCCTCCCGTAGTAACGCCTGCAGGATCTTCTATGGGAGTGATGTTGACGCACGCGATCTGTAACTGAAGCGTTGTGGGGGGCAGGGTGGTTGCTTGCCACGTGGAGGAGGGGAGCGCAGGGGCGTGTTGCTCTGCTTCGATAAATAGGGCTGTAAGGGAGGGCATTTCCCTACTTCGTCTTCCTCCTTTGCCTTGCTGCTTCTGCCCCTTGTGCTCTGCCTCCTCTTTTCCCTTTGATCCTCCCCTTGTTGGTCACCGGCGCCGCCCCATCTCCTTCGCGATTACAAGACCCCGATTCTCCACAACGGCCACAACACCCCATGAGATGCTGCCGGATCAAGGGGGAGGCTGGTGCGGCTCGTACGTCACGGAGGACCTCATCTAGAAGTACTGGCGGGGGAGGTTCATCCCGTCAGAGCGGGTGGTGAAGCACCGCCTTGCGCTGGAGGTGGAGCGGGTGCCCTAACCCCAGCCCGGCGAGGATGTGGTCTTCCTTGCGCACTTTTCCCGGGGTTTCGGCTTGCTGGTGAGCAAGTTTCCTCGAGATATTCGTCACGTTTGATCTTTAGCTCCATCATCTGGGGCAAACACGGTGGCGCAGCTGTCGTATCATGCGGCCTGCTACGAGGCTTACTTGGGGGTTCACCCGGATACGACAAAATTCCTCAAGCTCTTCAACTTCAAGGTCCTAGTGGTGGAGAAGGACATGCCGTTGACGGATACGGGCTGCTGCGCCATCTATCCGCGGCTATCGTCGCCGATGCTGCAGCTGAGCATCCCCGACACAGTGAAGTTGTGGCATCGCTCGTACTTCTACGTGTGCAACACCACCAATGTGGACTGGATCAGGTTGCCGCCCTTTGCCAACGTCCCATCGACCCAGAGGGCCTGGTCCATCAAGGCCTAGGTGCCCAGGCGGATATGGACCGGATGGCAGCCTGGCTGGAGGTCCTAGTGGAGAAGGAGCAACTCACCCCCGGGATATTTTGTTGTCCTGGATGACACGCCGCGTGCTTCCGCTAATGGCACAGTCGCACAAGATGTGCCATCTCTCTGACTCCAATGACCCCACCCGGGTTTCCCAGCTGGAGGTGCCGTACACGTTCCTCCGAGAGTGTCTTGCCACGATCTCCAAGGAGTACCTAGAGAAGGACTAGACCTTCTCCTACGCGCCGTTCAACTGGGATCAGCTGCCGCTGAAGGTTAGTTTTTCTATTCCTATCTTTGTTGTTTTGTCCGAAGGGCTTGTGATTGCTCCTTATCTGCCCCTTTTGAGTAGCTCTTTACAACACATCTTGCAGAGGATGGCATGGGCGACCATGAGCTGCCCATCTTCTCCCCGGACTTCAAGCCACAGAAGTACCCACTGACGAAGTCAGAGCACTTCCCCACCCGGGCCGATGAGGGTTGAGAGGACCCACCCGGTGAGTGCGCTTGACTTGCATTCTTTTCTTTGGCCGGCTTCTGTAGCAGATTTTTTGATGTCTTGTCTAAACTGGTGCAGCCGCGCATGGCGAGGATGCTGCCCTTGCCCCAGTCGCCTCAAGTAGGGCAAGGGGAAGCGAGCCACCTCCACCACTGCCGTCCTAGCTGGAGGCAACACGAAGAGGACTCGTCGGCCGAGGGCTGCGGCTGTCGTGTCGAGCGTCGCCAGGTACGTGCCCTTGCTCCTTTTCTTGTCTGTGACCTTTGGCTTGCCCTTTGCTTAGCATGCCCTTGTGTTGTTTATGTAGTGATGCGATGTCGTTGGCCGGGTTCGTGACCATTGCCACTATGTCCGCCCCTCCTCCAGCTGGAGCTGAGGGGCCTATCGGGCCAGCCGAGCCTTCTATGGAGACGCCAACCAAAGCCGATGTGGGTGCGGTGGAGCCGTCACCGTCGGCTGTGCCCGTGATCCTGCATCGTGCCTCCGCCACCTCCAAGCTTGCCGAGGTTCTCTTGGCCGGGTGTGGCTCCGTGGCTACTCCTCCGCTCCGTCAGATTGAAGGCATGGACCCGGTGTTGAGCAATGCTCACCCCGGCTCCGCCACTTACCAGGTGGAGGAGCTGGTGGAGGCGGCGCCAAAAGCTTACGCGTCACCTGCTGTGGGTGACAGTGGGCGGTAGGCGGCTCCTGGATTCGGAGGTGCGGGTGCGGGGGCCCAGGGGAAGCGTCGCACGCGGCTGCCGGCAAGAGACGATGGCCTCTAGGTTACCGGCTGGTGGCTGTCCCGGGTTGCGCTGGTGTCCGGCAATTCCTAGGGGCAAGCGTCGCGCGTGGCTGCCGGCAGCTCTCCGAGTCAGCCACCATCGCTCTCGGCCAGGCACGCCACCTGGTCGAAGCGATGGAGCAGGGACTTGGCCAGGCCAAGGCACTAGAAGCTTCGCCATAGGTAGATTTCTCCTTACTGTGTTTGTTTCTTTTCTCTTCAGCTGGTTTCTTTGTTCTCTTTTTCACTCCTTCTTTTCCATAGAAAGCTTTTCCTGAAGCCGCCAAGACTACGCAAGACCTAGGGTGTAAGAATTCTTGCTCTGCCATGTCCGCCCGCTTGCACGAGTTTTCGCGTTTTTTGTTGACCATCGGGTACCCTCCTGCAACTCTGTTAGCGTACAGGGACTGGGAGGTGGAGAGGTTGAAGGTGGAGGTGCACCGACTGGAGGAATCCAACAAGGCTCGTTAAGCCCGGATTGGTGAGATGGTGGAGCACCAGAAATAGATGGTGGTCAAAGTCGGTCAGGCCAAGAAGACCGCCGACATCTACGCCAAAACCTCAAGAAGCTTGACGGCCTGTACAAGAAGCAGGAGGATGCCCTAGAGGAGGCCTAGTCAAAGGAAAAGGTTGCTTTGATGGAGCTTTGTCAGATCACGGAGATTATCATCAGTAAGTTTCTTCTTAACTACTTAACTTGCTTTTCATCTATTACAGCCAGTTTTGACATTCGCTGTTTTGTCAGGTGCAACTCAGTATCCTCAGGCGATTAACCAAGCTCTTGCCCACGTGCCCGAAGGGGATGCTGGGCATGACCTTCACCCGGAGGAGTTGGTGTCGGTTGTCAGCGAGGCGGCCAACCGGCTGTGTCGCGCTTCTCTGGATGTCTTTGCCTATATCTGGCCTAGCACCACCTTCCCCGCCACCATGCAAGCCTTGGCCACCCAGCTTGCTGATGCTCCTGATCGCATGGATGTGGCGTGGGAGTGGGCAGCACGCGGCGACGCAGAGATGGTGCTTGCGTTGCTGAAGTCTTGGTATCCCGACGTGGATCTTCGGAGTCTTTCTCGAGGATTCTGGCAGGGGACCAGCTACGACCAGCTTCCGCGCCGCTGTTCCTGACATCCGCTCTTGCGGTGTCAAGATCAGGAGCTTCGTCTAGATGGATTGGGACTTTAGTGATCCGGCTGGCACAGAGCCGTACTCCCACGACCCTCTGTTAGCTGTGGCACCAACTGAAGCCCTGGCTGCGCCGACTTCCGGCCCTACCGGTACTACCTCTAGCAGCCAAGCTCTGGCGGATGTGCCTGCCCCTTCAACTGACCCTTAAGTTTGATCCCTAGAATGCCAAGAGTATTTGTATCGGTTGGGAACTTGTCCTTTTTGTCTTTATGTGTGAACAATTCACTCTATTCTATGTTGAACTCTGGTGGGAGCTTCGTCTCCATTTGTGAAATTATCTTGTGCTCTTTTGCTTGCACTTTTTATTTGTTTGGCTTGCTCTTGCATGCATGTTTCTATGTGGGGGCGCACGAACACACCCACAGGGTGTAGTCCCCAAGGTTTTGGCCAGCTAGAGGATCGAGCCGGGTCGAAGCTTCTTTTGTGTTGTTGTTGTTTGCAGGTCTTTGTGTGGGGGCACGTGAGCGCACCCATAGGGTGTAGTCCCCGATGTTCGGGCTGGATGGAGCATCTAGCCGGGTCAAAGCTCCTTTCTGCCTTCTGCCATCTAGGGGCGTTTAGTATCCGACCTTGGTACTTGGCTTGAATTTGAGCTCGTGCAAAAAAAAAACACAGGTAATGGTTTATGCATTAGATATGCATAGGAGGAATGTAGTATGTAGCTCGTTCGTTGGGTTAGAAACTTTGCCGTTTAATGCAACCCAACAACTTGGTCCTTTTCTTAGTGAACATTGGCCGCTCAAGCCGTGCCCTTGCCGGCCACGAGCAGGGCTCGGTCTACACCTAGGAACAAAGGGTTAGCTAGTGGGCGTACTGCACAATACTTCGGAAATTAGTTATCAGCATCGCGCGAGCAGGCGCAACCGGAATGTCCAGAAATATTTTTGTTTTCCTTGTGACTTTTCGTGTATGGGTCTTTGAGCTTTCTACTCTTGCCGTGTCTGTCAGCCAGCGTGCGGTCTGCAGCTGGAATCAAAGAGGAAGCCCTTAGAGTCGCATACATTACTTTGCCTTATGGAATGCGCGGCCGTCTGGGCCATCCGGCGAGTCTCTAGGAGAGACTACCAGATCCGGGGTTAAAACTAATGCAGCCAGGAAGCATTAAATTATGCAGCAAGAAATGCCAAATGATTACGGAGTCCCTGATACTGTGTCAAGGCTCCTAAACTTGTTCACTACATAAAGGTATGATACATGCGCCTCTTATTCAGGTGTAGATGGGCGAAGCAGGTTCGTGTTCCACGAGCGCTCTGTTTCTTCGCCGGAGTGGTCCATCTTGTTCTTTGTCGGCTGGCGGGCGTCGATGAGGTAGTATGAGTTGTTCTGCAGCGCTCGGGTGATCATGAACGTCCCTTCCCAAGGTGGAGACAGCTTGCACACCCCCTTGGTGTCTTATACCAGCTGCAGAACTAGGTCACACTCTCGGAACGAGACATTGCGGATCCGGCTAGCATGGTAGCAGTGTAGGTTCTACTGTTAGATGGAAGATTTGGATAAGGCTAGTTCTCGTGCCTCTTCGAGGAGATCAACGATGTCCTCACGTGCTTCCCTAGCCTTCTACTCTATGTACAACATCGTGTGGGGTGAGTCGAAATCGATGTCGGTTGGCAAGACCACCTCTGCTCTGTAGATAAGGAAGAATGGCTTGTAGCCATTGGAGCAGTTTGGCGTGATGCACAAGCTCCCCAACACAACCGATAGCTCTTCTATTTAGCATCTGGGGGATCACATTAGTGGCTGGATCATCTGTGGCTTGATTCTGGATAGGACCAGACCGTTTGCTCGCTCGCACTACCCGTTGGACTGGGGTGTGCGATGGAGGCTAGGTCCAGGCGGATGCCCTTGTCTCTATAGAATCACGGAAAGGCTCCTTTGGTGAAGTTTGTGCTGTTTTCAGTGATGGTGTTGTTGAGGTAGCAGAAGTTTGTGATGATGTCTGTGAAGAACTTGACCACTATCGTCCGTCCAACTTCTTGATTGGTTTTGCTTCAATCCACTTGGTGAACTTGTCCACCACCACCAACAAGTGTGTCATGCCGGATCGTGCTTTTTTGAAGGGGACTACCATGTCCAAACCCCAGACAGCAAACGGCTAGGTGATGGGCATCGTCTTGAGGGCTGAAGTCGGAGTGTGATTTTGCTGGCTGAATCGCTGGCACCCATTACATGCCTTCACCATTTGCTCGGCGCCCTCCAGCGTAGTGGGCCAGTAAAACCCATGGCGGAATGTCTTTGCCACTATGGCTCATGACGATCCATGATGGCCGCACTCACCTTGGTGAATGTCTACCAGTAGCTAGATCCCTTCTTCTTGGCTTACGCAGCGCTGCTAAATTCCTCCGATACTGTGCTCATACACCTCTTTGTTGATGATGGTGTATGCACTTGCTCTACGCTTCACTTGTCTTGCCTCAACCTCCTCATCAAGCAACTCTCCTTTGGCCAGGAAGTTCATGAATGGCTTGGCCCATGGAGGGGTTTCCCGGATGGTGTACCTGGTCTCCATGATGAGCTTGATTTCCTCTCACACGGTCGGCTCGGGCTCGTCGGGCAGCCTACCGGGTGGAAGAACAGAGCCGACAGTCCCCGGGCTGCTGGAACCGGCTAGTAGTGTCGCGGCCTTCAACCCGGCAGTCCCTAGGATGGAGCCGGCAGTCCTCGAGTGTGACGCGGTAGTCCCCGGGTGTGGCGCGGCAGTCCCCGGGGCCTTAGCTGCAGCTTCAGGTTGTTTGGAGCCGGCAGTTCCTGGGTCCGCATCTAGTACGATGGAGTCGGATTCTGGAGGCCGCGTGATGGACGGCTTGCACAGGTGCTCGAGGGCGCCTCCAGGCGGAATTGCTTGCCTTGTTGACCCGACGCGGGCGAGCTCTTCTATGGCTGCATTGCTTACTCGAGGGACATGGTGGAACTCGCATCCTTCAAAGCAGGCACATAACTGCTGCACGAAGAAGCGGTATAGTGTCATGTTTTCTTCCTTGGCATCCCAATCACCCGATACTTGTTGTACCACCAGGTCCGAGTCGCCGAAGCAAAGGATGCGCCGGATGTCGATCTCTTTTGCCATCTTGTGGCCATGGATGAGTGCTTCATACTCGGTGACGTTGTTGGATGCGCGGAAGTGGATCTCTAGTATGTAATCCAACCGGTCTCCTTTTGGAGAGGTGATGACGACACCCGCTCTGAGCCCCCCGTACATCTTGGAGTCATCGAAGTGTAGCTTCCAGTGCGTAGAGTCAGGGCATAGAGGCAGGTACTATGTTTCTGCCTAGTCGACGAGGAAATCTGTTAGCGCCTGAGACTTGATGTCAACACCCGAATTTTTAAGTCCAGATGCTTGTTATGCCGTATATCGCAATCCTAGGATTACCATTTTTCCGAGACATAACAGAATTGGTACCATAGTATATCATCCATTACAAACCATAATAGTCTTACAAATAGAGGATCTCATGATCCAGTCTTAATACAATCAAAGCAGCGGAAAGTAAACGTGGTAGGGGCTCCATCTTCATGGTCACAGGCAATGCTGACGATGGGAGATGATCCTAGTTATCATAGACCTCCTACTGTCCATCTTCCGAGTAGTCTTCCTCGTGGTCTGGCCTTGGGAATAGCCAGGGACAAAGCCATGAGTACTCTTTAAGTACTCACAAACTATCACTAACACAAATAAGGTAACACTAGTAGGAATCCTAAGCTCTAGTCTTATTTGCAATAAGATAATTTTATTTCATAAGTACTTCATGTTAAGCCTATTTTAGTTCTCTAGATTACTTAAGTGGGAACCTAGTTTTCATGTCCACAACTCTATTGTGGTCAAGTCAAAGTCATCTTTCAAGTCACTAATAATTTGGAAACATCTGACAACGGAACAGTATGTCCACTCCAACTGTCCATAACCGCGGACGTGGCTATTCGAATAGTTTTACACTCTGCAGAGGTGGTACACTTTCACCACAAAATTCGATACATCCGTCAGGGATAACCTTGAATCATCATACTTGTTATGCGGATAATCTATCCTAACCTTTCAATTACACACCCTAGTATAGGCACCTCCTCTATGAGCTTGGCCTCCCAGCCATGGCCAACTACCATCCCGGGAACTGTATAAGTAGACATTCACACTCACAAGGTAGCCTCAGCTCAACCTCTTTCCGCGAGGGAACCCATACTAAGGCATATAAATTTCCAGTTAAGCCCTACCCAACTCAGGTATTGTGGCTATACGGTAAAATTGTAATGGTATCGCATCCGAACCCAACCATCAGTTTTTATCAAAGTCTAGCGTATATTTCATTCAGTATCATCTCCAACTCATTGTGTCTCAGGACACATGTCAAAACATTTGAATAGAATGACTCATCATTCCAAGGTTTTCATAATCATTTTATCCAAGTGTTCCCATCTAAAGTGATCAAGTTTAGTTTAGCACTAGCCACTAGTATTGAGTTTATCACTATTGAGGGGTGCTAATCAAGTATAAGTATCCAAGGCTAGTTCTATTATCTTGATGGTATCCATCCTATTTTCCACTAATCGAAATTTATTAACTAGGTAAGAAACTTTAGTAAAGGGAAAAGTAAAGCTTGGAATAAAACTGGGAATTGGTAAAGTTGTATCTCAAAAGTTTGCATAGGATATCTGCAAAAGTCAGCTGGCATAGCTAAGCTTGCCTGGATAGCTTACATCGTGGGCTTGCCTTGAGTAGTGCAGTTGTTGAAGTTCTTTTCCTCTTCTTCCAATTATTCCTCCTCGTCGTATCTCGGGTCGGTACTAGCATGTATAAATACATACAATGTACAAAATCACCAAACAACACTTAACTACTTCTATTTAGCACACAAGGCTCACACTAGATGATCTAACATCATCTCTATCATCTCATGAAATATTTACACATTCTTATTTAGCTTATTTTAGAAAAGTAATTTCTACTCATTGAAAATTACTTAAGATTTAATATCCTCTAATTAGACTATGGGATCATGTTGACACATGTCATCACCACATATTCCAATACTTGAGAAAGTGATTTAAAATGGTGGTCACATATTACAAGATTTAATATTGCCATTTAATAATATTAAAGTGACTAGAAATGCCTATATAGCATTCTTTTAATACTAGTCCATGGTCAATGCTTGTAAAACTAAATCTTTTTGCATATTCATATAGAGAATGGAAATGTGATTTTTGAGAGTTGCAATCAACTCAAAAGCATTTGTGGTTGATTTTATAGAAATGTTTGAAGTTGTGAAAGTCTCTGTCTTGTTATTTTTACTATAGGTGATCTATAATTTCAAATGGTTTGAATCCAATGGGAGTGACTAGATATTTTTAATACCTTTCTAAAAAAATTGAATCATGCAATTTGGTTCATTACATCTCTTTGAATTGAATTTTGAATTCAGCTACAAAACTAGGTTTTGAAATAAATAGAAAAACTAAGTTTGAATCTGTGGGCTATGCGCGGGAAAAGAAATGGGCCGGCCCAACTGCACAGCACGCGCGCAGCGGGCTGCTGACAGATTGGTCCCACGTGTTAGCGGCTCTATCTAACCAAAACAGTATCAGGGAATATCAGCACTATGATTAGAACAAGATCCACAGTCCTAGCTCATCGTCTACGTCACAGAGGGCGCATGGGATTCTAAACCTAGCTCGACGGCGAGGGTCATTGGGGCTTACCAGGGCTCTAGCTAGGTCTGGTGATGGGGCGAAGGGGCTGGTAGACGACGACGAGTTGATTGGCGGTGTACATGGTCCGAGGAAGAGTCTCTTGGGGGGCTCCAATCGACGGTGCCCTTCTTTCACTGCAGTAGCGGGCTTTGGACAAATTCTGGCGGGGTGGTGCTCGCCTTGCTCCAAGGAAGGGTCTGGAGTGTTTTTGAGAGAGAGAAAGGGGAGTGAGATGGTGTGCCGTTTGAGGCTGGGGAAGGGGCCTATTTATACACCGGCGATGGAGGCAGTGCGGCATGGCTCGGGCTCATCGGCGACGCTGCTACAGGTCGCTATAGGCATGGCAAGGGGCAGTCTTAAACGATCGTCACGCATGTAGTGGCGTGGCAAGGGGCAGTCTTAAATGATCGGGAGAGGTCCATGCTCCGTGTGGGTACCGATGTGTTCGTCATCGAGTACGGTGGTCACGGGGCACGCAGCGGGGAACTATCATGTGTGGGAGGTTGCTGGTGACACGGTGAGTGCGGGTACGCATGGAGAGAGCAAGGCGCGGCGTGGCTGTGTGTAACATCCCAAATCTTTAATCAATGTTGTCAAGATCCAAATCACCCAATTTAGGGTTAACAAAAACTTTTATTGTTAAAAACAATTATAAATGCATGTGTGCTTGCATTAATATAGAATTGTTTGGAAATGCCATGTTTGATTGTTCTAATGGTTGTAAAATGATTGAAAGGTGAATGCCATATCATCTAGGTCATTCAAAACTAAAATCCAAAGAAAAAGAAATCAAATAAGAATAAAAAGACCAAATGGTCACTTTGGCTATTTTAATCCACTAGGTCACTTTAGGTGTTCCTAGAAGTCAATTCTTAACAGAAATAATTCTAACTCTTTTCACCCCTTGCTAGTACAAGTAAAGATCTAGCAAGGCCCACTTTACAATTTTACAAAAACCCTGAGCCACTAATTTTAAGTGGCATTTGAAATTTGAATCCACTTCATATGCATAGATCCCACTTTTTCAAAAACCACTCAAATGAACTTCACTTAACAATCCCAAGCAACTACAGACTACTAAGCATAAGATCAAAGCACCCACCAAAAATCTTCTCAAAATTCAAATAAAAGTCCCTTGCGGCCATTGTGTCGAACACTTAGTGAGCACTGAATTAACTGCCTAACTATTACTGTTCTAGAGTAGTGATCAAGTGACACTAAGGCCTCAATCCACTCCCCTTGTCTCCCCTAGTTCCCCTGCCTCAAAAAGCTTGCAGTCGCCGGAATTCCACCGGAGTTGGCCGCTACTGGAGGAGAAGGGCCCTGCTGATTGCGACCACCCTAGGAGCCGCCGTGACCCCGCCTAGAACTGCCATCGTCCACAAGTTCGACCGCCCCTACCGCCACGTTAGCTGGAGCCCTGGTAAGCCCCCAATCGACCCCCACTGAGCCGCTAGGGTTAACTCTCGCCCGCGAGCTGTTCGTCGTCGATGCTGAACCACAGCCGTTGATCTCTGTTCTAATCGTAGCGTCCAGATTACCCCATACCGTTTCAGGTTTTAAGTGCCGCTGGCATGCGGGACCCCCTTGTCAGGTGCCCTCTGCGCCGCGGAGCGTCACTAGGCCGGCCCGTTTAGTTTCCCGCGCTGGCCCTAAAATTCAAATGAATGTTTTTCTAATTAAGTTTAAACTAGGTTATGTCCACTAGTTTAAAAATCAATTCAGAGAGTTCTACTGAACCAAAATGAATGATTCCAATTTTGCTAGAAAGATAATTCAAATATATATCCAAGCCCATTTGATTTAAATCAATTGGAGTTATAGATCACATATAGTAAAAATAACAAGACAGAGACTTTTCTACATTCAAACATTTTTCAAAAATCAACCATAATAGCTTTTGAGTTGATTCCAACTCTCAAAAATTACATTTAATAATATCTATCTGAATAGCTAATAATATTTAGGTTTGCATGTAGTGAATTTGGACTAGTACCAAAATAATGCTATATAGGCATTTCTAGTTACTTTAAATCATTTAAATATTAATCTTAAACTTTATAAAATGTGAAGAAACCTTTAAATCACATTCCCATGTATTAGAATATGTGGTGATGACATGTGTCCACATGATCCCGTATTTTAATTGGAGAATATTAAATCTTAATTAATTTCAATGACTAGAAATTACTTTTCTCAAATAAAATAAATGAAAATAGTTCATTAAATCTTGTGATGAATGTGATGATACTAGATCATCAAATGTGTGCCTTAGTATGCTAAGTAGACTAGTTAAGTATTGTTTGGTGATTATGTATCCTGTATTTATGTATAGACGATAATACTGACCAAGTCTACGAGGAGGAGGAGTTCTACTCGGAAGAAGACGAGAAGAATTTCAACCACTGCACCAACCAAGGCAAGCTAACACTTGCAAGTTTCTTAACAATGCAAGGTATCATTGGCAAGATATTGTTAGCAAGCTAGAATTATACAAAATAACCTAAGCAAGATGCATTAGGCATCCTTTGGTTATACCTTTTGAGTTATACCCATCCCAAGTTTTACTTACAAGTTTTACCTTTTGCTTTATCAAAGTTTCTTTATTCCTAGTAATACTTTGTGAGATTTTGGAAAGGAGTTTAGATACAATAAAGAGTGTAAAACTTGGACTATACTAGATGTCATTCTATGGCATGAGATTGAGATTAGCATCCCACCTTAGTGAACACTATTAACTTATGGTTAGAGCTAAACCAAAAACTTGATCACTCTAGATGGGAATACTTGGTGAAAATGCTTATGAAAACCTTGGAATGATGATTCATTCTATTGAGATGTTTTGACATGTGTTGAGAAACACAAATGGTTTATGATGATGAAAATGTTGAGGCATGAGCCTTAGCCCTTTATAAAAACTGATGGTTGGGTTCAGATGCGATACAATTCCAATTTTACTGTACAACCACAATACCTGAATTGGGTAAGGCTTAGCCGTTAGTTTATATGCATTAGTATTGGTTCCCTCGCCCGAGAGGTTTCAGCTGAGGCTACCTCTTGATGTTGTCCACCTATGCAGTGCCCAGGATGGCAGATGGCCATGGCTGGGAGGCCAAGCTCACAGGAGAGGTGCTTATACTAGAGTGTGTAAAGGAAAGGTTATTTTTGATTATCCGCATACTAAGTATGATGATTCAGGGTTATCCCTGACGGATGTATCGAATGTTGTGGTGAACGTGTACCACCTCAGTAGAGTGTCAAACTATTCGAATAGCCGCATCCGCGGTCATGGACAGTTGGAGTGGCCATACTGTTCCGTCGTCAGATGTTTTCAAAATGACTTATGAAATGAATTGTGACTTGACTTAACCACAATAGGGTTGTGACTATGAAAACTAAGTTCCCACTTAGGTGATTTAGAACTTTATTTTAGCTTTCTTTGTTTCTAAACTCAGCTTAGGTTTCAAACTTAACTTTGCAAATAAACTTAGACTTTAGCATTCCTACTGGAACTACCTTACTTGTTAGTGATAGTTTGCAAGTACTTAAAGAGTACTCATGGCTTTGTCCCTGGCTATTACCGTGGCCAGACTATGAGGAGGACTACCCGAAAGAAGGACAACAGGACGGCTACGACAACTAGGATCATCTCCCATCGTCAGCATTGCCTGTGCCACTGAAGATGGAGCCCACCGCTACGCTTATTATTCTGCTACTTGTTTGTATTAAGACGAGATCATGAGATCCTTTATTTGTGTAAGACCTTATTATGGTTTGTAATGGATGATGTACTGTGATATCCAATCTGTTATGTCTCGCAAAAATGGTAATCCTGGGATTGCGATGTATGGGGTAACAGGCATCTGGGATTAAAAATCCGGGTGTTGACAAGTTGGTATCAGAGCCATCCTGACCATAGGAGACCCTAGTTAGAATGGACGTCCGAACAAAAACTTAGTTTCAAAAAAGAAGTGAGTATTTATGAAAACCTATTTCCCCTCTTACCCTTGGGATTCTTTCAAAAAGATTCATGTTCCTCAAAAATGCTTACACTACTCCATAAAATTTGACACACTTGATCACCTCACTAACTTACTCATCCTAAACTCTTATAGATGGAAGTTCAGTACTGCAAGTTCTACCAGTTGGGCAATGGAGGCCAACTGATCTTCGAGAGGGATCTTGATGCACTGTCTGAGTACCTTGAGCGTCCGCATCCGGAATTCTTCGGAGCCCAACTCAAGGATTTTCAAGGAGGAGATTTACAATGGTTGATAGTTGCTGATCTTCGAGGCAAGATGGAGGCACCCCTTTCCGAGAAGATTCAATTCACCGTTTGAGAGAACAACTGGCTAGATGGATTAGCCAGGGCTATGCATGAAGCTCTCGCCCGTATGTGCGGACAGAATGTCAACTTGATCCAGGGAACTCGCTTTGCTCACTGTGCAAGGTGTGATTCCATGGGAATGCCACTAGAGATGCCAAGTCACCGGGAGTTGAAGTGCCAAGTGGATAACCTTCACTTCCTACTATATGATAGACAGAAGGGATTGAACAATGCTCGAGCCTACGCCAACCACAACCTTGCCATTGCCACCCACAAGGCCCAAACTTTCTCACTGCTCGTCAAGGATTGTCAACTACTTCGCCGACAACGCGAGAAGAAGGATCGCACCATTGCTCGTCTTCACAAGAAGGTGGCCGACCTCGAGAAGACCATCCAGGAGCAAGAAGCTCAGCTTGCAGCAAAATAAGAAGAAGAAGAAGAAGAAGGTGAAGACATCCATGGGATATTCACTCATACCTCAGTGATGACAATGACTATCTGGAGGAGGATGCCATTGACTTCTACACCAATGATGATGACTCCGACTTCATCGATGGTTAGTACATGCACTAGAGCACTAACGTAGGAGTGAGAAGTATCGATCCCATTGTATCTTAGCTCACAGAATGGTTCTTAAAACCATCTATTTTTCCTTTCATGTTGTGGTGTGTGTTTGTATCGTGTGCTTTGATTGAATGAATGAATGAGGAGTTAGTTGCAAAACCTGAGCTCAAACTCAAAGTTTTAGCTTTGAAAACAAAACCATGAACCTTAGAACTTTCCCTCTTACCCCATTATCTATCTCAATCTTCAAATGACTCGTGGAAACCAAGGAGGGAGCAACTCATCGCAGGACCAGATGCTGCAGATTCTGCAGATGCTAGTTTCGGACCATGACGCTAGTAGAGTAGATCGCCAAGCCAATCTAGCCACCCTGCAGCAGATCACCCAGATGACCCACAATAATCAAGGCCATGGAAATCAGGATCATCATCGATCCAAACTTAAAAACTTCCAGAATACCAATCCTCCTATCTTTAGCAAGTCTGAATACCCGTTGGATGCTGACGATTGGTTACAGACCATGGAGAATAACTTAGAAGTCGCAGGAGTGGATGCCAACGAGAAAGTTCTGTTTGCCACCCACTATCTGGCAGGAGATGCAAGAGCATGGTGGAACAGCACCAGCACAATGAACCACAGTCAAGTGATGACGTGGGAAGCTTATAAGGTCAAGTTCAGCCGCACCCATGTGCCGCAGGGTTTAGTCACCAGAATGAGAGATGAATTCAGAGAACTAAAGCAAGGCAGAATGACTGTAGTGGAATACCATGACAGATTTTTGTCCCTCGCCAGGTATGCACCGGATGAGATCAACACTGAAGCCAAGAATAAGGAGAGATTCCTGAACGGACTGCATGATGAGATGTAGACAGTGTTAGTCAACATCCGTTTTGATGATCTAGAAGAGCTAGTCGACTTCGCCATCCAGATGGAAGGGAAGATCAACCAAGCGAATGACAACCGCAAACGCCGGATGATGCACCAAGCTGGGTCCCACAATGCCCAAAAGTATCGCCCCGACCCGTCTGCAGGATATGCCCCACGGAACAATAGACCCCAAATGTCTCGCCCAAGCAGCCCCAACCATAGCAGAGGAAATGTGAAGACCGGAGGAAACCACAACAACCACCCCGGCAACTCCAACAACGGCCCCAAGGACTGGAAGCAATGTCGTGCCTGTTGTAGCCAAAGACAAGTCCCAAATTACTTGTTTTGAGTGTGGAGTGAAGGGTGACTACTCCAATGAGTGCCCCAAGAAAATTGCCGCCATTGCCAATGTGAATACCCCAGCTCAGTAGCAGCACCATGTTCATGCCGGAAGAAGATTCGCCCCCAGGAATTCGCTCAACCGCAACGGCCGTCTCTTCCACATGAATGCCGAAGAAGCCCAAGAAGCGCCAGATGTCGTGCTATGTATGTTTTCTGCTAACTCAGTATTAGCAAGAGTGTTGTTTGATTCTGGAGCATCGCACTCGTTTATTACCGAAGAATTTGTATGCACTAGTAAGGTTCACCCAACCAACTTGAAGCATGTTATGATAGTTCAAACACCTAGTTCAACCACCAAGGCTAGAAAAATTTGCAAGGCTGTGCCTATCAGAATACATGGGATAGATTTTTATGCCAATCTAATAGTACTTGGAACCAAAGGTTTGGAAGTAGTACTAGGAATGGATTGGATGTCGAAGCATAAAGGATTGATCGACTGTGCCAAGAAATCCATCACCATGACCGGTAGCTCTGGAGTATCAGTAGAGCATATATCTGAAACCTTTCCCCGCCAGTTCAAATGCAACAAGAGTCTAGCCCAACCCACCATAGACCAAGTTAGAGTAGTCTGTGAATACCCCGACGTATTTCCAGATGGATTGCCCGGTATGCCCCCAGATCGAGATATTGAGTTCATTATTGAACTAATTCCTGGAACCGGACCCATAGCTCAGAGACCCTATAGCATGAACCCATCAGAGTTAGTGGAGCTGAAGAAGCAACTTGATGCTATGCTGGAGAAAGGCTTGATTCAACCAAGCGCATCGCCATGGAGATTGCCCATTCTGTTTGTTGACAAGAAAGATGGAGGCAACCGTTTGTGCACAGATTATCGGAAGCTGAATGATGTCACCATCAAAAACAAGTACCCACTACCCAAGATAGAGGATCTCTTTGATCAGTTGACTGGTGCCAGAGTGTTCTCGAAGATTGATCTTAGGACTGGTTATCATCAACTCAAGGTTCGTGCAACGAATATTCCAAAGACTGCCTTTACCACTAGATATGGATTGTATGAGTATACGGTCATGTCTTTTGGATTAACCAATGCCCCCGCTTATTTTATGAACATCATGAATAAGATCTTTATGAACTTACTAGATAAGTTTGTCGTTGTGTTTATCGACGATATTCTTATCTATTCCAAGTCAGAATCAGACCATGAGCAACATCTGAGAATCATCCTTGAAACCCTTAGAGAACATCAGTTGTATGGCAAGTTCAGTAAATGTGAGTTTTGGCTGAAAGAAGTAGGATTCCTCGGACATATTGTGTCGGCGGGAGGAGTAGCTCTTGATCCCGCCAAGATCAAAGATGTTGAAGAATGGGAAGCCCCAACCACTCAAACCCAAGTCCGTGCATTTCTCGGATTAGCGGGATATTACCACAAGTTCGTAGAAGTATTTTTGAGCATCACAAGACCCATGACCCAATTGTTGAAGAAGGACAAGAAGTTTGAATGGACTGATAAATGTGAAGCCAGTTTCCAAGAGCTCAAGAAGAGATTGCTTTCAGCCCCAATATTGATTATGACAGATATCAAGAAGCCTTTGACGTGTATTGTGATGCATCCAAGATTGGTCTCGGATGTGTTTTGATGCAAGAGGCAAAGCCAGTATATCTTTCCAGACAACTGAACCAACATGAGCAAAACTACCCCACCCATGATCTTGAATTAGCAGCTATAGTTTTAGCCTTGAAGACATGGCATCATTACCTTATGGGTAATCGCTGTGAGATTTATTCAGATCACAAGAGCTTGAAGTATATTTTCACTCAAAAGGAGCTAAATATGAGGCAAAGGAGATGGATAGAGTTAATCAAGGATTGTGACCTTGACATTCACTATCACCCCGGCAAAGCCAATGTGGTAGCGGATTCTCTTAGCAGATTGCCGTGTAGGTTAAACACCATGATCAAAGAGAACCAACCAAGTTTGCATGAAGAGTTGGAGCAGTTTAGAACTGAGCTAGTTAGCAAAGGATTTTTAGCTAGCATTGAACTTCAACCCACTTTGATCAGCCAGATCAAGGCAACCCAAAAGGGAAATGCAAGTATCGACGGAATCAAGATGTGTATTGGTACATGAAAGGTACCTGGATTCACCAAAGACGAAGAAGGAGTTCTGTGGTACAAAGGACGTATCTGTGTGCCAACAGATTCGGAGCTGAAGCAAGTTATCATGCAAGAAGCTCATGATACTCTTTATTCTATCCACCCCGGAGGAACAAAGATGTATCAGGATTTGAAGGAGCAATTTTGGTGGCACAAAATGAAGAGAGAAATCGGAAGCTACATCGCCAAGTGTGATATCTGTCAGAGAGTCAAAGCGGAACATCAGAGACCCGCAAGACTGTTGCAACCATTGCAGATTCCGGAATGGAAATGGGATTCCGTCGGAATGGACTTTATCACCGGTTTGCCTACTTCTAGTAAGGGAAATGACTCAATCTGGGTCATAGTTGATAGACTGTCGAAGGTAGCCCATTTTATACCTGTCAAGACAACCTACCGGAGTTGAAGCTAGCAGAGTTGTATATTGCTAGAATCGTCAGTTTGCATGGAAGCCCCAAGACCATAGTGTCGGATCGAGGAACCCAATTCACCTCGAGATTTTGGCTGAAAGTCCAAGAAGGATTAGGGACCAAGTTGAATTTCAGCACAACTTATCACCCGCAGACCGATGGACAGACTAAAAGAGTCAACCAGATCTTAGAAGATATGTTGAGAGCTTGTGTGTTAGAGTATGGATCAAAATGGGAAGATTGTCCGACTTTCGCAGAATTCTCCTACAACAACAATTATCAAGCCAGTTTGCAAATGGCCCCATTTGAGTTCTTATATGGAAGAAAGTGCCGTACCCCGTTGAATTGGTTGCAAGTAGTAGAGAGTCAGATTTTTGGACCCGACATCCTACGAGAAGCCGAAGAGAAGGTTCACAAAGTCCGTGAGCACCTCAAGACCGCCCAATCTAGACATAAGAGTTATGCTGACAAGAGACGTAGAGACCCGACTTTCAATGTTGGAGATTTTGTGTATCTCAAGGTTTCGCCGTTGAAGGGAACGCAATGTTTTAATTTGAAAGGAAAGTTAGCCCCTAGATATATCGGACCCTTCAAGATTCTGAATCATCGAGGAGAAGTATTGTATCAGCTAGAAATGCCAGAAGAGGTGTCCGCCATCCATAATGTGTTCCATATCTCGTTACTTCGCAAATGCTTGGAAGTGCCAGAGAAGACCGAAGTTTTCAAGAACATCGATCACCAAGCCATTGATAGCAACAAGGATCTGACATATCGTGAAGTGCCCATCTGTATCTTGGAAGAAGCCTTCAGAACCACTAGGACTCGGAGTATCAAATTTCTCAAGATCCAATGGAGCAACCACACCGAAGAAAAAGCCATCTGGGAGCGAGAAGATTACATTACAATTGAGTTTCCAGATCTCTTTAGTTCCTAGTTTTTCTTAAATCTCGGGACAAGATTTTTTTTAAGGGGGGAAGGTTTGTAACATCCCAAATTTTTAATCAATGTTGTCAAGATCCAAATCACCCAATTTAGGGTTAACAAAAACTTTTTATTATTAAAAACAATTATAAATGCATGTGTGCTTGCATTAATATAGAATTGTTTGGAAATGCCATGTTTGATTGTTCTAATGGTTGTAAAATGATTCAAAGGTGAATGCCATATCATCTAGATCATTCAAAACTAAAATGCAAAGAAAAAGAAATCAAATAAGAATAAAAAGACCAAATGGTCACTTTGGCTATTTTAATCCACTAGGTCACTTTAGGTGTTCCTAGAAGTCAATTCTTAACAAATATAATTCTAACTCTTTTCACTCCTTGCTAGTACAAGTAAAGATCTACCAAGGCCCACTTTACAATTTTACAAAATCCCTTAGCCACTAATTTTAAGTGGCATTTGAAATTTGAATCCACTTCATATGCATAGATCCCACTTTTTCAAAAACCACTCAAATGAACTTCACTTAACAATCCCAAGCAACTACAGACTACCAAGCATAAGGTCAAAGCACCCGCCAAAAATCTTCTCAAAATTCAAATAAAAGTCTCTTGCGGCCATTGTGTCGAACACTTAGTGAGCACTGAATTAACTGCCTAACTATTACTGTTCTAGAGCAGTGATCAAGTGCCACTAAGGCCTCAATCCACTCCCCTTGTCTCCCCTAGTTCCAACCATGTCATCAAGGAGCTACCTCTTAGCATCTAGCAGCAGTGCCAAGCCACCCCGAGGCCATACCCGCCGGTCGACCATGCCCCAGTGGCAGCAGACCGCCCCTCTCGCTCTCGACGTGCCTAGAAGGATCGTCGCACCCTACCACCCCTCTCTGTCCCTTCCTTGAGCTCAGCCACGCCGTGGACCACTCCCCAGCACGTCGCGCCCACCACCTATGTGCCATGCCGAGCATGCGCCAGTGCGCTGCGCCCGACAAGGCAGCACACGCCGCCCCTAGACCACAGCCTGCGCTCACCGCTCCGCCATGACTCCAGCAACCACCCAGACATGCCCATTTCCTGCCGCGTGACCAGCAGCCATCGTGTGCCGCATCGAACACTCACTGCCTCCGCCCAGAGCGCGGACGCGCCTGACCAATTGACACCGCCCCTAGCCACGCCATTATGCCGTAGATGACCGCCAGCAGATCGTGCACTGTCTGCCTAGCTCAACCCCGACCATAGCTGCCTATACCGTCGTCTCCGACGAGCCGCGCCCATACAGCACTGCCTCACCGTCGAGCCTATAAAAGGAGGCCACCCCCAGCCTCATTCTGCACACCACTCACCTCCCCTCTCGCCACTGACCATCCCACACTTCTCCCCTGAGCCAATTGAGCTCGCAGTCGCAGGAATTCCACTGGAGCTGGCTGCTACTAGAGGAGAAAGGCCCCGCTGATTGCGACCACCCCAGGAGCCACCGTGACCATGCCTGGAACCGCCGTCATCCACTAGTTCAATCGCCCCCACTGCCACGTTAGTTGGAGCCCTGGTAAGCCCCCAATCGACCCCCACCGAGTGGCTAGGGTTAACTCTCGCCGGCGACCTGTTCGTCGTCGATGATGAACCACAGCCGTTGATCTCTGTTCTAATCGTAGCGTCCAGATTACCCCATACCGTTTTGGGTTTTACGTGCCGCTGAAATGCGGGACCCGCTTGTCAGTTGCCCCCTGCGCCATGGACGATCACTGGGCTGGCCCGTTTAGTTTCCCGCGCTGGCCCTAAAATTCTAATGAATGTTTTTATAATTAAGTTTAAACTAGGTTCTGTCCACTAGTTTAAAAATCAATTCAGAGAGTTCTACTGAACCAAAATGAATGATTCCAATTTTGTTAGAAATATAATTCAAATATCTATCCAAGCCTGTTGGATTTAAATCAATTGGAGTTATAGATCACATATAGTAAAAATAACAAGACAGAGACTTTTCTACATTCAAACATTATTCAAAAATCAACCATAAGCTTTTGAGTTTATTCTAACTCTCAAAAATCACATTTTATAATATCTATCTGAATATGTAATAATATTTAGGTTTGCATGAAGTGAATTTGGACTAGTACCAAAATAATGCTATATAAGCATTTCTAGTCACTTTAAATCTTTTAAATATTAATATTCAACTTTATAAAATGTGACCAAACCTTTAAATCACATTCCCATGTATTAGAATATGTGGTGATGACATGTGTCCACATGATCCCATATTTTAATTGGAGAATATTAAATTTTAATTAATTTCAATGAGTAGAAATTACTTTTCTCAAATAAAATAAATGAAACTAGTACATTAAACTTTGTGATGGATGTGACGATACTAGATCATCAAGGATATGCCTTAGTATGATAAATAGACTAGTTAAGTATTGTTTGGTGATTGTGTATCCCGTATTTATGTATAGACGATAGTATCGACCAAGTCTACGAGGAGGAGGAGTTCTACTCCGAAGAAGACGAGGAGAATTTCAACCACTTCACCAACCAAGGCAAACTAACACTTGCAAGTTTCTTAACTATGCAAGATATTGATACATTGCAAATGTATCTACAATTTTTTATGTTCCATGCTTGGTTTTATCTACTTTCTTATGTTTTGTTCCAACTTTGGAGTACTTTCTATACACTTTCTTGGACTAACCTATTAACAAGATGCCACAGTGCCAATTGCCTGTTTTCTGCTGTTTTTGGTTCCAGAAAGTCAGAAAATCGATATTCTCGGAATTGGACCTGACAAAAGCCAAAGTCGATATTTTCCCGGAAGACTCACGGAGCCAGAAGCAGAGTCGGAGAGGTGCCATAGGGTGGCCACACCCCCCTTGGCGTGGGCAAGCCCAGGCCGCGCCAGGGCATGGTGTGGGCTCCCTGGACGGCCACCGACCTTGCCTCCTTCGCCTATAAAGTCCCCCCGAGGCAAAAACCCTAGATCATCAAGCCTCCAGCCACGAAACGTTCTGCAGCGCTGCCGCCACCGAAGGGGAGGTTCGGGGGACAAAAATTCTCTGTTCCGGCACCCTGCCGGGACGGGGAAGTGCCCCCGGAGCCATCTCCATCGATCTCCACCACCATCTCCATCACCGTTGCTGATTCCCATGATGAGGAGGGAGTAGTTCTCTCTTGAGTCTAAGGGTTCTACCGATAGCTATGTGTTCATCTCTCTCTCTATGCATGATCATATTGTGATCATGAGCTTGCAATCTATAGATCTACCTTGCTACTCAAGTGCTTTAATAGATCTCTTCTCTCCCCATGTGTGTGAAAGTGACAGCGTGCACACCATGGTGGCACTTAGGCTAGAGATTTCAAATACTTGTTATGAGTTATATTTGGAGTTGGATGTCTTTATGAAATTGTGGTGTTTGTTGGAACCATCTAGTCCTCAAGGTGATAGTGTGGGGTTTTTTAGATGGGAAAGACTTACTTTAAGGTGTGCTGTTATAGCCCTACCATCATTAGAGTGTTAACCTGAAGAGTAGTTAAGAGTAGTATCATAAGAAGAATATATTTATATGAGAGTGTTCACTAGTGAAAGTATGATCCCTAGGCCTTGTTTCTAAGCACCGAAACACCGTTTGCTATTAGATCTGTTACATGTTTGCTTGCTTCTATCTTTATTTCAGTTTTACTTTAGTCTTTTCCACGCCATCAAGCTATTTTCTATCACCATTACCACTTATAATTATCCATATCACTTGTATTTCACTATCTCTTCACCGAACTAGTGCACCTATACACTTGACAAGTGTATTGGGTGTGTTGGGGACACAAGAGACTTCTCGTATCTTGATTGCAGGGTTGCTTGAGAGGGGATACCTTTGACCACTACCTCCCTGAGTTCAATAAACCTTGGGTGATCCACTTAAGGGAAAACTTGCTGCTGTTCTACAAACCTCTGCACTTGGAGGCCCAACAACTGTCTACAAGAATAGAAGTGCGTAGACATCAAGCTATTTTCTGGCGCCACTGCTAGGGAGATAAGGTAAAAGGTATTCACACCGAAGGATTAAAAAAGAAGAACCTCCCACAGCAAACGCCTATTTTCTTGCGTCGTTGCCGGGGAGGTAAGGTAAAAGGTACTCACATCCTCCGGTGTGAGTGCTCAAAGTTATTTCCTTTAGATTCTGCAATTTTGTCTTTTTGTTTCTTGTTTTCACTAGTTTGGCTTAATGGAAAACAACAACAAAATTAGAGAGCTTTATAGTATTTATCTTGAGTTAGGACATGAAGTGTTTGAAGAGAAAATTAAAAAACCTATGGAACTTTATTTGCATGCTAATAGCAATGTTGTTAGTATGAATTCTTTGGACACCATTATTGCTAATGCTATGGAAACGGCTAAGCTTGGGGAAGTTGGTTTTGATGAAAATGATATTTTTAGTTCCCCAGCTTTGGAAGATAGCTATTCTATTGCTTATGATGATACCAAACCTCAATTATATGATGATTACAATGATGAATATGATATTTTCAGTCCACCTACTATTGAGGAGAAAATTAATGATTACAATATGCCTCCTATATTTGATGATTATGGTGACGAAAATAATAATGATAGCTATTTTGTTGAAATTGCTCCCACTATAATCAATAAGAATGACTATGTTTATGTGGGGAGTATTAATTCTTTTATGCATGTGGCTCATGATAAGAATGTTTCTTGTGATAGTTATATTGTTAATTTTATTCATGTTGCAACTGAAAGTTATTATGAGAGAGGGAAACATGGTTTTATGCATCTCAATAATATTAAGTTTGCCCTCTTTATGTTGAAAGTTTTGAAGTTGCACTTGTTTTGCTTTCCTATGCTCATTGCTTTGTGCTTTAATGACTTGTTTCTTTACAAGATTCCTATGCATAGGAAGTGGGTTAGACTTAAATGTGTTTTGAATTTGCTTCTTGATGCTCTCTTTTACTCTCAATTCATATTTCTTATGTGAGCATCCTCCCAAACTATCATGCCTAACTTAAAGGCATTAAAGAAAAGTACTTATTGGGAGATAACCCAAAATTTTTAGATGAGTCTTGGAACAGTAATAACCGCTCCTTATCCTTTTTATTTGCTTTTTTGTGCCAAGAGTAGCCTCTAATGAGAGAGAAGTAATGCTTGGAAAAGTTGCTGTCCCGAAACAGATTTTTGTGCTTCACCGTAAAAATTCGTGTAAAATCTCTGTACGTCCTTTTGAGGCGTGAATTTTTGTGCTTCTGCCCCAGTTTGTTATCTAACTTTCGTTTGTTCAACACTTTTTGATTTGAGCAACAGAAGGTATTCGAAAAAATTCTTCTTCAACTGCTGGTCTGTCTTGACAGATTTCTGCCATTATTTGCATTTGCTTCTTGTTGTTTTCTTTTTGAGTTCTTTTGGGGAATTGAGCTTTTTTAGGGAAGTACTACAGTAGCTTGTGTTTTAATGGAAGTTTTATTGGTGTTGAAACTGAGCCTATAGACTTATTATCTTGAGTGCACTAATGTTGCTAATAAATATTGTGTGAAGTTTTGTATGAAGGAGAAATTTCAGGTGTATGGAAGGAATGAGTAATGAGATGAAGGATGGACTAAAGCTCAAGCTTGGGGATGCCACGCATATCACCCCAATAAATATCCAACAAGTTCAAGCATCAAAGCTTGGGGATGCCCAAGGCATCCCCTTCTTCATCAATAAAAATCCCAGGTTTCTTCCAAACGCTTCATTTTTATTGTTTCATGCACAGTTGTGTTGTTCTTGGAGCGTCTTCTTTTTTGTTTTTGTTTTGGTTTTGGTTTGCTTGGTTTTCTTAGTTTGCTGAATAAATTGGTTGGACCCCCTCTTTCATTCATTGGTTTTCAAATAGTTTGGTTTGGTGTTGGAAAAGAGTAGGAAAGCTCATGCTAAGTGGTAACGAGAGCTTGTTTTTGACTATGGCCTATGCTTTGTCATGCCATGCTTGATATTGTTTTGTCTTTATGCTTAGTATTATTTGTTGTATCATGACTTGTTATAAACAATTGAGATTGCTTAATGTGCCTTGGAAGGATCATGCGTTGTTTTAGCATATTAAAACATAGTATAGTGGCATTCTCCTTTGATGCTTTATTTGGGTTGGCTTGGCGCATGCTCACACCATGTTATGACTATTAAAAGTCACCATAGCCTTTATGATCCTTTAGTTTTAAACTTGTAGTATCACTTTATGCTTTGATCAATGATGTTTTGTCGCTCTGCATGATTATGGCCATTATTACTCTCTTGGTTTGTCGCTCCCAATCTTTTGCTAGCCTCCGCAACCAAGTATGAGTTCCACTCATGCATCCAACTCCCTAAACCAAGTTATTCCAAAGATTCCACCATACCTACATACTAGCATATGCTATTCCAAGTATATTCATGTTTTTGTTTACCTTCCAAATTAAACTTGTTATGAGAAAACTAGTGATTAAAGCTCTCATGAACTTGATGGCACACTTTACTTTTATTGCGCTTAATAAACTTGAACCATTGTGTCACCTATGTTGTATATGCTTGCACTTATTTGTTGGGAATTAGCAGAACCATGCTGTCATGGGGAAAGCTTTCAACATTGCACTGGTACTTTGTACCTAGTTGATATCATGCTCTTTTGTCTATGGATGTCCTCGGTGTGAAATGAAAGGGGAGCTTGTAAGTCCATGGAGTTATGTATATGTGTTAGAGAAACGCCTGGGCCGCTAGTCTAATCCATGCTGACATGGTGGAAACTTGCAGCGTAACCATAATGAGCTGTCTATGAAGCATTCTTTTTATAAAAAAAGGAGTCCTATATTGAGAAAAAGAGAAAAAAAGAGATTATGGAAAGAGAAAAGAGAGAAAAAAGCACCATATTCCCATGGTAAATAAGAAGATTGTTGAGATGCTCGTTGTCTGCTTGCCTTGTCATTTTGATATGGGGATTCTTCCGTATCATCGGGCAAGGGGTACCCCGTTGGCGGTTCTCTATGATACACATGTACTTACAATGACAAGAACTTACTAGTGACTAAACTTGAGTAGCATGAGGAGCGGCCCTCGTATACAAGGGACATGAGATTCCTAACTTATACTTCGTCAAGCATGTACACCATAGTTTGTTCACTTTAACCTTAATCACTTCAAGATGCTTATGATAGGGGCAATGAGAGCTGAAAGCTATAATTACCATAATTTTTGGAAGCTCTTTATGACACTTGAATCCCTACTTCCTTTTATGAAGGCCTTTCTTCCACCATTATATTGAGTCTCCACCTTCTACCTTTATGCACCTACTTTGAGAGCATAGTGGCCATTCTTAGTTCTATGTGCATTGTCCCAAGACTAGTTGATTGATGCATAACTTGATATTGCTTATTTTAAACTATTTGTATCTAGTCACTCTTATGAACTTTGAAGGTGTCATATGCATTTATATTTGCTACTCTATTGAGGGACAAGCTGAATACTATTATTCTATGATTTCTTTATGTGAAACAAACAAACGTCTTGCAAAGTATTGTTATTCATGGATCTTTTGTGCATTTTCATGTTGCAACATAGTTTCTTTGTCTTATTGCTAGAACTTTATCTTTCATGCTATGTTGAAGTACTATGATCCCAGCTTTGAATGTTTTACAAATACTTTGATCAAGTTCATGATGGTGCATGTCACCTCAAAAATTATTCTTTCTTTTTATCACTTACCTACTTGAGGACGAGCAGGAATTAAGCTTGGGGATGTTGATACATTGCAAATGTATCTACAATTTTTGATGTTCGATGCTTGGTTTTATCTACTTTCTTATGGTTTGTTCCAACTTTGGAGTACTGATGACCCACAAGTATAGGGGGTGTATCGCAATATTTCCGAGGGAAGTGAAACCCACTTTATTGATTCGACACAAGGGGAGCCAAAGAATATTTATAAGCCTTAACAACTGAGTTGTCAATTCAGCTGCACCTGGAAACAATCTTGCTCACAGCAGTTTATCAGTAGCAACAGTTTTGTAGTAGGAATAGCAAAGTAACAGTAGTAGCAAAGCAAAGACAGTAGTAACAAAAGCAGTAAACAGTGGGATTCGAGTGCGGTAGGCATAGGGATGGATGGACGGGCGTTGCATGGACAAGACAATTCACATAGCAATCAGAACACAGGGCAATTGCACATAAATAAGATAAAGCACCCAAGTACTAGACAATCCTAGGCATGTGTTCCATACATAGTCATACGTGCTCGCAATTAGAACTTGCACAACATCTTTTGTCCTGCCAGCCCGTTTGCAGCGGGGCCTCTAGGGAACTACTGGTAATTAAGGTGCTCCTTTTAATAGAGCACCGGAGCAAAGCATTAACACTCCGTGAACACATGTGATCCTCACATCAAAGCCTTTCCCTTCCGGTTATCCCGATTTCTGTCACTTCGGGGCCATATGTTCCGGACAGCAACATGTGTATACAACTTGTAGATAAGACCAGAAACAATACTATCATAATGAATCAATAATAAGTTCAGATCTGAAATCATGGCGCTCGGGCCCTAGTGACAAGCATTAAGCACAACAAGTTGCAACAAAGTAATAAAGCACTAATAAATGATACTAGGCACTATGCCCTAACAATCTGATGCCATTACATGAACGATCTCATCCAATCCCTACCATCCCCATAGCCTACAACGGGGGATTACTCACTCATAGATGGGGGAAACATGGATGGTCGATGAAGATGATGGTGGAGATTGATGGAGATGGCTCTGGGGCACTTCCCCGTCTTGGCAGGATGCCGGAACAGAGACTTTCTATCCCCAGAATCTCCCCTTTGGTGGTGGCGGCGCAGCGGAACTTTTCGTGGAAAAACCTCGAACTCCCCGAAGTTTTTAGGTCAGAAGGCTCCTTATAGGCGAAGAGAGGGGCCGAGGGGGTTCCTGGGCCACCACACCATGCCCTGGCGTGGCCATGCCCAGCCCGCGCCTGGGGGTGGTGTGGCCAGCCCCTGGCCCTCCTCCGTCTCGTATTCTGGCTCCGTGAGTCTTCTGGAAAATTAGGCACTTTGGCTTTTGTCCCGTCCAATTCCAAGAATATTCATTTTTCTGACTTTCCTGGAACCAAAAATAGCAGAAAACAGGCAGCTGGCACTGTGGCTCTTGTTAATAGGTTAGTCCAAGAAATCATATGAAAAGTACTCCAAAGTGTGGACAAAACATAAGAAAGTGGATAAAACCAAGCATGGAACATCAAAAATTATGGATACATTTGCAATGTATCAAGTACTTGCTATACACTTTCTTGGACTAACCTATTAACAAGATGACACAGTGCCAGTTGCCTGTTTTCTGCTGTTTTTGGTTCCAGAAAGTTAGAAAATCAATATTCTCAGAATTGGAGCGGACAAAAGCCAAAGTCGATATTTTCCCGGAAGACTCACGGAGCCAGAAGGAGAGTCGGAGAGGGGCCACAGGGTGGCCACACCTCCCTTGGCGCGGGCCAGCCCAGGCCACGCCAGGGCATGGTGTGGGCCCCCTGGCCGGCCACCGACCTTGCCTCTTTCGCCTATAAAGTCCTCCCGAGGCAAAAACCCTAGATCGTCAAGCCTCCAGCCACGAAAAGTTCCGCAGCGCCGCCACCACTGAAGGGCAGATTCAGGGGACAGAAAGTCTGTGTTCCGGCACCCTGCCGAGACGGGGAAGTGCCCCCGGAGCCATCTCCATCGCCATTGCTGATTCCCATGATGAGGAGGGAGTAGTTCTCTCTCGAGGCTAAGGGTTCTACCGGTAGCTATGTGTTCATCTCTCTCTCTCTATGCATGATCATATTGTGATCATGAGCTTGTAATCTATAGATCTACCTTGCTACTCAAGTGCTTTAATAGATCTCTGCTCTCCCCATGTGTGTGAAAGTGATAGCCTGCACACCATGGTGGCACTTAGGGTAGAGATTACAAATACTTGGTATGAGTTATATTTGGAGTTGGATGTCTTTATGAAATTGTGGTGTTTGTTGGAACTATCTAGTGCTCAAGGTGACAGTGTGGGGTTTTCTATATGGGAAAGACTTACTTTGAGGTGTGCTGTTATAGCCCTACCATCGATTAGAGTGTTCAACTAGAGAGTACTTAAGAGTAGTAACATAAGAAGAATATATTTATATGAGAGTGTTCCCTAGTGAAAGTATGATCCCTAGGCCTTGTTTCTAAGCACTGAAACACCGTTTGCTATTAGATCTGTTACATGTTTGCTTGCTTCTATCTTTATTTCAGTTTTACTTTAGTCTTTTCCATGCCATCAAGCTATTTTCTATCACCATTACCACTTATAATTATCCATACCACTTGTATTTCACTATCTCTTTGCCGAACTAGTGCACCTATACACCTGACAAGTGTATTGGGTGTGTTGGGGACACAAGAAACTTCTTGTATCTTGATTGCAGGGTTTCCTTTGACCACTTCCTCCCTGAGTTCGATAAACCTTGGGTGATCCACTTAAGGGAAAACTTTCTGCTGTTCTACAAACCTCTACACTTGGAGGCCCAACAACTGTCTACAAGAATAGAAGTGCGTAGACATCAGATATCATTGGCAAGCTATTGTTAGCAAGCTCGAATTATACCAGATAACCTAAGCAAGATGCATTAGGTATGCTTTGGTTATAACTTTTGAGTTATACCCATCCCAAGTTTTACTTACAAGTTTTACCTTTTGCTTTATCAAAGTTTCTTTACTCCTAGTAATGCTTGTTGAGATTTAATGGCATGAGATTGAGATTAGCATCCCACCTTAGTGAACACTCTTAACTTATGGTTAGAGCTAAACCAAAACTTGATCACTCTAGATGGGAATACTTGGTGAAAATGCTTATGAAAACCTTGGAATGATGAGTCATTCTATTGAGATGGTTTGACATGTGTTGAGAAACACAAATGGTTTATGATGATGAAAATGTTGAGGCATGATGGGAATACTGATGGTTGGGTTTGGATGAGATACCATTCCAATTTTACCGTACAACCACAATACCTGAATTGGGTAAGGCTTAGCCAGACGTTTATATGCATTAGTATTGGTTCCCTCGCGGGAGAGGTTTCAGCTGAGGCTACCTCTTGATGTTGTCCACCTATGCAGTGCCCAGGATGGCAGATGGCCATGGCTGGGAGGCCAAGCTCACAGGAGAGGTGCTTATACTAGAGTGTGTAAAGGAAACGTTATGATTGATTATCCACATACTAAGTATGATGATTCAGGGTTATCTCTAACGGATGTATCGAATGTTGTGGTGAAAGTGTACCACCTCAGTAGAGTGTCAAACTATTCGAATAGCCGCATCCGCGATCATGGACAGTTGGAGTGGCCATGCTGTTATGTCATCAGATGTTTTCAAAATGACTTATGAAATGAATTGTGACTTGACTTGACCACAACAGGGTTGTGACTATGAAAACTAAGTTCCCACTTAGGTGATTTAGAACTTTATTTTATCTTTCTTTGTTTCTGAACTCAGCTTAGGTTTCAAACTTAAATTTGCAAATAAACTTAGAGTTTAGCATTCCTACTAGAACTACCTTACTTGTTAGTGATAGTTTGCGAGTACTTAAAGAGTACTCATGGCTTTGTCCCTAGCTATTACCATGGCCAAACTATGAGGAGGACTACCCGGAAGAAGGACAGCAGGACGGCTACGACAACTAGGATCATCTCCCATCGTCAGCATTGCCTGTGCCACTGAAGATGGAGCCCATCGCTACGCTTATTATTCCGCTACTTGTTTGTATTAAGACTAGATCATGAGATCCTTTATTTGTGTAAGACGTTATTATGGTTTGTAATGGATGATGTACTGTGATATCCAATCTGTTATGTCTTGCAAAAATGGTAATCCTGGGATTGCGATGTATGGGATAATAGGCATCTGGGATTAAAAATCCGGGTGTTGACAAGTTGGTATCAGAGCCATCCTGACCATAGGAGACCCTAGTTAGAATGGACGTCCGAACAAAACATAGTTTCAAAACAAAAGGAAGTGAGTATTTATGAAAACCTATTTCCCCTCTTACCCTTGGGATTCTTTCAAAAAGATTCATGTTCCTCAAAAATTCTTACATTAATCCATAAAATTTGACACACTTGATCACCTCACTAACTTACTCATCCTAAACTCTTATAGATGGAAGTTCAGTACTTCAAGTTCTACCAGTTGGGCAACGGAGGCCAACTGATCTTCAAGCGGGATCTTGATGCACTGTCTGAGTACCTTGAGCGACCACATCCCGAATCTTCGAAGCCCAACTCAAGGATCTTCGAGGCAAGATGGAGGCACCCCTTTCCGAGAAGATTCAATTCACCGTTCGAGAGAACAAATGGCTAGATGGATTAGCCAGGGCTATGCATGAAGCTCTCGCCCGTATGTGCGGACAGAATGTCAACTTGATCCAGGGAATTCAATTTGCTCACTATGCAAGGTGTGATTCTATGGGAATGCCACTAGAGATGCCAAGTCACCCGGAGTTGAAGCACCAAGTGGAGAACCTTGACTTCCTACTGTATGATAGACAGAAGGAATTGGACAATGCTCGAGCCTACGCCAACCACAACCTTGCCATTGCCGCCCACAAGGCCCAAACTTTCTTACTGCTCGTCAAGGATCATAAATCACTTCGCCGGCAACGCGAGAAGGATCGCACCATCGCTTGTCTTCGCAAGAAGGTGGCCGACCTCGAGAAGACAATCCAGGAGCAAGAAGCTCAGCTTGCAGCAAAAGAAGAAGAAGAAGGTGAAGACCTCCAAGGGGATATTCACTCATACCTCACTGATGACAATGACTATCTGGAGGAGGATGCCATGGACTTCTACACCGACGATGATGAATCCGACTTCATCGATGATGAGTAGATGCACTAGAGCTCTATCGTAGGAGTGAGAAGTATCAATCCCATTGTATCTTAGCTCATAGAATAGTTCTTAAAACCATCTGTTTTTCCTTTCATGTTGTGGTGTGTGTTTGTATCGTGTGCTTTGATTGAATGAATGAATGAGAAGGAGTTAGTTGCAGAACCTGAGTTCAAACTCAAAGTTTTAGCTTTGAAAACAAAACCATGAACCTTAGAACTTTCCCTCTACCCCATTATCTATCTCAATCTTCAAATGACTCGTGGAAACCAAGGAGGGAGCAGGTCATCGCAGGACCCGATGCTACAAATTCTGCAGAAGCTAGTTTCGGACCACGAAGCTAGTAGAGTAGAGCGCCAAGCCAATCTAGCCACCCTGCAGCAGATCAACTAGATGGCCCACAATAATCAAGGCCATGGAAATCAGGATCATCATGGATCCAAACTCAAAAACTTCCAGAATACCAATCCCCCTATCTTTAGAAGGTCTGAAGACCCGCTGGATGCTGATGATTGGTTACAGACCATGGAGAATAACTTAGAAGTCGCAGGAGTGGATGCCAACGAGAAAGTTCTGTTTGCGACCCACTATCTGGCAGGAGATGCAAGAGCATGGTGGAACAGCACCCGCACAATGAACCAAGGTCAAGTGATGATATTTTTGTCCCTTGCTAGGTATGCACCGGATGAGATCAACACTGAAGCCAAGAAGAAGGAGAGATTCCTAAACGGACTGCATGATGAGATGTAGAGGTTGTTAGTCAACATCCGTTTTGATGATCTCGAAGAGCTAGTCGACTCTGCCATCCAGATGGAAGGGAAGATCAACCAAGTGAATGACAACCGCAAACGCCGGATGATGCACCAAGCTAGGTCCCACAATGCCCAGAAGTATCGCCCCAACCCGTCTGCAGGATATGCCCCGCGGAACAATAGACCCCCAATGTCTCGCCCAAGCTACCCCAACCGTAGCAGAGGAAATGTGAAGACCGGAGGAAACCACAACAACCACCCCGACAACTCCAACAACTTCAACCGTGCACTGCCCAAGTCCAATAACAACAACAATACTGCCCCAAGGACTGGAAGCAGTACCGTGCCTGTTGCTGCCAAAGACAAGTCCCAGATTACTTGTTTTGAGTGTGGAGTGAAGGGTCACTACTCCAATGAGTGTCCCAAGAAGATTACCGCCCCTGCCAATGTGAATTCCCCAACTCAGCAGCAGTGCCGTGTTCAGCCTGGAAGAAGATTCGCCCCCGGGAATTCGCTGAACCGCATCGGCTGTCTCTTCCACATGAACGCCGAAGAAGCCCAAGAAGCACCAGATGTCGTGCTGGGTATGTTTTCTATTAACTTAGTATTAGCAAGAGTGTTGTTTGATTCTAGAGCATCGCACTCGTTTGTTACCGAAGAATTTGCATGCACTAGTAAGATTCACCCAACCAACTTGAAGCACGTTATGATAGTTCAAATACCTGGTTCAACCACCAAGGCTAGAAAAATTTGCAAGGTTATGCCTATCAGAATACATGGGATAGATTTTTATGCCAATCTAATATTACTTGGAACCAAAGGTTTGGAAGTAGTACTAGGAATGGATTGGATGTCGAAGCATAAAGGATTGATCGACTGTGCCAAGAAATCCATCACCATGACCAGTAGCTCTAGAGTATCAGTAGAGCTTACATCTGAAACCTTGCCCCACTAGTTCAAATCCAACAAGAGTCTAGCCCTACCCACCATAGACCAAGTTAGAGTAGTCTGTGAATACCCCAACGTATTTCCAGATGAATTGCCCGGTATGCCCCTAGATCGGGATATTGAGTTCATTATTGAACTAATTCCTGGAACGAGACCCATAGCTCAGAGACCCTATAGCATGAACCCATCAGAGTTAGTGGAGCTGAAGAAGCAACTTGATGCTATGCTGGAGAAAGGCTTGATTCAACCAAGCGCATCGCCATGGATATCGCCCGTTCTGTTTGTCAACAAGAAAGATGGAGGCACCGTTTGTGCACAGATTACCGGAAGCTGAATGATGTCACCATCAAAAACAAGTACCCACTGCCCAAGATAGAGGATATGTTTGATCAGTTGACTAGTGCCAGAGTGTTCTCTAAGATTGATCTTAGGACTGGTTATCATCAACTCAAGATTCATGCAACGGATATTCCAAAGACCGCCTTTACCACCAGATATGGATTGTATGAGTATACGGTCATGTCTTTTGGATTCAATGCCCCCGCTTATTTCATGAACCTCATGAATAAGATCTTTATGAACTTTCTGGATAAGTTTGTTGTTGTGTTTATCGACGATATTCTTATCTACTCCAAGTCAGAAGTAGACCATGAGCAAAATCTGAGAATCATCCTTGAAACCCTTGGAGAACATCAGTTGTATGCCAAGTTCAGTAAATGTGAGTTTTGGCTGAAAGAGTTAGGATTCCTCGGACATATTGTGTCGGCGGGAGGAGTAGCTGTTGATCCCGCCAAGATCAAAGATGTTGAAGAATGGGAAGCCCCAACCACTCAAACCCAAGTCCGTGCATTTCTCGGATTAGCGGGATATTACCACAAGTTCATAGAAGGATTTTTGAGCATCGCAAGTCCCATGACCCAATTGTTGAAGAAGGACAGGAAGTTTGAATGGACCGACAAATGTGAAGCCAATTTCCAAGAGCTCAAGAAGAGATTGATTTCAGCCCCAATATTGATTATGCCAGATATCAAGAAGCCGTTTGACATGTATTGTGATGCACAGGCTGGTACTGGGGATGGTCGTGGGTTAGTTATTGGGTTGATTGCAGTACAAGAATGAGCACAAGATTGATTCAAAACCGTAGATAGTGGTTGAACTTGTACTCTGTCTGCTAAATGCTCGACGAAATGGTCGCATGAGCTAAACCTTTGAGTTTTCAAATGATTTTTGGTGAGTGTGCTGGTCACATGCTTAGTAGTCTCTAGTTGCTAGGATTTGTCAAGTGGTGTTGGTTTGAGTGGTTTTTGAAAAACTGTTATGTAGGTGTCTATTATAGATTCAATTTTGAAATGCCTCTCAAATAGGTTTTCAATTTTCTTATGTAATTTTGTAAAGTTTGGTTGTATTCATTTGTACTTGATCTAGCAAGGGGAGAAAAGAAGTAGAGTTGTTTCTGTTGGGAATATTTTACTAGAGATGCCCAAAGTAGGCTAGTGGTTAACTTTGGCCAAAATGACCATTTGATCATTATACTTAGAACTTGATTTCCTTTTGATTTGCTTCTGTTTGGAAATGACCTAGATGATCTTGTTTTAATCTTTAAACTAATCCCTATAATTTGTAGCAATAAAACATGGCATACCAAGCATTCATGCATTAATAATAAACAAACATGCATTTATATGGGTTTAATAATAAAAGTTTTTGTTAACCCTAAACTTGGGTGATTAGAACTTGATACTCTTGTTTAGCATTTTTGAGGTGTTACACTTGATTGTCGTTCTAGGTTCGTACAGGATGCAGTGTGTGGCGATCTCTATCGCCCATTTCGTCACTCGACCCATGGCTTCTATATTGCCGATGACCTCCGAAAGTGGGGTTGCGCCACCACCCGGATGGAGTGCTCTTGGAAGTAGTGCTTCAATTTCTTAGCAGCCATGTATAGCCGTACACCAGCTTCTAGTAGTGGGTGTAGTTCTGCTTTGATAGCGAGAGTACCTCACTCGGGTAGTACACTAGGCGATGGACTGGTTGCGTCTTTCCTTCTTCTGGCCTTTCAACCACCAGTACGACATTGAAGACCCGGTTGGTAGCTACGATGTACATCAGCATTGGCTCTTTTGTAGCGGGGGTCACCAGTATTGGCGGAGAGGATAGCATGCACTTGAGGTTGCGGAAGGCCTCATCCTCCTGAGCCATCCAGACGAACCTGCTCGTTTTCTTCATGAGCTAGTATAGGTGGAGCGTTTTCTCGCCTAGCCAGCTGACGAACCGGTTGAGGGAGGCTAGGCACCCAGTGAACTTATGCATGTTGCGCAGATTCTGCGGTGGCTGCATGCATTCGATTGCACTGATCTTCTCCGGGTTGGCCTCGATTCCATGTTCTGAGACGAGGAAACCGAGGAGCTGGCTGGCTGGGACGCTGAACACACACTTTTCTGGGTCCAGCTTCATCTGGAACTGGCGAAGGTTGGCGAATGTTTCCTTCATGTCTTCGAGGAGTGTTCGCCGCTCCTTTGTCTTAACCCCCACATCATTGACGTAGGCATGTACATTTTTACCGATCTGCGATTGCAGGCACTTCTGTATGCAGCGTTGGTACGTAGCACCTGTGTTTTTCAGTCAAAATGGCATGGTGGTGTAGTAGTAGGCCCCATACAGGGTGATGAATGATGTCTTTAGTTGATTAGCGGGATTTAGCCGGATCTAGTGGTAGCCAGAATACGCATCCAGAAACGACAACAGTTCGCAGCCGACCGTGGAATCGATCACTTGATCGATCCTTGGCAGGGTGAACATATCTTTGGGGCATGCCTTGTTGACGCTGGTGTAGTCAACACACATGTGCCAAGTCTTTTTCTTTTTTAGCACCAGCACTAGGTTTGCCAACCATTCCGGGTGGAAAACCTCCATGATGAATCTGGCTACAAGCAGCCGGGTGATTTCTTCACCAATGGTTCTTCTCTTATCCTCAGCGAGGCGGCGTAGTGATTGCTTGAACGGCTTTGCATCCAACCTAACATGTAAAGAGTGCTAGGAGAGCTCCCTCGGAACACCAGGCATGTTGTTGGGGGACCATGCAAAGATATCTCAATTCTCATGGAGGAAGTCGACGAGCACGCTTTCCTATTTGCTATCAAGGCTGTCACCAACCAGGACAAACTTGTCCGGCTCGTCCTCATTGAGCAGGATCTTCTTGGTGCCCTTGGATGGGTTGAACTGCGCTTCTCTGGCTTGCTTTGGTTCACCAGCCGACATGTCCGCCTGTAGGGTCACCATGTTCTACATGATGATGCGTTTCTCCTCCACGATGATCATGGAACTACATGAAAAGTTTCCTTCCGCAACGAATTGGCCCGACGATCGTCGTAGAAGGCGCGTCTTCTACGATGAAATTCTCGGCTTGACCGTGGCTGATGGAAAACTTTTTTTTCCGGTTTCGCGGCCCTCTACTACGACGGATCTGCTAAAAACATGGAGGAAGCTCGGCTAGCGCGTGGAAGAAGCATGATTTCCGTTTCCTTGTGCGATGTTGACTCGCCAAAGTCTTTTGAGGCGTGTGGGTCCCGGATGTCAGTGTCTCTAGCAGACCATACTTTTCGGTCGGGCCTCCCAGATTTGAACTCGATAACGTAGCTTGAGGCGTTTGCCGTTTAGTCAGGCTGCTAGGTCCCACATGTCAGCCTCTCATTAGAAGGATTGTGTGTATGATGGAATTTTTTTTTCCTTCGCTCGCGCTACCCAATTCCGAAGTTGATAGCGCTGCTCGATGCATCTACCGTCTAATCAACCTCCTGGGACCTACATGTCATCCTCTCATTAGAAGAAACATGTGTATGATGGAATTTTTTCCTCCGCTGGTGCTACCCCATTCCGAGTTGATAGCGTTGCTCGACGCATCTACCGTTTAACCAACCTCCTGAGCCCCACGTGTTATCCTCTCATTAGAAGAAACGTGTGTACGATGGATTTTTTTTCCTTGGCTCGCACTACCCTGTTCCGAACTTGATAGCATTGTTCGATGCATCTACCATTAAGTCACGATGCTGGGCCCCACATGTCATCCTCTCATTAGAATAACGTGCGTATGATAGATTTTTTACCCTCTGTCGCGCCTTCATGTTCCAAACTTGATAGTGTTGCTTGCTACATTAGCCGTTTATTTAGGCTGGTGGGTCCCTTATGTCAGCCTCACATTAGAAGAATCATGGGTATGATGGAATTTTTTTCTCTAGTGCTACCCTGTTCCGAACTAGATAGCGTTGCTCGATGAATCTGCCGTTTGCTCACGCTGCTGGGTCCCCCATTTCAGCCTGTCATTACAAGAAACGTGTCATGCTGAACTTTTTTCTCGCTCGCGCCTCCCAGTTTCGAACTGGCAACTTTGCTCAATGCAGCATCTATATAAGGTCGCGCTATTAGGTCCCACATATCAGCCTCTCTGTAAATGAAAGATTGATTGCTCGATGCAACATCTGTATAAGGTCTCTGTTGGGTCCACATGTCAGCGTCTCTGCAAATGCAAAGTGTGTATGATGGACTCCGTTGTTTTGACCTTGGCAACGTTGTTGGGTCCCAGATGTCAGCCTTCTATGTGTAAGAAATGTGTGTATGCTAGAAAAAATGAAAAAGAATGACAGAGATTATACTATATATTATATATTTATATTGAAAAAACTAGGAATCTAACTCAAGACTTCAACAAATGGGAACCGCATGTGCTTCCACTACGCCAGAACCATCTATTCCACTACTGGAAAAGATTACATTTATAAATGTTGAAATTAGTTAAAATGAAAAGGTAGCGACCCTGACGACTTGCCATAAAAATGCTAAATGCTTTGTACAAATACAACATGGGTAGGAGAAGCTTGTCCTATACTTTATCAGAATGGCCCAGAAATACTAAATTAAGACGATTTTGGGCGATAAAAAAATAACTTGGGTCCAATCTTGTGAACAAATGGGCTTCTTATTGTGGGCTTCTTACCGAAACTTCTTCAGTGTGGTTCAAGCTTAAAAAATCAAGTAATAATGTGTTGAGGATTGGCGGCCCACAGCTAACCTGAACCTGGAAGGATAAATTAGCGAGGTTTTGGGCCACAGTTGGGTAGAATGTAGTACTATTTTCTAATAACCTCCTCACTGAAAAATTCAATGTACTCAATATGTCAGGGGTCAGCAGTCCACCTGACCCGGCAGGCTAAATTTGCAAGGTTTTGGGCCAGTGTTGGGTCGAATGTGCAATCTTTTCGCTAGGTCCTTAGTGAAAATTCAATGTAGTTCGTACCCCATCCACCAAAAAATGCAGTTGGTACCCTAAAAATATATACTCTGCTCACCACGAAAGGCTAATTGAGGGTTTTTCTTTTGAAACAAGAATATGGGAAGTTGTTTGTCCGAAGTGGGGTTGATATATTCGTTTTCATAGGTTGAGTAGTAAAAATATATTGTACAGAAGGTCGATGGTCCACCTGACCTGGCTGTACCTACGCCAAATCCGAAAGAATGAAGTTGGAAATGGAGAAAAGTGACCGATATTGCGCCTTATTATACATAGCGAACATAGCGAGGAACTTGGGTAGCGCAGGATTCGAACATGGAAAGTACTTGAGGGAGTTTGACTGATTGACATAAAATTGTGTCATATCAAGTCTTACAGGGTGCAATCATCTTTTCAGCAAAGGATGTATTTCGAGATGGTTTGGGTGGCTTTGAATCGGCCTAAGTGCCCAATCGATTTGATGTAGTCAAACCCTTGTAATCATGCCATATAAACTATTAGCGATAGACACACGGTGGCCTTGACTTACCCAGCCGTAGACAGCTCAGGTAAGCACCAACTTAAACTAATCACTCGAAGTTGTATTCTTCCGTACGATGAAATTAGTGCATGCCGCAATTAGCGCCAACATGTGGCATTGTCATCATGTAAAAAGGCTCAGAATTCACACATTTAGTTCATAGTTTCGAACACAATAATACAACCAGTTTGTACACTAGCACAGACAGTACAATGTTAGCACATCAGAGCTTGACTTGTTCATGTCACATCAGAGCTTGAGTTGTTCACATATAAAAGAATGAGCAAGGATACATACTATATTGAACAAGTAATTTCATGGTAGCGCCAAAAGTATGCCAAGTATTAGAGACAATATGGGGTCTGCGTAAACAATTTTTATTTTTTGGAAGGGTGTGCATTAACTCTTTTTTTTAAATATCGGCATAAACATTTGCGGCTATCATCCTAGGGCGTCTCGGCCTGCCTTGGCGTATCGAGCCAAGATCAATTACGGCCCAGTTAAGACTTGTTTCGTGGCCCTATAAGAAGTAGTGACCTACTTTTCCCTGTTCGCTAAGAGGAAAGAAGGAATATTCCTCTCAAAACACAAAGCTGCACGAGGTGTGATGGTTCAAAAAAATGCACAAGTCGCATATATACAAGCCAGTAACAGTACTGAAAACTATAGTACATAAATCACGCTACAAAATAAGCACGGCTACATGGTTATACTGTGGAAGGCAATACTAAATACAAAAGCACTACATGGCTCATATAAACTGATTCAAGCTGGCCACTAAAACTAGTGTACTAACAGTCAACTGTTGAACCACGATGCAAAAAAAGATGTAACAATGATACACTAGAAAGATCCACAGCTCAATCTAGGGACGACACAATGAGCATACGAAACCTAAACTAGGCCTAAACCAAATTTCCGCCTGTCGCACATAGTTCCAACCATCTTTGGGAAGGCTCACCTTCAGCTGGCTACAGGTTGCAGCATTTAATATGAGGGAATTGTATTCCGCGAAATCTCCCGTATGTTGTGTACACATAGTTTTTCCTCATGAATGGGAACAATGTGCCATCAGCAGCCTTGCATCCACGTTTCTTCATCATCTTGTCAATGATTGGATAATTGAGACCGAGAAACAGAGAGTTGTCCCCCAGGCTGTTAACCTGCCTCCCAACAATGACCCCTGGAGGCCCAACAGAGGTAGGATCCTCTTCAAAAATGTAGACACAAGAGGCAGGATATAGACATAGGTTAGTCCTATTTTGAGCATGATGAATGATTTCACCCTCTTCGCCATGGGCAACCCCCATGCCATATGTTGTAATTATGATCATCAAGCATTCACCATCAGCCGATCGAGCGAGGAACTACATGCCTGGCCGATCATTTAGAATAGTTGCTGGGATTACAAATGGAAGCTCCTTGTTTACTGCAACATCCAAATTCGAGACAAAAAGTTCATTACTGGCATACATATTCTAACACCAACATTCTTCATTGTTCATGCTAATAGTGTGAATAGGCAAATCCTGACAATAATATTACTCAATAAATTAACAACATTAGAAATTACATTTGTTACTCTGCTATTCCGAATATTTGGATTTCTTGCTTATCTTAGTTTCCTAGTTGTTGTAAGTTTCAAAATAGGAACTGCCACTTTTTTTATATAGAGGCATGTCCACTTGAATCCTATAGGATTAGATGCCTGCAGTATTTTGGATCAAGTGGTGTTTGATTGCACAGGAAAACCAAAGGAATTGTACAAAGAGGTTGGAGTGGATGGAAATTTTCCTCCAAAATAGAGTGTGAAGGAATCCTTTGAAGGAATTCCTAATGATTATACTCTTTCGAATCAAACAACATTTTATAGACAAAAATCCTAAGGATCCAAATCCTACACAATTCCTCTGAATCCCAAGGCAAAATCCAAAAAGGAAAGATTGGTGTCCTACAAAAATCTTATGTGATTCCTACAATCTGAGGAGGGCCTGAAAGTACAAACAGATAAAGAAACCCGGTTTCACTATGTTGCGCTCACAATTGAGATGTTGGTTAATAATACCTTTCATATTTTGACAATGAACGAACTTAGTAGTGTAGGGATGTCATCATACACTATATTTTTGGAAGGCATATTACTGGTACTAATTCATTATTGGCAATGGTTCATTCATTCTTTAGGACATAACGCGTGTGCTCATTTAGTCATACGAAAGGTAAAACATAAACAACGTAGTTAAAGAACAACATCACTGAATCACTCGCAATGTATCATCATGGAACTAGAATTACCTTCTGATGTGGGATCCCAGCAGTAGGTGCAACCTTGACTTGTGACTGCAAAATGAGGCCACCGTGTTCAATGGCATCATAGTATTGTTGTCTTCCAAGATTTGAATGCTCCAGACATCTCCAAACTTGGCTACCGCCTTCCAGGTAGGTGATTTCATCGTCGAACAACGTGAGGAGCTTATACTCTGTGTAACCCCCAGCTTCTGTGGGCACTCTGCAGATTACGATCTTCAACAGCTCAAGAGATCCATCCCACAACTTGTTGAACTTTTCTCCATACCATCGGATTCGCCAAAAAAAACTTTTGAAATGTGAATGAGTTCATAAATGACTACATGTAACTGGGGGAACCCTAGCTGGCTAGTATCATTATAGGTTATATCGTGGATGTGAGGCGGCCGCAATGTCACAAGTATCCATCGATGGAAGGTCCATTACTCGATAGGTGTAGATGTTCGCTAGGCACCAGGCCCCACGCTAGTCCACCACGGTGAGCCAGTCGCCATTCATGCCAACCTAGAATTTTTCGTGCATTAAGGGCAGGATGGCGTGAAGGAGATATGCCCTAGAGGCAAATAATAAATAGGTTTTTATTGTCATATCTCCATTAGTTTATAATAGTTTCATATTGTGCTATAACTGTGCCAAGTAGAAACATTGGTACAGGTGTGTTATGAAATAACAAAGTCCCTAGTAGCCTCTATTCATACAAGTTCATTGGTCATGAGGATGATATGGGTTTCAAGATCATGGGAATTTATGCCGATTGACAACGGGATCATATCATTGGAGAATGATGTGATTGGACATTCCTCGTGAAGGGAATATGCCCGAGAGGCAATAATAAAGTGGTTATTATCTTATTCCATGTTTATGATAAATGTTTATTTTACATGCTATAATTGTATTGATCGGAAACGTCAATACATGTGTGTTTAATAAACAAAAAGGTTTCCTAGTTATGCCTCTCTTATAGACTAGCTCGCTGATTAACAAGATGATCAAGGTTTCCTGATCATGGACATTGGATGTTGTTAATAACGAGGTCACAACATTGGTGGAATGATGTGATGAACATTCATCCGAAGTATAGCATTACGATCAAAGTCATAATGTTTATATTGCTATAACATCATACGAAGTAATCTTTATCCTTATACCATGAGATCATGTTAATTGCTAACACCGGAAGAGTATCTTGATAACATCAAACGTCACACCGTAACAGGATGACTATAAAGATGGGTTCAGTGCTACGAAGGTGTTATGTTGAGGTCCCGCTGCTGATTATTGATCGGAGAAGGGTCTCGGTCATGTCTGCATTATTCGTGAACCGTAGGGTGACACACTTAAGGGATACCGACACCATTTGGAGAAAATATGTTTCAGATAAAGATTTAAGAAAGCGCTGGAATTATTTCAATAGACACCGAAACTGTTTCGGGTGAAATTGCTGAAATTGGTTCTGCATGTAATATTGAAATGTTGCAGGGGGTTTTATGTGAATGTTTGTTAATTAAAGTAATTAACAAAATTCTGAAAAAAAAATAATAAAAGAGTTTTACTAATGAGAGAGCATTAAATTTGGAGAAATTTAATGCATTTGAAGTGGAGACTTTAAAAGGGAATGTGAAGAGGCATTTTAATGTGGAGGGGTTACCACCACATGAATGGAGGAGGTGAAGATACACCTCCTCCATGCGCCGGCCATGAAGGAGGGGCACCCCCCTCCTCCTATAAAAGGCCACCCTCTCCTCACTTCTCACACACACCTCCTTGTGAAGGATCTCTCTCCCCCTCTAGTATTATTCCCCATGGTCTCGGATTAGCGAGATACATGTTCCCAGTGGCTTTATCTGGAAAGGAGTTGCTGGTTCCGCTGCTTTGTTGGAGCGAGGGACGGAGGTTGTCGGGGTACCGGATGTGTGTGCGATCACGGATGCACCACTGCTTTGCGATGCTGGACTTGGTGGTGCTGGAGCTGGATCTGAAGGACGTGCTGGAGCCGGACCTGCTCGGACTTCCTCATGATCTTGAGATCGGCAAGTGTACGACTACATCAACCACGCATTCCTACTCGTTAACAAAACTCGCTGTCTTCAAGGGTAAGTTCTCGTTGGATGTATGTCCACCCGTTGCTTTGTACCTAGTAGATAGATCTTGGCGTGTAGTTCACACTGTAGGAATTTTTTTGTTTTCTATGCTGCCGACCCAACAATGGTATCAGAGCCAGGTTTATGCGTAGGTGCTTTGCACGGGTAGTAGACATATGTTTATATTTGGGCGATGATGATCATGTTATTGCATCTTCTATGTATTTTGGATATTGGTGGCATAGTGGGATGAAGCGGCCCGGACCAACCTTACATGTCATCGTACATGAGACCGGTTCCACGACTGACATGCAACTTGTTTTGCATAAGTGGCTGCTGGGTGTTTGTCTCTCCTACTATAGTCAATATCTGATTTACAACGAGTTGCTAATAACTTAGTTATCCTCGTTGTGGTTCTTGTTCGTAGGTGAGAACGGTTCTATCTCTGAAAGCCCTAAGCCACGTAAAACTTGCAATTGATAAATTAGAGGCGTCTAGTTTAGATCAATGCTGGGCTAGTGTATTGATATGGTATTGTTGTAAGTAGATGTATGATAGATACTCTTACAACACACTTAACGTGTAAGTTCCATAGACCTTGGCCTTACACACAAAGGAATGATAGAGATCATACCACGATGCAAATGATAGAGATCAAATGCATGGACCATATCATCTCACTTTACACATTAGATGTTAGCATCTTATACTGCTAGTTTGGCGCTTTTGGGGGCATTATAAGATGATCCCTCATTTAAATATCAAGATAAAATGTGTTCTTCCTTAAGTATGCACCGTTTTATGGATCGTGTTTCGAGACATCACGTGATGATCGGGTGTACTCGACTCTACGCTTTCATACAAACGGGTGTAAGACAGTTTTACACATGCGAGTACTAAGGTTCTTACTTGGCGAGCCTAGCATGTACAGACATGGCCTCAAAACACGGACCGAAAGGTTAAGCATGAGTCATATAGTTGATATGATGCCCATATAGATGCTCGCCTTTGAAGCTACATCAACTCGCGTGATGATCGGCCTTGGTGTAGTGGATTTGGTTCATGTAATCACCAAAAAGGCACGAGGGATGTCGTTTTTGAGTGGGAGTTCATTTCTAATTTGGATTAGTCAAACCAAATTTGTCATAAATTAAATCAAAGTGAATTTGCATAGTTTGTTGTAGTCATTGGCATTCGTTTTCTACCTTATGCTTAGTTTTTATTTGAGATAATAGAACTATAGAATTCTGGATATTTACTTTACGAACTGGTATCGTATTGTTTTGAATGTCAATTTAAAGTTTATAAGTCCTATTGCAAACTTTCAGCAAACTCTATTTACTCCATGAAATTTAATAAGTAGTATTAAATCAAGAGTAAGAATTCCAATGTTAGTATCTAAAGTATCATGTTTGCCTCCATGATTATTGATATTCAAAAGTTGTTTTAATATCAAGATTATATTGGAGCTGAAAATTGTTTCAGAAACCATCATGTGTGAAAGATATTGTGATATCTTAAACAATGTTTTTGGTTGCATTATGATAGAGTATAATTTAGCAAAATACATGTTCTCATATTGTATGAGAATTTGTGAAGGTTGGAGATGCTAGGCATCCAAATCTACCAAAAAGGTTTTGGGAACTGATATTATACTCGCGATTCTTCCTTATAGGCTAGAGTAGCTTGATCATGAAAGTTGTCATGATAAGGATGAATAGAAGATGTAAGTAAAATGTTTACTACACTAATAGATTACTAAAGAATGGATTTTTGAAAGAATGCCAAACATTTGATGATGGTGATCCACTTCAAAGTGCAAGTCCAAAGGTATTAGTATTTGACTATATACAAGCTTTGTAACATGTGTCATGTTGATGACACCACTATTGATGTTGATAGATTCTTTTAAAAGAAAAGGAATTGCTGAAAGAGGATCTATAAAATATTTGGCAGAAAATAAAAGGTTGGAGATGTCCAACTTGGGTATATAGAAGATATACATGTTATGGTTGTATTCCTTGCTTATTAAACAATGTGGTTCTTAGGTATTGGATACCGAATTGGTTGGTATGAAGTGTCATACAGGAAAACGCAATTCATGAACTGCAATGGCCTAAGTAACTAGCAAGAGAATAAGTGATGATGATCATCGAAAACAAATAAAGTGTTATTGTGCTTTTTCGTTGTCGTCAAACCTAGCCTTCAAGATTTGTTTTAATAATTCTTATTTTGTTCCGGTATTACGAGAACAATGGTTGTTCAAATAATTACCGTATTCCATAAAGGATGGATGAACTTTTACAAGTCTAGTGGGAGAAATCACATCCATAAAAACTATTGCTAAAATGTCACAAGACAAATGATTGAAAGATCACTTATGAAGTGACATCGCTGTTTAAATTATATTGGAAAGAAAACATGAAGAAACTCCATGTTGATGGATTTTTGGAGTCTTTGATTTTGATCAATTGACGCATGTGAGACTTTCCTCGAGATAATTGAAACTCCGTCCATAGGCCAGAGAGGAACGGATGACTAGCTTATTGGAAATTGTGCATGCTGATGTGCATAGTCCATTATGTGTAGCCATATGCGATGGATCTTTTTGCTTCATATGCTTTCTTCGAAAATTTGAGTGAATATATCTGTATATTTTGGTATGCTATGCATAAGTAAAATGTTTACAACCAAAGTCGGATAAGCACGTCTTTGTAGGTTATCCCAAAGAATTTGTTGGGAATTTCTCCATAACACCGAGGACAAAAGAGTTTGTTACTTGGAACGTCAAGTTTCTTGAGAAGGATTTTTTCGTGAAAAGTTAAGTGGGAGGACAATAGAACTTTCATAAGGTTGTTGAACCTTAGCTATATGTGCTAAGTAGCGCAGCGCCGGAAAGTGTCTCGGTGGCGGCCACAATGTTCATGGCTCTCGTGATTACAAAAGGTGTGATCTCGGAGATTAGAGTTCCTATAGAACCGTGTGGGTCGGTAAGAATCAAATAGTAAGATTTGATAAGCAAGTCGTTATTGTTTTGACAATGATGAACCGACTACATGCAAAGAAGCGATGATGGGCCCTGACTCCATAAAATGACTAGAAGTCATAGAATCCGTGATAGTATCCATACACGAGAAATCAAGTTTCTGAACTTGGAAGACCCTCCGGAAAGGCGTGAAGCCTATCGGTCGTGTTTGGATCTATAAACAAATAAGACATGGATGTTTAACATCTATGAAATAGTCGACATGTCGGAAAGAAGTTTACGACAATGTTCAAGGAGTTGACTATGACAAGATTTGATCTTTTATTGCGATATTTAGTCTTGACGGATTAATGTAGCAACCACTACATATAATTTGGTATATGGTAATTGAATAAACAAAACAATGTTCTTCTAATAGAACAGTTACCTAGGACGTGTACATGACACGGTCCAAAGGGTTTTGTTAATTCAAAGGGTGCTAAAAGGGCATGCAAACTTCAATAGTTGAAGTAAGCATAGCGGAGTTGGAATCTTCACCATGATGAAACTGTTAAAAGAGTTTAAATTCATCGGAGATGATGAAGATGCTTGCATTTGCAAGAAATTAAGTGGGAGCGCTGAGACATATTTCTAATACATTATGTAGAGGACATATTGTTGATTGGAAATGATGTATCTTGTATTGACACAAGTTAAGAATTTCATTAAAATAAGATTTCGATGAAAGAGTTGGGCAAAACCGAAATATTAGGCATCAATATCTATATGGATAGATTAAGGCACTAATATGGTTGTGCCAGACATACATATATGAGATATTGAAAGGTTTCAATATGGAAACAACAAGAAAGCTTCTTGCTGCATGGAAAGGATTGTATCAAAATTCAAGTGTTTCAACACTTGGTGAGTAAAATCACATGAAGATTTTGATCGATTATACCATGATATGTATATATCCAGAATGTCCTATGCTCTAAATGTTATGAGCACATACCAGAATGATTCATGAGATGATCATTGGACGATAGTAAAGATAATCTTATGAGCTTTGGAAGAACTAAGAATATATAATGTATAAGTGACAAATAGTTAAAGGTAGTTCATTGTAAAGTGTTACATTGATACTAGTTTTGTCACAAGATACAAATTAAATTTATCTCAATTTAGACTATGGGTAGCACAATGTAATGGAAAGGATGTTCCATGATGGATTTGGATGAGTTCCAAAGTTGAGACATCATGAAAGTTGAGACATCATGAAAGGATGTTCCATGATGTTCCAAAGTTGATACTACAACAAAAGGCTAAGTATATGACTGCTATAGTAGCAGCATAGGAGGGCATTTGTGTTAAGTAGTTTGTTATCAAACTAGGTGTGGTTCAAAGTGGGCTAATACTATGAAGATATATTGTGTGACAATAATATCAACATATTTTAACCGGAACGAACTAAAGGTCTCACCAAAGGACCAAATTTGTACAATGCCATCTCATTTGAGAATGAGTGATGCGTAGAGATGCAAAGACATGCAAATACACATGGACCTGAAACTGTCAGATCCGGAGATTATGTTAACCACTAGCAATCACGTATATGCAACACCAGAAAGCCATAGGTGTTCAATACGCAAAGTTTTTCCAACTAGATTATTGACTCTAGTGCAAGTGGGAGGCTGAAGGGAATATGCCCGAGAGGCAATAATAAAGTGGTTATTATCTTATTCCATGTTTATGATAAATGTTTATTTTACATGCTATAATTGTATTGATCAGAAATGTTAATAAATGTGTGTTTAATAAACAAAAAGGGTTCCTAGTTATGCCTCTCTTATAGACTAGCTCGTTGATTAACAAGATGATCAAGGTTTCCTGATCATGGACATTGGATGTTGTTAATAACAAGGTCACAACATTGGTGGAATGATGTGATGAACATTCATCCGAAGTATAGCATTACGATCAAAGTCATTATGTTTATATTGCTATAACATCATACGAAGTAATATTTATCCTTAGACCATGAGATCATGTTAATTGCTAACACCGGAAGAGTATCTTGATAACATCAAACGTCACACCGTAACAGGGTGAATATAAAGATGGGTTCAGTGCTACGAAGGTGTTATGTTGAGGCTCATGGATCAAGAGTGGAATTTGTCAATCCCAATGATGGATAGATATACTCTGGGCCCTCTCGGTGATATCACATTGAAATAGCTTGCAAGCAAGTGATGTGATCACTAGAATGTTATATCACGGGAACAACAAAAAGAGTGCATGTCGGTAACGAGATCAAACTAGGTATGGAGATACCGATGATCGAATCTCGGACATGTAATATATCGCGAGACAAAGGGATTTGGTTACAAGCATTAAAGGTTCTCACGATCATAGAAGTCATCGTTGAATGTGTAGGAGTCAGTACGGATCTCCAGGTCCCGCTGCTGATTATTGATCGGAGAGGGGTCTCGATCATGTCTGCATTATTCATGAACCGTAGGGTGACACAGTTAAGGGATACCGACACCATTTGGAGCAAATATGTTTCAGATAAAGCTTTAAGAAAGCGCTGGAATTATTTCAATAGACACCGAAACTGTTTCGGGTGAAATTGCTGAAATTGGTTCTGCATGTAATATTGAAATGTTGCAGGGGGTTTTATGTGAATGTTTGTTAATTAAAGTAATTAACAAAATTCTGAAAAAAAAGAGTTTTATTAAATGAGAGAGCATTAAATTTGGAGAAATTTAATGCATTTGAAGTGGAGACTTTAAAAGGGAATGTGAAGAGGCATTTTAATGTGGAGGGGTTACCACCACATGAATGGAGGAGGTGAAGAGACACCTCCTCCATGCGCCGGCCATGAAGGAGGGGCACCCCCTCCTCCTATAAAAGGCCACCCTCTCCTCACTTCTCACACACACCTCCTTGTGAAGGATCTCTCTCCCCCTCTAGTATTATTCCCCATGGTCTCGGATTAGCGAGATACATGTTCCCAGTGGCTTTATCTGGAAAGGAGTTGCTACTTCCGCTGCTTTGCGGGAGCAAGGGACGGAGGTTGTCGGGGTACCGGACGTGTGTGCGATCACGGATGCACCACTGCTTTGTGGTGCTGGACTTGGTGGTGCTGGAGCTGGATCTGAAGGACGTGCTGGAGCCGGACCTGCTCGGACTTCCTCACGATCTTGAGATCGGCAAGTGTACGACTACATCAACCACGCATTCCTACTCGTTAACAAAACTCGCTGTCTTCAAGGGTAAGTTCTCGTTGGATGTATGTCCACCCGTTGCTTTGTACCTAGTAGATAGATCTTGGCGTGTAGTTCACACTGTAGGAAATTTTTTGTTTTCTATGCTGCGGACCCAACACCTCGAAGGATTGCAACACGATCAAGTCATATAGTTCATTGTTGCAACAACTATACCTAGACTCCTTTTCCTAAGACCGTGTACTCATATTACTCACTGTTTTCTGAGGCTGCTTTGACTGCATCAACCGTCATCTGATAATACAGTGGCCATAAAGGTGTATGTTGGGTATTTTGAAGGAACAGTTGATGACATGTGACTGCAAGACCAAAATTTGTTCACCCACATGACAGGTAAAGATACATACGGCCGGCTTGGTGAGATTACATCCATAAATGTTGCAACATGTGACTCGGTCACGGGGATGTAATATCACGGTAACAAGAAAACAGAATTTGTTGTGAACGAGATTGAACAAGGTATGGGATACCAATGATCGGATTTCAGATAAGTCGTATCGAGAAACAAAAGGAAGATACACTTAAGGGGTCACATGGATATCCCTGGTCCCTCTATTGATTATTGATACAGATCATGTCTAGAGCATTCCTGACCCATGAGAGGATACACTTAAGGGTACGATGAGAGCGATCATTTGTAAGACGGAATCACAGTAGAGAAAGAGAGAAAGTCGGAAATGTTCCGCGGAGAGTTCCGAAATTGTTCGGAGGATATAGAAAGGGGAACCGAAAGGTGTTTCGGGTTGAATCAGGTTTTGTAATATGTATTTACATACTAATTAATGTAATTAATATTAAATATAATATTAAAATCTAATTTGAAGGGGTATTCCACTAATGGGCCAAACTTCCTAGGGAAAAAGGGCCCATGAGGGAAAACCGAAGGAGGGAAGGGCCAAAGGGCCAAGGCCCAGGCGCCTCAACGGGGCCCACCCGGCCAGCCTAGGGTTGTGCGCGGGGTGCGGCCCACCCCTGGTCGGCTGGCCCATGAGGCCCATGAGCCTCCCCTCTCTCCCTTAAATAGTCCCACATGGGAAACCCAAAGGGGAGGGCACACCCCTCCCCCTATATAAAGGGGTGCCCATGGGTGGGATTAGACACACCCAATTTTTGGAGAAGTCCTTTGGTTGACTTCCTACTTCCCTCTCTCTCTAGCACTTGTGACCATGGCCCCAAGTTTGGGCTGTGCGATCGAGGCACACCTGCAGCACGCCATTGCGCTGTAGAGATTCCTAGCCGGATATCAACTTCCGCACTACCGGCGGGATCGGGGAGCCGGAGGTCTCATCATGCACCGGATGTGTATGAAGACACGAGGCGCAACACTTGGGGCGTTTAAATGTCATGAGCCGGAGCTGCTGCATGATGAAGATGAAGAAGGAGCAAGGGGTGACCTGCGAGGAGCTTCGCGACCTTGAGGTCGGCTACAAGTACGACTACATCAACCACGTTCCCCTCGGAACGTTAACCGCGTACAGTCTACAAGGGTATGTATTCTCTACGCATTGGCCGTTACTGCATTACTACATAGATAGATCCTATGCAGTTTTGGGGTTCCATCGTAGGAATTTTTTTGTAGGAATGATGTATGGCCTTCAGTGGTATCAGAGCCGATCTATGCTGCGATCCCCTTCAGTGGTATCAGAGCCGATCTATACGTAGGAATGATGTATGGCCAGTACGCACATGTATTGTGCGGGCATTGATCCCATAGTTGTTACCCTCTAACGTGTACTTGTTTATATCGCGGTATTGTTTGATGAAGCGGCCCGGGCCGACCTTACACATATTCATACACGATACTGGTTCCATGCTCAACATACGGCTTGTACAGTATAAGTTGCTAGCGAGTATCTGTCTCTCATTCGATAGTTGATATAGCATTTACAACGGAGGGCTCCGAAAGGGGTGTAATAGAGACAACTGTCGGATCCATGTTGTGGTTGGAAAGTTCATAGTTTATTAGCGGTTCTATTGTGAAAGCCCTAACAACCACGTAAAACTTGCAATAGATAAAGTAGAGGCGTCTAACTTTATTTTGCAGGGGGCATGTGATTATGATATGGCAATGGTCGTTACGAAGGTAAAGTAGTTTACTTTTCTGTTACTAAGTAGTATAGTAATAGTCATTGTTCCGATGGACGACCTGGTGGAGGCATCATGGACTTATCGTCAAACCAAGGGCAAGATGGAGATCATGCCGGAGCGCTCGATGGAGATCAAGGCACAAGAAAGACCATATCATATCACATTATACATATGATGTTGATACCTGTTTTACATCTTATTGTGTGCTAGTATTTAGATACTCAACGGTAGCAAATAAGATAATCCCTATTGAATTCTGTGTTCCCCTTGTGTGTGCACCACCAATAAAGATCTTCGGTATGAGGCGCCTTGCGGTGAGTAGGGGTCAAACATATCTACATTCCCATACAGTGGGTGTAAGCCATGTTGCACAGTGAATACACACAAGTTAGATTTGGCGAGCTTGGCACGCCATAGAAGTGTGGCCTCGGAACACACTAGATCAAAAGATCGAGCATGAGTCACATGGACGATGTGATTGGCATTATTGAATGTCTACCTTTGATAATGCACTGATGGCCGTGTTAATCGGGGGAGGTGCAGAGGATAGGGATCATGTGATCACTAAAATCGTCGAGGGGATGACAGTTTTAGTGGAGACCAATTATAAATTGATCTCTTATTATAAACTTAGTCTAGATGTATGTTTGCAAATATCTTAGTAGACCTTGGCCTATCCCATTGAGGTCCTTTGCGACCATGGGAATATATTGCTTAATTTGGAACTTAGCAAAAGGGTCCAACTTCATAGATTAATACCCACGCCTGAGGGATATCCTCGTAAAAGGTGTTCTTCTCTTCTTGATACAATAACCATTAGGAGATAGTTCGATGACTCCGGAATGTTTGTGTTTTCTCCATAATAATCCAATAAGCCATTCTCCATTTGATGCAGAGTTGGGCTACATTTTGTATTCTACAAAATAAGGCACATAGAGTATGAGCCGTTGGATGGGTTTTCCTCCATCATGGATGACAAGAGAATGTTTGGAAAAACACTTAGCGATCTTGCATTAGAGTTGAGGACTCTTGGAAGGGCTTGATTGAAAATGGAGGTCATGGATGAAAAGGTATATGTAAGATATACAAATTATAAATGTGGTTCTTGCAAAACTCGTTGCAGTTTGCAAAGTATTTGATACTTGTCCCCGTTTTGTGAAAACAGGAGGATCTGCTTGAGAATTGCTGGTTTTGAGGCAACGTGACTTGATGACGGCAAGCAAAACAGTTGATGGCCGACATCACCTCTTTCCTCAAAGTTTATCATTTGGATTAGTGGACTTGAACATAAATTTGTAATCCTTGTTGTGTTTGTTGCTTTTGGCGAGACGATTATTCATATGAACAAGTTACAAGCCAGTTTGTACTATTCTTATGAACAATACCGTTATTGTCACATTAAGATTACAAAAAAGTTATTCTCATCACTATGTTAATGATAATAGTTTAAAATTTTATAAAGGATTAGAATGATAAAAGATATCCAAAGTTTAATAATGAAATAACACTATATTTTAAGTCATTTTGGTTATTGCATGTTCTTTATAAAGATCGGGGTCCTAGATGCTTAATCTAGAGACTTTGCAAAACCATGCCTCTTGGGTAGAATGACTAAAACTCCGCATTCTAGTAAAACGGTGATATGCGAAGAAATGTTGAATCTTATACATAGTGATGTATCGTATTTTCAACAAGTAGTGGAAATCATTTATTGTGGACTTAAGTGAATAAGCATATTTCCTTAATGAAACATAAGTTTTAAATGATTTGAATTGTTCAAATGAGTTCACTATAATAAGAGGATATTGAAATTAACGAGAATACGAAGTCTCTTCGATTTGATCGACATGACTAAAGTATTCATGTTAAGTTTAGCATAAAAGGGACTTGTGAAAGATGTTTCAGAAATTATGATAATTGGATGAATTCAAACTATGTTGAAATATCTAAACATCATAATCATTATGTATTAAGATACATATGGTATAATATTATCTCTTATCGGGGTTATAATTGTCATTTAGAGTTAGAGATCAAAATAAGCAAACACTCATTTGAAATACAAAGGAACATCTAAAGATTCTTGGAAACAACACCATAAGTGTTACGGCAAGTTCGAGTTTCTGGAGATTTTGGTAAGTCGAAATCATGGCGAATAAACAAGTCTTTGTAGAGCATTCTTAGCAAGCTATGAATGCATCACCCACAAGGGGCAAACCTGTTGTTGTTCTAAGTAGATGTGTCTTGATGAAGATACATGTGGAAGAAAGTAAAAGATCAAAACAAGGTATTTGACCTTACCTCCAAATTGTTGAGTGGCACAGCGGAATTTGTTTCGTGAATCCAAACTCTACAAATAGAGGAGAAACCAATGATAATGATCATAAAGTTTCAGTGAATACTTTTACTAAAGAAAGTAGGATTCAACTATATATTCTACAAGTTTGTGGAATTATATTGTTGATCCACTTGTCATGTTTTGAACAAGACATACCTACAAATTACAAAGAAGCATGATGGACCTAAGTGCGAGAAATGACTAGGAGTCATAAAATCCTATATTTAGTTACATTTAAGATTGCAAAGTAACATGTTACTTGATCTTATTAAAGTAAAGAAGGTTACTTGATATTTTTGAATGACTACAAAGTCATAAGAAGGAACTGAAACTTAATGAATGACAAAAAGCTCGATTTGTCACACGTTTGGACAAATTAAAGGAGTTGACTACAACAGTAGTGATGCTTAATTCTTTTGGATTTACACTAGAAATATATGGATATTGAAGTCTCACAATTGGAATTCTCAAATTGATAATGATCAAAGAATTTTGGAATGTCCAAGATTATCAAGAGGACCTAGATTTTAGTGGGAGCAAATCAGCTTGGCTAATTCATAATATGTAGCAGACATATTTTGAGTGGGAGCTAAGTGAAATCCCTAGATCTTAAACATGAATGTCAATTTTGAGTGGGAGCTAAGTGAAATCCCTGGATCTCAAAAATTAATGTCATATTTGAGAGGGAGCGTGAAATCATTCTGGAATATGTAGACGACATATGTGAATGATGTGATTGGTGTTAATAATATTTAAGTTAGATAAATAAGGATGAAGTTGAAGTTATTAAACAAGAAAATCTATCAAGATAGGTTGGTGAGTTTAATAAACACTGAATGTTGAATGCTTCCTGGACTTGATTCTGAAAGATGTTCAGAATGTCCTAAGCGAGATTCTGAAGAACCTCAGATTGGAACAAGGTGACAAAGTAGTTCTTACTATATGAAGAATTGAGTTAGTATTGCAACTATGGTTGAACGAAAGAGATGCGTTGTATCTCCTATGCCTTAGTAGGTTCTTCCATATAAACATGTTGTATACTCAACGTAATGTGACCCAAAGTTCTGGTTGGCAGGACAAAGTCTTAACTATAAGAACGTGTCTTTAAGTCATTCCTGAGCTGATCACTGAACCAGAATTAAGTTTGTACTTAAATGGCAAGAAGCAATGTAAGTGGCATAGATGCATTTCATGGACTAGGATCTACATAGATATAGAAGTATAAAAGCTCCATTTGATGTGATGTATAATGTTATGGTGGGGCTAGTTCGCTTTTAATGTAGAATGATGTGTCCCGAGGCCCAGTGCCCATGAGAAAGCCCTCGAGGTTGATCTAAAGTCACTCTAAGCTCCTGGAATCCGGCCTCGTTCTGCTGCCATGACTACAGTATATACACAAAGGATAGCAAAGTGTGTTTCAAAGTTTAGATGACAACGGTGAAAACGACCCTCATCATAAACACTAGAATCAAAGTCTCACTTTGTTGCCAAACAAATAGTTCGACCCATTTTACGATAATGGTGTGAATGTCAAAATTAGGAAGACATTAACGATTTGCAAAATACATAATGATCTGGTAAAACAGAACATGGACATGACGTTTCCCATGAGCATGCATGATCTGTAAACGGATATGGTATATGGTTTATATGAGTAAAATGCAAGCTAGGTTATTTCCACTCTAGTGCAAGTGGGAAACTAAAGGAGATATGCCCTAGAGGCAAATAATAAATAGGTTTTTATTGTCATATCTCAATTAGTTTATAATAGTTTCATATTGTGCTATAATTGTGCCAAGTAGAAACATTGGTACAAGTGTGGTATGAAACAACAAAGTCCCTAGTAGCCTCTATTAATACTAGTTCGGTTGTCATGAGGATGATCTGGGTTTCAATATCATGGGCATTTATGCCGATTGACAACGGGATCATATCATGGGAGAATGATGTGATTGGACATTCCTCGAAGGATTGCAACACGATCAAGTCATATAGTTCATTGTTGCAATAGCTATACCTAGACTCCTTTTCCTTAGACCATGCGCTCATATTATTCACTGTTTCTCGAGGCTGCTTTGACTGCATCAACCGTCATCTACGAGTACGGTTACGAGTACGACCTGCGAGGAGCTTCGCGACCTTGAGGTCGGCTACGAGTACGACTACATCAACCACGTTCCCCTCGGAACGTTAACCGCTTACGGTCTACAAGGGTATGTATTCTCTACGCATTGGACGTTACTGCATTACTACATAGATAGATCCTAGGCAATTTTGGGGGTTCCATTGTAGGAATTTTTTTGTTTTCTGCTGCGATCCCCTTCATGGCGGTGCGCCAAGGATGGTCGAGGGGCACCACATCATACACCGTGTCGTCCAGACGATGTACCCTCGTACCGTCATAGTGCTCGAACCAATAAGCAGGCTAAGGCATCAGTAGGCAGGGTTCATTCCAATGGTGAACAGTCCATTCCGTACCTTCGTTGTTGGCGATACGATCGTACAGTATCTTGCAGCATGCGGGTAGCCTGACGGTGCTGGAAATGTCCAGGCGTTGAACGATGAGGTTGACATCGTCCGCGCTGAGTTGATCCCGCTTGCATCGCCCGCTGAGCTTCGAATCTTCCATCACAGCCGGATGGATTTAGGCGGATGCCAAGTGCGGCTGGGATTTTCTGCATGAGGAGGGGAGCATTAGAAGAGAGTGCGTGGGGGAGATCATGGGCGGAGTGGGGACTGGGGAAGAAGATGGAGAGGCAAAGAAAAAATGAGGGAGGAGATTTTACTTGCTTGCTCTGTCTAGTTAACAGCAGCATTGAGGACACCGCCGCCTAGACTTTACTGTATGTTAGACTAGCACGCCACGCAACTAGTAATTTGACAATACTCCTACTTACTACGTATCAGAGGTGCGGTATTGTCTAGTCACATCAGTTTGACCTGAGGGTTTTCTTTTTACAGCTTTCATTTCAACATAGTGTACTAGTATTTTTAATGGAAAAGAGGAGGACGAACTACTACTAGTTGTAGTATCCGCGACATGGACACATGTACTTTCATCTTGTTCCCCTACATGCAGAACTCGTAGCACATAACCGAAAATATATACACCAGATATAATGCACAGTACGGGTGTGTCCGTGGTATTTTTGGCATGTTGCATATGTTCATATATATTCTAGTAAAAGGTACATGGAATTACACGTGTATAGCATGCAACCGCGCAACAAAATGAGAGACGTGCAAGGACACCAGGTTTCGCTCAAGTCAGGCAACATACATGACTTTGTCTGGCTCTGATTCACTAACATGTGGGCCCTGTTAAGGTCGGCTCCACCTGCCAGTTTTGGTGTACTTCTTCTAGTGGTCTCATGTGAACGTCGACTACATGACACTTCACCTATATGGGCCTAGGGGAATGCATTGTGTATTTGGCTACTAATCGTAGGGGTTGCCGGAGTGACAGAAACCTGAACCCCCGTTAGGAAACCATTGCACAAGGGACGTAAGGGTCTTAGAGTTTAAAGTTGTGGTTAGGTTTCTACCTTAATTACTTTCTTGTACTTACGGATGTTTGCAAGGGGTATAATCACAAGTATGTATTAGTCTTGGATGGGGCAGTACATTAGCAGCAGTTCACCCACACAACACTTAGCAAGCTAAAGAAGATTAATCATCTATATGAAGCGAAAGCACTTGACTGTCTTCCCATGTGTCCTCAAGAACGTTTGGTCATCTTAAGTAATACAACCGGCTTGTCCTTTGCTGCATAAAGGATTGGGCCACTTGCTGCATTTATTCCTACTGTCTTTTATTTACTCGTACTTTGTTTACTTGCTTTATCAAAAACCCCTAAAAATCCGTTTGCTAAGTATTTGCAAAGAATTCCTGATCCATACCACTAGCCAGCACCTTTTGCTCCTCGTTGGGTTCGACACTCTTACTTATCAAAAATACTGCGACACACCCCCTATACTTGTGGGTCATCAAGACTATTTTCTGGCTCCGTTGCCAGGGAGTGAACGCTAGAGTGGAACTGGTAGAGGAGACTTCTACTGTGAGTATTGTTTACTTCTACTAGTTGCTTTATTTTCGTTATGGATAATTCGCTGAGTTTCTTATTTGGTAATGCTACTACCACTACTAAGGTAGTAGATAAGCCACCACCTGCTAAAAATGATGTTTTCAAAATACCTACAATTATTGATCGTGTTATGGATAACTACTATCTTGGGGATGAACTGTCCATCCCGGTGATCATTTGCTCTTTATACACGAATTATGCGGGTTGTTCAAGTGTGCAGGTATTACTACAGATCAAGTTAAGAAGAAGTTATTCTCATTATCACTGAAAGGAAGAGCCGGGGAATGGTCAAGCTCTGGAATGGGTGGAAATAGTGCCTCTCTTTTATTCAAAGTTTTATCCTCCTAGTGGATTCATAAAGATCGGAATCAAATATACAACTTTTGGCCTCTTGATGGAGAGAGTACAGCTCAAGCTTGGGGGAGATTGAAGTTACTAATGCTCAAATGTCCCATTCATGAGCTTCCCAGCAATATTATTATCAATAACTTTTATGCAAGGCTCCCTCTACATGACAAGGATTTATTGGATGCTTCTTGTGCTGGATCATTCACTCGTATGGAAGAAGAAGCTAAATGGGATCTTCTGGACCGTATTCAAGACAATGTTGAAGCTTGGGAGAATGACAAAGGTAGAAAGTCAGGTATAAATTATGATTATGAATGCATTGAATCTTTTATGGAAAATGATGACTTTCAAAATATTAAAAATGCTTATGTTCTAGACTCTCAAGCTATTGCTTCTTATTTTAAGGCTTTTGCTTCCTAATTGAAGTGCCTAAAAAGAAGTGGAATAAGTATCATGAACCTTATAAAGATATTGCTAAGAGTGTTCCTACAAGAAATACTGAAGTTTATACTGCTAATCATGTCTTACCTAAACCTTATATTGAGAAAATGCCTTTCCCAGTCAAGATAAAGGGACATTCTATGATAGCTAGTATGGTTAATGAAAGTACAAGTAAAGCTATTGAACCTGACAAACAAATGGTTGATGAACCTATTATAGTAAATGTGAAAGACTTTGTCACTAAATATGAAGAAGATGGACACACTATCCTTTGTAAGGATACCTCTAATATTGTTTCACATAGTAGTGTTATGAGAGCTAGTATTCCTGTATTTTCTGTTAGAATAAGTGATCATTGCTATGATGGCCCTTGTGATAGCTATATTGTTAAGTTTATGCATGATACTGAAAGTTACTATGATAGAGGGAAAAGTATTCTTATGCATCTCAATAATATCAAGTTTCCTTGTTTTATGTTGAAAGTTTTTATGTTGCACTTCTTTTGCCTTCTTATGCAAGTTGCCTTTGGTTTTAACAACTTGTTTGTTTACAAAATTCCCTTGCATAGGAAGTGGGTTAGACTTAAATGTGTGTGTGTGTTTTTGCTTCTTAATGCTCTCTTTCACTTCAATTCATATTCCTATGTGAGCATCTTCAAAATTATCATGCCCATCTTAATGGCTATAAAGAAAGAGCTTTTTGGGAGACAACCCAATTTGTTTTTGCTTTCAGTTTGTTTTTGTTTCTTTGAGTCTTGGAAGTTATTGCTTCGGTAATAACCGCTCCTTACCCGTTTTGTTTGGTTTTTGTGTCCAGGTCAACCTCTAATGAGAGAGAAGTAAGATTTGGGGAAGTTGTTGTCCCGAAACAGATTTGTGTGCTTCACCGTAAAAAATCGTGAGAGATCTCTGTATGTCGGATTGAGCTGTAATTGTTTGTGCTTCTGCCCCAGGTTGTTATTTAACTTTCTCTAGTTTTGCACTTTTTGATTGGAGCAACAGAAGATTTTCTAAAAATTTGATCTTTACCTGCTGGTCTGTTTTGACAGATTTTGCCACTCTTGCATTTGCTTCTTTATTCGATTTCCTTTTTGTATTCTTTTTGGGTTTTCGGAAGAAGTTGCGATAGTATCTTATGTTTTGATGGTTTTTAGTTGAAGTTGGACTCAAAAGGTTTTAGCACTTCACTTATACTAATGTTGCTAATGAGAACTGTGTGGAGTTTTGTGTGAAAGAAATTTCCAGGTAGTGGAGATAATGGTGTAATAAGGAAGAGAAGGGTTTTATGACTCAAGTAGTAAGTGTATGAAGATGAAGATATCGATGTTATTCAAGTGGTGACTCCGAAAGAATCTACTAGATACCAAATTCAGATACCTGTAGAGTCCGTTTTCAAATAGGTAACAGTTCTGGTAAGAAAAGTTCCGCGAAAATACTATCCAACTATATTTTTGCAGTTTTTAGTCAATAAGGAAAGCTACGAAGCAAAAAAGGACGGAAACGGAGCTAGGGTGGCTCACACCACCCTGTGGCATGGGCCCACCCCTGGCCGCCACCAGGTGGTGAGTCCACCCCGGACTCCGCCTCCGACTCGTTTTCACCCAGTACCTTCCTTTTGATATGAAACTTCGTAATATATAACCCCCCGGATCCCCCGAGGTTTGTATATCATGTTTTTGTCGTGTTTTTGTTTCGATCTGTTTCTGCCAGGACATACTCTTTGAAAGTTTAGAAGCACAATGGTGTCCGCCAAGGATAAAGGGAAGGGGCCTATGGAGGAAGACCTCTAAGACCCCGGGAAGGAGAAGGAGATCAAGAGCGAAGGTGAAGAGGAGAAAGGCCAACATCCGCACATCGGCACTACCGTTGCAAGCATTGGAGTGGTGGCAAAACCTGCCGAGGAAAAGAAGTCTCCAAGAGGGAAGAACAGAAAAAGAATCCCAAGAGTTGGGATCCACAAACTGAAATGATCTTGAGCCGTATTGAGCACAACTCGGAGTTGATTCGTACTCTCACCTTCGAGATTGAGAACTTGGAGAAACTGATCAGAGAGCTCATCGAGAGGATACCACCACCACCTAAGGAGTAATTCGTCATCAGGTTTGGCATCCCCTTGGTTTGTTCCAAGCTTGGGGGAGTGTCGCGGTATCACATCACCATCGTCTATCTTTTTGCCTTATTAGTAGAGTCATATCATGAATAGAGGAGTTATTATGTAGGATGGTTTGCATTATGGAAGTGTCCCCTCTCTCGTTAGATATGTATCCCTGGGTGTGAGTTTCCGATTATGGAATATTAATGAGAAGTTCTATCATTCACTCTTTTGCATAGCTTATATTAGTTTTCAATTCATGGTTATATGATTGATCTTGTTGTTAGTATTGGTATCACTTTGGGATCATTGAGTTGATTTAGTTGGTTTTGGCAAACCTGGCTCAGTCAGTAGCAACACTATTTTTGAGAGTTGAATGAAAAAGATAAGAGTACTTTAAAGAAAAATAATTTCATCATCTTTCTTTCTTGATTTGCTCATAAGTCTTGTATTCTCTAGTTAAGATCTTTTGTGCTTCCAAGGAAGATTGCATATTTGTCTTTATCACTTGTATGTTTGTTTGTTTCCTTCAACTCTTATACTTGCTACTAATGACCCACAAGTATAGGGGGTGTATCGTAGTATTTTCGAGGGAAGTGAAACCCAATTTATTGATTCGACACAAGGGGAGCCAAAGAATATTCATAAGCCTTAACAACTGAGTTGTCAATTCAGCTGCACCTGGAAACAATCTTGCTCACAACAGTTTATCAGTAGCAACAGTTTTGTAGTAGGAATAGTAAAGTAACAGCAGTAGTAAAGCAAAGACAGTAGTAACAAAAGTAGTAAACAGTGGGATTCGAGTGCGGTAGGCATAGGGATGGATGGATGGGCATTGCATGGACAAGACAATTCACATAGCAATCAGAAAATAGGGCAATTGCAGATAAATAAGAGAAAGCATCCAAGTACTAGACAATCCTAGGCATGTGTTCCTTATATAGTCATACGTGCTCACAATGAGAACTTGCACAACATCTTTTGTCCTGCCAGCCCGTTTGCAGCGGGGCCTCTAGGGAACTACTGGCAATTAAGGTGCTCCTTTTAATAGAGCACCGGAGCAAAGCATTAACACTCTGTGAACACATGGGATCCTCACATCAAAGCCTTTCCCTTCCGGTTATCCCGATTTCTGTCACTTTGGGGCCATAGGTTCCGGACAACAACGTGTGTATTCAACTTGTAGATAAGACCAAGAACAATACTATCATAATGAATCAATAACATGTTCAGATCTTAAATCATGGCACTCAGGCCCTAGTGACAAGCATTAAGCACAACAAGTTGCAACAAAGTCATAAAGCACTAATAAAAGATAGTAGGCACCATGCCCTAACAATCTGATGCCATTACATGAACGATCTCATCCAATCCCTACATCCCCATAGACTACAGGGGGGATTACTCACTCATAGATGGGGGAAACATCGATGGTCGATGGAGATGATGGTGGAGATCGATGGAGATGGCTCCGAGGGCACTTCCCCGTCCCGGCAGGATGCCGGAACAGAGACTTTCTGTCCCCCGAATCTCCCCTTCGGTGGTGGCGGCGCTGCGGAACTTGTTCTAGAAAAACGTCGAACCCCCCGAAGTTTTTAGGTCAGAAGGCTCCATATAGGCGAAGAGAGAGGCCGAGGGGGTGCCTGGGGGCCCACACCACCCCCTGTCGTGGCCTGGCCTGGCCTGCACCATCAGGTGGTGTGGCCACCCCCTAGCTCTTCTCCGTCTCGTATTCTGGCTCCTGGAGTCTTCGGGTGAAATAGGATTTTTGGCATATTTTCCGGGATTTTTCCTGATAGTTGATTTTCTGCACAAAAAGTAGACACCAAGGCAATTCTGCTGAAAACAGCGTCAGTCCGCATTAGTTTTATCCAAATCACACAAGTTTAGAGGAGAAACAATAGCAAAAGTGTTCGGGAAAGTAGATACATTTTGGATGTATCAACTCCCCCAAGCTTAGCTTATTGCTTGTCCTCAAGCAATTCAGTTGAAAACTGAGTGTGATAAAAGAACTTTCACAAACACATATGCTTCATATGATGTAAATATTCTCAGCAATGTGATCAACTACCTGGACAATTCATAATAAAGAGTATGCAACCAAGTCTACTTAATAGTCTTTGCAAGCTATGAAGATATTCCAACTCAAGAATAATAAGTAGCATGAAGCACGAACATAAGCAACATTACAATGCTCATAAAAAGGTATGATAGAGTGGTATCTCGCTTGCCTTTGATTATGAATGCCAAGGCACCTCTGAGGTTCAAGTGGTGACTAGAAATAAACATATCAAGAATGCAAGCATCAAAGTCATAACACAAATAATCAAGTAATGGAACAAACATAAAGAATGACAACTATGCTCTCAAGAAGGTGCTCAAATAATATGTGGAGACTCAACAAATAGAAGAAAAGGTTTTGAATAGTTTGAAAGGCTTCCAAATGCTGAAAGTATGGTACTCGTTAGCTTTGAGCTCTCATTGCCCCTATCATAAGCATCTTTAATGTGGTTAAGGTGAAAGTGACACAACTAAGAGGATATGCTTGACAAGTTATAAATCGAAGTCTCATGCCCCTTACTTACGAAGGCTGATCCTCATGCTACTCAATTTCAGTCACAAGTAAGCTCTTTTCATTGTAAGTATATACGTATCATAGAGAACCGCCAATGGGGTACCCCTTGCACATGACACGGGAGCTATCCCATAATCAAAATACAAGGCAAGCAGACAATGAGCATCTCGGCGATCTTTTTATTTACTATGTGCATAGATTTTTATTGAGGATGCTTCATAGAATGCTCATTATGGTTATGCTGCAAGTTTCCACCATGATTAGGCATGGCTTAGGCCAGCGGCCCAGGCGTTTCTCTAACATACATACAAACTCCATAATCTTACAAGTTCCACTTTTATTTCACACCACCGGGATCCATAAGAAAAAGAACATGATATCAACTAGGTACAAAATACCTATGAAGCGTTGAAAGCGGTCCCCATGATACATGGTTCTGCTAACTTCAACTCATAAAGCGCAAGCATATTCACAACAAAGAAGGACGCAATGGTTCAGGTTTATTAAGTGCAAGAAAATAAAGTGTGCCATCAAGTTCGTGAGAGATTTACTAACTAACTTTCTCATAACAAGCAAACATTTTATTCGGCAGAAAACAAGGCATATTGAATATGCACGGAGGTAGCATATGATGCTAATGGGTAGGTATGGTGGACACTTTGGAAATATTTGGTTTAGGGAGTTGGAAACTTGAGTAAATCATACTCAGAAAAAGTGAAGGCTAGCAATAGTAAGGGAGCGACAAACAAGAGAGCAATAGCTGTCATTATCATGCTTGCAACAAAACAGGACTACTCATGGCATGAAAGTGATTCAAGATCCTCAAGGCAAAATAATTCATCGAGGCTTAACTGATTATTACAGTCATGTGCATGCGTGAGCATGTGCCAAGTCAATCAAATGAAACATTCAGAGGAGGATACCACGGTGTCATACGAATTTATGAATAGAGCAATGCAAGCAAACATTCATAAGACATGCTACAAACTATTAGCGAGCTGGAGCTAATCATAAGAAAGCAAGAACTACTAAGCATCCAAAGATAACATACACCCTACTTGAACAGACTAAGCATGCTCACAATGATGAGTATATGTACAACAATGAAACAAATAGAGTTTGTTACCGCCTCTTACCACGCCTCAAGTTGTCATTGATCCTCATTATTGCTCTTCACTTGTGTGGCTTGAATAATAATATGAAACCAATATCCACTGAGGACTGCCGAACCCTATAGAAAACTCGCAAAAACCAAAGAAGATCGACAAATATTTTTGGTGTTTTCGATTTTTATAACAAGAACCAAAAGGGAAAAACAAACAAAGCAAAAAGAAGAAGCAACCAAAGAGAAACAACAGAAATATTTTCGGTCTTTTTGTGTTTTTAGAAAGCAAAAGCAAAGAAGAACGAAAACTAAAAAGAGAACGAAAACATGAATATACAAAGTACCGACGCAACATGATATGGAGATGAGTGTGGTGTCGGCGTACCTCCCCCCAAGAGGCTTTTAGCCTAAGTGGGTATCAATCCATGTACGAATAGGGGTTCCAAGCGAGTGGATCTTGGTAAGAATGGTCGTAGATGGGCCCATGAGAAGAAGAAGAAGCTCCCCAATCATAAGCGGGCTGCTGATATGAAGATTCTCCCTCATTCGAGGGCTGGACCGAATCATCCGTGACCTCCCTTCCAGTGTCCTGCTCCTATTGGGAGAGCTCTCCCAAATATGTGTCAAGCTCCTCCTCGGTGAGGGACCATCCTTCCCTATTATCAAGGTTAAACAAAACAAGTGTAGGCAAAAGAACAACACGCTCGGACTTGCTCTTTCTCCAACCAGCTTTGAGAAAGGTTATTTCATAAGATAACTCACTGATACTAGCCCACGAGGAAACAAATTTATGCTGTATCATGGAATTAAGATCAAGCCTTTCTATGGGAAACTGTAGGTCTAGATGATGAGGCACTAAACCCTGCAATGCTAGTAAATGAGAAGCAATGAGGCCTCCACAAATTCCACCTTTCTCACGGTTAGCAGCAAGACGGAAAGCTATCAAAGCACCCAAGTTGTAAGACCTATCTCGTCTAAGAGCAGCAAAGATAAATGCTAGATCAAACAAAGATAACTTATTGGCAGTTTTCCTAGCAAGAACACACTTGGCAATAAAGTAGGAAAAGTAGCCAATGGAGGGAAGATGAATGTTACGGATTTTTCCATTCTCCTTCGAGAAGCTACTCCCTTGGCCAATTTCTGCATATAAATCCATGAGTGGTTCAGGTCTCTCCTTAATCTTCCTACATGATCCCCATTGAGGTACCTTAATAGCTGCACAAAAATCATCAAGAGAAAGGTTGACAGCAATATTGTAAATTTTGTAATGGACCATGGGGTTAGGCAAAGAGTAACTAAATTGGAAATCCTGGACCACAGACATGGTTAGCTTCACAAATTGACAAGGTTCATCTTCCAAAAAGTGCTCTAACCCTGCATTAGAAACCAAAGTGTGGAAATCTTGTAGAATTCCTGCAGCTCTCATGAACTCAGAGCATGGATAAATGGAGGGAAAAACTTCCTCCTCCCAGTGGACCTTCATGGCCTCAGGTACCCAAAGCTCATGTTGGTTTAGGTGGTGTTCACTCATCTTCTATTCTGAAATTTAAAACACCTATCAAACAAGTGATTGCAAAGTAAATATAATGAAGGATTCTACTCATAGGGACTTGCAAGAGGCCTAAACATGCATCAAAACTATATCTCTAAGCATCAAACAAGCTTACAAGCTCTCATAACCAGTCACCTACAGCAGAAAAATACTCAGCATATAATCCACTATACACAAATCTACTTGGACAAGGGGGAGGAGTCACATACCAGGGAACAAATGCTCCAAATTTCAGCAAGAAAGATGAGCTGAGCAAGGAGATCGAAAAAATCGAGAGCAAGCACAGCAAGAAGGCGATTTTGAGCTATGAACTGGAGCTTACTCGGGAGAGAGAAGAAAGTGGCAGGTGAGAGAGTTAGTGGGGGGCCAGGGGTGGCCTACACCAGGGCATGGCGCCACCCAAGGCTGGCCGTGCCACCATGTGGTGTGCCTGCCTGGTGGGCCCTCTGGTACCTACCAGGTACTCCTCTGCCCCTTTTTTCACGTAAAAATTTAATATGAATTTTCTGGAATTTTTCGAGACACTTTATTTTTGGGCATTTTTCAGAAATAGAAGAATGATTTTTCTGACAGACAGATTTTTTTCTTTTGGAAACATGATGCAAGGACAAAACAAGGCTAGAACTACAGAAGTTCTAACATGCAAGCAACTAACAACAAAAGGAAAACTAAATGAAAGCAAAAACTAAAAATGCAAAGGATAGAAATAAATGGAGATAATCATAATGAAAACATTGTTTTGTTCAATGGAATCCTTTTGTTAACAAGGTTGATCAAGTCTTGCTACCAAAACAATTGCATATGAGACAAAACTTTGTACTCCACTAATGATTATGTTACCTCAACCTTGATAGCAATGGTCCCAATCATAATAGTTTCAAATTTTTCTCTTGGTATGGGACAATATATTTCTCCAACTTGAATGCCTTCAACATGTTTAATTGAATTCAAACCATAAGTCCTTTCAATCTTCTTGGGGGAAATATTATGTTCCTTGTCATTAACATTGAAGGTCACCTTTCCTTGATTACAATTAGTAACAGCTCCTGCAGTATTATGAAAAGGTCTCCCAAGAATAATAGACATATTATCATCTTCAGGCATTTCAAGCACAACAAAATCAGTTAATATCAAGCAATTGTGAGCCACCTGAACAGGTACATCCTCACATATACCCACAGGAATGGTGGTAGATTTATCAGCCATTTCCAAAGATATATCAGTTGGTATTAATTTTTCAAGTTGAAGCCTCTTATAGAGAGAGAAAGGCATAACACTAACTCCAGCTCCCAAATCACACAAAGCAGTTCTAACATAACTGTTCTTAATAGAGCAAGGGATAGTTGGAATCCCTGGGTCTCCAAGTTTCTTAGGAACCTTACCATTGAAGGAATAATTAGCAAGCAAAGTAGAAATTTTCTCATTTGGGATCTTCGTTTTATTCGAGACAATGTCCTTCATATACTTTGAGTAAGGAGGCAATTTAATAGCATCAGTCAAAGGAATTTGCAAGAATAAAGGCTTCATCCACTCACAAAACTTATTATAGTGTTCATCTTCCTTTGACTTGTGTTTCTTATCAGGGAAAGGGATAGGTTTTTGGACCCAAGGTTCTCTTTAACTACCATGTTTCTTAGCAATAAAATCTTCTTTGGTGTATTTAGTATTCTTAGTGTGGTTTTCAGGTTCTTCTTCAACTTTTTCTTCATTAGGAACAACATTTTCTTCATTACCACTTTCAGATTCAGCATCAGAGATAGATATACTATTAGGATCTATAACAGGTTTAGAGGGTTCTACAACAGTTTTATGTTTCTTTTTCCTTTTCTTACAAGTAGAACCACTATTTTTAGCTTGTTGAGAATCCTACTCAATTCTTTTGGGATGCCCCTCAGGATATAGACTATCCTGGGTAGCAGCTCCACTTCTAGTTCTAATTTCATAAGCATGTTTTTCTTTAGCAGCATTAACTAGCAAGTCGTTTTACACTTTAACGAGTTGATCTATTTGAGTTTGAACCAGTTGAAAGTGTTTAACAATCATTTTAACATCATTAGAGGTTCTTTCCACAATATCTTTCAACTCAACAATAGCTCTAGTGTTTTCCATTAGATGATTTTGCACCCTTTTATTAAAGTTATCTTGCTTAACAATAAATATATCAAATTCTTCTAAGCATTGATCAGGAGGTTTAGAGTAAGGGATATCACCTTCATCAAAGTGTTGGAGAGAGTGTACCTCAATAGTGGGTGAGTAGGGAATAGGCTTACATAATTCTTCTATAGGAGGTAAATTCTTGACATCTGCAGCTTTAATTCCCTTCTCCTTAAGACATTTCTTAGCTTCCTTCATCACTTCATCATTTAATTCAATAACTCCCCTCTTCTTTGATGTTGGAATAGGCACGGGAATAGATGGTTCAGGTACAATTACTTCAGGTATAGCTTGTTTAGGAGGAGTCCAATCTTCATAATTCTTGCTTATTTTAGCCATTAATTCCTCAGCTTCCTTAGGAGTCCTATTCCTGAAAACACAATCAGCACAACTATCTAGGTATGTCCTAGATTCCTCGGTTAGTCCATTATAAAATAGATCAAGAAGCTCATTCTTAGGTAATGGACTTCTAGCCTGTGCATGAATCAAAGCACAAAACCTTGCCCAAGATTCGGGCAATACCTCTTTTTCTCCCTGTTTAAAATCAAAAAGTTCCTGCAAAATAGCATGTCTAGCACTTGGAGGAAAATATTTCTACAGGAAAGTACTAATCAAGCACTCAGGGCTATCAATAGATCCAGGAGGTAAATTACTAAACCAAGTTTTAGCTTCTCCTTTCAGTGAAAAGGGAAAAATCTTAGCAACAAAGTAAGTACGCATCTTAATATCATCAGAAAACAAGACACTCATGGTAGAAAGTTCATTCATATGTGCTACCGCACTTTCATTCTTAGTCCCACAAAAAGGTTCTTTCTCGACAATAGCTATGTAAGATAGATCGAGAGAGAAATAATAATCTTCATCTATAATGTTTATGGGAGAAGCAGCAAACTTAGCAATAGGAGACAATTTGGGTCTAATAGTACGCCTCTCAAGGAGACTCTTAGCAGCACTCCTATCATGGGTGTTCTTACATTCTTTAATAAATTCATCAGTCATCTCAACATAACCATCTTCAATATCATAACTCTCACTAGACTCAGGTGAGCTAACAGGTGTGGTAGTGTCTTCATTAGGAGTTTCGGTATTTCCAGCTATAGTTCTAGCAATCGTAGCATCTAGGAAAGGACCTAATGAACCATTCTTATCAAGCACAGTAGAAGCAGCATCATAAGCATCAGAAGTTTCAGATTCAGCAGTAGTAGCAGTGTGTGTAGCATGTGTATGTGGTGGTGTAAGGAACTTACTCATAACAGACGGTGAATCAAGAGCAGCAGAGGTGTTCAGAACCGTACCTCTTCTTGTAGTGGATGGTAAAATAGGAACCTTGCCATCACGAGACTTACCCATGATGGATGGATAACAGCGAACAATAGATAATCCAAGTGAACTTGATAAATAAAGCTATGCTCCTCGGCAACGGCGCCAGAAAATAGTCTTGATGACCCACAAGTATAGGGGGTGTATCACAGTATTTTCGAGGGAAGTGAAACCCAATCTATTGATTCGACACAAGGGGAGCCAAAGAATATTTATAAGCCTTAACAACAGAGTTGTCAATTCAGCTGCACCTGGAAACAATCTTGCTCACAACAGTTTATCAGTAGCAACAGTTTTGTAGTAGGAATAGTAAAGTAACAGCAGCATTAAAGCAAAGACAGTAGTAACAAAAGCAGTAAACAGTGGGATTCAAGTTCGGTAGGCATAGGGATGGATGGACGGGCGTTGCATGGACAAGACAATTCACATAGCAATCAGAACATAGGGCAATTGCAGATAAATAAGATAAAGCATCCAAGTACTAGACAATCCTAGGCATGTGTTCCATATATAGTCATACGTGCTCGCAATGAGAACTTGCACAACATCTTTTGTCCTGCCAGCCCATTTGCAGCGGGGCCTCTAGGGAACTACTGGCAATTAAGGTGCTCCTTTTAATAGAGCACCGAAGCCAAGCATTAACACTCCGTGAAGACATGCGATCCTCACATCAAAGCCTTTCCCTTCCGGTTATCCCGATTTCTGTTACTTCGGGGCCATAGGTTCCAGACAACAACGTGTGTATACAACTTGTAGATAAGACCAAGAAAAATACTATCATAATGAATCAATAACAAGTTCAGATCTAAAATCATGGCACTCGGGCCCTAGTGACAAGCATTAAGCATAATAAGTTGCAACAAAGTCATAAAGCACTAATAAAAGATACTAGGCACCATGCCCTAACAATCTGATGCCATTACATGAACGATCTCATCCAATCCCTACCATCCCCATAGCCTACAACAGGGGATTACTCACTCATAGATGGGGGAAACATGGATGGTCGATGGAGATGATGGTGGAGATCGATGGAGATGGCTCCAGGGGCACTTCCCCGTCCTGGCAGGGTGCCGGAACAGAGACTTTCTGTCCCCTAAATCTCCCCTTCGGTTGTGGCGGCGCTGCAGAACTTCTTCTGGAAAAACGTCGAACCCCCCGAAGTTTTTAGGTCAGAAGGCTCCTTATAGGCGAAGAGAGAGGCCGAGGGGGTGCCTGGGGGGCCCACACCACCCCCTGGCGTGGCCTTTCCTGGCCCGCGCCAGCAGGTGGTGTGGCCACCCCTGGCTCTTCTCCGTCTCGTATTCTGGCTCCTGGAGTCTTCGGGTGAAATGGGATTTTTGGCATATTTTCTGGGATTTTTCCTGATAGTTGATTTTCTGCACAAAAAGTAGACACCAAGGCTATTCTGTTGAAAACAGCGTCAGTCCGCATTAGTTGTATCCAAATCACGCAAGTTTGGAGGAGAAACAATAGCAAAATTATTCGGGAAAGTAGATATGTTTTGGATGTATCAGCTACCTAGCCTTGCTAGCCAAAAACCTGTACAGAGAGGGTATTTTTCTCGTGCATCCACCTCCTTAAAACCAAAACCTTTGCCATTTGTGTCCACCATACCTACCTAGTAGCCTTATTGCTATTCCAAGTAAATTCCTGTTTTATCTACCTCCCAAATTAAACTTGTTATGTGAAAATTAGTGATTAAAGCTCTCACGAACTTGATGGCACACTTTACTTTCTTGCATTTAATAAACTTGAACCATTGTGCTCACGTATGTTGCGTATATGCTTGCGCTTTGTAATTGTGAATTACCAGAACCATGCTGTCATGGGGAACACTTTCGACATTACACTGGTACTTTGTACCAAGTTGATATCATGTTCTTTTGTCTATGGATGTCGTCGGTGTGAAATGAAAGGGGAGCTTGTAAGTCCATGGAGTTATGCGTATGTGTTAGAGAAACGCCTGGGCCGTTGGTCTAATCCATGCTGACATGGTGGAAACGTGCAGCGTAACCATAACAAGTATCTATGAAGCATTCTTCTTATAAAAAAGAGCCCGATATTGAGAAAAAAAGAAAAAAGAAAAGAGAAAAAAAGAGATTATGAAAAGAGGAAAGAGAGAAAAAAGCACCATATTCCCATGGTAAATAAGAAGATTGTTGAGATGCTTGTTGTCTGCTTGCCTTGTCATTTTGATATGGGGATTCTTCCGTATCATCGGGCAAGGGGTACCCCATTGGCGGTTCTCTGTGATACACATATGCTTACGATGACAAGAACTTACCGGTGACTAAACTTGAGTAGCATGAGGAGCGGCCCTCGTATTCAAGGGACATGAGATTCTCAACTTACAACTTGTCAATGCATATCCTCATATTTGACCACTTCAACCTTAATCACCTAAATATGCCTATGATAGGGGCAATGAGAGCTGAAAGCTAGTAAGTATCATAATTTTTGGGAGCTCTTTATGAGACTTGCAATCCCTGCATCCCTCTTTGAAGGGCCTTTCTTTTACTTTGTGGTTGAGTCAGTAAACCTATTCCCTTCTATCTCAGCAAATATTTTGAGTTGTTGTGTTTCATTCATTCATATGATGATTTATTCACTCATGTTTCTTATGTTCCTTGTTTTGCACATTGCCTTATCTTGATGTTTACTACTTTGAAAGCTGTCATTGAAAACCAGTTATTTGTGAACTCCAGCAAATTATCAACTATTCTTCGACCAAGAGCTAAGTTTGCCATTACCAATTATGATTCACTTTATGCATCTTTATTGTGTTTCCTTTACTCATTACAAGTTGAGTTATATAATAGTGAGTTGTCTTCTATTATGAACTATGTATTTGATGAATGTGATGCTTCTTGTCTGTATTCTTTTATCGACTCTTCACTGCATAAACCTGAGGCCATGTTTATTGAGCTCAGTTTCGCTTGAGGACAAGCGAAGTCTAAGCTTGGGGGGGAGTTGATACGTCCATGTTGCATCACTATTCTATGTCTTAATTCACTATTATTCATTGATATATTTCATATTGAGAGGTGATACTTATGTTATTTCATCTATTTTTGCATGGTTGATGACTTTTGGAGCATGGACCGCTGTAGTCAGGATTCTGATGGAAAAAGTGCTGTTTGGAGGCAATATTCGCGAAGATCAGAAAATCCGGGAAAATATACGGAAAATCCTATTTTTCCAGAAGACTAAGGATGCCAGAAGACGGAGTGGAGATGGGCCACAGGGGGCCCACACCCCCTGGCGCGGGCAGCCCTAGGCCGCGCCAGGAGGTGGTGTGGCCACCCTGGCCCACTCCCGCCTCTCCCCTCTGGCGTATATCATCGTCTCGAAACCCTAAGACTCGGGGAGCGACCACAGAAAGATTCCGCCGCCTCTGCAGGGCGGAAAACACCGAGAGAGAAAGATCTCTCTGGCAGACAGATTTCTGCTGGGGGAATTCCTTCCCGGAGAGGGGAGATCATCGCCATGAACACCACCATCAAGCTGGACTTCATCAGGATCATCATCATCACCACCATCATCACCATCAGCACCCTCATCACCATCTCCATATTGCTGTAACAATTGCGTTGAATCTTGCATTAGTTCATAGGGGAACCTTTCCTGGTGTTGATTACTCTTCGTACTTGATGCTATTGAGTGAACCATTGAATTATTGTTTATGTTCAAATTGTTATACATCATTATTCCATCTCTGATCATGATCCATATGATGTCTTGTGAGTAGTTCATTTTATTCTTGAGGACATGGGAGAAGTCTTGTTAGTAGTGGAGTTGTGTTGAGAAAGATTCAATAGATTGTTATTTAAGTTGTTGTGTACATCTTCTAGTGGTGTCATGTGAACCTCGACTACATGACACTTCACCTATATGGACCTAGGGGAATGCATTGTGTATTTGGCTACTAATCGTAGGGGTTGCCGGAGTGACAGAAACCGGAGCCCCCGTTAGGAAACCATTGCACAAGGGACGTAAGGGTCTTAGATTTTAAAGCCGTGGTTAGGTTTCTACCTTAATTACTTTCTTGTACTTACGGATGTTTGCAAGGGGTATAATCACAAGTATGTATTAGTCTTGGATGGGGCGGTACATTAGCATAGGTTCACCCACACAACACTTAGCAAGCTAAAGATGATTAATCATCTATATGAAGCAAAAGCACTTGACTGTCTTCCCATGTGTCCTCGAGAACGTTTGGTAATACAACCGGCTTTTCCTTTGCTGCATAAAGGATTGGGCCACTTGCTGCATTTATTCCTACTGTCTTTTATTTACTCATACTTTGTTTACTTGCTTTATCAAAACCCCCTAAAAATCCGTTTGCTAAGTATTTGCAGAGAATTCCTGATCCATACCACTAGCCAGCACCTTCTGCTCCTCGTTGGGTTCGACACTCTTACTTATCGAAAATACTGCGATACACCCCCTATACTTGTGGGTCATCACACACCACCTATTGGCGTGGCCTAGGGCTGCCCGTGCTAGGGGGTGGTGTGGGCCCCCTGTGGCCCATCTCCACTCCCCCTTCTGGCAATCTCCGTCTTCTGGAAAAATAGAATTTTCCATGTATTTTCCTGATTTTTTAGATCTTCGTGAATTTTGCCTCCAAACTGCACCTTTTCCATCAAAATCCTGACTGTAACGGTCTATGCTCCAAAAGTCATCAACCATGCAAATACAGATGAAATAACATAAGTATCATCTCTTAATATGAAATATATCAATGAATAACAGTAAATTATGATATAGAATAGTGACATAAAGGGACGTATTATGAAATAACATAAGTATCATCTCTTAATATAAATTATGAAATACATCAATGAATAACAGCAAAATGGACGTATCAACTCCCCCCAAGCTTAGACTTCGCTTGTCCTCAAGCGAAACTGAGCTCAATAAACATGGCCTCAGGTTTATGGAGTGAAGAGTCGATAAAAGAATACGGACAAGAAGCATCACATTCATCAAATACATAGTTCATAATAGAAGACAACTCACTATTATATAACTCAACTTGTAATGAGTAAAGGAAACTCAATAAAGATGCATAAAGTGAATCATAATTGGTAATGGAAAACTTAGCTCTTGGTCGAAGAATAGTTGATAACTTGCTGGAGTTCACAAATAACTGGTTTTCAATGACAGCTTTCAAAGTAGTAAACATCAAGATAAGAGCAATGTGCAAAACAAGGAACATAAGAAACATGAGTGAATAAATCATCATATGAATGAATGAAACACAACAACTCAAAATACTTGCTGAGATAGAAGGGAATATGTTTACTGACTCAACTAAAAGTAAAAGATAGGCCCTTTGCAGAGGGAAGCAGGGATTGCAAGTCTCATAAAGAGCTTCCAAAACTTATGATACTTATTAGTTTTCAGCTCTCACTGCCCCTATCATAGGCATCTTTAGGTGATTAAGGTTAAAGTGATCAAATATGAGGATATGCTTGACAAGTTGTAAGTTGAAAATCTCATGTCCCTTGAATACGAGGGCCGCTCCTCATGCTACTCAAGTTTAGTTACCGGTAAGTTCTTGTCATAGTAAGTATATGTGTATCATAATGAACCGCCAATGGTGTACCCCTTGCCCGATGATATGGAAGAATCCCCATATCAAAATGACAAGGCAAACAAACAACGAGAATCTCAACAATCTTCTTATTTACCATGGGAAAATGGTGCTTTTTTCTCTCTATCCTCTTTTTTCAATTCTTTTTTCTCTTTTCTCAATCTCTATCTCTTTTTTATAAGAAGAATGCTTCATAGATTGCTCATTATGGTTACGCTGCAGGTTTCCACCATGATTAGGCATGGATTAGACCGGCGGCCCAGGCGTTTATCTAACACACATACATAACTCCATGGACTTACAAGCTCCCCTTTCATTTCACACCGATGACATCCATAAATAAAAGAGCATGATATCAACTAGGTACAATGTACAAGTGCAATGTTGAAAGCGTTCCCCATGACAGCACAGTTCTGCTAATTCACAACATACAAAGCGCAAGCATATACGCAACATAGATGGGCACAATGGTTCAAGTTTATTAAGTGCAATAAAGTAAAGTGTGCCATCAAGTTTGTGACAGCTTTAATCACTAATTTTCACATAACAAGTTTAATTTGGAAGGTAGATAAAAACATGAATTTACTTGGAATAGCAATAGTGCTAGTAGCTAGGTATGGTGGACACAAATGGCATTGGTTTTGGTTTAAGGTTTGGCTGCATGAGAAGCATTCCCTCTCAGTACAGGTTTTTGGCTAGCAAGGCTGGGTTGCAAGCATAAGAGTTGAAGGAAACAAACAAACATACAAGTTATAAGAACAAACATGCAATCTTCCTTGGAAGCACAAAAGATCTCAACTATAGAATACTAAACTTGTGAGAAAATCAAGAAAGAAAGAAAGAAAGATGATGAAATTATATTTCTTAGGATACTTTTATATTTTTTATTCAATTCTCAATAATAGTGTTGCTACTGACCGAGCTAGGTTTGCCAAAACCAATTAAATTAACTCAATGATCCCAAAGTGATACCAATACTAACTACAAGATCAATCATATAACATGAATTGAAAACTAATATAAGATATGCAAAAGAGTAAATGATAGAACTTCTCATTAATATTCCATAACGGCAACTCACACCAAGGGATACATAGATATCTAACAAGAGGGGGGACACTTCCATAATGCAAATCATCCTACATGATAACTTCTCTATTCATGGTATGACTCTACTAAAAAGGTAAAATGATAGAAGATAGTGATGTGATACCGCGACACTCCCCCAAGCTTGGAACAAACCAAGGGGATACCAAAACCTGATGACGAATTACTCCTTTGGTGGTGGTGGTGTTCTCTCGATTGGCGCGAGGTAATCTTCTAGTATCTTGCAAAGCTTGTTATTCTGCTCTTGAAGCATATCCACCTTCCTCCTCAAGACTCGGTACTTGTCACAGAACTCATTGGTTACTCGTAGAGCTTCCACTGCTACAGGGCAGGAACTGAGATCTAGAGCTGGAGGTATCAGCCCCTTCATGCCTGCTACCATGTCCTTTACTTCCTCCCAGACATTCCGAACCATGTCTTCGCACCTAGTTACGATCCTTTCTTGTTTCACCCGTCTCATGAGAGTCTCCTGCTCAAGATTGTGATGGAGTTCGCGACAGCGTCGTAACTCGTAATCCTTTGAAGATGAACCCCTGAATGACATCTGAACAAAACAGATCGAAACAAAAACCATGATGAGAACACGATATTACGAATTTTTACAACAAAAGGAAGGTACTGGGAGAAAATGGGTCGGAGACAGAGTCCGAGGTGGCCACACCACTTGCTAGCGTGGCCAAGGGGGCCACGCCAGGGGGTGGTGTGAGCCACCCTGGCTCTGTTTCCGTCCCTTTTTCGCTTCGTTGCTTTCCTTGTTGGATAAAAACTCCAAAAATATACCTGGACAGATTTTTCGCGGAGTTTTCCTTACCAGAACTATTACCTATTAGAAAATGGACTTTGTAGGTCTCTGAACTTGGTCTTTGATAATTTTTTCCGGAGTTACCATTTGAATAGCATCAATATCTTCATCTTCATACACATATTTCTCGAGTCATGAAACCTTTCACTTTCTTATTACACTATTTTCTCCACTAACCTGGAAATTTCTTTCACACAAAACTTCACACAATTCTCATTAGCAACATTAGTGTAAGCGAGGTAATAAACCTTTTAAGTTCAATTTCAACTGAAATCCATCAAAACATAAGCTATTGTAGCAACTCCTTCCAAAAAACCAAAAAGAATTCAAAAAGGAAATCGATTTAAGAGGCAAATGCAAGAGTGGCACAAATCTGTCAAAACAGACCAGCAGGTAAAGATCATTTTTTTCGAAAATCTTCTGTTGCTCAAATAAAAAGTGAAAAACTAACGAAAGTTAAATAACAACCTGGGGCAGAAGCACAAAAATTTACATCTCAATCGGACATACAGAGATCTCTCATGAATTTTTACGGTGAAGCACAAAAATCTGTTTTGGGACAACAACTTCCCCAAATCTTACTTCTCTCTCATTAGAGGTTGATCTTGACACAAAAACCAAACAAAAAGGATAAGTAGAGGTTATTACCGAAGTAATAACATCCAAGACTCAAATAAACAAAAACAACTGAAAGCACAACTAAATTGGGTTGTCTCCCAAAAAGCACTTTCTTTATAGCCATTAAGATGGGCATGATAATTTTAATGATGCTCACATAAGAATATGAATTGAAGTAAAGGAGAGCATCAAAGAGCAAAAATACACATGTTTAAGTCTAAGCCACTTCCTATGGAAGGGAATTTTGTAAGCAAATAAATTGTTGAAACCAGAAACTGCTAGCATAGGAAGGCAAAACAAGTGTAACTTAAATACTTTCAGCATAAATCGAGGAAACTTAATATTATTGAGATGCATAAGAACAATATTCCCTCTCTCATAATAACTTTCAGTATCATGCATAAATTTAATGATATAACTATCACGAGAACCATTGTAGCAATGATCACTTATCCTAACAGAAAACACAGAGACACTAGCTCTCATAACACTACTTTGTGAAGCAACACTAGCCTCTTGATGGAGAGAGTAAAACTCAAGCTTGGGCTGATTGAAGTTACTAATGCTCAAATGTCCCATTCATGAGCTCCCCAAAAATATTATTGTCAATAACTTTTATGCAAGGCTTTCTCTTCATGACAAGGATTTATTGGATGCTTCTTGTGCTGGATCATTCACTCGCATGGAAGAAGAAGCTAAATGGGACCTTCTAGATCGTATTCAAGACAATGCTGAAGCTTGGGAGAATGACAAAGGTAGAAAGTCAGGTATAAATTATGATTGTGAATGCATTGAATCTTTTATGGGAACTGATGACTTTCAAAATATTAGTAATATTTATGGTCTTGATTTGCAAGTTATTACGAATTGCTTTAGAGCTTTTGCTTCCTATATAGAAATTCCAAAAAGGGGATGTAAAATATACCATGCACCTTACAAAGATATTGTTGACTATGCTCCTATTGGAAGTGCTGAGTATTGCATTATTGATCCCATCTTACCCGAACCTTATATCGAGAAGATTCCCTTCCGCGAAAAGGTAAAGGACCATCCTATGATAACTAATGTAATCACCAAAAGTGAAAAAAGAACTATAAAACCTCATGAACAAATAAACATTGAACCTGTGGTAGCAATTGTGAAAGACCTTGTCACTAAAAGCGTAGAAGATGGGTGCATAGTGTTTTGTGAGGATGCTTCTAATATTGTTTCACATCCCAATAGAACTAAAAAGCCTAGTGTTCCTGTGCTTTCTGTTAGAATTGGTGATCATTGTTATTATGGTTTATGTGATATTGGTGCAAGTTCTAGTGCTATTCCTTATGAGCTTTACAGAGAAATTATGCATGAAATCAGTCCTTGCGAGTTGGAAGAGACTGATGTGGTTATTCACCTTGCTAATAAAGAGACAATCTCGCCAATTGGTATTGTACGAGACGTGTAAGTTCTTTGTGGTAAGATTAAGTACCCTGCTGATTTTCTAGTACTTGGTTCGGCTGCTAGTAAAACCTACCCTATCATTTTTGGTAGACCTTTCTTAAGTACTTGTGGAGCTATTATTGATTGCAAGAGGGAGAAAATCTTGACTAAGTTCGATGGGGAATCTTATGAGTTTAATTTTTCGAAATTTGCTAAAGAACCTTGCGAAGAGGAAACCCATAATGAGGATTTTAGGGTTGAACAACTTGCTTCTATTTCTCTTGCTCCTAACAATGCTTTGCAGCAATTTATGGAAGATCATTAAAGTGAAATCTTCATGGAAGAAAGGAATGAGATTAACAGGATTCTCCGTGATCAACCTATGATGCTTAAGCACGACTTGCCTATAGAAGACTTGGGTACCACGATGCCACCTAAAAAGGATCCTGTTTTCAATCTAAAACCTCTCCCTAATGATCTTAAATATTCTTATATTGATGATAAAAAGATATATCATGTTATTGTTAGCGCTAAACATTTAGGGAAGGAAGAAGAAAGGTTATTGGAAGTTTTGAGGAAACATCGAGGAGCTATGGGCTATACTCTAGATGATTTAAAAGGGATTTCACCTACTATATGTCAGCACTCTATCAACATAGAACCAGATGCGAAGCCGGTAGTGGAGCACCAATGACGTTTAAATCCTAGGATGAAGGAACTGGTAAGGAATGAGGTATTGAAACTCCTTGATGCTGGTATTATTTACCCTATTGCTGATAGTGAATGGGTTAGTCATGTTCATTGTGTTCCTAAAAGGGAGGGATTACCGTTGTCCCTAATGATAATGATGAGCTTATTCCTCAAAGAACAGTGGTAGGCTATAGGATGTGCATTGATTTTAGGAAAGTCAAAAAAATTACTAAGAAAGATCACTACCCGCTTCCTTTTATTGATCAAATGTTGGAAAGGTTGTCTAAAAAGACCCATTTTTGTTTTCTTGATGGTTATTCTGGTTTCTCTCAAATTGCTGTTAAACAACAAGATCAAGAAAAAACTACTTTTACTTGCCCTTATGGAACTTATGCTTATAGATGTATGCCTTTTGGTTTATGTAATGCTCCTGCTACTTTCCAAAGGTGCATGTCTGCTATCTTTCATGGTTTTTGTGAGGAAATTGTAGAAGTTTTCATGGATGACTATTCTGTCTATGGAACTTCTTTTGATAATTTTCTGCACAACATTGATAAAGTTTTGCAGAGATGTGAAGAAACTAATCTTGTTCTTAATTAGGAGAAATGCCACTTCATGGTTAATGAAGGGATTGTTCTTGGGCATAAAGTTTCTGAAAGAGGCATAGAAGTTGATAGAGCTAAGGTTGAGGCAATTGAGAAGATGCCATGTCCAAGAGACATCAAAGGTATTCGTAGTATCCTTGGTCATGTTGGTTTCTATAGGAGGTTTATTAAATACTTCTCTAGGATATCAAAACCTCTCACTAATCTTCTTCAAAAAGATGTACCTTTTGTTTTTGATGATGATTGTAGGGAAGCTTTTGAAATTCTTAAGAAGGCTTTAACTACATCCCCTATTGTTCAACCACCTGATTGGAGTTTACCCTTTGAAATAATGTGTGATGCTAGTGATTTTGCTGTAGGGGCTGTCCTTGGGCAACGTATCAATAAAAAGTTAAAAGTTATTCATTATGCTAGTAAGACTCTAGACGCTGCTCAAAGGAATTATGCCACTACTGAAAAGGAATTTCTAGCTGTTGTTTTTGCCTGTGATAAGTTTAGGCCCTATATTGTGGACTCAAAAGTAACCATTCATACTGATCATGCTGCTATTAAATATCTTATGACGAAGAAGGATGCTAAGCCTAGACTTATTAGATGGGTACTGCTTTTACAAGAGTTTGATCTACACATAGTAGACAGGAAGGGTGCTGAAAACCCTGTAGCTGATAATTTATCTCGTTGGAAAACATCTCTTTTGATCCTATGCCTGTTAATGATAGTTTCCCAAATGAACAGTTAGCCGCAGTAGGGGTGAGCTTGCGAGGAAGCCCCTGGTATGCTGATTATGCTAATTTTATTGTCTCCAAGTATTTGCCTCCAACTTTTACAGCTCAGCAAAGTAGAAAGTTCTTTTATGATTTGAGGCATTATTTTTGGGATGACCCACTCTTTTACAAAGAAGGGGTTGATGGTATTATGCGGAGATGTCATGGTAGCGCCTATGGAGGACATCATGCAGGAGATAGAACCGCACAAAAGGTACTACAATCAGTTTTCTACTGGCCTACCCTTTTTAAAGATGTAAGAAAATTTGTTTTATCTTGTGATGAATGTGAGTGTGTTGGTAATATTTCTAGACGCAATGAAATGCCTATGAACTACTCTCTAGTTATTAAACCTTTTGATTGTTGGGGGTTCGACTTTATGGGTCCTTTCCCTCCTTCGAAGGGTTACACTCATATTCTTGTTGCCGTTGATTATGTTACTAACTGGGTAGAAGCCATTCCTACGAAAAGTGTTGACGGGGAAACCTCTCTAAAAATGCTTAAGGACGTTATCTTTCCTAGGTTTGGAGTGCCTAGGTATCTAATGACTGATGGGGGTTCTCATTTCATTCATGGCGGTTTTAGGAAGACCCTCGCTAAATATGATGTTAATCATAGAATTGCTTCAGCTTATCACCCCTAGACTAGCGGGCAAGTAGAGTTATCAAATAGAGAAATTAAATCTATCTTGCAAAAGACTGTTAATAGGTCTAGAAAAAACTGGGCTAAGAAGTTGAATGATGCTTTATGAGCTTATAGAACTGCTTACAAAAATCCTATGGGAATGTCTCCTTATAAAATGGTTTATGGGAAAGCTTGCCACCTACCCTTAGAATTAGAACACAAAGCTTACTAGGCAGTGAAAGAACTAAATAGAGATTGTAAGCTCGCTGGTGAGAAAATATTATTTGACTTAAGTTCTTTAGATGAATGGAGGAGTGAAGCCTATGAGAATGCTAGGCTCTTTAAGGAAAAAGTTAAAAGATGGCATGACAAGCGAATACTTAAGAGAGAGTTTCATGTTGGTGAGAAAGTTCTATTGTATAGGTCTCGTCTCAGATTTTTTGCAGGTAAGCTACTATCAAAATGGGAAGGACCTTTCATCATTGAAGAAGTATACCGTTCAGGAGCAATAAACATTTCTTCTCTAAAAGATAATACTACACAAGTAGTGAATGGACAACAACTCAAACACTATATTGCTGGAGATTCTTACAATGAAGATGTTGATGCCTTTCAAGTTATAACTCCAGAGAAATTCATTGAGGACCAAATTTAGAGACCTACAGAGTCCGTTTCCAACTAGGTAACAGTTCTGGTAAGACAAGTTCCGCGAAAATACAATCCAACTATATTTTTGCAGTTTTCAGTCAATAAGGAAAGCTACGAAGCGAAAAAGGGACGGAAACGGAGCCAGGGTGGCCCACACCACCCCATGGCGCGGGCCCACCCCTGGCCACGCCACCAGGTGGTGAGGCCACCCAGTACCTTCCTTTTGATATGAAACTTCGTAATATATAACCCCCCGGATCTTCCGAGGTTCGTATATCGTGTTTTCGTCGTGTTTTTGTTTTGATATGTTTCTACCAGGTAGAATCCCAGATTTGGAGCCACAGTGTCTTCCTCTGGATCATCCAAGGGGGATTCCTTAGAAGATATCATCGACCCATACATGAGAGAATTGAAGATCCATCCTAAGGAGTTGTTGCTCGAAGGTGGGGAGGTCCGGATTAAGGAGGTTCAAGGCCCTAAAGGTGAAGGAAGGCTGGAGGACAGGATGGAAGCACTGGAGCAAGAAGCCTTTAGGTACAGGAAGATGGCGGAGCGCGAAGTGGACATCATCCATAAGATTTGTTCTGAACTCATCACCGAGCACCAAAAGGAGACCGCTGAACTCAAAGACCAAGTCTTCTCACTCCGCCAAACAACCAACGAACTGCAAGCACAGTTCTATGACATTCAAAATCAAAACTGTGAGTATGAGGCTAGATTTAGACGCATAAGTGCTGCTGCAAGTTTCAGGATGTTGGAAACCACGATGTCCTTTGTTGATGGGAAGCCTTTCCCCTGGAATACGGACGAAGATGAGAGGATACCACCACCACCGAAGGAGTAATTTGTCATCAGGTTTGGCTTCCCCTTGGTTTGTTCCAAGCTTGGGGGAGTGTCGTGGTATTATATCACTATCTTCTATCTTTTTACCTTATTAGTAGAGTCATATCATGAATAGAGGAGTTATTATGTAGTATGGTTTGCATTATGGAAGTGTCCCCTCTCTCGTTAGATATGTATCCCTTGGTGTGAGTTTCCGTTTTGGAATATTAATAAGAAGTTCTATCATTCACTCTTTTGCATAGCTTATTTTAGTTTTCAATTCATGGTTATATGATTTATCTTGTTGTTAGTATTGGTAGCACTCTGGGATCATTGAGTTAATTTAGTTGGTTTTGGCAAACCTGGCTCGGTCAGTAGCAACACCTTTTTGAGAGTTGAAAAGAAAAAGATCTCTAAAGAGAAAAATAATTTCATCATCTTTCTTTCTTGATTTGCTCATAAGTCTAGTTTTCTCTAGTTAAGATCTTTTGCGCTTCCAAGGAAGATTGCATGTTTGTCTTTATCACTTGTATGTTTGTTTGTTTCCTTCAACTCTTGTACTTGCTACCCAGCCTTGCTAGCCAAAAACCTGTACTGAGAGGGTATTCTTCTCGTGCATCCACTCCTTTAAACCAAAACCTTTGCCATTTGTGTCCACCATACCTACCTAGTAGCATTATTGCTATTCCAAGTAAATTCTTGTTTTATCTACCTCCCAAATTAAACTTGTTATGTGAAAATTAGTGACTAAAGCTCTCATGAACTTGACGGCACACATTACTTTCTTGCATTTAATAAACTAGAATCATTGGGTCCTTCTTTGTTGCGTATATGCTTGCGCTTTATGAGTTGAAGTTAGCCGAACCATGTATCATGGGGACCGCTTTCAACACTTCATTGGTACTTGTACCTAGTTGATATCATGTTCTTTTGCTTATGGATCCCGGCGGTGTGAAATAAAAGTGGAACTTGTAAGATCATGGAGTTTATATGTGTGTTAGAGAAACGCCTGGGCCGCTAGCCTAAGCCATGCCTAATCATGGTGGAAACTTGCAGCATAACAATAGTGAGCATTATATGAATCATCCTCAATAAAAACCTATGGAAATAGCAAATAAAAAGATCGCTGAGATGCTCGCTGTCTGCTTGCTTTGTCATTTTGATTATGGGATAGCTCCTGTGTCATGTGCAAGGGGTACCCCATTGGCGGTTCTCAATGATACGCATGTATTTACAATGACAAGAGCTTGCTCATGACTGAAGTTGAGTAGCATGAGGTTCGGTACTCATAAGTAAGGGGCATGAGATTTCAACTTATAACTTGTCAAGCATATCCTCTTAGTTGTGTCACTTTACCCTTAATCACCTAAAGATGCCTATGATAGGGGCAAGGAGAGCTGAAAGCTAGTAAGTATCATAATTTTTGGGAGCTCTTTATGAGACTTGCAATCCCTGCTTCCCTCTGCGAAGGGCCTTTCTTTTACTTTGTAGTTGAGTCAGTAAACCTACTCCCTTCTACCTCAGCAAGTATTTTGAGTTGTTGTGTTTCATTCATTCATATGATGATTTATTCAATCATGTTTCTTATGTTACTTGTTTCGCACATTGCTCTTATCTTGATGTTTACTACTTTGAAAGCTTTCATTGCAAACCAGCTATTTGTGAACTCCAGCAAATTATCAACTATTCTTCGACCAAGAGCTAAGTTTTCCATTACCAATTATGATTCACTTTATGTATCTTTATTGTGTTTCCTTTACTAATTGCAAGTTGAGTTATATAATAGTGAGTTGTCTTCTATTATGATCTATGTATTTGATGAATGTGATGCTTCTTGTCCGTATTCTTTTATCGACTCTTCACTCCATAAACCTGAGGTCATGTTTATTGAGCTCAATTTCGCTTGGGGACAAGCGAAGTCTAAGCTTGGGGGGGGGGAGTTGATACGTCCATTTTGCATCACTATTCTATGTCTTAATTCACTATTATTCATTGATATATTTCATATTGAGAGGTGATACTTATGTTATTTCATCTATTTTTGCATGGTTGATGACTTTTGGAGCATGGACCGCTGCAGTCAGGATTCTGATGGAAAAGGTGTTGTTTGGAGGCAAAATTCGCGAAGACCAGAAAATCTGGGAAAATATACGGAAAATCCTATTTTTCCAGAAGACTAAGGATGCCAGAAGATGGAGTGGAGGTGGGCCATAGGGGCCCACACCACCCCATGGCGCGGGCAGGCCTAGGCCGCGCCTGGAGGTGGTGTGGCTGCCCTGGCCCACTCCAGCCTCTTCGCTCTGGCGTATATCATCCCCACAAACCCTAAGACTCGGGGAGCGACCACAGAAAGATTCCGCCTCCTCTGCGGGGCGGAAAATGCCGAGAGAGAAAGATCTCTCCGGCAGACAGATTTCTGCCGGGGGAACTCCTTCCCGGAGAGGGGAGATTGTCGCCATCAACACCACCATCAAGCTGGACTTCATCAGGATCATCACCATCATCACCACCATCATCACCATCAGCACCCTCATCACCATTTCCATATTGCTATAACAATTGGTTGAATCTTGCTATAGTTCATAGGGGAAACTTTCCCGGTGTTGATTACTCTTTGTAGTTGATGCTATTGAGTGAACCATTGAATTATTGTTTATGTTCAGATTGTTATACATCATTATTCCATCTCTGATCATGATCCATATGATGTCTTGTGAGCAGTTCGTTTTGTTCTTGAGGACATGGGAGAAGTCTTGTTGTTAGTAGTGGAGTTGCGTTGAGAAAGATTCAATATATTGTTATTTAAGTTGTGGTGTACTTCTTCTAGTTGTGTCATGTGAACATCGACTACATGACACTTCACCTATATGGGCCTAGGGGAATGCATTGTGTATTTGGCTACTAATCGTAGGGGTTGCCGGAGTGACAGAAACCTAAACCCCCGTTAGGAAACCATTGCACAAGGGACGTAAGGGTCTTAGAGTTTAAAGCTATGGTTAGGTTTCTACCTTAATTACTTTCTTGTACTTATGGATGTTTGCAAGGGGTATAATCACAAGTATGTATTAGTCTTGGATGGGGCGGTACATTAGCACAGGTTCACCCACACAACACTTAGCAAGCTAAAGAAGATTAATCAGCTATATGAAGCGAAAGCACTTGACAGTCTTCCCATGTGTCCTCGAGAACGTTTGGTCATCTATAGAAATACATCCGTCTTGTCCTTTGCTGGAAAAGGATTGGGCCACTTGCTGTATTTATTCCTACTGTCTTTTATTTTACTCGTACTTTGTTTACTTGCTTTATCGAAACCCCTAAAAATCCGTTTGCTAAGTATTTGCAGAGAATTCCTGATCCATACCACTAGCCAGCACCTTTTGCTCCTCGTTGGGTTCGACACTCTTACTTATCGAAAACACTGCGATACACCCCCTATACTTGTGGGTCATCACTACCTAACACATAATTTTTTTGATAACATGGTTTACAGAAACAAGGGAGAAGTTTCTAGTATGATGGAGAAGTGTGTTTTGAGGTTTGTGCGTAGCATTCATTATGCTGAAGATTATCAATAGAATCTTCTAGATGCTAGAATGGAAAAGAAGATCCAACGGCTAGAAATGCTGGGATTCGCGAGCCTTGATACAACGTTCAACATTCAAAGTTATCCGTACACTATATAGTGGTTTTTAATGAAGACTATCAATAGAATCTTCAAGATGCTAGAATGGAAAAGATCCAACAACTGGAAATGTTGGGATTCGCGAGTTTTGATCCAACGGTGAATATTCAAAGTTGTTTGTACACTATGTAGTGGTAATATCATGTAGAAGTCAACGATTATTAGCTACTAGTAAGTTGCACGTGAGACTCAGATAGTAGACGTATGCCATATCATCATTATATACAATTTTAATTGGTAATGCACAAAAAATTATAAATTTGAGCAACATTTATAAAGTATGGGTGTATATTTGGTCCTTGTACTTTGTATCATCTTGTAGAAGTCTAAGATTATTAGCTACCTAACACATGAAATTTTTGATCACATGCATGGTCTAGAGAAACAAGAGAGAAGCTTCTAGTATGATGGAGAAGTGTGTTTTGTCGAAGACTATCAATAGAGTCTTCTAGATGTTGGAATTGAAAAGAAGATATAGTGGCTAGAATTGCAGGGATTCGTGAGTCTTGATCCAATGGTTAACATTCAAAGTTATTCGTACTCTATATAATAGTAAGATAAGATAAGATAAGATACTAGTAAGTTGCATGTGCCCTGTACGTGAGGCTCAGATAATAGACGTCTGGCATATCATCACTATATAAAATTATAATAGGTAAAGTGGACAAAATATAAATTTGATCAACATCTATAAAGTATGGGTGTATATTTGGTTCTTCTTCTTTGTATCATCATGTGTACAAGTCAAAGATTATTAGTTACCTAACACGTGAAATTTTTGGTAACATGGTCTAGAGACACGAGGGAGAAGATTCTAGTATGATGGAGACGTGTGTTTTGAGAGGTTTAAGCATAGTGCATTCATTGTGTTCAAGACTATCAATAGAATCTTCTAGATGCTAGAATGGAAAAGAATATCCAATAGCTAGAAATACTGGGATTCACGAGTCTTGATCCAACGGTCAACATTCAAAGTTATCCGTACACTATATAGTGGTAAGTTAAGATAAGATAAGATCATGTAGAAGTCAACGATAATTAGCTACGAGGGAGAAGATTCTAGTATGATGGAGAAGTGTGATTTGAGGTTTGTGCATAACATTCATTATGTTAAAGACTATCAATAGAATCTTCTAGATGCTAGAATGGAAAATAAGATCCAGCGGCTGGAAATGTTGGGATTCACGAGTCTTGATCCAACATTCAATATTCAAAGTTATCCGTACACTATATAGTCGTAAGAACAGATAAGATAAGATATATCTATCTCTACTACTATAGTGGAGCAGTTTTAAATTGGATCCATAGCACCAATTCTGACCGTTGGGCTGTTGGATTCAATGGTTCAGAGAAGCTGGATTTGTGTTGAATAGTACCTAGAGCAAACTCCACCATGCATGTTCTAGAACCATCATGTCACCACCCCCAAAATTTCATAGCTCAGTAGACTGTATTCTCTCTACTTATAGTACTATAGTGGAGCAGTTTTGAATTGGATCCATAGCACTAATCATGACTGTTGGGCTGTTAGATCCAATGGTTTAGAGCAACTAGATTCGTGTTGAATAGTACTCGCTCCCCCAAAAATATAAGACGCCTAAGGATTAGTCAAAAGTCAACATTTTTTAAGTTTGGCCATGATTATACACAAAAATATAAAAATTTAGAATACTGAATTAATATCAATAGATTCACCGTAAAGTATATTTTCTTCATATGTCCATTCAATATTGTAGATGTAGATATTTTTTTCTAAATATTTGGTCAAAGTTAGTAAGGTTTGACTTTTGACCAATCCTTAGGCGCCTTATATTTTGGGATGGAGCGAGGGAGTACGGACCTAGATGCTAGAATGGAAAAGAAGATCCAACTGTTAGCAATGTTTGGATTTGCCAATCTTGATCCAACTATTAATGTTCAAAGTTAATCTCTACACTATATGTAGTGGTATGGTATTGTAAAAGATAAGAGACAAGATAAAGATAAGATAGAAGTACTGCGAATGGCTGATCTAATGGTAGGTCTCGTAAGAACGAGGTGCTTGAGAGTTAACACGGTCGGTGTAAGTACAAGTTACATTAAGGACCTGACAAAAAATGAAAATTGCATCTAACAAGTCTGTGCATTTAGCATAAGGACCCTTAAACCGAGTAATGAAGTACTATGTGTTTTGAGCTTTGCGCATACTAGTTTCCATCGTGCTAAAGACTATCAGTTGAATCTTTCTAGATGATAAGAATGGAAAAGAAGATCCAATGGTTAGCAATGTTTTGATTTCCCAGTGTTGATCCAGTGGTCAATGTTCAAATAAGTTAATCCGTACAGTATTTAGTGGTGGTATGCATGGTATTGTAAGAGATAAGAGAAAAGATAAACGTAAGATAAGAAGTACTGCAGATGGCTGATCTAATGGTAGGTCTTGTAGGAGCGAGGTGATTGAGAGTTCACACGGTCGGTGGAAGTACAAGTTACATCAAGAACCTCGTAAAAAATGAAAATTGCATCCAAGTCCAAGCATTTTAGCACAAGGACCCTGACACTAAGGAATGAAGTACTCTGTGTTTTTAGGTTTGCGCATACTAGCATTAATCGTGCTAAAGACTATTAATAGATTGAATCTTTCTCGATGCTAAGAATCTAAAAAGATCCAATGGTTAGCAATGTTTGGATTTGCTAGTCTTGATCCAATGGTTAATATGTCCAAAGTTAATCCCTACAATATGTAGTGGTATGGTATTATAAGAGATATGAGACAAGATAAAAAATAATATAAGAAGTACTACGAATGGCTGATCTAATAGTAGGTCTCGTAAGAGCAAGGTGCTTGAGAGTTAACACGGTGGGTAGAATGATGTTGGGTCCACAGCATAGAAAACAAGAAATTTCCTATGAAGAGAACTCTACACCAAGATCTATCTACTAGGTATAGAGCAACGGGTGGACATACATCTATCAAGAACTTAACCTCGAAGACAACGAGATTTGTTAACGAGTAGGATCTCGTGGTTGATGTAGTCATACACTTGCCGATCTCAAGATCGTGTGGAAGTCCGAGCAGGTCTGGCTCCAGCACGTCCTTCAGATCCAGCACCACCAAGTCCAGCACTACAAAGCAACGATGCATCCGTGATCGCACACACGTCTGGTACCCTGACAACCTCCATCCCTTGCTCCAGCAAAGCAGCAGAAGTAGCAACTCCTTTCCAGATAAAGCCACCAGGAACATGTATCTTGCTAATCCGAGACCATGGGGAATACCTAGAGGGGGAGAGAGATCCTTCACGACGAGGTGTGTGGAAGAAGGGAAGTGAGGGGGGCCTTTTATAGGAGGAGGGGGTACCCCTCCCTCATGGCCGGCGCCCATGGTAGGGTGACTCCGCACCTCCCCATTCATGTGGTGGTAACCCCTCCACATTAAAATGCCCCTTCACATTCTCTTTTGAAGTCTCCACTTTAAATGCATTAAATTTCTCCAAATTTAATGCTCTCCCATTTAATAAAACTCTTTTATTATTTTTATTCAGAATTTTGTTGATTACTTTAATTAACAAACATTCACATAAAACCCCTTGCAACATTTCAATATTACACGCAGAACCAATTTCAGCAATTTCACCTGAAACAGTTTCGGTGTCTATTGAAATAATTCCAGCGCTTTCTTAAATCTTTATCTGAAACATATTTGCTCCAAATGGTGTCGGTATCCCTTAAGTGTGTCATCCTACGGTTCGCGAATAATGCAGACATGATCGATACCCCTCTCAGATCAATAATCAGAAGCGAGACCTGGAGATCCATACTGACTCCTACACATTCAATGATCACTTCTGTGATCGTGAGAACCTTTAACACTAGTAACTAAATCCCTTTGTCTCATGATATATTACATGTCCGAGATTCGATCATCGGTATCTCCATACCTAGTTTGATCTCGTTGCCGACATGCACTCTTTTCTCGTTCCCGTGATATAACATTCTAGTGATCACATCACTTGCTTGCAAGCTATCTTAATGTGATATCACCGAGAGGGCCTAGAGTATATCTATCCGTCATCGGGATGGACAAATCCCACTCTTGATCCATGAGCCTCAACATAACACCTTTGTATCACTGAACCCACCTTTATAGTCACCATGTTATGGTGTGACGTTTGGTGTGATCAAGATACTCTTCCGGTGTTAGCAATTAACATGATCTCATGGTCTAAGGACTAAGATTACTTCGTATAATGTTATAGCAATATAAACATAATGGCTTTGATCGTAATGCTATACTTCGGATGAATGTTCATCACATTATTTCACAAATGATGTGACCTTGTTATTAACAACATCCAATGTCCATGATCAGGAAACCTTGATCATCTTGTTAATCAACAAGCTAGTCTATAAGAGAGGCATAACTAGGAACCCTTTTTGTTTATTAAACACACATGTATTCACGTTTCCAATCAATACAATTATAGAATGTAAAATAAACATTTATCTTAAACATGGAATAAGATAATAAGCACTTTATTATTGCCTCTCGGGAATATTCCCTTCAAATGACAATTTACATCAAGGACGTCATAAAAAATGAAAATTGCATCCAAGTCCATGCATTTATCACCTGGACCCTGAAACCGAGTAATGAAGTACTGTGTGTTTTGAGGTTTGCGCATACTAGTGTTCATCATGCTAAAGACTATCAATAGAATCTTTATAGATGCTAAGAATGGAAAAGAAGATCCAACGGTTAGCAATGATTGGATTTGCCAATCTTGAGATCCAACGACCAATGTTCAAAATAAGTTAATCCCTTCACTATGTAGTGGTGGTATATATGGTATTGTAAGAGATAAGAGACAAGATAAAGATAAGAAGTACTGCGAATGGCCGATCTAATGGTAGGTCTCGTAAGAGCAAGGTGCTCGAGTGGTCGGTGGAAGTACAAGTTACATCAAGGACCTCATAAAAAAATGAAAATTTCATCCAAGTCTGTGCATTTGGCACAAGGACCCTGAAACCGAGTAATAATGAAGTAATGTGTGTTTTGAGGTTTGCACATACTAGTGTTCATCGTGCTAAAGACTATCAGTTGAATCTTTCTAGATGCTAAGAATGGAAATGAATATCCATCAGTTAGCAATGTTTGGATTTGCCAGTCTTGATCCAACAGTCAATGTTCAAAGTTAATCGGTTAGCAAAGTTTGACCTAATTTCATGAAATAGTGAGGAAAGTTTGACCTAATTTCTTTAAATAGTTAGGATGCAAAATCTTAGCAAGAAGATGAATGTGTCGTCAAAACTCTCGGTGGTTTCTGATATATATTAATTGACCCTTCTCCCCGATGGGTACCTCCAAGAGCTTTTTCGTAAAAATTTCAAAGCAACCTACAATTTACCTGTAGTAGTCCAAATTTTACGTAATTTCAATAAATCGACATAAAATCATTCAGGTGGGTGAAGTTAGCTAGGAAATTTGAGAACTGATAAAACATGGGAAATCATAAGTGCATCGTGTTGGTCCACTATATATGTGTGAAAACTTGACTTGTGGCATTCAGATCCATAGTCTTTGGACTTTCTTTAGGGGAAAGAACAATCTACTCATTTTACTCAAAAAATTAAGAATGTTCTTTCCTAAGATAGTTGGAAACTCACACTGGCGGCATTGTCTACTACAAGAAGATGCACCTATATCTACCTCCGAAAATACTTTTAAATCAAGAGGAATCTATTGCACTTACTTGTAGCTAAAGTTTGGCCTAGTTTTGTTAAACTGGCAAGATGCAAAATCTTAGCAAGAAGTTGAATTTGTCGTCAAAAATCTCGTTGGATGGTTTCTCATATATTAATTGTGACCCCCCGATGGGTACCTTGAAAAGCTTTTTCGTAAAACTTTCACAGTAACCTACAATTTGCTTGTAGTAGTTCAAATTTGACCTAATTTTGATAAATCGATATAAGGTCATTGAAGTGGGCGAAGTTATTTAGCGATTTTGAGAATTCATAAAACACAGGAAATCATAAGTACAATATGTTGGTCCACTATATATATGTGTGAAAACTTGGCTTCTGGCATTTAGATCGATATTCTTCGAATTTCCTTTACGAGAGAGAATAATCTTGACATCACTCAGAAAATTGAGAATGGTCTTTCCTGATAATTGGAAACTCACACCGACGACATTGTTTACTACAAGAGGATGCACCCATCTACCTCCGAAAATACATTTAACTCAAGAACAATCTATCACGCTTACATGTAGCTCAATTCTGACTTAATTTTGTTAAATTGTCAAGATACAAAATCTTAGAACGAAGTTGAACCTATCATCAAAGCTCATAGAGGTTTCTGATATATTAATTCACCCCCTCCCCCGAAGGGTACCTCCAAAAGATTTTTCATGAAACTTTCAAAGCAACCTACAATTACTTGTAGTTCAAATTCGACCTAATATAATTTCGATAAATCAGGATAAAGTCATTCAAGTTGGTAGAGTTAGATAAGAAGTTTGAAAGCACATAAAACATGGGTATCGTCAATACAACATGTCGGACCACTATATCTATGTCTGAAAACCTGTATTGTGGCATTCAGATCCATATTCTTCGGACTTTCTTGACGAAAAATAACAACCTCGCTTGTCATATCTAGGAAAATTGAGAATTGAATGTTCTTTCCTGATAGTTCGAAACTCACACCGACGACATTGTTTACTGTATATTGATTTTTCAATGAGTATACTATTTAATACTATATATAGTTTGTCAAACTTTGTACCTATTGACTTTGACTAAACCTAATATGCTGAGTAATACTCCCTCCGTTTAGAAATATAAGACGTTTTAGCTTTGTGAATCGAATGTATCTAGACGTCCTTTAGTGTATGGGTTCGTAGAGGTTCAGAGTGAACCTATACACTAAAAGGCGTCTAGATACATTCATTTCACAAAGCTAAAACGTCTTATATTTCTGAACAGAGGGAGTATTAAATAAATGGAGTATAGGATAAGATTAGGAAAACATCATTTTTTTAGAACCCTCAGAAGATTTTTCTTAGCATCACATATCTGAATATTACATTGACACTGATCATTAACCAAACTACAAATAGAGCAAACCCAAACACATACGGAGTAGTAGTAGTAGTACAACTTAACGACTTCTAGGGGGATTCTGCGGTCTTCTTAGGCGACTTGGCAGAATCCTCCGCGAGCAACTTGGTTGTGTCCTCCGCGGTACCATCGCCAAGCAGGGACTCGTGGATGCTGGGCAGCACGCCACTGGGCGTGATGGTAACACCGGCCAGCAGCTTGCAGAGCTCCTCGTCGTGCATGATGCTAAGCATCACGTGCCTCGACATGATGCGGATCTTCGTGCTGTCCTTCACGGCTTGCTCGGTGAACTCCAGCACCTCGGCGGTGAGGTACTCGAGAACGGCTGCGAGGTAGACGGGAGCCCCGAAGCCTATGCGATGCGAGTACCGACCCTCCTTGAGGTAGCGCCCGATCCAGACGACGAGAAAATGCAGCTCGGCCTTGATGGACCTCGACACCTACGTCTTCCTGCGGCTGCCTGGTGCGAGAGTGAAACTTGGAGTGGCCAGAGCAGGATTCGAAAGTCGGCGACATGACTTCTTTTTCTCCACAGCCTTTGTCGCCGCCACCTGGGTCATCTTCTTCCCGCGGGAAGCTCTGGTCTTCTGAGCCATAGCTGCAAATTCTAAGAGGAAGAAAGGTTAATTGTGGAGGGCCAGTGAAGGTGCCTAGGTCCCTTGTATTGAAACTTTAACAGTGTCGTCTTTACTGTTTTACAAGTATGAATTTTTAATAGGAGTACTACTAAAAGGCTGGGTGCATGTTTCCTTATTTTCTTTCACTTTTTTGAAACATGGTCAGATGTGTCAGCATGAAAATTCATACAAAGAAGTTGTATCTTTCAAAACAATAGTTGGTTTTCAGTATGACTGCGTGGGTACAATAATTAGTACTATACGAATTTCTCACAAATTTACAAGCAATCTATCACGCACTTGTAGTTCAAAATTTACCTACTTTGGTTTTATTGACAAAATGTCATTTAATTATGCGAAATTATCTAGAAGGCATGAAAATTCATGAAACTTGTTAACCATGAAACATAATCTATTTTGATGAAATTTAGTGTGTTGTGGCATTCGGAGCCATACTCTTGTCCTTTTCTTTAAAAAATAATTATATGTGGCACTTCTAAAATAATTTAACAAAATTCTATACATAAAAGTTGTAAAGTCCAATTAACAACATTAGTATGCCATGCCAAGATGCACCCCGTCTACCCGAATTGGACACGACCTTTGTCATTATTTAACTTGAAACCCAAGTATATGTTAACACATCGCTGGTCATATTGTGAAGAAGTATTTTTAAACCTTGTCAACATTCATGTTTATCATTTACGGAAGAGGACACCATACATAAGTGCTTAACATTTTTTATTGTTTTCTTTACTTTTATTTAATTTATCCCAATAAATGGGACGAGTGCTGCAGATATGACCTTGGCATTGGTAACTTGGCTTAGAATATGAACAATGTTCGTACATGGTTATGACCATATTGTGTAGCAAGTTATTTGAAAGTTATCCAAATCCATGTTTGTAGTTTTCATCCAAACAAGCACAAATAAAAGAGGACACCATTTAAGTTTCAACTATGTATCATTACCACCCCCCTCCCGCAAAAAAAAATGTATCATGACACACATTGAAATAAGTATTTTCATATAGTACTAACATGATGTGGAAATTATCTATATTTTGCTAGAATACAGTGAGTGCACTCTAGCCAAATTATCCGGACGTACTTAATTACTTAAAACGAATCCTATCACTTGGAAATTGAAAAGCGTTTTCCTAAAAGTTCAGAACCCTCATTGACAATATTATTTACCAAAGCCAAGATGCTTTGTAGAACGAGATATAGTACACTTCCCGCCTCTTCTCGGGCACGCTTCTTCGGTGGGGGCGGGAAGAGACCTCCTCGTCGTCGTCGTCAGCCTCCTCCCTGTCATCGTCCTCGGCCTCCTCCATGTCGTCGTCTTCGGCCTCCTCCTCAAGGTCGACCTCAGACTCCTCCTCTTCCTCAGTCTCATCTTCCGTCATATCGGAGTCGCTCGGCGTTGGTGGTGGTGTCCCTTTGAAAAAGTGTTGTCTGTGGCTATCTTCTTCATCAAAGGAGTCAGACAGCGGCGGCAGCCATGTCCCGTCGACTGAATATGGGCTTCCAGGTGGAGTTTCGAGGCCTTTCCCATTTGTCAGGTCAATTGACGTGTTCTGGAGAGAGTTGTCATACAACATTTTGGAAGGAAATAGAGCGAGAGTGATCAAGTTCTAAGCAACGGTGGGTTGGGTGTTTTGGTTGAAAGTAGAGGTGCATACTATTGCAATTTATAATGTCTATTTATCGTCGTGCTTGTGCTAATACCCTAAAAACTATCCCAAAATATCATAAAAAGATTATACTAGACTCGTCCCGTCAACAAAAAAAGCATTATACGAGACTTGTCGGTTCTTGATTTTTTTCGGCCTAGAGAATTCAGGAGGCGCCCCGCTTTATCCAAAAATGAAGCGAATCATGCAGATCGTGCTGAATTACTCAGTGTCTCTTGCTTCCTTCGTTAAAAAATAAGTGTCTATAGTAGTACATACTTATCTAGCTACAGTACTACTAGTATGCATATACTCTTCACAAAGTTGCGTCACCGAACTTCATTGATGGTGGTATGGTGTGGGCCTCATCTTTTTCTACACTGCTGCATCTCAGACTAGAAGTATAATCATTGAATGAAAGCTTACATGGGAAGGAAGGAGAAATGGAGAGGATAGTGGATGGATGATGAGAGGGGGCGAAGGAGAGAGAAAATCTACTATGTAGTAGTATGTGTACTAGTACCACGTGTCACGACCCATCGTAATATGTAAACTTTTAGCCGAAGTTAGATAGGAACCATGATCAACTATAGTATGTGTGAAACCATTGTCTTGTGGCATTCTGAACCATATTATTTGGACTTTCTTCACAAAAAAAGATCACCGTCCTCACTAGGAAAATTGAAACTCTTTTTCCTAATTGTTGGAAACTCCCACATGCAACAATGCTTACTACGCCAAGATGCACCCATCTACCAAACTATCATGGGAACTCTATCAAATTGTAAACTATGATGTCAATATGATCTTGATGACCTTGGTCGTTCAGGTTGAAATAAACCCGATTGTGTCCATACACATGGTAGGACAATATTGTGAAGCTATTTTTACAAAACTTATCTAATCCCATGATTACAGTTTTCATGGCACGTGGTGCACAAGACATGATAGGACATCATGAGTAAAACTTTTTTTTTGTTTATTCAATGTGATCAATGTTCAAAACGGGTTCAAAATTAACTTCCCTCCCGATGTTTGGGAAGCAAGTGAAAATTTCGAAAACCGGAAAAGTTTGAATTTTTATGCCGCCAAGGACTAAAGTGGTTTCCTTCCTATGTACTCCTCGTCCCTACTCCACACCAACGCGCGGCTGCCGAACATGCCAGAGACACAAAGCCACCGTACCAAGGCACACGTGCGCAGTGCCACGCTGTGGACGAGGGGAGAGAGATCAGCCGGACTAGTGCGCGAGGGGAAAGGGGAGGAGAGATGGAGCATAGGGAAGGAGAGAGAAAACATACAATTTTTTTGCGTGCATAGTTCCTGAAATTTACTAATAGTAGAGTGTACACTGTAAGGCCGCAAGAGTACCTTGTGACAGAAACCCATCATAACTTTTCTTTGACATGAAACCGCCTTCAACTTCTCTTCGCTGCTGCCCTCTTCCCCTGCCAACGTTTTATTATCTTAGCATGTACAGCGCGTGGACAGAGGTGACCATATGTCTAAGCAAAGAAATATACTACTCCCGCATTGTGTAAAAAAGTGATGGCTCAAAATATATTCAGCTTGTTGGGGAACCCTAAGAGGAAGGTATGATGAGCACATCAACAAATTTTCCCTTAGTTATGAAACCAAGGTTATCGAACCAGTAGGAGCAAGGAAACATGTCCAAGGTGTTATTTCCAACTTGGAATCCTGCACAACACAACCACAAAACTTTGCCCCCAACTTATAGTGAGGTTGTCAATCTCACCGGTTTTGCTGAAAACAAAGGATTAAACGTATTGTGTGGAAGATAGTAATTGCTTGCAGAAAGTAAACAGAAAACAATAAATAGTAGATTGTAGATTGATGGTAAAAGAAAGGACCGGGGTCCATAGTTCACTAGAGGTGATTCTCCTTAAGATAGTTGACATGTTGAGTGAACAAATTACAGCGGGGCAATTGACAAACATTGAGAAAGCATACATGCATATACTAATCATCTTGACTCCTAAGAGATTTGATTGGGCATTACAACATTATACATAGCTCGTAATCCAACTGCATCTATGACAAATAATCCACCTTCAGGTTATCATCCGAACCCCCTCTAGTATTAAGTTGCAAGCAATAGATAATTGCATTAAGCAAAGTGTGTAAAGTAAACAATACGATTGTTCTATGAACAAAGGATTGTTGTTTTCTCCCTAGTAGCAACATCACATCTAGTACCTTAGAGATTTCTATCACTTCCCTAGATTAGTAGAGGCATGAACCCACTATCGAGCATAAATACTCCCTCTTGGAGTTGCTAGCATCTACTCAGCCAAGATAGCTACTAACAACGGAAAGCATGCAAGATCACAAATAACAAAGACATGATAGAATCAATAATCAATCTGAAACAGCATCTCCAATATCCATCAGATCCCCGCAAACACAACATATATGATTACAAATAGATGATCTTGATCATGAACGGAGCTCACAAGATCTAAACATGGTAGCACAAAGGAGAAGAACCAACCATATAGGTACTTCATGGACCCGTAGTCCAGGGATGAACTACTCACGCATCACACCGGAGGCAGGCAGGGTGATGAAGAAGGCCTCCAGGGTGATCTCTCCCCTCTGGCTGGGTGCCGGGAAGAGCTTCAGATCCCTCCCAATCTAGGGATGGAGATGGCGGAGGCTATATACTCTTTCGTGGAATTTTGATCAGGTACTTAGGGTTTCTGTATCGGAGGCTTCTTATAGGCAAAGGGGAGGCCGAGGGGGTGCCCGAGGCGGCTACACCACCCCCAGGCGCGGGCCAGGCCTGGCCGCGTGGCCAGGTGGTGCGGCGGGCCCCTGGACCCTCTCCGTCTCGCCTTCTGGCTCCGTGTTCCCCTCGGTGAAATATTGACTTTGGCTTTTGTCCCGTCAAATTTTGAGAATATTCATTTTCTGGCTTTTCTGGAACCAAAAATAGCAGAAAATAGGCAACTGGCATTCTAGCATCTTGTTAATAGGTTAGTTCCTAAAAATGTGTAAAAATACTCCAAAGTGTGGACAAAACATAAGAAAGTAGATATAAAACAAGCATGGAACATCAAAAATTACAGATACGTTTGCAAGGTATCAAAAAGCACACCTTAATAAGGCTCAGATAGTAAACATATGACATATCATCACTATATAAAATTATAATTCGTAAACCACAAAAAATTATAAATTTGATCAACATCTATAAAGTATGGGTGTATATTTGGTCCTTGTACTTTGTATCATCATGTGTAGAAGTCAAAGATTATTAGGTACCTAACACTTGAAATTTTTGGTAACATGGGCTAGAGAAATGAGGGAGAAGATTCTAGTATGATCAAGAAGTGTGTTTTGAGAGGTTTATGCGTAGTGCATTCATTGTGTTCAAGACTATCAATAGAATCTTCTAGATGCTAGAATGGAAAAGAAGATCCAACAGCCAGAAATGATGGGATTCGTGAGTCTTGATCCAACAGTCAACATTCAAAGTTATTCGTAAACTATATAGTGGTTTGTAAAGAAGACTATCAATAGAATATTCAAGATGCTATAATGGAAAAGAAGATCTAGTGACTGGAAATGTTGGGATTCACGAGTCTTGATCCAATGGTCAATATTCAAAGTTGTTTGTACACTATATAGTGGCAAGATCATGTAGAAGTCAATGATTATTAGCTACTAGTAAGTTGCACGTGAGACTCAGATAGTAGACGTATGACATATCATCACTATATACAATTATAATTGGTAAGCACAAAAATTATAAATTTGATCAACATCTATAAGGTATGGGTGTACATTTGGTCCTTGTACTTTGTATCATTATGTAGAAGTTAAAGATTATGAGCTACCTAACACATGATTTTTTTGATAACATGGTCTAGAGAAACAAGGGAGAAGCTTCTAGTATGATGGAGAAGTGTGTTTTGAGGTTTGTGTATAGCATTCATTATGCTGAAGAGTCTCAATAGAATCTTCGAGATGCTAGAATGGAAAAGAAGATCCAACGGCCAGAAATGCTGGGATTCACGAGTCTTGATCCAACGGTCAACTTTCAAAGTTATTCATACACTATATAGTGGTAAGATAAGATAAGGTACTAGTAAGTTGCACATGCCCTGCACATGAGGCTCAGATAGTAAACGTATGATATATCATCACTATATAAAATTATAATTGGTAACGCACAAAAAATTATAAATTTGATCAACATCTATAAAATATGGGTGTATATTTGGTCCTTGTACTTTGTATCATCATGTGTAGAAGTCAAAGATTATTAGCTACCTAACACTTGAAATTTTTGGTAACATGGTCTAGAGAAATGAGGGAGAAGATTCTAGTATGATGGAGAAGTGTGTTTTGAGAGGTTTATGCATAGTGCATTCATTGTGTTCAAGACTATCAATAGAATCTTCTAGATGCTAGAATGAAAAAGAAGATCCAACGGTCAACCAAAGTTATCCACACACTATATAGTTGTAAGATAAGATAAGATCATGTAGAAGTCAACGATTATTAGCTGCGAGGGAGAAGATTCTAGTATGATGGAGAAGTGTGGTATGAGGTTTGTGCATAGCATTCATTATGTTGAAGACTATCAAAAGAATCTTTTAGATACTAGAATGGAATAGTTGATCCAACAGCTGGAAATTTTGGGATTCACGAGTCTTGATCCAACGGTCAATATTCAAAGTTATTAGTACACTATATAGTCGTAAGATAAGATAAGATAAGATATCTCTATCTCTACTACTATAGTGGAGCAGTTTTGAATTGGATCCATAGACCCAATCCTGACCGTTGGGCTATTGGATCTAATGGTTCAGAGAAGCTAGATTCGTGTTGAATAGTACCTAGAGCAAACTCCACCATGTATGTTCTAGAACCATCATGTCACCACCTCCAAAATTTCATAGCATAGTAGACTGTATTCTCTCTACTTACTACTATAGTGGAACAGTTTTGAATTGGATCCATAGCACTAATCCTGACCGTTGGGCTGTTAGATCCAATGGTTCAGAGCAACTGGATTCATGTTGAATAGTAATCCCTCTGCCAAAATATAAGGCGCCTAAGGATTAGTCAAAAGTCAACATTTTTTAAGTTTGACCATGATTATACACAAAAATATAAAAAAATAGAATACTAAATTAATATCAATAGATTCACCATAAAGTATATTTTCTTAATATGTCCATTCCATATTGTAGATGTAGATATTTTTTATGAATATTTGGTCAAAGTTAGTGAGGTTTGACTTTTGACCAATCCTTAGGCGCCTTATATTTTGGGACAGAGCGAGGGAGTACAGACCTAGAGAAAACTCCACCATGTTCTAGAACCATCATGTCACCACCCCCAAAATGCATAAATTAAGTCTATTAATAATAACTATCTACACATATTGAGAATACAACCTACTGTGCTTTGAAATTTTGGGGTTGGTGACATGATGGTTGTAGAACATGGTGGAGTTTGCTCTAGGTACTATTCAACACGAATCCAGCTGCTCTGAACCATTGGACCTAATAGCCCAACAGTCAAGATTGGTTCTATATTTGGATCCAGTTCAAAACTGCTCCATTATAGTAGTAGATATATAGATAAAAAGCACACCTTAATAAGGCCTAGTATGTGTCATCCGCTAAGGTTCACCTTATACATAGTGAAACTATAAAGTATCTTTAAGCCTAAGGTGCACCTCAAGCTTGTGTGTTGACCATAGAGAATAGAAAATTCATTTCACCTCTCTCCTTATTTCATGTGATCGTTTTCAAAAGGGGTTCAAAATTTTCAAGAGGCAAAATCTTAGTAGCTAGAAGTCGAACAGTCTCAACTGATATCTTAATTGACTGCTCGATGGGTACCCCCAAAAGCTTTTTACATAAAACTTTCAAACCAAGCTACAATTTATTGCTTGTAGTTCAAATTTGACCTTTTATTTCGATACATTGACATAAAGTCATTCAACAAGTGGACGAGGTCAGCTAGGAACCTTGAAAACACATAAAACTTGGGAATCGTAAGTAAAACACATTGGTCCACCTAGCTAATATGTCTAGAATCTTGGCTTATGGCATTCAGATCCTTATTCTTCAGACTTTCGTTATGGAAAAGAATCATCTCGTCATCACTCAGAAAACTAAGAATTTTCTTTCCTGATTGTTGGAAACTCACACTGATGACATTGTTTACTACAAGAAGATGCACACATCTACCTCCGGAAAGACAATTAATTCAAGAGCAATCTATCACAGTTACTTGTAGCTAAAGTTTGACTTAATTTCATTAAATTTACAAGAAGTCACCGAAGTGCGCGAAGTTAGCTTGGAATCATAGTACTAAAAACTTGGGTATTACGTATAAGAAACTGTGGTCGAGTTTGTGTGATAATTGGGGCGGTTGCATTTTATTTTAACCTTGGTAGGTCTTAGGAGCGAGGTGCTTGAGAGTTAACACGGTCGGTGGAAGTACGTATAAGTTACATTAAGGACCTCATAAAGAATGAAAATTACATCAAAGTCCATGCATGCATTTAGCAAAGGACCCTAAAACTGAGCAATGAAGTACTGTGTTTTTAGGTTTGCGCATACTAGCGTTCATCGTGCTAAAGACAATCAGTAGAATCTTTCTAGATGCTAAGAATGGAAAAGAAGATCCAATGGTTAGCAATGTTGTTTGGATTTGCCAGTCTTGATCCAACTGTTAATGTTCAAAGTTAATCTCTGCACTATATGTAGTGGTATGGTATTGTAAGAGATAAGAGACAAGATAAATATAAGATAAGAAGTACTGTGAATGGCCGATATAATGATAGGTCTCGTAAGAGCGAGGTGCTTGAGATTTAACACGGTCGGTGGAAGTACAAGTTACATTAAGGACCTCATAAAAAATGAAAATTGCATCCAACAAGTCCATGCATTAGCACAAGGATCCTTAAACCGAGTAATGAAGTACTATGTGTTTTGAGGTTTGTGCATACTAGTGTTCATCGTACTAAAGACTATCTGATGCAGCCCGTCCTCCTACATCTACACCACCAAGTTCCCCAAGTGGACCGATGACCCGTGCTCGAGCCAAGCTCCTTCGACATAAGGTGAACTTGCTCCTTGCCTCATGTGATTTCGATACATCCTTGGATGGATTTCTACTTCATTCCTATACTCTATGCATTCTCAGGTATGAACCACATGAAGAAACACCAATAGAAGGAGCCAAGCCACCCCAAGACGAAGTCCCAGGTCAAACCGGCGCTAGGCTCGGCGGACCGGAACTCTTGCCGGAAATCCCGGCGCACAAATCGGCGGACCGGACCACCGACCGGAACTTCCGGTGCATGCCGAAACAGACCGGCGCCGACCGAAATGCTTCTCTGCCTGTGGTTTCGGTTACCGACCGGAATTACCGGCGCAGACCGGAATTTTCGGAGCCCAGTCCGGCGCAACCGGACTTATTGCCAGAATGCCCAGTCTCAAAGTCAACATGGGTTTGATGCCCGAGAATATTCCTATTTCGTCCAGTTTTTACCTTTTTTTGCCTAAAGTACCCCTGAACTAGTGGCTGGCCTATATATAGTCCCCCACCTCCATTGTAAACCCTAGGCATGATATTTGGAATTAGTGAAAACCCCTTGTGGATCTATCTAGTTCTTGCCTCATGCTCCTTTGACAAAGGAGCACCAAATATCACAAACCTCGTTGGAGTTTACATCGTGCATCCGTGTTGTACAAGGCCTTGGCATCAGTGTACCTTTGCCAAGACGTCAAGATCTCACCGAGTCTCCCATCTCGTCGTGCCGGTTGAAGAGAGAGTCCTCCGCCCGACGCCGATCCTAGGGATTGCGCCAGACCGGTCACCATCGGCGTGAGATATTAGTGTGTATCGTGGTTTTGCGTGTGTGTGTTCATCGCGTTCTTCGTGCGTGAGTTCGTCGTGTTCATCCTCCCCTCCTTCCCCCGCACTCCATCCTCGATTTGAATGGGATTCGTGAAAGATCGGGCCACCCTAGAGGTTTGCCCTCAACATAATTGTATCAAGAGCTTCGTTGCTCACGAATTCCCCCACAAATTTGCGACTCCAAGCTCAAGCCAAGAGGAGATGGTCCCTTCAAGTTCCTAAAGATAATCAACAACAACGCCTACATCATCGACATACCGGTGTCCAAGTACCTCGCAAGCAATACATATGTCAAAGATCTCTCACCCTACCATGGAGACGTTCAAGATGACAACCATGAAGAGTCGAGGACGACTCTTTCCCAAGGGAGGAGCTGATGCAGCCCGTCCTACGGACGCTCCTACATCTACACCACCAAGTCCCCCAAGTGGACCAATGACCCGTGCCCGAGCCAAGTTCCTTCAACATAAGATGAACTCACTCCTTGCCTCATGTGATTTCGATACATCCTTGGATGGATTGCTACTTCATTCCTATACTCTATGCATTCTTAGGTATGAACCACATGAAGGAACAACAAGAGAAGGAGCCAAGCTACCCCAAGACGAAGTCCCAGGTCAAACCGGCGTCAGGCTCGGCGGACCAGAACTCTCGCCGGAAAATCCCAATGCACAAACCGGCGGACCGGACCACCGACCAGAACTTCCGGCGCACCCCAAAACAGACCGGCACCGACCAAAACGCTTCTTTGCCTGCGGTTCCGGTTGCCGACCGGAATTACCGGCGCGGACCAGAATTTCCGGCGCCCAGTCCGGCGCGACCGGACTTATTGCCGGAATGCCCAGTCTCAAAGTCAACATGGGTTTGATCCCCGAGAATATTCCTATTTCATCCAGTTTTTACCTTTTTTATGCCTAAAGTACCCCTGAACTAGTGGCTGGCCTATATATAGTCCCCCACCTCCATTGTAAACCCTAGGCATGATATTTGGAATTAGTGGAAACCCCTTGTGGATCTATCTAGTTCTTGCCTCATGCTCCTTTGACAAAGGAGCACCAAATATCACAAACCTCGTTGGAGTTTGCATCGTGCCTCCGCGTTGTACAAGGCCTTGGCATTGGTGTCCCTTTGCCAAGATGTCAAGATGTCACCCAGTCTCCCATCTCGTCGTGCCGGTTCGAGAGAGAGTCCTCCGCCCGACGCCGATCCTAGGGATTGCGCCGGACAGGTCACCGCCGGCGTGAGCTATTGGTGTATATCGTGGTTTTGCGTGTGTGTGTTCATCGCGTTCTTCGTGCATGAGTTCGTCATGTTCATCCTCCCCTCCTTCCCCTGCACTCCATCCTCGATTTGAGTGGTATTCGTGAAAGATCGGGCCACCCTAGAGGTTTGCCCTCAACACTATCAGTAGAATCTTTCTATATGCTAAGAATGGAAAAGAAGATCCAACGGTTAGCAATGTTTGGATTTGCCAGTCTGGATCCTACGGTCAATGTTCAAATAAGTTAATCCCTACACTAAGTAGTGGTGGTATGCATGGTATTGTAAGAGATAAGAGACAACGATAAAGGTAAGATAAGAAGTACTGCGAATGGCCGATCTAATGGTAGGTCTCGTAAGAAGCGAGGTGCTTTGAGAGTTAACACGATGGGTAGAATTACAATTTACATCAAGGAACTCATAAAAAATGAAAATTACATCCAAGTCCATGCATTTAGCACAAGTACGACCCTGAAACTAAGCAATGAAGTGTGTGTTTTGAGCTAGAGGTTTACATATACTAGCGGTCATCGTGCTAAAGACTATTAGTAGAATCTTTCTAGATGCTAAGAATGGAAAATAAGATCCAACGGTTAGCAATGTTTGGATTTGCCAGTCTTGATCCAACAGTCAATGTTCAGAGTTAATCTGTACACTATATGTAGTGCTTGGTATGGTACGGTATTGTAAGAGATAGGACAAGATAAAGATAAGATAATAATAAGTACTACGAATGGCCGATCTAATGGTTGGTCTAGTAGGTGCGATGTGCTTAAGAGTGAACACAGTCGGTGGAAGTACAAGTTACATATCAAGGACCTCATAAAAAATGAAAATTGCATCCAAAAGTCCATGCATTTAGCACAAGGACCCTAAAACTGAGCAATGAAGTGTGTGTTTTGAGGTTTGCGCATACTAGCATTCATCGTTCTCATCAACACTATTAGTAGAATCTTTTTAGATGCTAGGAATGGAAAAGAAGATCCAACAGTTAGCAGAGATTTGTGAGTCTTGATCCAACTTGTCGTCAAAATTCTCGTTGGATGGTTTCTCATATATTAATTGTGTCCCCCGATGGGTACCTCCAAAAGCTTTTTCGTAGAACTTTCATAGTAACCTAAAATTTACTTATACTAGTTCAAATCTGACCTATTTTCGATAAATCGACATAGTCATTTAAGTGGGTGGAGTTAGGTAGGCAGTTTTGAATTGGATCCATAGTACCAATTGTGACCGTTGGGCTGCTAGATCCAATGGTTCAAAGTAGTTGGATTCATGTTGAACAGTATCTAGAGCAAACTCCACCATGTTCTAGATAGTTATTATTAATATATGCCTTTTCTCTAACAAGACTATTGGTTAATAACAACTTAATGTTCGTTAAATCACATTTCATACAGTATATACGAGTGTGGCACATGCCTGTGTGTGTGTGCGTGTGAAAACTTTGGCTTGTGGCATTTATTTAGATCAATATTCTTCGGACTTCCTTTACGGGATAGAATGATCATGACATCACTAGGAGTATTGAGAATGTCCTTTCCTGGTTGTTGGAAACTCACCCCGACGACATTGTCTACTACAAGAATATGCACCCATCTACCTCTAAAAAGACATTTAATTCAAGGGCAGTCCATCATGCTTACTTGTAGCTCAAGTCTAACTTAATTTCACTAAATTGATGCAAAATCTTAGAAATAAGTTGAACTGTACCTATATATCATCAAAACTCTTGGTGGTTTCCCATATATTAATTGACCCCTCCCCCCGACATATATGGGTACCTCCTAGAGAGATCTTTCGTCAAACTTTCAAAGCAACCTACAATTTACTTGTGGCAGTTCAATTTGTACCTAATAATTTTGATAAATCAGCATAAAATCAATCAAGTGGGCAAAGTTAGCTAGGAAGTTTGTGAACTCATAAAACATGAGAAATCGTAAGTACAACATGTTGGTCCACAATATATGTCTGAAAACTTGCCGCGTGTGTCATTCAAATCCATATTCTTCAGACTTGCTTTATAGGAAAGAACAATATCATCATCACACTCGGAAAATTGAGAATGTTCTTTCCTGATATAGTAGGAAACTCATAGTGATGGAATTGTTTACTACAACAAGATGCACCTATAGACCTCCGAAAAGACATTTAATTCAAGAGCAATCTATATCGCGCTTACTTGTAGCTCAAGTTTGACCTAATTTCTTTAAATTGTCAAGATGCAAAATCTATCTTAGCAAGAAGTTAAACCTATTGTCAAAACTCTTGGTGTTTTGTGATATATTAATTGACCCCTTGATGGGTACCTCCAAAAGCTTTTTCGAAAAACTTTCAATGCAACCTACAATTTTCTTAGACACGAGGCTAGTAAATTTCTAAGCTACGTATAGTAAGGGCATGTGCAGTGTCTAGAAGTAGCTATGAAAACTACTTTTGGTCTAGCATTTAGAACTGAAGTGGGTCCACACAACCATGCTAAAAAGAAAAACAGACTGTTATCCATTGAATAGTGGGCCCTCCCAATTGATTCTCTTAGACATAAGTCTAGCACTATAATCACCTTGAAGAATCTTTTTGTTAGCACTACCCACTCCACCATTAAGATATATGTTTAAGACTTGACACCGTGCTTGTTTTGATGTCTGGGGCCAATGGGCTCACTACCATGGGGCCCCATTGTTATTAGTGGTCTAGTTATATCCAATAGCAGCCAACGAATGTTATCTCTGACTCATCTAGCTCTTCCTTCTTGATGAAGCCTCGACGCTCGGATTTGAAGGATGGTTACAAGGGCAGTAGGTGCCTATGGTGACTTCATCAAGCTCAAGCCCCCCCCCCCCCACCGGATAGTCTGAAGACACAATCTTTCGGAGGTGCTCATAGGGGTAGGATGTGCATTCATGCGTTCATAGGGGTGAGTGTGTGTATGCATTTTGTGAGCGTGTGCGTTTTAGTGGATTTTCGCAAAAATGAGAGAGACGGGCCTTCCGTTTGTTTTATGTTTTGCTCGGTTTTCCCAAAGTAATTGTAATGGTCACTAGTGTCTAGGGTCTATGGGCTCACTATCGAGGGCCACATTATTAGTGGTTCAATTACATCCCATAGAAGCCAACGAATATGAGCTCCAACCCCCTAGCACTTCCTTCGCCATGAAGGCTCGGCGCTCGACTTTGAAGGATGGTTATGAGGGTAGTGAGAGGCATCCCGTCAATATATAGCGAGGTGCCTATGGTGACTTTGTCAAGCTCTAGCCCTGTGGGATCAGTGTCAAGATCCAGTATTTCTGAAGTGCTCATAGGTGTAGGGTGTGCGTACCTGCATTCAGAGGGGTGAGTGTTGATACGTCCATTTTACATCACTATTCTATGTCATAATTTACTGTTATTCATTGATATATTTCATATTAAGAGGTGATACTTATGTTATTTCATCTGTTTTTGCATGGTTGATGACTTTTGGAGCATGGACCGCTGCAGTAAGGATTCGGATGGAAAAGGTGCTGTTTGGAGGCAAAATTCGCGAAGATCAGAAAATCCGAGAAAATATAGAGAAAATCCTATTTTTCCAGAAGATGAAGGCTGCCAGAAGAGGGAGTGGAGATGGGCCATAGGGGTCCCACACCACCCCCTGGCGCGGGCCACCCTAGGCCGCGCCACCAGGTGGTCTGGCCGCCCTGGCCCACCTCTGGCTCTCCCCTCTGGCGTATATTATCCTCCCGAAACTCTAAGACTCGGGAGCGACCACAGAAAGATTCCGCTGCCTCTGCGGGGCGGAAAACACCGAGAGAGCAAGATCTCTCCGGCAAACAGAATTCTGCCGGGGGAATTCCTTCCCGGAGAGGGGAGATCATCGCCATCAACACCACCGTCAAGCTGGACTTCATCGGGATCATCATCATCACCACCATCATCACCATCAGCACCCTCATCACCATCTCCATATCGCTATAACAATTGGGTTAAATCTTGCATAGTTCTTAGGGGAAACTTTCCCGGTGTTGATTACTCTTTGTAGTTGATGCTATTGAGTGAACCATTGAATTATTGTTTATGTTCAGATTGGTATACATCATTATTCCATCTATGATCATGATCCATATGATGTCTTGTGATTAGTTCATTTTGTTCTTGAGGACATGGGAGAAGTCATGTTGTTAGTAGTGGAGTTGTGTTGAGAAAGATTCAATAGTTTGATATTTAAGTTGTGGTGTACTTCTTCTAGTGGTGTCATGTGAATGTCGAGTACATGACACTTCACCTATATTGGCCTAGGGGAATGCATTGTGTATTTGGCTACTAATCGTAGGGGTTGCCGGAGTGACAGAAACCTGAACCCCCGTTAGGAAACCATTGCACAAGGGACGTAAGGGTCTTAGAGTTTAAAGTTGTGGTTAGGTTTCTACCTTAATACTTTCTTGTACTTACGGATGTTTGCAAGGGGTATAATCACAAGTATGTATTAGTCCTAGGAAGGTCGGTACATTAGCACAGGTTCACCCACACAACACTTAGCAAGCTAAAGAAGATTAATCAACTATATGAATCGAAAGCACTTGACAGTCTTCCCATGTGTCCTCAAGAACGTTTAGTCATCTTAAGTAATACAACCGGCTTTTCCTTTGCTGCATAAAGGATTGGGCCACTTGCTGCATTTATTCTTACTGTCTTTTATTTACTCGTACTTTGTTTACTTGCTATATCAAAAACCCCTAAAAATCCGTTTCCTAAGTATTTGCAGAGAATTCCTGACCCATACCACTAGCCAGCACCTTCTGCTCCTCGTTGGGTTCGACACTCTTACTTATCGAAAATACTTTGATACACCCCCTATAGTTGTGGGACATCAAGACTATTTTCTGGCGTCGTTGCCGGGATTGAAGCACTCTTGGAGAGTGGAACTGGTAAAGGAAACTTCTACTGTGAGTATTGTTTACTTCTATTAGTTGCTTTATTTTCGTTATGGATAATTCGTTGAGTTTCTTATTTGGTAATGCTACTACAACTACTAAGGTAGTAGATGAACCACCACCTGCTGAGAATGATGCTTTTAACATACCTACAAGAATTATTGATCGTGTTATGGATAACTACTATGTTGGAGATGGAACTGTCCATCCCGGTGATCATTTGCTCTTTATACACAAATTATGCGAGTTGTTCAAGTGTGCAGGTATTACTACAGAGCAAGTTAAGAAGAAGTTATTCTCAATATCGCTGAAAGGAAGAGCTGAGGAATGGTATAAGCTGCTGAAGAATGGTCAAGCTCTGGAATGGGAGGAAATAGTCCCTCTCTTTTATTCAAAGTTTTATCCTCCTAGTGAGATTCATAAGGATCGAAATCAAATATACAACTTTTGGCCTCTTGATGGAGAGAGTATAGCTCAAGCTTGGGGGAGATTGAAGTTGCTAATGCTCAAATGTCCCATTCATGAGCTCCCCAACAATATTATTATCAATAACTTTTATGCAAGGCTTTCTCTACATGATAAGGATTTATTGGATGCTTCTTGTGCTAGATCATTCACTCGCATGGAAGAAGAAGCTAAATGGGATCTTCTGGACCGTATTCAAGATAATGCTGAAGCTTGGGAGAATGACAAAGGTCGAAAGTCAGGTATAAATTATGATTATGAATGCATTGAATCTTTTATGGGAACTGGTGACTTTCAAAATATTAAAAATGCTTATGGTCTAGACTCTCAAGCTATTGCTTCTTATTTTAAGGCTTTTGCTTCCTACATTGAAGTGCCTAAAAAGAAGTGGAATAAGTATCATGAACCTTATAAAGATATTGCTAAGAGTGTTCCTGCAAGAAATACTAAAGTTTATACAACTAATCATGTCTTACCTAGACCTTACATTGAGAAAATCCCTTTCCCCGTTAAGGTAAAGGAACATTCTATGATAGCTAGTATGGTTAATAAAGTACAAGTAAGGATGTTGAACCTGATAAACAAATGGTTGATGAACCTATAATAGCAAATGTGAAAGACTTTGTCAATAAATATGTAGAAGAGGGACACACTATCCTTTGTAAGGATACCTCTAATATTGTTTCACAAAGTAGTGTTATGAGAGCTAGTATTCCTATGTTTTCTGTTAGAATAAGTGATCATTGTTACGATGGCCCTTGTGATAGCTATATTGTTAAGTTTATGCATGATACTTAAAGTTACTATGAGAGAGGGAAAAGTGTTCTTATGTATCTCAATAATGTCAAGTTTCCTCGTTTTATGCTGAAAGTTTTTATGTTGCACTTGCTTTGTCTTCCTATGCTTGTAGCCTCTGGTTTCAACAACTTGTTTGTTTAAAAAATTCCCTTGTATAGGAAGTGGGTTAGACTTAAACATGTGTATTTTTTCTTCTTAATGCTCTCTTTCACTTCAATTCATATTCCTAAGTGAGCATCATCAAAATTATCATGCCCATCTTAATGGCTATAAAGAAAGAGCTTTTTGGGAGACAACCCAATTTATTTTTGCTTTCAGTTTGTTTGTGTTTCTTTGAGTCTTGGAAGTTATTACTTTGGTAATAACCTCTCCTTATCCGTTTTGTTTTGTTTTTGTGTCAAGATCAACCTCTAATGAGAGAAAAGTAAGATTTGGGGAAGTTGCTGTCCCAAAAGAGATTTTTGTGCTTCACCGTAAAAATTCGTGAGAGATATCTGTATGTCGCATTGAGCTGTATATTTTTGTACTTCTGACCCAGGTTGTTATTTAACTTTCGTTAGTTTTTCCCTTTTTGATTTGATCAACAGAAGAGCTTTGAAAAAATTGATCTTTACCTGCTGATCTGTTTTGACAGATTTTGCCACTCTTGCATTTGCTTCTTTATTCGATTTCCTGTTTGAATTCTTTTTGGGTTTTTGGAAGGAGTTACTACAGTAGCTTATGTTTTGATGGTTTTCAGTTGAAATTGAGCTCAAAAGGTTTTGTCACTTCACTTATACAAATGTTGCTAATGAGAATTGTGTGATGTTTTGTGTGAAAGAAATTTCCAGGTAGTGGAGATAATGGTGTAATAAGGAAGTGAAAGGTTTCATGACTCAAACAATGAGTGTATGAAGATGAATATATAGATGTTATTCAAGTGGTGACTCTGGAAGAATCTACTAAATACCAAATTCAGAGACCTGCAGAGTCCGTTTTCGAATAGGTAACAGTTCTGGTAAGAAAAGTTCCACGAAAATACTATCCAACTATATTTTTGCAGTTTTTATCCAATAAGGAAAGCTGTGAAGCGAAAGAGGGACAGAAACGGAGCCAGGGTGGCTCACACCACCCTGTGGCGCGGGCCCTCCCCAAGCCGCGCCACCAAGTGGATAGGCCACCTCGAACTCCGTCTCCTACCCGTTTTCTCCCAATACCTTCCTTTTATTGTGAAACTTCGTAATATATAATCCCCCGGATCTCCCGATGTTATATATCATGTTCTCGTCGTGTTTTTGTTTCGATCTTTTTCTACCAGTGACTATTCTTGAAAGTTTAGAAGCACAATGGTGTCCGCCAAGGATAAGGGGAAGGAGCCTATGGAGGAAGATCTCCAAGACCCCAAGCAGGGGCTGGTACCTTTAGTCTCTTGCCCTGCATCAACGGAAGCCCTACGAGTCACTAAGGAGTTCTGCGATAAGTACCGAGACTTGAGGAGGAAGGTGGACATGCTTCAATGGGAGAATAATAGGCTTCGCAAGATGCTGGAAGATTTCCTCACGCCAACTAAGAAAATATTACCACCACCACCAAAGGAGTAATTCGTCATCAGGTTTGGCATCCCCTTGGTTTGTTCCAAGCTTGGGGGAGTGTCGTGGTATCACATCACTATCTTCTATCGTTTTACCTTATTAGTAGAGTCATATCATGAATAGAGAAGTTATTATGTAGGATGGTTTGCATTATGGAAGTGTCCCCTCTCTCGTTAGATATGTATCCCTTGGTGTGCGTTGCCGTTATGGAATATTAATGAGAAGTTCTATCATTTACTCTTTTGCATAGCTTATATTAGTTTTCAATTCATGGTTATATGATTGATCTTGTTGTTAGTATTGGTATCACTTTGGGATCATTGAGTTAATTTTGGCAAACCTGGCTCGGTCGGTAGCAACATATTTTTGAGAGTTGAATGAAAAAGATAGAAGTACTCTAAAGAAAAATAATTTCATCATCTTTCTTTCTTGATTTTCTCATAAGTTTAGTATTCTCTAGTTAAGATCTTTTGTCCTTCCAAGGAATATTGCATGTTTGTCTTTATCACTTGTATGTTTGTTTGTTTCTTTCAACTCTTTTACTTGCTACCCAGCCTTGCTAGCCAAAAACCTGTACTGAGAGGGAATTCTTCTTGTGCATCCAATCCTTAAACCAAAACCTCTGCCATTTGTGTCCACCATACCTACCTATTTGCATTATTGCTATTCCAAGTAAATTCCTATTTTTATCTACCTTCCAAATTAAACTTGTTATGTGAAAATTAGTGATTAAATCTCTCACGAACTTGATGGCACACTTTACTTTCTTGCATTTAATAAACTTGAACCATTGGGTCCTTGTTTGTTGTGTATATGCTTGCGATTTATGAGTTGAAGTTAGCAGAACCATGTATCATGGGGACCGCTTTCAACACTGCATTGGTACTTTGTACCTAGTTGATATCATGTTCTTTTGCTTATTGATCCCGGCGGTGTGAAATAAAAGTGGAACTTGTAAGATCATGGAGTTTATATGTGTGTTATAGAAATGCCTGGGCCGCTAGCCTAAGCCATCCCTAATCATGGTGGAAACTTGCAGCATAACTATAGTGAGCATTCTATGATGCATCCTCAATAAAAATCTATGCAAATAGCAAATAAAAAGATCGATGAGATGCTCATTGTCTGCTTGCCTTGTCATTTTGATTATGGGATAGCTCCTGTATCATGTGCAAGGGGTACCCCACTGGCGGTTCTCGATGATACACATGTATTTACAATGACAAGAGCTTACTCGTGACTGAAGTTGAGTAGCATGAGGTTCAGTCTTCGTAAGTAAGGGGCATGGGACTTCAGTTTAAAACTTGTCAAGCATATCCTCTTAGTTGTGTCACTTTAACCTTAATCACCTAAAGATGCCTATGATAGGGGCAATGAGAGCTGAAAGCTAGTAAGTATCATAATTTTTGGGAGCTCTTTATGAAACTTGAAATCCCTGCTTCCCTCTGCGAAGGGCCTTTCTTTTACTTTTTAGTTGAGTCAGTAAACCTATTCCTCTCTATCTCAGCAAGTATCTTGAGTTGTTGTGTTCCATTCATTCATATGTTGATTTATTCAATCATGTTTCTTATGTTCCTTGTTTTGCACATTGCTCTTATCTAGGTGTTTACTACTTTGAAAGCTATCATTTGAAAACCAGTTATTTTTGAACTCAAGCAAATTATCAACTAATCTTCGACCAAGAGCTAAGTTTGCCATTACCAATGATGATTTACTTTATGTATCTTTATTGTGTTTCCTTTACTCATTGCAAGTTAAGTTATATAATAGTGAGTTGTCTTCTCTTATGATCTATGTATTGATGAATGTGATGCTTCTTGTCCGTATTATTTTATCGACTCTTCACTCCATAAACCTGAGGCCATGTTTATTGAGCTCAGTTTCGCTTGGGGACAAGCGAAGTCTAAGCTTGGGGGGAGTTGATACGTCCATTTTTCATCACTATTATATGTCATAATTTACTGTTATTCATTGATATATTTCATATTAAGAGGTGATACTTATGTTATTTCATCTGTTTTTGCATGGTTGATGACTTTTGGAGCATGGACCGCTGCAGTCACGATTCTGATGGAAAAGGTGCTGTTTGGAGGCAAAATTCGCGAAGATCAGAAAATCCAGGAAAATATACGGAAAATCTTATTTTTTCAGAAGACGAAGGCTGCCAGAAGAGGGATTGGAGATGGGCTGCAGGGGGCCCACACCACCCCCTAGCACGGGCCACCCTAGGTCGCGCCACCAAGTGGTGTGGCCGCCCTGGTCTCCCCTCTGGCATATATTATCCTCCCGAAACCCTAAGACTCAGGGAGCGACCACGGAAAGATTACTCCGCCTCTGCGGGGCGGAAAACACCGAGAGAGAAAGACCTCTCCGGCAGACAGAATTCTGCTGGGGGAATTCCTTCCCGGAGAGGGGAGATCGTCACCATCAACACCACCGTCAAGCTGGACTTCATCGGGATCACCATCATCACCACCACCACCATCATCACCATCAGCACCCTCATCACCATCTCCATATCGCTGTAACAATTGGGTTGAATCTTGCATAGTTCTTAGGGGAAACTTTCCCGGTGTTGATTACTCTTTGTAGTTGATGCTATTGAGTGAACCATTAGATTATTCTTTATGTTCAGATTGTTATACATCATTATTCCATCTCTGATCATGATCCATATGATGTCTTGTGAGTAGTCCGTTTTGTTCTTGAGGACAAGGGAGAAGTCATGTTGTTAGTAGTGGAGTTGTGTTGAGAAAGATTCAATAGTTTCAATAGTTTGATATTTAAGTTGTTGTGTACTACTTCTAGTGGTGTCATGTGAACGTCGACTACATGACACTTCACCTATATGGGCCTAGGGGAATGCATTGTGTATTTGGCTACTAATCGTAGGGGTTGCTGGAGTGACAGAAACCTGAACCCCCATTAGGAAACCATTGCACAAGGGACGTAAGGGTCTTAGAGTTTAAAGCTATGGTTAGGTTTCTACCTTAATTACTTTCTTGTACTTATGGATGTTTGCAAGGGGTATAATCACAAGTATGTATTAGTCTTGGATGGGGCGGTACATTAGCACAGGTTCACCCACACAACACTTAGCAAGCTAAAGAAGATTAATCAGCTATATGAAGCGAAAGCACTTGACAGTCTTCCCATGTGTCCTCGAGAACGTTTGGTCATCTGAAGTCATACAACCGGCTTGTCCTTTGCTGCATAAAGGATTGGGCCACTTGCTGCATTTATTCTTACTATCTTTTATTTACTCGTACTTTGTTTACTTGCTATATCAAAAAACCCTAAAAATCCGTTTGCTAAGTATTTGCAGAGAATTCCTGACCCATACCACTAGCCAGCACCTTCTGCTCCTTGTTGGGTTCGGCACTCTTACTTATCGAAAATACTGCGATACACCCCCTATACTTGTGGGCATCAAGTGTGTGTATCCATTTGTGAGCGTCTCCGTTTTGTAATGGGTTTTCGCAAAAAGAGAGGGGGGCAATCTTTTCAATTTGGCTCTAGAAGCAGAAGAGACCCTGACAGAAATTCGAGATTGTCCACGGCCATACAGTCTTGATCCTGCAAAAGATGAGGAAATCTGCAAACCATATTGACCGCTCTACTTTCATTTTTGAAGGGTTCGGGTCTCTTGTGAGGATGACTGTTTGTTAAGTCAAGTACTATAACTGTTTTTTTGCTCTACTGGTGTGTGGTGTCCACGAATCTATATATTTGATGTACTATTATGACATATATATTGGACCTGCCTTTATGTGACTATATTTGGCAACAACAGTCATCTTATTCGAACTTGCGGTGGTTTTTTATCTTTCAATTTTTTCCTTCTGAGATCTGTTAATGATGATGTTAATGCCAGTTGCGAGTGATTTGTTAGCATGTTTCTGGTAGTAAACCAAAACTTGTAGTTGTAGATTGTGGAATTTCAGGTCGATGTTTGAACTCTAGATCTTGATGTCATAGAAAGGGCATGCTTCTACCACCTGGAATATTTTACCAAGCAATTGATTGTATCACACAAATAAGTGCACAAACTTGATGTCTGTAGGAGGAAAACTGAGCAACGCAAGTGCACAAAACTTGTATCAGTCGTGCGGTTGCTACTATTAATACAATTGTGGTTTCCCCTAAAAAAGCGGGGTTCACAAAAAAAAAATAGTGGGGCAAAAGTTAGTTTTGAATTTGAGGTAGCTCAGTCGTGTGCCCCTCGACCCCATCATCATCTTCTCTACCTAGCCGCCCTCCCTCGACCGGACCGCCCCGCCGCTCCACCATTGAACACCACCGCACCGTCATTTGCTGGTATGTACGTCCCCAACCTCCAGCCATTACGGGCTTTTTGAAGGATGGAATACATTTATTTTTGGGCATTGCGAGCTAAGTAAGCTCGTGGCATTTACAGGAAATGGAATCGGCGTTGGCAGATGCATTTTCTATGTTGGCGGATGGTTGTAAAGCAGAGGTGGATGCTCAAGCTGCACCAGCGGATACATGTGAAGCGGATGCGGAGGCCGATGCTTGTACTGCATCGGAGTCTTGGGCAGTGTCTAGTGATGCTTGGAAAGCGGTGGAGGCACAGTCGAAATCCTCGTCGGCTGCTGCTGGAACAAATTCGGCTATGTTGGCTGCCGCTACCAAAGCGACGGCTGCCTGGGATGCTAGGAATGCATCAGCTCGTGGTCGTGCTTCTTCAGTGTCAATGGTTGTGGCTCGTTATTCATCGCCGGCGCCTGCTCCATCTGCTCAGAACTCGTCGACCCCATTGTAAATTCTGCGTTCAATTTCGTCTCCCTGACTTCCTTCCTCTTCTGTGTATTCTGCTCCGGGGTTTTTTCTAGACATAGTGGATATTAGTTTAAACTAGTAGTACTGGGAACATAAAAATCTATTTAATCACAAACTAGTGATCCAAATGGGATGAAACTTTCACAGGATTCAAACCTAGGCACCGATGATTTACTGATTTTTTGTCAATTTTTCAAATAGTTTTACTTATTAGTTCAAAATCTGAACTACAGTCATACGTTTGATCTAAGATGGAAGGTGGATCCTAGGACAAGTCACCGTGAGACTTGATTTCACAAAGTCACTGAAGTTACGTCCGTTTTTCTCCTCTTCTTTATGATAAAACCAGAAAATTCAGGTGGGGGCCTTTCTGTCCTCTCCGATGACCTAAAAAAAAGTTCTTCATTCCCTTTGCCCAGTTCCGACATGCTAAAGCATTTTGCGGTCTTTCGTACTACTCTGGTTGATTCCTTGTGTTGTTTAGGTTATTTTGTTGACAGACTCTGCTTTTTAGGTAGTTTTTCAGATGGGTGTAGTTTAGAAAATTTCGATGATAAATTTTCCTATCAAAATGTATGATGCATTATGGTGTTTACTTAATTCTTTTTTAGGGTTGTGCATTATGCATTGTGCTGTTTACTTAATTCTGATGATGCACTTGTGCTATTTGCATCATCCTACCAGCTCCGGTGGAAGAACATATGCAACAATCAACGACTTGCCAGGCGGTGTATTTTGTCAGATTTTTGTTAGGCTTCCTCCGCACCCATCCTGCATACTGAGGGCATCAGTCGCCCAAAAATGTTGGATGGACTTCATTGGAATCAACGATTTCAAAAGGCTAACCTGTCACATAATAGAGGAATGTCGTTACTTGGTTTTTCACCGAGAGCTCCGAGGACGCTCGATTCTTAACAGATCATAATCTCGACCAATCCATTTTCCAGAAGCTGAACAGGCTGGTGGAAGTACATAAAGCCTACAAACCATATGTACTCGAATGTCGCAATGGTAGGGTGCTACTTCATTATCCGCAATGGTCTAACATGATAAAGTCTTGGGATCCAATCAGTGGAAGTGAAACAGTGATACCAGAACCACCAATTTGGCAGAGACGTGAGTATGATAGCGGCATAATTCTCTGTTCGAGAAATCATGGGCAATTATCTTCACACTGTTGCAGCAATTTCTGGGTTGTTTGGATAGTAACCAATGGTAACCGAGCACTAGTGCAGAGGTACTCATCAAAGTTAGGAAAATGGGAGGACTGGATTGAACCTGTTGAGATGCTGGCTAAGATTGATCACAGGCCGTCAACTCTCATAGGGGACATTTTGTACTGGCCAACCATAAACTTCAGATATATAATTACCTTCGATAACGTGACAACAAAACTGTGTTATATTGAGTGCCCCATGAGGCACATGATATTTCCAGACGCAATTTTGTCATCGCTAAGGGGCATAATGGAGATGTTGCCCTTGCGGTTATAAGAGACTTCAGTCTAAACACGTGGTCCAGTGCAAGATCATCAACAGGCAAATGGGAAGCTTGGGTGCCTCATATAAAGGTTGAGTTTGATACTCTCCTTGGCCTTGATAAATCATGGGCATATGGTGGGAAATATGCAGTAAGGTTACTCTGCGCATGTGAGGATAGAGAAATGGTGGTCATATGGGCAAAGGAGGGAGTATTTGAATTAGATCTCAGCAGCATGAAGTCTAAGAAGTTCTGATCTCGTAAACATTGGTGTACTTGACATCCCTACATTATGACACCTGGTTAGTGCAGTCATTCATGTGCAACCCTTGCATTTTTGTACACCTATGATGTTTCTGATCATTTTGTTCATTTCATTCAGCAACCGATGTGATTCGGAGTGCTAAATCAAAGAAACAAAAAGGAAGTCTTGTCAGCAACACAGCTGATTCAGACTGCAACATCAAGGAGATGATAATAACACTCGGATGAACAAGCAAGGCTTGTTTGGGCAAGCATGTGTTTGCCTAGGTTGTGTTATTTGGAGCCACAGTCTGATATTTGTTTGTTTCGGTAGCTGATGAAACTGTGGCGGCACCTTTGTTTGTGTTGTAGTCACAGCGACATGGGCTAGAATATTAGAGTTATCTATTCGTTTTGGGGGCCTATGTGTGTCTGATAAAACATTGTTTTATATGATGAAATGGTGTTCTCTATATAGTAGTGTATGCGTGATGAAATCATGTTTTAATTGTTCTACATATACTTTAGCCGGTCTTTGTGTTTTGATAGTATGTTGTAGTAGGAGTATTTGTTTTGCAGCATGCTTTTTATTTGATCTGAATTAGTACTACCATTTAGTTAGTGCTTCCTGTAGAAGAGTCTGTGCCGACACCTAAATAATTAGTAGACCTTGGTTGCACACTATTTTTATATGCTTGAATCAGAGCTAATTCAGACATTTGTTTGTTATTATGTTAAACAAATATTCTTGTATCAGAGATCTGTATTTTCATACGCGTGGTAGATAATCACTCTCCCTGAATTGGATCCCTGAAATAGAGGGAGAACGGCCTATTTTTTTAATTATTCTTTGGACAATCTCTAAATTCAAAATCACTGTCGACCGCCAAAACCTACCGCCTACCCCGTTTGAATCGGAGGCATGAGTTGATGTGAGTCTCACCTTAAATTCCTGACCAGATGGCGTTCGAACTACACAACCTTTTTTCTAGTAATAAAACTTGGCCGGTAGCCAAATTCAAAATCGTAATCGAGTGGGAAAATAACCCACTGACCCCGAAGCATTTCGCACCCCCTCTGTTTCAAACATTTTCAGGCAAAATCACCCACCGAGGTAGTACCATTTTTATATTATTACATGGAGCCTAGAAAAATTTAAAATCAGAGTCAAGCAGCAAAATTTACCGCCTATGCTGTGTGAATGGAAGGTATCCAAGTTTCTGTGCAAGAAAATGTTTATGGATGATCAGTTGATGTGACTCTCGGCCTTGATTTCCTTGACAGATAGCGTATGGTCTACTACCTTTTTTCTATTAGTAGATGGAGGCTATCCAAATTCAAAATCTCAATCGAGCGGCAAAATCACCCACCTACTAAGCACTTCCCGCCCCATCGTTTCAAAATCTTTGAGCCAAAATATTCCACCGACCGGGGGAGTACCATTTTTATATTATTATTATTAGATGGGCGTAAGCCAAATTAAAATTCTCAATCGAGCGGCAAAATCACACACCGACCTTGAAACATTTCACGCCCTTCCATTTCAAAAACTTTAGAGTTTTAAATTCCAAATCTACCCATTGTTCAAACGACAAATGGGCATTCTAAAGTCGGTAGCTCGGGGGCATGATCGTAATTATTTTTTCTGATCACCTCTATGGTCTCGATTCCCCCAGTTTTCCCCGCCGGCCCTCCCAAAAATCACAAGCTCCTCTGTCCCCTCCACGACCACCGCACGCACTGGCTTGAGCTGTGGTCTCGTGCACCGCCGCGCAGCCGCTTCACCGATGCTCACCCACCAGATCTAGGAGCTGTGGTGTCATTCACCACGCCGATGGCGTCATCGACCGCCCAAGCTCTGCTTCCTCACCACCGAAAACTACCCAACCATACCAGATCCGCTTCACCGGTGTCCACCGGGCGTGATCTAGTTCAAAGAGTTCCATGTCCACCGCTCCAGACCAGCTACACGATCGTCGCCATTCACTGCACCGGATCTGCCTCAGCGACACTCTTTTCTAGGGCTTTCAAGCCGCATTGACCACCCAAGATCTGCTTCCCTGATGCCAACAGCCACTGCAACCGTAGCACCCTCGGTGACCTGGACGTCACTCGCACTATACCGACGATGCTTAGACGCCTCTCCGACCAAGGTTAACCAAATCTCCAACCCGTTTTTGTTTTATCAGCGGTATAGCAGGTTCAAGCCTGTCGCAGTGAACTACATTTTTATAATCGTGCTAGTACATACAAGTCACTAGGCACGCATGTTCTTCGTGCTAGTACATACAATGTCATTAGACATGTTGGTTTACATTCGCTGCTCTACAAATATCAAGTCATGCACATGTCTGCTATTTTTTCATGCACATGTTCTTATCTTAGCTTCTCCGTACACCAGTAAATGCCTGCTATTGTGTAGTTCTTGCAAAATGTAATGTAAGTGGAAAATATTAGTGTGGATTCCCTGCTACACAGTTACTGACTCTATCTGGTTATTCCTAAGCTAAGTTCCTTCTATTATTTCCTCCCTAGCATTGTTCGGCTATCCTGTGGTACCTGTTCAAACTCTTCGTACTAGTTCAATTACAATTTTGTTGTTGCCATCTGGTTCTTCAAAAGCTGCAACACTGAATATTTTCGTTTTCTTTGCATAGAGCTCAAAAAGGCAACACCGAACATGTTGGTTTGCACAGCCTAAGGGTCCACCAACGATGCCATTATATATTTTCTGTATCTGGTGCTAGTTCGTCCTACTCAACGGCATAATATATTCTTTATTGTATAGTTCATTCGTATTTTTCATTCCTGCTCAACAAGTTTTGGTATGGTGCGCTTATAATTTCTATGTGGTTCATTCTTAGCTATGACAGTAACTGCATGCCATTGTATAGCTCATCGCAAATTTCGAGTCACCCAATATCTCTTGCATTCCAGGAGATACAACTACTTCCATATATATGCGCTGAAATGACATGGCTAGTTTATACTGAAATTCTAAGAAACACTTTGTGTGATTGCTCATTTCATTGTTGTCATACTTGTCTAATGCTTGTTTGTCCTGTTCTACAGGTTCACAACCCACGTCCTAGGCAACGACATAACTATCCTCTACTATATAGTTCATTCATGGTTTGCATTCCTGCTCTACAAGTTTGTATTATGCAATTATAATTCCTATCTGGTTCATTTTTAGCTATGAGTAGTTTGTCTTCTTTGATGTATTAACTTGTTATTAGTTAGTTTCAGACTGCAATTATTGCTATCGCCACCAAAGAGGGGACTACAAGATCATATATCAAGGTGGTTTTCCAATGTAGCTGTCACACTCAAAGGGAGATGCAGTTAATGGATTGAGAAACCAAATTCAGGACTCTGCTATCAACTTGATTCGCAACAAAAGTGCTAAATTTTCTTTCCCTTTTGTTCATATTTTGTAATATTTTTAAGAAGTTTGTAGCTGATGTAATATCTAGATAACTCGCATAGGCCATGTAGGCATTTAGTTGACGCCGTCCACGAATGGTGGTACCATAACTGCGCCAGCCAGGTCGATCAGGTTTTAGAATTACCGAAACAGTAACGGTAACTGGCCAAAACAGTAACATGACAGAATAGTGACAGACCAAAACTGCAATGGCAACTGGCTAAAACAGCAACATGCCAAAACAGTAACAGACTGGAACAATAACAGGCTGAAACAGTAACGGGCCAAAACAGTAGCAGGCCAAAACACCAGCAGACAAGAACAGTGGCAATCCAGCACAATAAATGCCAAAATACTAACATATCAGAATAGTAACAGGCCAGAACAGTAACATGCCTGAATAGTAACAGGCCAGAACAGGGGCAACCAGCACAGTAACGAGCCAGAACAGTAAAGGCCAAAACAGTAACGGACATGAATAGTAGACGGCCAGAACAGTAACAAGCCAGAATAGTAAAAGGTCAGAACAGTATCGGACCTTCTCAAAAGTGGGTTGTTCGTAGGCGGCCCATGACGAGCTGTGAGAATAGTGACGTGCTGACCATGGGCTTTAATAGTATCGGGCCTACTTGACGCAGCATGTTAACTGGCCGCACAATATTCGAAAAGTGTGGGCTTTTGTAGGCCAAAACAGTAATGGGCCTAACATTCACGGGCCGCTGCATGCCACATCTTTGGGCCCATTTCAAACATTGTCGGCCAAAACAGTAACGGGCCGTAATCTTATTGGGCTCTCTTGATGGGCCGGCCCACTTAATTATGATTAGGCCTTGGCTGGGCCTGGCTTCTACCACGATTTCCGTGGCCGTTAACGGTGGTAACTAGTCGTTAACGGTGTTTGCCACGTGGCATTTTGCATGACATCAGCAGTCCACGCGGCTAGCGAATAGATCTACGACAGAACAAGCTTTCGTGGCTGAAGGGTGCGACCCGCACGGTCAGAAAAAAACCATGGTAGATTCTTTTGTGACGGGGCTTTTACCACGATGGGCATCTGTCGTAGAAGACTTTTTAGCCACGAAAAACAGGCCTTTAGCCACGAAAATTGTCTATTGTAAAAGCCAACTTTTCTTGTAGTGTGGCTTCGGCTATCTTGGAGCCATCAAAGGCGCATTCCACCGATCTCCTGTAATCACCAGTGATGGTGATTACTCCCTTTGGCCCAGGAAGCTTCATCTTGAGGTATGCGTAGTGTGGCACCGCCATGAACTTGGTTAGCGCTAGGCGTCCGAAGATGGCATGGTATGCGATGCAAAGGTTGGCCACCTCAAACTAGATGGGCTCGCAGTGGAAGTTATCCTCCGTGTTGAAGATGAAGTCTAGCCGGATCTTGCCAGTGGGCGAATGCGATGGACCCGAAACGGTTCCGTGGAAGGAGGTACTGGATGGATCTAACTAGGACTCGCTGATGCCGAGCCGGTCCATAGAGCGGCGGTACAGGAAGTTGATGATGCTGCCTCCTTCAACAAGGACGCGGGAGAATATGAGTGCTTCTTGGAGACGATGGAGGGATCTAGGACCATTGCGTAGGTGCTTGGGTGCGGCAGCACATCCGGCTGGTCCTTCCGGCTCCACATGATTTCTTGCTCAGACCAGTTTAGATACTGAGGGACGGGGGAACTATTGCGTTCACCTCCGCCTCATGGCGCCTCTTGCCATGCTTGGTTTCTGGCACGGTGGTGAAGATGTGGTAGTTGCCCACCCGAAGAGGATAGTCTCCTACGTCCTCATCTTGGTGGTTCTGGCATTCACGGTTGTCCTGCTGGCCGCCGGCTGGCGGAGCCAAGGGTGGTTGGTGGTAGCCCACACACCTCGGCCATCTTCTTTGTCCAGGTTACTGGCAAGTTGTATGCGTAGCCAGCTTGTTGTCGCCATTGTGGAACTTGCACAGGCCATCAAGCACTGATTCGATGGTGTATTTGGGTCGTGGCGGCCGGTCGTCGAGCTTCTACCTCCGGCTCCAGCTTGCAACTGGATCATCCTGGATGGCTTCCACCTACTCGGACCCGTAACGGTTGTCCAGCTAGTCTTCCTTTCTGTTGTCGTGGCGGTTGTCATGGTCGTGCCGCCTGGAGTTGTTGTGGTGCCCATCCGACTGGCGCCATTCTATGGAGTTATCCACGATGATATGCCCTTGGTCGTCCACCACGATGGCCTTCTTCATTGCCGCATCGACGGTGGCGTACTTGTCCGCGATGGCCATGGCCTGAGCCATGGTGGTGGGCTCGACCCAGCTGAGCTTATGCTTGAGCATTGTATCGTCTCTGCAGCCGTTGACGAAGAAGTCAATCTCCTGGTGCTCGCGTACCCCCTCATAGGAGTTGTGCATGCTTGTCCACTAGGTGAGGTAGGAGGTCGGACTCGTCCTTGTCTTGGACGCACAGGGCGAGATCGCTAGGCCGTCCTGGCCGCCTGTAGGTGCCCGTGAAGTTGCGGATGAATGCTTCCTCGAAGTCGACCTAGACGTTAATGCTGTTGTCGGGGAGACTATTCAGCCAAGTTCTCGACGATCCGAGGAGCATGAGGGGGACCTAGCGTACATCCACCCACTTGTTGCCAGTAGCTATGCCCATCGTGGTGACATAGTCTACGAGCCAGTCCTCCGGCTTGACCGAGCCATCGTACTTTGGCGTGTCTCTTGGGAGCAAAAATCCCTTTGGAAATGGTTCGTCCTGGATGTGCGGTCTGAAACATCTTGGGTCGGCTAGGCTTTCTTCCTCCAGCATGCGTGACTGCATCAGGAGATCGATGCGTAAGCGTGCGTAAGCGTTTCTGGCTCACGCGGACTAAGTCGCCCCGTCAGGCAGTACTTGGCCGGCGCATGGCTCCTTTCGGCTTCTTTAGTCAGTTGATGGTGTTGCCCTTGCCCGGCTCCGTCAGCCGGAGCGCGGTTTCTGCTTGTGACGGCGGCGACATCTGGTTGATGATGTCTGCGGCCAGCCGATCCGGCGCGTGGGAGGCTGTTTTGCCTCGTCCCGTTTGGAGAGGAGGCCTTGGTGCCTCCAGCTACTGGGTCTGTCACCCCGCGAGGCTGCTGGCTCTTGTTGTTTCCTCCGAGGCTTGCGCCTGCCTCGGCTTGTTGCTTGTTGGCCGTCGCGATGAGGAGCTGAACGTGTGCTTGCTGGCGATGCCTCTCATCACCCTCTAGGTAGCTTAGCTCAGTGGTGGCTGCTTCTGCATCCCTCTTGTTCTTGGCCGGGTACTGTAAACCGGTTGAGCTGCGTGGATGTGTGATTCAGCAGCACGGTCCAGTTTCGAGCCAAGGTTATGGTCCTGGGGAGGAATCTTCCGGTTGGCACCGGGAAAGCGGGTGAAACCGTGCGCGGTGTTGTACTCACGCATGGTCACGTCCAGGCGGCGTTGGCGTACGGCGACCTTGCTCACTTCCTCCAGGAGGTTCTGGTGTGTGGCCTCCAGCGCCACTGCGGCTGCCGCTGGGGTTGCAGAGGTTCTGGATGGAAGCGGCCAACGGATCTGGGTCATGCTCTACGTAAGCTACCCCTATAGCATTTGTCGTGTCAATACCACGACAGTTGGCGTCCACGTGGACAAGCGGTTCTTGGAGGTCATGATCCGGACGAGATCCCTCGCTGTTGTCGGCGACCAGATTGCATCTCGCATGCCGTATGAGCCGATCGATCCGATCCGGCTGGCGCCCAACACAGCCGGCGCGCAGTCGGCTTGGAAATTTCTGCGGCTGACTGATTGTTCTATCTCCCTTTGGTTAATTTGTTAATTCATTATTTTATTTTGATCTAAAGTTTGCCTGATCCGTTTGAATGGCGGCGCCAGATTTACGATGGCTTGGTCCATTATTGAAAAACTCCGCAGCGAGAGATTCGATTTTCATCGACTCTACTGCAATTTCACGTGGTCGAGTCGGCAAAACCAATCTGCCTGATTTCAGCGGTGTTGGAGATCCTTGATGCGAGCGACGGAAAAGATCAAGTACAAGGATCGGTGCTCACCCCATGCACAATTACTGGTGCATCATCGGGGCCTGTGCGTACAGTGATCAAACAGAAGAAGCAGGATACTTTGTCTACTACTGCACCCACGTGGAGGCATAGGATCCATGCTTGGAGCACAAACAAAAATATCTCCACTTTTTCATCGTCACCGATCGTGACTAATGCGTTTTTTAACATCTAATCTCACAGTATTCTTATGCACTGACTACCGTCTAAGTCAATTATTATATTTGGGACTAATTCTTCCTCTTGTATGGTCTTTTAGTATACATGCACCATGCAACTTGGATTGGGACATGAAACGAGGCGGAGTACACATAGACTGCATCTTTCGATCATGACTTCATGGATCGGCAAGAGCGCGTGGACTGCAATGGCCCTATCCGATCGGAGCCGAGACCTCATCCGAAGTCTTAGTCGACCGCGCTACCGCAAACTGCTTCGACCTCGCCGTTGTGGCCATGTACTACTTCGCAGGCTTCGACTCGGCTATGGCCGATAATTCTCTCCTACTCAATATTATTTTAAATATTTTATTCCTATACTGATAATGTATTTACTAGATGCGTGTTGATGTGTTGATGCGTATGCATGGGGAGGATCAAACCGTGCACTCCTGGCTAGGATGCTTGCGGTATGCGTACCCAATGAAATCCCCAACTCAAGAGTCAGTGCCGTGTCTACTCCGACAAAAATCTGCGGACTCGCCCGCGTCTCTCGCGTAGACGAAGGACGGCGACTTGCTCGCCGCGAACTCTCCATGTTCGGCGACTTGCCCGCCAGGAACTCGCCACGTTCGGCGACTCGCCATGCTACAGGCTACCGCACGTCTCCACCAAAGCAAATCTGCCACGTGACTTCGTCCAACCAATGGTCTGATCGAGCTTGCTACCACTACCCGTCGCCGCGTTGACTCCGTGTCTATCAATAACTGCATGCATTGCATGGTGAATGTGAAGAAGTAGGCCATTGTCGCAGCAATAATGAGCCTATGGGCGTCTCTTCCCTCCGAGAAAAATCAATTCTCATTTTTCAACCTTTGAAAGAGCGACTTGCAATGACCAAGTAGTGCGGACGAGAACTCGCAAACCGAGCCTCGAATCATCCACGAAAAACGCTAACCGAGAGCCATCATTGGAGTCGCCTTGGTCGACTGGCCTTTCAGGCCAAGGCAAATGGCAGTGTTACACAAACAACACCATGTCCTCATCAACCTTAGGCAGTACAACTCGCACGGCCACGTACTGTGGACAAGTCACAAACCTAGCATCGGATCTTCTAGCAAGAACGCCTAGCCGAGAGCTATCTTTGGAGTCGCCACGTGACTGCCCCCCCCCCCCGGGCCAATATGTGAGACTCGCTAACAAAACAACGCAATTAGTCCCTCCCAACATCGGATGAGCGACTCGCTACGCTCGGGGACTCTTCTCTCACGGACATGCCATCATCGCGGACTCTCCATGCTCGGAGACTCTCCCCTCACGGACTCACCATCATCGCAGACTCTCCATGCTCAAGGACTCTCCCCTCACGGTCTCGCCATCATCGCGGACTCTCCATGCTCGGGGACTCTCCCCTCGTGGACTCGCCCATCGCCGACTTCTCACACTTAGTGATTGGACAATCGTCGGTCTCCAGGACTCGTCAAGATCTCCACTCGCAATATTTGGGGACTCGCCGCCTGATGGATCCGATTTTTGCCATCTTTCATTGTGTTTAAACGTTGTTTTTGGTCAAGCAATTGGCAAAGAAACTTTTAGCTTTTGCCACTAATGTCTAATAATTGCAAAAAGATAAGCAAATCCCTTCTTTGATTTATGTTGTGCAGGAAATCACTGCTTTTAAGGCGAAATAAGGAGTCATAATGAAGGATTTTGAGGAAGTACACACGGCCAAGTAATTAGAGAAGCCAACCAGCGCGTCAACACGCTTAACGACCACTGGTACGGGCACGGTCCGCCCGTACCAGGTGGCGACGGCTTCGTCTCGTCAAACCCTACAACTTTCGTGAATACGCCTATATATTTTGAGGCTCCAGCCGCTGGCCAGAGAGCCGCTATTCTCAGATTGCATCACAACACCCCCAAAGGAGATCCACACTATTGTTCATCCATAGTTCATCCATTGTTCATCACTTCCACCATTCATCCCTGCACTAGCCATAGCCATTTGTTTGTACTTTTAGATCTCCTTATGATTTGGCGACCATTGTAAGAATATTTGATTTCAATCTAAGTATTTTGATGATGTTTTCTATCTCATATCTATTTGTTATCAGTGAGTAGTCCTCACGGGCTGCGGGGTGGAGAGAAAACTTGCTACAATTATGTGCATCTAGATTATGGGAGAATTGTATTTTGTTTGGATTCGTGATTTGTATATTTTGTTTCTTCGTCTCTCGTCTCGATCTATGGACTTGTAGGTACCCAAGATCCATAGATTGATAAAGACTTGAGGTGAGATACTTAGCTATCGGCAATCTCATAGGAAACTCAGTAACAGAAAGGGAAGTACGATCTTCGCTTAGCGCCCCATTCAGGATCAACAACAACATCACCACTTAAAGCTTTAATCTGTGTTTACACTTAATAATCGTTTGTAACCCGTGGCTTCGGTGCACTCTCGGTTGGATTACAATTCTGTTACTATGCCCGCTGCATCACGGGGGCTCTAAAATATTAGGATGTGTTGCCCACAAAAGATTATCTCAATACAAACACTATATATGACTACACTTATTATTATCTTTCATCCCATTTGATGTGCAGCTGCAGGTGTATCTTCAACGCTGGCCTATCTCCATCCATTGATTCAAACCCGTTGTAAAGTAAACTAGATTGGTCCGGTCAACTAAAGTAAAACAAACAAACAAAGTCTTGTAGACGTGTCCTTTTCTATTACCTTTTAGCAGTGCTTTCCGAGGTTCGATTAAACCTAGGTCGTCTAGGGAAAAAGCTATTATACTACAACCGTGAATCCGGATCAAAGGTATCACCACCCTCCATGCTCGGGAACAACCAAGTACTACTTGCAGAGTATGCATCTCTAAAAAGAGCCTCAAGTCGCCTCTACAAGCCAACTCGTGCCTCGGGGACTACTCCTAGGCATATTGCTGAGCATAAAGCAAGTCAACTCCAATCGGCAGATGACTCCTCAAGTTTTCAGTTGTTTAGCTCGGGGCTCTACAACAACATTGCCCCTCGAGTGCGACATCGCTCCTGAGTCATTGTGCCCATATGATTGCCGCGGTATATACGCGGACTCGCCATCACGGATTCGCCCTCGTGGAGTCTTGATGCTCGAGGACTCGCTGCCCTTGTGGAGTCTTCATGCTCGGGGACTCGCCACCCTCGCGGAGTCTTCATGATTGGGGATTCACCACCCTTGTGGAGTCTTCACGCCCAGGGACTCTCCGCCCTCGCGGAGTCTTCATGCTTGGGGACTCGCCGCCCTCGTGGAGTCTTCACGCTTAGGGACTCGCCACCCTCGCGGAGACTTCATGCTTGGGGACTCGCCGCCCTCACGGAGTCTTCACACTCGGGGACTCGACACGCTCGGGGACTCACCATCACGGGCTCTCCATCACGGATGCGCCCCCGTGGAGTCTTCACGCTCAGGGACTCGCCGCCGTCGCAGAGTCTTCATGCTCGGTGACTCGCCGCCCTCGTGGAGTCTTCCTGCTCAGAATCGCCGCCTTCGCGGAGTCTTCATGCTCGGGGACACGCCACCCTTGCGGAGTCTTCACGCTCGGGGACTTGCCGCCCTCGCGGACTCAACGCGCTTAGGGACTCGCCATCACGGGATCACCATCACCGACTCGCCATCGCGGGCTCTCCCTCGTGGGCTCGCCTATCGCAGAATCGCCTACGCCGACTCGGTGACTTCATCATCTATGATTTGGTGGCCTCCACATGTCCGCTACTCGTTAGCCCCTACTTCTACACTAAACAGGACAATATGTTCACCACAACTAAGAAGCCTCTACAACAAAAAGATAACAAGGCTCCAGTAAAACTTCTCCAAGGGGTGACTCCGCCCAACGGTAACTCGCCTGGCACACCGACTCGCCTTGGCGAATGAACTACTTCATAAGATATTTCTCTATTTCAGGATCTCGCCAATGACTCGCCATCGACTCCACCCTAGAACCGCCTACGTCGATTCATCGATTTGAAGTCATCGCCGAGTCCCTGACACACTCGGGGACTACTAATGGGGAATACCAATCGGGGTATACCCATGAAGCGGATTCGCCCATGGTGGATCGACTCACCAAGTACAGCGACTGGCGCATAATGGACCTAGACGACTCGCCGACTAGAGGCCCAAGACGGCGACTCAAATACAAAGCCCATTAGTGTACTTGTAAACCCTAACTGGCTGCATATATAAAGCCACCAGGGCACCCTTTTGGGGGGCTCTCTCACATCATATTAGATCTAGTCTCTCCCTCCGCCTACGGCAGCTCCCATGTAACCAATCTATGATCATATACTGGATTGACAGCAGGATGTAGCGATCCTCCATCGAGGGGACGTGAACAGGGGTACATCGCGTGCCAGTCTTGCTCCCGGATTCTCCTATGTCGCCTTGCCTCCTGTATGTAAGCTACCCCCTGTAGCATCTGCCATATCAGTACCACGACATGCAGAGTGGTGTCTTTGGCTCCTACATTGCGCTCTAGAGGCAGGAGACGGCCTTCACCTGAACCGGCCATCATGACCTCGACAATGCCGCTAGCGAGGCGTGGGGTGGAGAAGCCAGGAGGTGCGCCGGAGACGGTGATGACCTCGCGAGGGAAATCCTCAGCGATGGTGGCGACAATGACGCAGTGCTCACTGAAGTGCATGACGGAGCCGTCGCTTGGGAAGGTCACCCCGTTGAAGAAGGATGTGTTGTCGATGATGCAGTCGAAGGAGCTGAGAGTTAGGGCGAGGCCAGAGGCAACTTGCTCACTGGCGATGAGCGGAAGTCCCGTGCGAAAGACCCCAGCCGAAGTGTTGTGCCCCACGGTGGGCACCAACTGTCATGGTGTGGAACATGGTAGTGCCATCGGGGATGGCATGAAGGAGACAATCAGGGTGCTATCGGTGGCTACTTGCAACAGGTTGGAACACATACTACAAACACAGCGATCTACCCAGGTTTAGAGCCCTCTGGTCGAGGTAATACTCCTACTCCTGCAAGGATCTACTATATGGGGAGCGAATGCTCAGTACAAGTGCTCCTTGAGCTGTTTCCTTGCTACTATGGAGAGCTAGAGGAAGAAGATGAACTACTGAACTTGTTGATTCTAGAGAACTTGGAACTTGGAGCCTCTACCTAGAACCCTAGAACTACCCCCATTATATACTGATCGGGAGAGGAGGTTACATTGTGGGCTCTAGGGTTTACTGTTTGGATTTTGAGTTTGCAAAGCGGGCTGGCTGGCCGGGCCCTGTCGGTGGGCTAGTACCCGGTCAAGCCTTCAGTACAGGGGGACAACATTACAGTGTCCCAACACATTTTCTTTACTCATCAACGGGCTCTTTACTCGTCAGCCGGCTCTTTACTCGTCATCAGGCACTTTACTCTTCAGCCAGTGCTTTACTCGTCAGCCTCCAGCCTTGGCGCTTTGGCGCTGGTGTCTTCTAGTGCTAGTAGGGCAGCACGCCAGTCTGTTCGATAAAGGGTGCGCTCAGCAAGGAGTGTCACCCCCTCCATGATTTGGCCAGTGGATCCAAGGCGGTCGAGTAGAGGTGGCCATCCGGCCGGCTCTTCTGGTCACCTTGCTAGACGGGCCAGCCGGGGAACCCTGAGGGCGACTAGGTGGAGCGGCCCACCTGGTTGTGGTTCTTCGTCTTGTGGCCATCCGGCCAGGCATCCCTGGAGCCAGCTAGTTGAGCCTGGCTTGGCCTACCCAGGGATCATCCCCCCGACATCGTTGATCCAGACAAACTTGTTGGTCTTCTTCAAGAGCTTGTATAAAGGTGCGGCTCTTTCACCGAGCCGGCTGAAGAACCAACTGACTGCTACGATGCAACCAGTGACTCGTTGTACGTCCTTTAGGCGAGTTGGCCTGGTAATGTTGAGTATAGCCTTTATTTTGTCTCGTTTCACCTCCATGCCTCTTTGAGACCCGATGAAACCTAACAATTTTCCGGCTGGAATTTTGAAGAAACACTTTTTCGGGTTAAGCATGATTTTGTACTTCCATAGATTTGTGAATGTTTCCTCAAACTCGTCAATTAAAGTTCCCTTCTTTTTCGACATCACAATTATGTCATCCACATATGCATGTACGTTGCATCCGATTTGATCGTGGAGGCAACGCTGCATAGTGTGCTGACATGTAGCTCCTGCGTTTTTGAGCCCGAAAAGCATTGTTACGTAGCAGAAGGTTCCAAACGGGGTGATGAACAAAGTGTTTAGTTTGTCTGACTCTATCATGCGTATTTTATGATAACCGGAATATGCATCGAGAAATCATAGAAGTTCCGAGCCTACTATTGAATCGATAACTTGGTCGATTCTTGGTAGAGCGAACTGATCTTTGTGACAAGCCTTGTTCAAGGCAGTATAATCAACACACATTCTTAAATCAGTGGTGTACTTTTTAGGGACCATTACAGGATTTGCCTACCACTTAGTGTGGATAACCTCTTCGATAAATCTGGCTAATTCTAACCAGGCTTACTCCTTAGTTATAGCTTTGCGCTTTTAATCATTGAGACATCATAAGGACTGTTTGGCGGGTTTAGCATCAGGATATACATTAAGAGAGTGCTCGACAAGTTCCGTAGGTACTCCGATCATGTCAGAAGGTTGCCATGCGAAGATATCTTTATTAGCTTTGAGGAACTCAACGAGCATGCTTTCCTATGTGTGATCTAAACGTACACCTATTTGCATCACCTTAGAGGGGCCATCGTCCTTCAGCGGTGTTGTCTTCGTCTCTTCCGATGCCTTGAACTCCGGAGTCATCTTCAGCACCTCCTTCTTTGACGCGGGCATCTCAGACGGATCAATGGTTTTCTTGCTCTCCTAGTACTCCTCGGCGTGTAGCACGACTTCGGCAAAGGAGGTAGCTCCATCCTCGCATTCTTATGCTTTCTTCGGTTTCCTCGGACTGTGGTAACACCTTTGGGACCCAAATTTTTCATCATTTAGTTGATGTAGCAAGGGCGAGCCATGAATTGCTAGTAGGATGGATGCCCGAATATAGCATGGTGTGCGCTCTTGAATGGCACCACTTCAAAAGATAGTGGTTCAGTCCGATAATTCTCTGGCATTCCAAAAGTAATGTCCAGAGTGATTTCTCCTAGAGAGTTTGCTTTTCTTACAGGGATAACTCCATGGAAAACCACACTGCTGTTATTCAGCTGGGTCTCCGATATTTTCATGCGGTGCAATGTTTCAATTTAGAGGATGTTAATGCTGCTGCCACCGTCCATGAGGGTCTTTGAGAACTCATAACCGTTGATTAGTGGATTGACAACTAGAGCATATTTTCCTTTCCTGTGAGGTTTAGGTGGACGATCACTTCGGTCAAAGGTGATCTTCACTTCTGACTAGTCCAAATATTTGGGGATAGCTAGAACAATTGCGTTGAGCATATGCATTGCAGCCTTCTTGACCTTTGCAGGATGAGATCCGAGGAAATAGACATAAGTGTCTTTCTTTGTTGGTTAAGCTTTCTTGCCATCTGACTTGGGATTTGAGGCATTTGCCTCCTCCATTTCAAATCTTCCTTGGATTCCTTATCTTTGTTGGAATTTTTCTTTACTTTTCATTGCTTGGCCCTGTAGCTAGCGGATTCATCTTTCTTGATATCTTCATTAAAATGACACTCAACATTTGTGTGGGAAGAGCCCTCATTGCCGTCCGGGCGATGCACACACAAATTATTGGCAATGTCAGCCCAACAGTAGGTTTTACCAGGCTGCTGGTCTCCTCTACCTTGGACCCGGGAAGTTCTGTGGCCTCGTTCCCGGCCGCCTCCATGCCCTCCTCAGCCTCTTGGTCTGAAAGTTGCGTTGACAGTTGCATTTTCCAGATTAGGTTTGTCCACCAAGGTGTTTTTGCGTTTCTAGGTCTGTTGCTCCATCAGATGTTTTGCTGATTGTGGTATGGCCAAGGCGTTCAACGGTCCTTCAAAATCATCTTCAGCATCTGCATATTTGCTTGTCGTTTCTATCATCTCCCCCAAGTCGGTAACTTTGTCGCACTTCAGTCGGTGACACAGTAATCCGATTGGGAGCCCTGCGATGAAAGCTTCAATCGCGCTCTAGTCATTTACCCATTCACAGGAGTTTTTTGTGTCAATCCATTGTCTGAGGTAGCCTCGACAAGTTTCTCCGGTTTTCTGGGTGCATCGCAATAGATCTCCAACCGTGCAGGTCCTCCTGTATGTACCTTCAAAATTCCGAAAGAATGCACTTTGCATATCATACCAGTTGTGAATCGTGTTTTCTGAGAGTTCATTGAACCAGGATCGAGCCATCTTTTGCACCATAAGTGGGAGATATCGGACTGCGATCAGGTTGTTTCCTCTTTTGGCAATGTAGTAGGCCTGAAAGAAATCCTAGAGCTAGATGTCTGGCCGAGCCACACCGTTGTAGGATTGAATGTGCCTTGAGATAGCAAATCTTTCCAGAAAACTAGTTTGTCGGATCCGTGGCCCAAAGCATTTTGGACCCATGTATATATTGTTCAACTCGTAGCGCCACGCTTCTATGTTGGAATTGAACCGGTTCTTAGGGTCACTTTGTGACAAGGAGTACCGCCTCGGGTGTTCGCAGTGGCTGTGGTGCCGTGGAGGCAGATCTCTGCTTCTCCTACCACCTTCTCCACCTCGACATCCTCCCTGGCTCCTGTGGGAGTCATTATGGTCGCTGCTTGGTGGAGAGGGTGGTGCTGGTGGGTTATTTCCGGTTGAACGATGGCCTCCATCTTGGGCCTCATTATGGAGGCTCTGGGAGGGTCTTCATGGCAATGGCCACCGTGTCGGCTTGATCCAGCGTGGTTTTTGTTGTTTCTTCGTCTGTCATTCTCACCATTATGGCAAGGTTTAGTCAGATAGCTTATGTGTCTAGGAGGTGGTGGCATCTATCGATCCTATTTCGACATCATGCTTCATCTTCTTCCATGTGGTTATTCGACTGCCACCTGGGAGGTTGTTGTGAAACTAGTGCTGCCATGGCGTCTCCCTCTACAGCTAGACAATGTTGCTCCAATCGTGTGTAGTTTTGTGCATCTAGCCTGAAGAGTCAGTTATCGAGTAAGTATCATAACAAGGGTTGGAATGGTGGTGCCCATCCAGTTCCCAACGGGGCCTTATGTAGTGATGTCGGTCCGTGTTTGTGCGGCATTAGTTAGATTTTGAGACCAGCTTTCCACTGAAAGACGTGGCAGCTTTCTGTTTCTCTGGGCCCTTGTTGCATAGTGTTACACTCAATCGGACCTGCTCTGGAGTTGGATTATTTGCTAGGATCTCTCTAGCTGCGGTAGTGTTTTCTACCAGCGTTTTATACACCCGGTTTCCCTTGTTATCAAGCTGAGACTATCCCACAACTATGTATGTGTTGTTCCCCTCAAAAGGGGTCTTGTGGACATCTGAATTTTTATTTGCCATCTCAGGGCCGTTCCGAGTCTTCTGATGCTGCAGGGAGTTGTACTATCATGCAGTTGTGATGCATTGCTTCTCCTCAACAAGGTGAGTGGCCTCATCCAAGAGTCACTAGCGTTGTGCATGTAGGGCCAAGGCCCTTTCTTATAGCTCGTCCGGTGTAAGTTCCAAGGCTGTTGGGATTGGCTTTGTTAGTGCTTCTCTGTAGATTTCATGGGCACCTAGGGTAACAACGTGTCCATCCACCGGAGACTTTTTGGCTCCTAGGGGATCATAGCATCATCTAAATCCTCCTCGAATTCCATGGTGACTTTCTCCTTAGCCGGAAGATCCTTTTTTCTTCTTCTTATTTGCCATGTTGGACCTCTAGGTGCTAGTGGCAAAGAAGGATTTTGGTCCAGTTCCTAGAGTTAAGCTTCTGTTAGTACTTTTGACATCGGGATTTTCTCCGAGATCCATATCATCCTATGAATTGGGAGAGTTTTCATCGTATCTTTCGTCCATGTTGTTGTACGAACTTGGATCCAACCCTTCTCCTTCCTCCGAAGCCCCGGAGGTGAACTCCTCTTCAAATTCTTCTTCATACGCTCAGAGATCTACCGATGTCAATGACTCCCCTAGGTAAGCCGGTGTGTCGGTGTTCATTCCGATTGCGTCCAAAACTGAGTCGTTGTCGTCTCCATCATTAGCAGAGACAGATCCAGAGCGGACGTAGCCGACAAAGTGAGATCCCTTCGCTCTGAGATGGGCGAGGCCGTATTCTTTTGCTTCCTCGAAACTTTTGATGGTCTTAAGAAAAGCATCCATATTGGTATTGCCTCACAGCATCATCCGCCTCACAATGTGCCTTAGAAGTGATTTTCCTACAACAGCATCGGCATAGCCAGATCTGAAGTTGTTGTAGCTTTGATCTTCCTGAGATTTAACCCCCTGAGAGAGATCATCTTCAGATCTGGTCTTCTCTATCTCCACTATCTCTGCATCAGGTGTGGGCTAGGTGGGGTTAGGGTTTTCTGAGATCCGGAACTCTTTCGCCTCCGTGGACAATGTAGATCTAGAAGTTTCTGTCGCCTCTATCGTCACCACTGGGGTGGGTTGGGCAGGCTCAGCGAAACCGAGGTACACATCAATCTCGCAGAAAGATAGGATGGCGTAGCTAGTCATGGCATCCCTAGTCGGAATCCAAGTCTTGTCAAGGAGAATGAGAGGGACGTCACTGGCATAGAGGACACGAACGATGGTGATTTTTTTGCCGATTCCGATACGCGCAGATCCACCTAAAACATGGATCCGAAGGTCACGCGCCATACAGTGGGTGCCAACTATCACTGGATTGAAGATAGGTACACCATGAGGGGGTCCTTGAGGCATAGAAAGTGTAGTGTTTGTAGCATGTAAAACAAAAAAATTCTACCGCAAGAATGAACAAAACCAAGATCCAATCTATGGAAAAGCCAAGATCTAATCTACGAGATAGGTGCAACGAGAGAGATGAGAACGAATCCTCGAAGATCCAAAGCATAAACAAGATCGGATCTCGTGGTTGATGTAGTCGATCACTTGCCGATCTCAAGATCACGTTGACGATCCTTCTAGTGCCGCGCTTCGGTAGCGCTTCCGCACTCGGTCAGACGTACGGAGTCGATGAAGACCTTCCTCTCCCCATTCTAGCGGGCAACGGCGGTAGTATATCCCCTCAGAATCCTAGCAGCATGACAGCAAGGTGGTGGTGGTGGTGGAGGAGAATTCCTGCAGGGCTTCGCCTAAGCCGGAGCAAAAAGGAGGAGGGAGGAGAGGTGGCAGCTAGGGTTTAGGGATGGGCAAGGGGGCGGCTACCCCTCCCCTCTATTTATAGAGGGAGGGTGCGGCTAGGGTTTCCCCCTTGGCCCACCTCCTCCTAGGTCTAGTGCATAGGGAGGGGGGAAGTTTCCTCCCCCCCCACCAAGTCATATCCCCTATTTTCTAGGGATTTATCCTTATTCCTTTGGGGCTTGGATGGTTGGGCTTCTTGGGCCTGATGCGGCTGGCCCATGGCCTCCTGCAACATTACCTCAGCCCATGTGGCCCCTCCCAGGGTGGTGGGCCCACTGGTGTCCCTCTAGAACATTCTAGAAGCTCCGATCAAAATACCAAAAACTTTTCCGAACCCTGGAAGATGACTTCCTTTATATGAATCTTATTCTCTAGACCATTCTAGAACTCCTCGTGATGTCCTAGATCCAATCCGATACTCCGAACAACATTTGGTCTCCAACTCATATGCCATATCTACTTAAACAACATTGAACCTTAAGTGTGTCACCCTACGGTGCACGAACTATGCAGACATGATAGATACACCTCTCCGATCAATAACCAACATCAGGACCTAGAGATCCATGATGGCTCCCACACATTCAATGATGACTTCGTGATCGAAAGAACCATTAACATATGATATTGATTCCCTTTGTCGCGCAATACTCTACTTATCCGAGGTTCGATCATCGGTATCTCCATACCTAGTTCTACCTCGTTACTGATAAGTACTCTTTACTCATACCTTGATATGACATCCCTTGTGACCTGGTCACATGCTTGGAAGCCAATTGGATGACATTTCACTGAGAGGGCCCGGAGTATATCTATTCGTCATTAGGATGGACAAATCCCATTCTTGATGCATGTGCTTCAACACATACTTTCAGAATACCTAATGCCACCTTTATAACCACCTAGTTACGAAGTCGAGTTTGATGTCATCAAAGCAATCATCCGGTGGTGGTGATTAACATGATCTCATGGTCAAAGGATTAGGTTACTATGTATTTGAATGCTTGTAGCAAAACGAACTTAATGACTTGATCTTATGCTACGCTTACTATGGGTGTGTGTCCATCACATCATTCTCCTAATGATATGATCTTATTATTAATAACATCCAATGTCCATGATCAAGAAACCATGATCATCTATTAATCAACAAGCTAGTCTTAACAAGAGTCTTACTAGGGACTTTTTTATGTTTACAAAACACACAAGTACTAGTGTTTCCTATTAATACAATTCTAGCATGGAATGTAAACATTTATCATAAACATAAAGACATAATAATAACCACTTTGTTATTGCCTCTTGGGCATATCTCCAACAGTCTCCCACTTGCTCTAGAGTCGATAATCTAGATTACATGGTAATATACCTAATACCCATGGCATTCTGGTGTTGGTCATGTTTTGCTCTGGGGAGAGGTTTAGTCAACGGATATGCTACATTCAGACCAGTGTGTACTTTGCAAATCTTTATGTCACCATCTTGGACATACTCACGAATAGCATGAAAAAGTAGCTTGATCTGCTTCAGCTTCTTGTGTGACCTTGGCTCCTGTGCATTAGCTATGGAACCCATATTGTCACAATAGATGGCCATCAGGTCCAACGCACTAGGAACCACACCAATCTTAGTAATGAACTCCTTCATACATATCGCTTCTTGTGCATCCTCCAAAGCAGCTATGTATTCTGATTCAGTTGAAGATTTCGCCACAACACTTTGCTTGGCACTCCTCCAGCTCATTCCTGCTCCATTCAAAATAAATACGCATACAGACTGTGACTTAGAGTCATCTAGATCGGTGTTCCAACTAGCATCGGTGTAACTGTTTACAACAAGCCCTTAGTCACCTCCATAAGAAAGAACCATATCCTTAGTCCTTTTCAGGTACTTTAGGATATTTTTGACCGTTGTCTAGTGTTCCATTCCAGGATCACTTTGATATCTGTTGGTCAAACTAATAGCATGTGTGATATCCGGTCTCGTACACAGCATGTCATACATGATAGAGCCTATGGCCGAGGCATAGGGGATTTTGTTCATCTTTTCTCTTTCTTCTGTCGTAGCTGGACTTTGAGTCTTACTCAATGTCTTACCTGGCAACATGGGCAAGAACCCTTTCTTGCTTTCTTCGATTCTAAACCTCTTTAGAACCTTGTCCAGGTATGTACTTTGGGAAAGCACTATTAAGTGTCTTGATCTATCTCTATAAATCTTGATGCCTAAAATGTATGCTGCTTCGCCAAGATCCTTCATTGAAAAAATATTATTCAAATAGGCTTTGACACTTTCAAGAAGTTTTATATCATTCCCAATCAACAATATGTCATCCACATATAGTACTAGAAATGCTACAGAGCTCCCATTCAATTTCTTGTAAATAAAAGATTCTCCAAAAGTTTGTATAAATCCAAAGTTTTTGATCACCTTATCAATACGTTGATTCCAGCTCCGGGATGCTTGCTTCAGTCCATAAATGGAGCGCTGAAGCTTGCATACCTTGCCAGCATCTTTAGGATCAAAAAAACCTTTGGGTTGTACCATATACAACTCTTCCACAATATCACCATTAATGAACGCCGTTTTGACATCCATCTGCTAAATCTCATAATCAAAAAATGTGACGATTGCTAACATAATCCTCATAGACTTTAGCTTCTCTACCAGTGAGAAAGTCTCATCATAGTCAACTACTTGAATTTTTTGGAACCCTTTCACGACAAGTCGAGCTTTATAGACAGTAACATTACCATCAACGTCCGTTTTCCTTTTGAAAATCCATTTGTTCTCGACAGCCTTGCGGCCATCAGGTAGGTCCACCAAAGTTCATACTTGGTTTTCTTACATGGATCCAATTTCGGATTTCATGTCTTCTTGCCATTTGTTGGAATCTGGGCTCATCATTGCTTCCTCATATGTCGTAGGGTCGCCGGTGTTGTCCACCAACATGACATTCAAGACCGGGTCATACCAATCAGGAGTGGTACGAACCCTCGTCGACCTACGAGGTTCAGCAGCAACTTCATTCGAAGTTTCGTTATCATCATCATTAGCTTCCTCTCTTATTGGTGCAGGTGGCACAGAAACATCTTCCGGTGATGCGCTACTCTCAAATCTGAGCGAAGGTTCAGTAACCTCGTCGAGTTCTACTTTCCTTCCGGTCACTTCTTTCGAGAGAAACTCCTTTTCAAGAAAGGATCCATTCTTGGCAACAAAAACTTTGCCTTCGGATCTATGATAGAAGGTATACCCAATTGTTTATTTAGGGTATCCTGTGAAGACGCATTTTTCCGCTTTGGGTTCAAGCATGTCGGGTTGTAACTTCTTTACATAAGCTTCGCAGCCCCAAACTTTAAGGAACGACAACTTAGGTTTCTTACCAAACCACAATTCACACAGTGTCGTTTCAACGGATTTAGATAGTGCCCTATTTAAAGTGAATGCAGTTGTCTCTAATGCATAACCCCAAAACGATAATGGTAAATCTGTAGGAGACATCATAGACTGAACCATACCTAAGAGAGTTCAATTATGATGTTCGTACACACCATTACGCTGTGGTGTTCCCGGTGGTGTCAATTGTGTAAGTATTCCGCATTTCTTTAAATGCATGCCAAACTCGTAACTCAGATGTCATTGTATTGGGAACGGCAGTACCTAAGCAGGTTAGATAGAGGTGTGGGGACTAGCAGGGAAGCTATCGATGGCGTCCGCAGGCAGGATTGGATACGAGCAAGTGTAGCGAGACACAAGAAGTACCCAGGTTCGGAGCCCTCGTGGTGAGGTAAAATTCCTACTCCTGCATGTCTAGCAGTATATGTGGGTATATTCGGGCTACAAATATGCTCCGGGAGCTGTATCTGAGATGAACTGCTAAGTGTATGTGTGTATTTGAGCTAGTATGCTCGTGTGAGAGAGCTAGCGGGCTGAGAGTGAGCTAGCTAGACATTGATCGGTCTCCAAGTGAGAATCCCCCCTGCATCGTGTGCCCCTCCTTGGTCATTTATAGAGCATGCCAAGGGACAAGGGTGGGCCCACATGCCTAACTACACTATTGCCTATGTCATCTGATAAAGTAGTACATAGTGCTACACTATTTGTTACATCATCTGATAAAGCAGTATACTAGGTCTTGTCGATGTCTTCTCGCACGTGAGCATGTGGGAATCCAATGTGCTGGTGGGTCGCGATGTGGAGTAGTAGCCGGTCCTGATCACTAGAATCCAATGTTGGACTGATCGATGGAGCTGGACGAGTAGCCGTCTGGGAGTAGTAGGTGCAAGTGCCTAGCCGGCCATGCAAAGTTATGCATGTGATCATGCATGCTCAAAAGGGCCAACCAGCCATGCAACAGCCATGCATGAGCCAAAATCCAATCGGCCATGCATGTGCTCACGCACCAATGCATGGGCCATTCAGCCAAGAATAATGTCAGTCGGATTACTTCAGTATGTGTTGATGATGTCGCAGTTTCTTGTCTGCTCTAGCCTGCTTAGTTGATGAAGCTTTTCTCTCGTCTATCTTCGGGTGCTTTCGGGGTACCTGGGGACAATCCCCCCGACAATAGCCCCCGAGCGCGGCGTTGATTTCACCCGGACGGGGAAATTTGCACGGGCTCCACCAAACTTGAATTTCTCGTTGTAGATGAAGTTCTTGAATGGCTTCCGGCTGGACAGCTCCGGTCGGGAGACAACACAACACCAGTGGGGGCTCGTGAGCACACCCACTTGGTGTCGCCACCAAGATTCGGATTAGCTGACGGAGACAGGTGCTTCGAATCTTCTATATCTTGCCCTTTTCGACACCTCGAACTTGCTATCCGACTGAACACCTTCAGCCGGACTGGAGCACTTGCTTACACCGGGGGCACGCGAGCGCACCCGGTGGGTGTACCCCATAGATTCGAAGTAGCTAATGAAGTCAGGTGCTTCGAATCTTCATCTGTACTTGAGATCCGACTCGGTGCAGTCATGCAAAACTAACACACAGAAATGAACTTGTCATCAGTACATCAACATATAGTACACATGCTATCAATAGGATAACGGTTTTATTTTTCAAAAACTAGCTTGTGCTTTTATGAACACTTAGTCACTTTCTCGTGCACTCTATTGTTTACGTTGTGTCCTTGCCGGGCAGCCGGGTTGCGGTTTGCAGTCGGAATCAAAGGGGGAGCGGACAATACATTGCGCACGGTATTGGAGGCTGAGTAGCCGGAAAATACCAACTAGGCACAAGGTCGGAATGTCCAATCTGTCGCATCCATCGCCGTTTTTCATGTGGGATGCCTCGGGCTTTTGCTCTTGCTAGCCGGACAGCCGGGTTGTGCTCTGTAGCTGAGACAAAGAGTGGGCCTCTGACGCCATCGCACACTATTCAGCCGGTTTCTTGATTTAGTAGGTCGGGCCAGCCGGCAAGCCCTTGGTAGGGGTTGCTGGAGCCGGAAAAAATGAACCGGAAACAAATACACACAAATTTCTAGCAAGGAGCCCCCGAGTATCTCGCGGGGGTAGGCATTTTCATTCATAGAGTTCGCGGGATACATACTGTCCGATGACTAGGTGTAAAATGGGCGGAGCAGGGCCGCGTTCCAGGGGCGTTCTGTTTCCTCGTCTAACTTGTCCATCTTGTTCTTGCGCGTCTGCTTCGCGTCGATGAGGTAGTAGGAATTGTTGTCCAGTGCCCGGCTGATGATGAAGGGGCCTTCCCAAGGCGGCGATAGCTTGTGCATGCCCTTCGTGTCCTGCACCAGCCGGAGAACCAGATCGCCCTCGCAGAATGCGACGGGGCAGATCCGGCTCGAATGGTAGTGGCGTAGGTGTTGCTGGTATAGGGCCGATCTGGATAGTGCCAGCTCGCGGGCCTCCTTAAGGAGGTCCACGCCATCCTCATGTGCCTCATGGTTGGATTTTTTGTTGTAGAGGAGCTTGCGCGGTGAGTCGAACTCGATGTCCGCAGAGAGGACGGCTTCTGAGCCGTAGACGAGGAAGAACAGGGTGAAACCAGTTGACCTATTCGGTGTGGTGCGGATGCTCCATAGCAAAGTCGGAAGTTTCTCAATCTAGCATCCGGGCGATCGCTCCAAGGGCTCGATGAGGCGCGGCTTGATGCCGGCTAGCACTAGGCCATTTTCCCTTTCGACTTGCCCATTGGACTGCAGGTGCGCGACGGAGGCGAGATCTAGCCGGATGCCCTTGTTGCTGCAAAACTGGGCGAAGGCCCCCTTGGCGAAATTTGTGCCGTTGTTCGTGATGATGCTGTTGGGGTAGCCGAACCGGTTAATGATGTCGGTGAAGAAGGTGACGACTATCGCCCCGTCTAGCTTCAGCATAGGCTTTGCCTCTATCCACTTTTTTGAACTTGTCTACCGCCACTAGCAGGTGGGTCATGGTCGCGTGTGCCCACTTGAAGGGACCGACCATGTCAAGGCCCCAGACAGCAAAGGGCCAGGTGATCGGTATAGTTTTGAGCACCGTAGCCGGCATGTGCCTGAGCTACCCAAAGCATTGGCACCAGTTGCACGTGCGGACTAGCTGCTCGGCATCCTTAAGGTTGGTGGGCCAATAGAAGCCGTGGCGGAATGCCTTGGCGACTATTGCCCTGGATGAGGCGTGATGTCCACACTCGCCCTGGTGGATGTCCTTGAGTAGCCGGTAGCCTGTGTCCACATCGACACACCGCTGGAAGATGTTGGATACGCTGTGCTTGTACAGTTCCTTGTTGATGATGGTGTACGTGTGCGCGCATCACTGGATTTGCCTGGCCTCCACCTCGTCATCCGGAAGTTCTCCATTGGCGATGTAGTTCATGAAGGGCTGCGCCTAGGATGGTATCTCCCGGATAGTGAGGACGCTCTCGTTCTCCGGCTGAGGGATGTCAGGGGCCGCCCAGATGAGGTACCCGGAATGGAAGCCCCGAGCCTCTTGATGAGTCGGCAGTCCCCGGGTCTTGCGAGCCAAAGGGTACGGACTTGTCAGAGTTGGTGCGAGCCTTCTTCTTCCCGGGCTCTGCCGGTCCCGCATCTGCCATGTCATCAGCTAGAATGCTTCCCGCCCAGATAATGGAATCCGACTAGTGAGATGGATTGATGGAGGGCTTGCGCAGATGCTCCAAGGAGACCCCTGGTGGGATCGCCTGCCTAGTGGATCCGATTAGGGCGAGCGAATCGGCTGCCTCGTTGTTGACGCGAGGGACATGATGGAACTCACATCCATCGAAGCAGGCGCTGAGCTTCTATACGTGGAACCGGTAGAGCCATGTTTGCATCATGGGCGTCCCACTCTCCGGATACCTGCTGCACCACAAGATCTGAGTCGCCGAAGCAAAGGATCCAGTTGACACCAATCTCCCTGGCTAGCCAGAGGCCATGCACCAGCGCCTCGTACTCTATGACGTTGTTGGGGGCCTTGAAGTGGATCTGGAGAATATACTCCAGCCAGTCTCCTTTGGGCAAGGTGAGGACGATGCTGGCTCCCAAGCCCCCGAGCATCTTCGAGCCATCGAAGTGCATCCTCCAATGGTCCGAGTCGGGAACCAGAGGGAGGTATTGGGTTTTGGCCTAGTCGATGAGGAAGTCCGCCAGAGCCTATGACTTGATCATGAGCCTTGGCTCGTACTAGATGGAGTAGGCGGAGAGCTGATGGCCCACTTGGTGACTCGGCCTGTGGCGTCCTTGTTCCCGATGATTTCTGAAAGGGGTGCGGTGCACACCACCTTAATCGGATGCTCCTGGAAGTAGTGCTTGAGCTTCTTGCACGCCAGGTACACACCATAGCACATCTCCTGGTAGTGGGGGTAGTTCTGCTTGGAGAGGGAGAGAACCTTGCTGAGGTAGTAGATGGGTCGCTGAACCGGCTGAGCCTTGCCTTCCTCGGGGCGCTCCACCACCAGGATGATGCTGACGACTCGGCTGATGGCTGCTATATAGAGCAACATCGGCTCCTTGCTAGCCAGCATGGCTAGAACCGACGATGTGGATAGCATGCACTTGAGGTCATGAAAGGCGGCATCGGCCTATGAGGTCCAGGAGAACTTGTCCGTCTTCTTCATCAGCTGGTACAGTGGAAGTGCTTTCTCCCCCAACTGGCTGACGAAACGGCTGAGGGAGGCCAAGCATCCGGTGAATTTCTAGACTCCAAGCAAGCTCTTGGGTGGCTGCATACTCTCGATGGCCGCAATCTTCTCCGGGTTCGCCTTGATCCCTCATTGTGAAACGAGGAAACCGAGAAGCTGGCCGAATGGGACGCTGAAGACGCATTTCTTAGGGTTCAGCTTCATCTGGTACCGACGGAGGTTGACGAATGTTTCCCCCAAATCTTCAAGGAGGGTGCGCTTCTCCTTTGTCTTGATGACGACATCGTCCACATAGGCGTGCATGTTTCGGCCGATCTGCGAGTGCAAGCATTTCTACATACATCGCTGATAGGTAGCGCCTGCATTTTTCAGACCGAAAGGCATGGTTACATAGCAGAAAGCCCCGTGCGGGGTGATAAACGATGTATTTATCTGGTCAGCCGGGTTTAGCCGGATCTGGTTGTAACCGGAGTAACAATCCAAGAAGGACAACAAATCGCAGCCGGCCGTGGAATCGATAACTTGATCAATACAGGGCAAAGCGAAGGGGTCACGCCTTGTTCAGGCTAGTGTAGTCGATACACATGCGCCAGGTCTTGTTCTTCTTCAACACCAAGACTGGGTTCGCCAGCCAGTCTGGGTGGTACACCTCCATAATGAACCCGGCTGCAAGGAGCCGGGTGATCTCGTCACCAATGATCTTTCTTTTCTCCTCTACGAACCGGTGCAGAGGCTGCTTGACCGGCTTGGCATCTGGCCACACATGAAGCGAGTGCTCGGCGAACTCCCTCGGCACACCTGGCATGTCTTTGGGTGACCATGCGAAGATGTCCGGATTCTCACGGAGGAAGTCGACGAGCGCGCCTTCCTATTATCTATCCAAATTGGCACCAATGGTGAATAACTTGGTTGGGTCGGAGGGGTCGAGCAGAATCTGAAGGAAATATGCCCTAAGAGGCAATAATAATGTTGTTATTATGTATTCCTTATATATGATAGATGTTTATTTTGCATGCTATAATTGTATTGATCGGAAACGTCAATGTATGTGTGTTTAATAAACAAAAAGGGTTCCTAGTTATGCCTCTCTTATAGACTAGCTTGTTGATTAACAAGATGATCAAGGTTTCCTGATCATAGACATTGGATGTTGTTAATAACAAGGTCACAACATTTGTGAAATGATGTGATGAACATTCATCTGAAGTATAGCATTACGATCAAGTCATTATGTTTGTATTGCTAGAACATCATACGAAGTAATCTTTATCCTTAGACCATGAGATCATGTTAATTGCTAACACCAAAAGAGTATCTTGATAACATCAAACGTCACACCGTAACAGGGTGACTATAAAGATGGGTTCAGTGCTACGAAGGTGTTATGTTGAGGCTCATGGATCAAGAGTGGAATTTGTCAATCCCGATGACGAATAGATATACTCTGGGCCCTCTCGGTGATATCACATTAAGATAGCTTGCAAGCATGTGATGTGATCGCTAGAATGTTATATCACGGGAACAAGAAAAGAGTGCATGTCGGTAACAAGATCAAACTAGGTATTTGGATACCGATGATCGAATATCGGACATGTATTATATCATGAGACAAAGGGATTAAGTTACTAGCGTTAAAAGGTTCTCACGATCACAGAAGTCATCGTTGAATATGTAGGAGTCAGTATGGATCTCTAGGTCCGGCTTCTGATTATTAGTCTGAGAGGAGTCTCCATCATGTCTGCATTATTTGCGAACCGTAGGGTAACACACTTGAGGGTTACTAGACACCATTTTGCAGCACATATGTTTCAGACAAATTAATTGCAAAGCGCAGGAATTGTTTCGATAGAAACCAGAATTGTTTCGGGGTGAAATTGCAGAAAGTGATTCTGCATGTGATACTGAAATGTTGCAAGGGGTTTTATGTGAATGTTTGTTAATTAAAGTAATTAAACTTAGAGAATTTTAATGCATTTAAAGTGGAGACTTTAAAAGGGAGTGTGAAGAGGCATTTTAATGTGGAGGGGTTACCACCACATGAATGGGGGAGGTGAGGGGTCACCCCCATGAGGCGCCGGCCATGGGGAGGGGCACCCCCGTCCTCCTATAAAAGGCCCCCCTCTTCCTCCTTCTTCCTCACACCTCCTCGTGAAGGATCTCTCTCCCCGTCTAGAATTATTCCCCCATGGTCTTGGATTAGCGAGATACATGTTCCTGGTGGCATTTTGTCTGGAAGGAGTTGCTGCTTCCGCTGCATCGCTGGAGCGAGGAGGTGGAGGTTTTCCGGTGGCTTGAACGTGTGTGTGAGGACGGATGCGCTGCTGATTTGCGGCGCTCGGACTTCCACACGATCTTGAGATCGGCAAGTGTACGACTACATCAACCACGAGTTCCTACTCGTTAACAAAACTCGTTGTCTTTGAGGGTAAGTTATCGATGGATGTATGTCCACCCGTTGCTCTTTATCTAGTAGATAGTTCTTGGCGTATAGTTCTCATCGTAGGAAATTTTTTGTTTTCTATGCTGCGGACCCAACAGTGGTATTAGAGCCTGATCTATGCGTAGGTGCTTTGGATGGGTAGTACACATATGTTTATATGTGGGCGCTGATGATGATGTTATTGCATCTTCTATGTGATATTGGTGGCATAGTGGGATGAAGCGGCCCGGACCAACCTTACATGTCATCGTACATGAGACCGGTTCCACGACTGACATGCAACTTGTTTTGCATAAGTGGCTGGCGGGTGTCTGTATCTCCTACTATAGTCAATATCTGATTTACAACGAGTTTCTAATAACTTGGTTATCCTCGTGATGGTTCATGTTCGTAGGTAAGACCGGTTCTATCTCTGAAAGCCCTAAGCCACATAAAACTTGCAATTGATAAATTAGAGGCGTCTAGTTTAGATCGTTGCTAGGCTAGTGTCTTGATATGGTATTGTTGTAAGTAGATGTATGATAGATACTCTTACAACACACTCAACGTGTAAGTTCCATAGACCTTGGCCTTACACACAAAGGAATGATAGAGATCATACCACGATGCAAATGATAGAGATCAAATGCATGGACCATATCATCTCACTTTACACATTAGATGTTAGCATCTTATACTGATAGTTTGGCGCTTTTTGTAGCATTGTAAGATGATCCCTCATTTAGATATCAAGATAAAATGTGTTCTTCCTTAAGTATGCACCGTTCTGTGGATCGTGTTTCGAGACATCACGTGATGATTGGGTGTACTCGACTCTACGCTTTCATATAAACGGGTGTAAGACATTTTTACACACGCGAATACTAAGGTTCTTACTTGGCGAGCCTAGCATGTACAGACATGGCCTCGGAACACGGACCAAAAGGTTAAGAATGAGTCATATAGTAGATATGATGCCCATATAGATGCTCGCCTTTGAAGCTACATCAACTCACGTGATGATCGGACTTGGTGTAGTGGATTTGGTTCATGTAATCACCAAAAAGACACGAGGGATGTCGTTTTTGAGTGGGAGTTCATTAGTAATTTGGATTAGTTGAACTCACTCTATCATAAACTTAGTCGAAATAAACTTTACAAATTCTGTTGTAGATGGCACCACCTGCTTTTAATTTCAATGTGTTCATGGAGAAAGAGAAACTTGCTGCGAATGGTAGCAACTTCACCAACTGGGCTATGAATTTGAGGATTCTCCTCACTGCTGCACAAAAGCAATATGTGCTAGAGGCGCCGCTAGTCCCCCCACTAGCTCATGATGCCCCTGACGAGGAAAAGAATGTCTATATAACTCGTCAGGAGGACCACAATTTAGTTCATTGCGGCATACTGTATGGGCTAGAGCCAGAACTTCGAAAGCGTTTTGAAAATGGCAATGCCTTTGATACCATGGGAGAATTGAAAATGATTTTTGATACCCATACTGCCGTAAAGAGTTATAATGCTTCTAAAAAGTTCTTTAGATGCATGATGGAGGAGAACAACTCCGTTAGTGAGCACGTACTCAAAATGTCTGGGTACGCCGATAAGCTTGTGTCCTTGGGAATAACGATTCCCATTGACTTAGGCATATATCGTGTTCTCCAATCTCTGCCACCTAGCTACAAGAGCTTCGTGATGAACTATAATATGCAGCGCATGAAGAAGTCTCTTCCCGAGCTTTTGTCAATGCTTAAGACTACAGAAGTGGAGATTAGGAAAGAACATCAAGTGTTGATGATCAATAAGACCACCGGTTTCAAGAAGGACAAGAACGGAAAGCACAAGGGAAAGAAGGGTGGCAAATATGTTCCACACCTGAAAAGAAACCCCGAGCTGGCCCTAAGTCTGACACCGAGTGTTACTATTGAAAGGGGACTGGCCATTGGAAGCGCAATTGCCACAAGTATTTGGCAGACAAGAAGGCCGGCAAGGCAAACAAAGGTATATGTGATATACATGTTATTGATGTGTACTTGACTAGTACTCGCAGTAGCACCTGGGTATTTGATACAGGATCAGTTGCTAATATATGTAACTCGGTTCAGGGGCTGCGGAACAAGCGACAACTAGCAAGGGATGAGGTCATGATGCGGGTCGGCAATGGATCAAGAGTTGATGTGATCGCCGTCGGGACGCTACCTCTCCATGTGCCATTGGGATTAGTTATAAATCTGAATAATTGTTATTTGGTGCCTGCACTGAGCATGAACATTGTATCCGGATCGTGTTTGATGCAAAGTAGTTATTCCTTTAAATCTGAAAACAATGGTTGTTCGATTTATAAGAATGATATCTTTTATGGTCATGCACATGTGTTGAATGGTTTATTTCTATTGGATCTCGATAGTAGTATTATGCATATTCATAATGTTGATGCTAAAAGGATTAAACTTGATAATGATATATCTGCATATATGTGGCACTGCCGTCTAGGTCATATTAGCGTTAAATGCATGAAGAAATTCCATTATGATGGACTTTTGGAATCACTTGATTTTGAATCATTTGATACATGTGAGCCATGCCTTATGAGCAAGATGACTAGAACGCCGTTTTCCGGTTCAATGGAACGGGTGACAGATTTATTGGAAATCATACATACTGATGTGTGTGGACCAATGAGTGTGTCGGCGCGAGGTGGATATCGTTATTTTTTTACTTTCACGGATGATTTGAGTAGATACGGGTATATCTATTTGATGAAACACAAGTCTGAAACCTTTGAAAAGTTCAAAGAATTTCAGAATGAAGTGGAAAATCATCGTAACAGAAAGATCAAATTTCTGCGGTCCGACCGTGGAGGTGAGTATCTAAGTTACGAGTTTAGCACACACATGAAAGAGTGTGGAATAGTTTCACAACTCACGCCTGCCGAAACACCACAACGTAATGGTGTGTCGGAACGTCGTAATCGTACTTTATTGGATATGGTTCTACCTATGATGTCTCTGACTGGCTTGCCACTGTCATTTTGGGGTTATGCACTGGAAACCGCTGCATTCACTTTAAATCGGGCACCATCTAAATCTGTTGAAACGACACCGTATGAATTATGGTTTGGAAACAAACCTAAGTTGTTATTTCTTAAAGTTTGGGGATGCGATGTTTATGTGAAGAAACTTCAACCGGATAAACTCGAACTCAAAGCGGAAAAAGGCGCCTTCATAGGATACCCTAAGGAAACGATTGGGTATACCTTCTATCACAGATCCGAGGGCAAGGTTTTTATTGCCAAGAATGGATCCTTTCTTGAGAAGGAGTTTCTCGCGAAAGGTGTGAGTAGTCGGAAGGTAGAACTCGAAGAGGTTATTGAACCTTCTCTTTGAAATGGCGAGTAGCACGGCACCGGAAATTGTTTCGGAGTTGACTTCACTTAATGAAGAGAGAGCTAATGATATTGATCATGAAACTCCGAAAGAGGACACTACTGAACCTGGCAGGTCAAGTAGGACACGTACAGCTCCTGAACTCTGAGGCAATCCTGTTGTGAATTGCATGGTTGATGAAATGGATGACCCTGCGACGTATGAAGAAGCGATGATGAGCCCGGATTCCAACAAATGGCTAGAAGCCATGAAATTCGAGATGGAATCCATGTACGAAAACCAGGTTTGGACCTTGGTGGACTTACCTCGCGATCGAAAGGCCATTGAGAATAAATGGATTTTCAAAAGAAAAACTGATGCTAATGGTAATGTGACCATCTATAAGGCTCGACTTGTCGCAAAGGGGTTTCGACAAATTCAAGGAGTTGACTACGATGAGACATTCTCTCCCGTAGCGATGCTTAAGTCGGTTAGGATTATGTTAGCAATTGCTGCATATTTCGATTATGAAATATGGTAGATGAATGTCAAAACTGCATTTCTCAATGGTAATATTGAAGAAGAGTTGTATATGATACAACCTAAGGGGTTTTTCGATCCTAAGGATGCTGATAAGGTATGCAAACTTCAGCGATCCATCTATGGACGGAAGCAAGCATCCCGGAGTTGGAATCTCTGCTTTGATGAGGTGATCAAAGAGTTTGGATTTGTCCAAACTTATGGAGAGGCTTGTATTTACAAGAAAGTGAGTGGGAGCAATCTGGCATTTCTGATATTATATGTGGATGACATATTATTGATTGGAAATGATATAGATCTTTTAAACAGTGTTAAAAGTTATCTAAACAGCAAATTTTTTATGAAAGACCTTGGTGTAGCGTCATATATATTAGGCATTAAAATCTATAGAGATAGATCAAGGCGCCTAATTGGGCTATCGTAGAGTACATACCTTGATAAGATATTAAAGAAGTTTAATATGGACGGAAGGCAAGACATTGAGCAAGACTCAAAGTCCGGCTACGGCGGAAGAAAGAGAGATGATGGATAAGATCCCCTATGCCTCGGCCATAGGCTCTATAATGTATGCTATGCTATGTACAAGACCGGATGTGGCACATGCTATTAGTTTGACTAGTAGGTACCAATCTGATCCAGGTTCAGAACACTGGATAGCAGTCAAAAATATCCTTAAGTACTTGAGAAGAACTAGGGATATGTTTCTTATATACGAAGGTGAAGAAGAGCTAGTCGCTAAGTGTTATGTCGATGCTAGTTTTGACACCGATCCGGATGACTCTAAGTCTCAATCCGGATATGTATTTCTCTTGAACGGAGCAGCAGTTAGTTGGAGGAGATCCAAACAACCTGTGGTGGCTGGATCAACGACGGAGGCGGAATATGTTGCTGCTTCAGAAGCGGCGCGGGAAGCGGTTTGGATGAAAGAGTTCATAACGGAACTAGGTGTGGTTCCTACTGCATTGGAGCAAATGGTGATCTATTGTGACAACAATGGAGCCATAGCCAACACCAAGGAACCGAGGTCTCACAAGAATTCCAAGCATATTAAGCGCCGGTTTCACTCCATCCGCGAGCATGTCTAGGATGGAGATATAACGATTTGTAAAGTGCACACGGACCTAAATGTAGCAGATCCGTTGACTAAAGTTCTCCCTAGGGAAAAACATGATCAACACCAGAACTCCATGGGTGTTAGATTTATCACTATGTGAACTAGATTATTGTCTCTAGTGCAAGTGGGAGACTGAAGGAAATATGCCCTGAGAGGCAATAATAAAGTTGTTATTATGTATTCCTTGTATATGATAGATGTTTATTTTGCATGCTATAATTGTATTGATCGGAAACGTCAATGCATGTGTGTTTAATAAACAAAAAGGGTTCCTAGTTATGCCTCTCTTATAGACTACCTTGTTGATTAACAAGATGATCAAGGTTTCCTGATCATAGACATTGGATGTTGTTAATAACAAGGTCACAACATTTGTGAAATGATGTGATGAACATTCATCCGAAGTATAGCATTACGATCAAGTCATTATGTTTGTATTTCTATAACATCATACGAAGTAATCTTTATCCTTAGACCATGAGATCATGTTAATTGCTAACACCAAAAGAGTATCTTGATAACATCAAATGTCACACCGTAACAGGGTGACTATAAAGATGGGTTCAGTGCTACGAAGGTGTTATGTTGAGGCTCATGGATCAAGAGTGGAATTTGTCAATCCCGATGATGGATAGATATACTCTGGGCCCTCTCGGTGATATCACATTAAGATAGCTTGCAAGCAAGTGATGTGATCACTAGAATGTTATATCACGGGAACAAGAAAAGAGTGCATGTCGGTAACGAGATCAAACTAGGTATTTGGATACCGATGATCGAATATCGGACATGTATTATATCATGAGACAAAGGGATTAAGTTACTAGCGTTAAAAGGTTCTCACGATCACAGAAGTCATCGTTAAATATGTAGGAGTCAGTATGGATCTCCAGGTCCCGCTTCTGATTATTGGTCTGAGAGGAGTCTCAATCATGTCTGCATTATTCGCGAACCGTAGGGTGACACACTTAAGGGTTACTGGACACCATTTTGGAGCACATATGTTTCAGACAAAAGAATTGCAAAGCGCAGGAATTGTTTCGATAGAAACCGGAATTATTTCGGGTGAAATTGCAGAAAGTGGTTCTGCATGTGATATTGAAATGTTGCAAAGGGTTTTATGTGAATGTTTGTTAATTAAAGTAATTAACAAAGTTCTGAATAAACTTAATAAAAGAGTTTTTTTAAATGAGAGAGCATTAAACTTAGAGAATTTTAATGCATTTAAAGTGGAGACTTTAAAAGGGAATGTGAAGAGGCATTTTAGTGTGGAGGGGTTACCACCACATGAATGGGGGAGGTGAGGGGTCACCCCCCATGAGGCGCTGGCCATGGGGAGGGGCACCCCCCTCCTCCTATAAAAGGCCCCCCTCTTCCTCCTTCTTCCTCACACCTCCTCGTGAAGGATCTCTCTCCCCCTCTAGAATTATTCCCCCATGGTCTTGGATTAGCGAGATACATGTTCCCGGTGGCATTTCATCTGGAAGGAGTTGTTGCTTCCGCTGCATTGCTGGAGTTAGGAGGTGGAGGTTTTCTGGTGGCTTGAATGTGTGTGCAAGGACGGATGCGCTGTTGATTTGCGGCGCGCTCGGACTTCCACACGATCTTGAGATCGGCAAGTGTACGACTACATCAACCATGAGTTCCTACTCGTTAACAAAACTCGTTGTCTTTGAGGGTAAGTTCTCGATGGATGTATGTCCACCCGTTGCTCTGTATCTAGTAGATAGATCTTGGCGTATAGTTCTCATCGTAGGAAATTTTTTGTTTTCTATGTTGTGGACCCAATAGAATCTTCTTCGTCTCCCTGGCCAGCTGGAAAGCTGCATCCCCAGCCGGCTTTCTACTAGCCGGCACTTCTTGCTGGGCCATAGCCACATTGCGCATGATCTCACGCTTCTCTTTGGCTATGATGAGGGCCATGGCCAGCTTGGAGCCTGCTGAGGCGCACTCCATCGACCGCCTGAAGCATCCGGCGATGGTGCACGCTGTTTCGTCCTGGCATTTTCATCTTGAGATTCACATAGTGGGGGATGGCCATGAACTTAGCGAGGGCGGGGCGCCCGAGGAGAGTGTGGTAGGAGCTCGACAAGTTCACCACCTCGAGCCATACCAGCTCGCACCAGAAGTTCTCCTTGGTCCCGAAGATGACATCTAGATAGATTTTACCCAGCGGAGCGCAAGCCGGCCCCGACAGTACGACGTGGAATGTCGTGGTAGTCGGGCGCAGGTCACACTCGCGGATGCCAAGCTTCTCCGGCAAAGACCGGTAGAGAAGGTTGAGGTTGTTGCCTCCGTCGATGAGGACACACGAAAAGCAGCACGTGCGCTCGTTGGAGACGATGAGGGGGTCAAGCACTATGGCGTAGCCCCCGGGATTCAGAAGCTGATCCGGCTGATCCTCCCGGCTCTAGGTGATGGGGTCTCCGACCAGTTCAGGTACTGGGGGACTAGGGAGACGATGGTGTTGACCTCCTTAGAGCGCCGCCTATGGCTGTGCTTGTCGTCTAGCTTGGTCTCGAAGATGTGGTAGGTGGCATGCGGCTCGGGGTAGCTGTTGCTGTTATTGCCGCCTTTGCCGCCGTTACCATCATTGCCGGCTACCCTAGTCGGCGGTGGGGGTCCACCAGGAGGGGGCGGGTGTAGACATTGTTGGTTGCCTTGGTCCTTTAGCTGGCGGGTCCAGCTGCAGTTCCGGGTGGTGTGCGTAGCCGGCTTGAAGGGACCGCTATGCCACTTGTATAGGTCGTCAAACATTTGGTCGAAGGTGAGCCGCGGCTTCTGCATTCTTGCATTGTTAGCCGGTGCGTCGGGCATGCCCTCCACAACATTGACCTGCCGCGCGTGGTAGCGAGGCTTCTGCTGTCCGGTTTGGCGGTCCCTATGGAACCAGTTGTCGTTGTTGTGGTGCCTAGAGGATCCGGCTTCTCTAGCCGGATTGCTCGGACGGTCACGAGCCGGCTCCGACGGAGTCAGACGCCCATCAGCACTCACTCGGAGGGGTTCCTTCATCGCGACATCCGCCGTGGCGTACTGGTCCGCAACCGTCATGAGCTCTGCCATGGTTTTCGGCTCGTCACACAGTAGCCTGTGGCGAAGCATGGTGCCTTCTCGGCACCCCTCAACGAAGAAGCCGATCGTCTGGCTCTCCAGGATGCCCTCATAGGTGTTATGCAGCTCCGTCCACCTAGCGAGGTACTTGCGGTCTGACTCGCTGTCACCCTAGATGCACAAGGCCAGGTCACGCGGGTGGCCCGGACGCTTGTATGTGCCGTTGAAGTTGCGGACGAACACCCTGTCAAAATCTGGCCAGGCGTTGATGCTATTGGGCGCAAGGTTGTTGAGCCATGTCCTCGCTGACCTAGTCAGCATGAGGGTGATGTATGCGCTTGTTCCCATGGGCGATGCCGACTGCCGTGGCGTAGTCGTTCAACCAATCTTCAGGTTTCATGCTGCTTTCGTACTTGGCGGTATCCCTAGGCAGGGTGAACTTATCCGGAAACGGCTCGTTCCGGATGCAGGGTCCAAAACAAACTGGTCCAGTGGAATCTTCTTCTTCCGTGATGCGCGCTTAAGCGAGGAGCTCGATGCAGACTCGGGCATCTGGACGGTCCGAGTTGGGCGCTCCTACCCGGCCTGAGAGACGGGAACTGGCAGGTCGTGGCACTCCGGTTGGTGGAGGTGGAGGCGGTGGGTTGATGTTCACCGTTTGCTCCTGGCGTGGCTGGCCCTTGTTGCCAGAGCTGCGGCACTTGCTACGGGCCTTAGCTGGAGGAGAGGACGCCTGCTAGGTCTCCCGGGGTGCGCCTTGCTGTTGTCAGGCGGCTTGCTTCCCCTAGAGAAGCTGGGGTCCTCATGCATCTTCCGGATAGCATCAGCCTACTCATCCGCGATCCGGAGGAGCTCCTGCACCCGTGCGTGCTGCCGGTGTCGCTCCGCGCCCTCCAAGTTGGGCACTTCGTCTGCCGCGGCTCGCGTCGCGCGCAGGTTCTTGATGGGTGTGCTATAGGTGGGCCGGATGAGAGCAGGTTGCGGATCTGGCTCACCATCCCTGTCCATCCTACCGCCTAGCTTGCCACCCCGACGCCGCACTTGTCCGTGACGGCTCCACTTCGTGGTAGTCGGAGTGTGGCCATGCACGCGGTCGTACTCGCGCCGGGTGATCTCGATCTGCTTCCGAGTCGCAGCCAGCTCCATGGCCTCCTACAGGAGAAGCTGCCTCTCTATGGAGAAGTTGACCTCCACCTCCTTTGGGTTATCCCCGAGGTTAACCGGCGTGAGGAGCCAGTCGATGGCCTCTTCCACCGGTCTCCTAGGCCACGGCGGAGCAGAAGTTCCGACCTCGTCCGCGCCCCGCTCCCACGGCTGGCGGGGATGAGAGCTGGAGCCGGCCATCATCACCTCGACGCCGCAAGAAGCGACGAAGGCGCTGCTACCGAGGTGCAGCGGCTCCGTGACAGAAATGATCTCCCTAGGGAAACGCTCCGGCACGGTGGCGACGTAGACGGGAAGGTCGCCAAAGAGCACGATAGAGCCGTTTGCTAGAAACGTGGATTCGGCGAAGTAGGAAGCGTTGTCGATGACGCATTCAAACTTGCCGAGCGTAAGCACTAGGCCGGAGGCCACGCGTTCACCGGCTGAAGTGCGGGGTCCCATGCGGAACGTGACTCTGGTCGAAGCCATCTAGCCCCACGGTGGGCGCCAACTGTCATTGTATTGGGAACGGCAGTACCTAAGCAGGTTAGATAGAGGTGTGGGGACTAGCAGGGAAGCTCTTGACGACGTCCGCAGGCGGGATTGGATACGAGCAAGTGTAGCGAGACACAAGAAGTACCCAGGTTCGGAGCCCTCGTGGTGAGGTAAAACTCCTACTCCTGCATGTCTGGCAGTATATGTGGGTATATTCAGGCTACAAATATGCTCCGGGAGCTGTATCTGAGATGAACCGCTAAGTGTATGTGTGTATTTGAGCTAGTATGCTTGTGTGAGAGAGCTAGCAGGCAGAGACTAAGCTAGCTAGACATTGATCGGTCTCCAAGTGAGAATCCCCCCTGCATCGTGTGCCCCTCCTTGGTCATTTATAGAGCATTCCAAGGGACAAGGGTGGGCCCACATGCCTAACTACACTATTGCCTATGTCATCTGATAAAGTAGTACATAGTGCTACACTATTTGTTACATCATCTGATAAAGAAGTGTACTAGGTCTTGTCGATGTCTTCTCGTATGTGAGCCTCTGGGAATCCAATGTGCTGGTGGGTAGCGATGTGGAGTAGTAGCCGGTCCTAATTGCTGGAATCCAATGTTGGACTAATCGATGAAGCTAGAGGAGTAGCCGGCTGGGAGTAGTAGGTGCAAGTGCCTAGACGGCCATGCAAATATATGCATGCGATCATACATGCTCAAAAGGGCCAATCGGCCATGCAAGAGCCAAAGGGCATTCAGCCATGTATGAGCCAAAACCCAATCGGCCATGCATGTGCTCACGCACCAATGCATGGGCCATTCGGCCAAGAATAATGTCAGCCGGATTACTTCAGTATGTGTTGATGACACCACAGTTTCTTGTCTGCTCTAGCCTGTTTAGTTGATGAAGATTTTCTCTCATCTGTCTTCGGGTGCTTTTGGGGTACCTGGGGACAATCCCCCTAACATCAAATATTCACCTATGCAATCATAACGTATAATCTTAATCTTCTTGTTACATTGATTTTCTACTTCACTTTGGAATTCCTTAAACTTCTCAAAAGTTTCAGATTTATGTTTCATAAAGTAGACATACCCATGTCTACTCAAGTCATCCGTGAAAGTAAGAACATAACGATATCCACCACGTGACGCTACACTCATTGGACCTCACACATTGGTATGTATTATTTCCAATAAGTCCATAGCTCGCTCCATTATCCTAGAGAATGGAGTCTTAGTCATTTTTCCCATTAGACATGCTTCGCATCTTTCAAGTGATTCAAAATCAAGTGATTCAAGAAGTCCATCGGAATGGAGTTTCTTATGCGCTTCACTCCAATGTGACCAAGACAATAGTGCCACATGTATGTGTGATTATCATTCAATTTTATTCATTTAGCATCTATGTTATGAACGTGTGTATCACTACTATCGAGATTCAATAAGAATAAACCATTCATCTCAAGTGCATGATCATAAAGGATATTACTCATATAAATCAAACAACCATTATTCTCAGACTTAAACAAATAACCGTCTATCAATAAACAAGATCCAGATATAATGTTCATGCTTAACGCAGGCACCAAATAACAATTATTCAAATTCAAAACTAATCACGAAGGGAGATGAAGAGGGAGCGTGTCGATGGCGATCACATCAACCTTGGAGCCATTTCCAACGAGCATCGTCACCTTGTCTCTCGCTAGTCTTCATTTATTCCGCAGCTCCTATTTTGAGTTACAAATATGAGCAACCGAACCGGTATCAAATACCCAGGCACTACTACGATTACTAGTAAGATACACATCAATAACATGTATATAAAATATACCTTTCTTCTTGATGTTGTCGTTCTTCAGGTCTGCCAGGTACTTGGGGCAATTATGCTTCTAGTGCCCACCTCCCTTGCGGTAGAAACACTCAGTATCAGGCTAAGGACCAGCCTTGGGCTTCTTAGGCGCGGCAGCTTTCTTGTCGTCCTTATTGAAGTTGCCCTTGTTCTTAGGCTTGCCCTGCTTCTTAAAATTGGTGGTCTTATTGACCATGAACACTTGGTGCTCTTTCTTAATCTCCGCTTCGACAATTTTTAGCATCGAGAAGAGTTCAGGCAATGTCTTGTTCATGCAATGCATATTGTAGTTCATCACAAAGTTCTTGTAACTAGGTGGCAGTGATTGGAGAACACGATGAATCCCAACGCATTAGGAATCGTTATTCCCAAATCTTGGAGCTTGTTTGCATGCCCAGACATTTTGAGCACGTGCTCGCTAACGGAGTTGCCCTCTTCCATCTTATAGTTAAAGAACTTCTCGAAGGCCTCATAGCTTTCCATGGCCGCATGAGTTTCAAATATCATTTTGATCTCATTGATAATATCAAAAGGGTCATGGTGCTCAAAGCACTTCTGAAGCTCCGATTCTAAACCGTACAAGATGGCACACTAAACTGTGGAGTAGTGATTTTTCCGAGTGAGGTAAACATTTTTAACCTTGTCCGTAGCATCATATGCAGGTGGGTCACCTAGCGGTGCATCGAGCACATAGGTCAACTGACCAGCACTGAGGACAATCCTCAAGCCATGAAACAAGTCAGTGAAGTTGCTTCCATTGTTTTTCAGCTTTTCTTTCTCTAGGAACGCATTAAAGTTGATGGAGGGGGTCGCCATGATCTACAACATATTTCCAAAGAGTTTAGACTAAGTTTATGACAAATTGAGTTCAAATTTAACTCTTAAATTAACTAGGTGAATTCCCACTCAAAACAACATACCTCATGTGTGCCTTAGTGATTACATGAACCAAATCCACTACACCTAGTCCGATCTTCACGAGAGAAGATATAGCTTCAAAGGCGAACAATCAACATGTTCATCGTATCATTCATATGACTCATGCTTTACCTTTTGGTATTTTGTGTTCCGAGACCATGTCTGTACATGCTAGGCTTGTCAAGATTAACCTTAGTATCCGTATGTGCAAATCTAGCTTGCACTCGTTGTATGCACACGTAGAATCTATAACACCCGATCATCATGAGATGCTTCAAAACGAAGAGTCTTAGCAATGGTGCCTACTAAGGACGAACACTTTATTACTTGATATTTAGTGAGAGGGATGAGCTTATAATGCTACCATCGTGATCTAAGCAATACAAGATGCATAATATGTGATGTGATATGGCCTTTCTTCTTGTGCCTTTGATCTCCATCTCCGAAGCACGGACATGATCTCCATCATCACTAGCGCGGCGTCAAGGTCAGTGGCGCCACTTCATGGTTGTCCATCACTAACATCAACTATTACAACTACTTGGAATAAAGCTATTACATGATGAATAGACACGTAGGTCTTAACAAATTTAAAGACAACCATTAGGCTCCTGTCGGTTGCCATATTAGAATAAAGATCATCTCATACATCAAATATAATCAAAATCTCATCATGGACATATCACATCACATTCCCCTGCAAAAACAAGTTAGATGCCTCTAATTTTCTTTGCATATTTTATGTAGCTTGGGGCTTTCGAATAAGAACCGTTCTTACCTACGAACAATAACCACAACGCTGATACAAGTGTTGTCAGATGCAAATTGTAAATTGTATTTTAACTATGGTGAAAGAGACAAACACCCGCAAAACCACTTGTGCAATGCAAGTTGCACGTAGAGCGTGGAGCAAGTCTCATGTGCGCTGACATGTAAGGTTAGCTCGGGCCGCTTCATCCCACCATCCCGCAAGATGCAAAGTACACGCAAACAAAATGACAACAAAAGCATCAACACCCAAAAAACCATTGTGTTCTACTCGTGCAATAGACTTACGCATAGACACAGCTCTGATGCCACTGTAGGGTTCGTAGCATGTAAAACAAAAAAATTCTACTACAAGAACGAACAAAACCAAGATCCAATCTATGGAAAAGCCAAGATTTAATCTACGAGACAGGTGCACCGAGATAGATGAGAACTAACCCTTGAAGATCCAAAGTGTTAATGAGATCGGATCTCGTGGTTGATGTAGTTTATCACTTGTCGATCTCAAGATCGCGTTGACGATCCTTCCGGCGCCGCGTTCCGGTAGCGCTTCCGCACTCAGTCACACGTACGGAGTCAATGAAGACCTTCCTCTCTCTGTTCCAGCGGGTAGCGAAGGTAGTAGATACCCTCGGAATCTCAGCAGCACGACAGCGTGGTGGTGGTGGTGGTGGAGGAGAATTCCTGCAGGGCTTTGCCTAAGTCGGAGCAGGAAGAAGGAGGAGGGAGGAGAGGTAGCGGCTAGTGTTTGGAATGGTAATAGGGGCCAGCCACCCCTCCCCTCTATTTATAGAGGGAGGGTGCGTCTAGGGTTGCCCCCTTGTCCCACCTCCTCCTAGGGTCGGCGAATGGGGAGGGGGAAGTTTCCTTCCCCCCAAGTCATATCCCCTATTTTCTAGGGATTTATCCTTATCCCTTTGGGGCTTGGCCGGTTGGGCGTCTTAGGCCTGGTGCGGCTGGCCCATGGCCCCTCGCAACATTCCCTAAGCCCATGTGGCCCCTCCCGGGGTGGTGGGCCCACTGGTGGCCCTCTAGAACATTCTAGAATCTCTGGTTAAAATACGGAAAACTTTTCTGAACATTGGAAGATGACTTCCTTTATATGAATATTATTCTCCGGACTATTCCGGAACTCCTCCTGATGTCCTGGATCAAATCCGATACTCTGAACAACATTCGGTCTCCAACTCATATTCCATATCTACTTAAACAACATCAAACCTTAAGTGTGTCACCCTACGGTTCGCGAACTATGCAGACATGATCGAGACACCTCTCCGATCAATAACCAACAGCAGACCTAGAGATCCATGGTGGCTCCCACACATTCAATGATGACTTCTTGATCGAAAGAACCATTAACATACGATAGTGATTCCCTTTGTCGCGTGATACTCTACTTATCCGAGATTCGATCGTCGGTATCTCTATACCTAGTTCTACCTTGTTACCAATAAGTACTCTTTACTCGTACTATGATATGACATCCCTTGTGACCTAGTCACATTCTTGCAAGCCAATTGGATGACATTCCACCGAGAGGGTCCAGAGTATATCTATCTGTCATTAGGATGGACAAATCCATTCTTGATCCTTGTGCTTCAACACATTCAGAATACCTAATGCCACCTTTATAACCACCCAGTTATGAAGTGGCATTTGATGTCATCAAAGAACTCATCCAGTGATGGTGATTAACATGATCTCATGGTCGAAGGATTAGGTTACTATGTATTTGAATGCTTGTAGCAAAACGAACTTAATAAATATGCTATTCTTACTATGGGTGTGTGTCCATCACATCATTCTCCTAATGATATGATCTTGTTATTAATAACATCTAATGTCCATGATCATGAAACCATGACCATCTATTAATCAACAAGCTAGTCTTAACAAGAGGCCTACTAGGGACTCTTTTATGTTTACAAAACACACAAGTACTAGTGCTTCCTATTAATAAAATTATAGCATGGAATGTAAACATTTATCCTAAACACAAAGATATAATAATAACCACTTTATTATTGCCTCTTGGGCATATCTCTAAAAAAGATATGGGGTGTGAGACGTATGGTTGTCCGAGATGGTGAGCACACAAGATTATGCAGGTTTAGATATGACTGTTGTGGATGAATCCTACTCCTGTTAGCAATCCAGTATATCGGTAGAGCCAAAAGTATAGAGTACAGGAGAGGTTTCACCTATGCGAGTTGTGGTTGTTATTCCGTTGTTATGTTGGGTGCCCTAAAGGCTAATCCCTAGGACGGCGTGTATAGTCATCCATGCCTAGGGTTAGAGGAGAGTCCTATCCGGCTATGATACAGAGTTGGTTACATAGTACATCTTGGACTACAAGTATTCCTACATGCCTAAATTGGTTAGTCTTATGGGCCTTACCATAGCCGGATGGGCCTGCATCTTCTCTCTCTGACTGGGACGCCCGTGAAGCATAGCTCTAACCCGAAGTGGGCCACCCTAGTCAGCAAGTCATAGTGGGTATATTTGGAAAGTATATCCCTAATAGGGAGGTTTTCTGTTCTTTGTTTCAACTGTTGTTTGTGTCTTCTTGGGGATGTTGAGGCGACGAATACGTCCTAGAGTTAGAATAAGGTCCTCCCCTCTCTATTCTCGCTCCGGTGGTGCATCTAGCACCGATGGAGGACTCCATGGAGTCTTTTGTCTGGCGGATCTCCTAGGATTCTGTCTGTTTTCATGTTCGTTGATTTGTTTTTAGGCTAGTCTCCTCCAATCTACGGACGTCACATTAGCGAGTGTTGCTACTCTAGTGTGATGGTCCTTTGTGGCCTTAGCATGGCTACTTCCCATTTGTCTACTAGAAAAGGTTCTACTATGACAAGCTTTGCTTGGCTCTGGTGATGGAGGGGCGAGGACGGTGGCGCGCATTCGGCTCGTGCTAGTGTTTATAGTCGTCCCTAGGTGGTCTGGTGACCTATTTGTAATTTTTATTACTTTTGGATCTCTTTGTACTACTCTTGATGATTATTAATAGATTGGTGGAATTTTGCAAAAAATATTGTGTATGAAACAAATCATCTAGAAACTAGATCACATGTGTTTTCTTTGTTTGAGCTACAACCCTATTCTAGAGCTTGTTTTCGTCAAAGAAAAAAAATGGAAAAAGAACACGGGAACAAAAAAATCATGGGCCCCTAAAAAATCCTGAGTGGCACTATTCATCCATTTGGTTCAAAAGAATTGAGCAAAGAAGAAAATCAGAATTTTTACTTTAATCTCAGTTTAAAAGGTAATTATAGTCCACTTCGACGTCCTTTTCGAATTCCTACGCACAAAGAAGGAGCTATCATGTATCCACTGACATAATAACATACCAACTATACTTTCTCATTTCATTTGACTTTGATTTGACCATGGCTATCGTATTCTGTGTTTTGCCTATTCTTGTGTTTTAGAATCCTCCAAACCAAACTTGCCCTTAGGATAGAATTATGGACGAGTTAATACATGATAAGGTAGGGTGGCATCGATTGAAGATAAGCTACTTCAACATCGACTAAAGTGGTTTGGGCATATCCAATGGAGACATGTAGAAGCACCAGTTAATAGTGATATTCTAAAGGGTATAAAAAATACCATGAGGGACAAAGGGTGATCAGAGTTTACATAGACGGATGCGGTAAAAAGGGGCTTGAGGGTTTATGATGTTCCTACAGGTTTGGCTCTTTATAGGACTAGAAATCAACAATCTGTGTACAAAAACCTTAGCTTATCAGTTATTTACGTATTTATTTATTTGTTTATTTAATTTATCCCTATTTTTGAATTCTTTATATTTCTGTTGAGTTTTATGTCTACCCTATGCAACTTGCTTGGAAAAAAAGGCTTTGATATCTAGGACAATAGAAAGCCAACTTTCCTTAAGAACGTTGGCCTTTATCCGGGTACTACAAGGCGAATCAAGTCTCAGAAGGCAGGGGCCAACGAATTGCGGTGTGCCATTGAAGACTTGTAGAGAGCGAAAGAAGTTGTCGAGGCAGACATACGGAGGTATCTTGAAGACATGCAAGAAATGTGGAGGAAATAAGAAGAGATGCAACATAAACAAGTCTAGGGAAATGCAATACTTCACCAAATGTTGGCTCGGATGAAGCAGCGTCTAGTTGATTTAGGTAAGTGAATTGGTGGTGTTAATTGTGGTGAGACTGTGGAGACTTGTAACTTTTGGCTAGGGAAACTTGTGTGCTGGTCTAGGCAATTGGAAAATTGCAATACTTTTGGCTAAGTAACTACTGTGAAATGTTCAGCAGTCTACATTTATGTGAGTTTAGGCTGGTAGTCATTTATGTGAATATATCTGATGTGAAAACATGTTTTGATATTTTCTGTCAAACTTTGTGCTTATGGTGTATAATGGATCAGAAGCAAACGGGACCTAGAATGCTAAACCGATCGATGATGTCAGCGCACATCTGTGACCAAAACAAAAATGTCACGCTTGTTTGTTGATAAACTATTTCTGTCAAGCGTAGATGTCAACGTGGCACGTTTTCAATGGTTATGAACCATGACGGAAAAAGAACGTCAACTAAGTCAGTGACGTCATCACGTCTGCCTTGACGAAACAAATTTGTCATGAACGCGAGAAAAGTGATCCTATCGTATTGGTGCACATGTCCATTTCCCATGGATCCACGTGTTATCATCCCTATAGGCCACATGTCCTCCCTCTAAATGTCCACATGTCCCTAAACTGACAGCATGCCGCGATGACCAAAAATTCGTCAAGACAAGGATAACGTCAAAAACGGGGTGCATGCCATTACGCACGGGTTCCTTGACTTCACCGAATGGCACCTACGCTTGAGGAAAAAATAATGTCAAGACCAGAATGACATCATAGGTGGATGTCGTTACGTCATCTGATGATGCTAACAGCTGTTAGTGATACTGTCGGTCGCGTGGCTCCATCCATGACGAAAAAACGTTACGGGTGACTAGGCTTGGGCCAGGCCGATCCTGCTTGCGGATGTGCTTCGTTCGACGTAGAGCTCGTTGGGAACCCCAAGAGAAAGGTATGATGAGCACAGCAGCAAGTTTCTCTCAGTTATGAAACCAAGGTTTAATCGAACCAGTAGGATCAAGGAAACACCCCAAAGGTGTTACTACCTGAGCTTTGGCAGGGCGCACTACCGGTGCTAGTAGGAACGTGGAGACCTGCATAACACAACCATAGAACTTTGTCCCCAACTTGCGATGAGGTTGTCAATCTCACCGTGTTTTGTGGAAAACAAAGGATTAAACGTATCGAATAGAAAGAAGTAAAAGTTTGCAGGAAGTAAACACAAAGAAGTAAACAGTTTATAGATTGTATGTAAAAGAAAAGGACGGGGACCCATAGTTCACTAGAGGTGGCTCTCCTTAGATAAATAACATGCTGGGTGAACAAATTACAGCGGGGCAATTGACAAACACCGAGAAAGCAATACATGCATATACTAATCATCTTGACTCCTTTGAGACTTGATTGGGCATTACAACATAATACATAGACCTCCATCCAACTGCATCTATGACTAATAATCCACCTTCAGGTTATCATCCGACCCCCCCCTCCAGTATTAAGTTGCAAGCTGCGTGTAAAGTAAACAATATGATTGTTCTATGAACAAAGGATTGTTGTTTTCTCCCTAATAGCAACAACACATCTAGTACCTTAGAGATTTATGTCACTTCCCCAGATTACCAGAGGCATGAACCCACTATCGAGCATAAATACTAACTCTTGGAGTTGCTAGCATCTACTTGGCCAAGATAGCTACTAACAACGGAAAGCATGCAAGATCACAAATAACAAAGACATGATAGAATCAATAATCAATCTGAAATAGCATCTCAATATCCATCGGATCCCCGCAAAGACAACATGTATGAATTACAAATAGATGATCTTGATCATGAACGGAGCTCACAAGATCTAAACGTGAAAGCACAAAGGAGGAGAACCAGCCATCTAGCTACTTCATGGATTCGTCATCCAAGGATGAACTACTCATGCATCACACCGGAGGCTTGCATGGTGATGAAGAAGGCCTCCAGGGTGAATTCCCCTCTCCTGCAGGGTGCCGGGAAGAGCTTCAGATCCCTCCTGATCTAGGGATGGAGATGACGGCGGCTACAGACTCTTTCGTGGATTTTTGATCGGGCCCTTAGGGTTTACGTCCCGAGGGCATCTTATAGTCGGAAGGGGAGGCCGAGGGGGTGCCTAGGCTGGCCACACCACCCCCTGGCGCGAGCCAGGCCTGGCCGCGCGGCCAGGTGTTGTGGCCGCCCTCTGGCCCCTCTCCGTCTCGTATTCTGGCACTTGATGACATCCGGAAAAATAGGAACTTTGGCTTTTGTCCCGTCCAATTCCGAGAATATTCATTTTCTAACTTTCCTGGAACCAAAAACAGCAGAAAACAGGCAGTTGGTACTATGGTTCTTGTTAATAGGTTAGTCCAAGAAATCATATGAAAAGTACTCCAAAGTTGGAACAAAACACCAGAAAGTGGATAAAACCAAGAATGGAACATCAAAAATTATAGATACATTTGCAATGTATCATTATCCCCAAGCTTAACTCCTGCTCGTCCTCGAGTAGGTAAGTGATAAAAAGAAAGAATAATTTTTGAGGTGACATGCACCATCAAAGACTTGATTAAAGTATTTGCAAACCATTCAAAGCTGGGATCATAGTACTTCAATCATAACATGAAAGACAAAGTTATAGCAATAAGCAAAGAAACTATGATGCAACATGAAAAGGCACAAACAAAAGATTTATGAATAACAATGCTTTGCAAGACGTTTGTTTGTTTCACATAAAGAAAACATAGCATAATAGTATTCAGCTTGTCCCTCAATAGAGTAGCAAATATAAATGCATAGGACACCTTCAAAGTTCATAAGAGTGACTAGATACAAAACTTCAAAACAAGCAATATCAAGTTATGCATCAATCAACTAGTCATGGGACAATGCACATAGAACTAAGAATGACCACTATGCTCTCAAAGTAAGTGCATAAAGATAGAAGGTGGAGACTCAATATAATGGTGGAAGAAAGGCCTTTGTAAAAGGAAGTAGGGATTCAAGTCTCATAAAGAGCTTCCAAAAATTATGGTACTTATAGCTTTCAATTCTCATTGCCCCTATCATAAGCATCTTGAAGTGGTTAAGGTTAAAGTGACACAACTAAGAGGATATGCTTGACAAGTTACAAACCGAAATCTCATGCCCCTTACTTATGAAGACCGATCCTCATGCTACTCAACTCAGTCACGAGTAAGCTCTTGTCATTGTAACTATATGTGTATCATTAAGAACCGCCAAAGGGGTACCCCTTCCACATGATACGAGAGCTTTCCCATAATCAAAATGACAAGGCAAGCAGACAATGAGCATCTCAGCGATCTTTTTATTTTCTATTTGCATAGGTTTTTATTGAGGATGCTTCATAGAATGCTCATTATGGTGATGCTGCAAGTTTCCACCATGATTAGGCATGGCTTAGGCTAGCGGCCCAGGCGTTTCTCTAATACACATACAAACTCCATGATCTTACAAGTTCCACTTTTATTTCACACCGCCGGGATCCGTAAGCAAAAGAACATGATATCAATGGGGTACAAAGTACAAGTGCAATGTTGAAAGCGTTCCCCATGAAACATGGTTCTGCTAATTTCAACTTATAAAGCGCAAGCATATACGCAACAAAGAAGGACCCAATGGTTCAAGTTTATTAGAGGCAAAAAGTAAAGTGTGCCATCAAGTTCGTGAGAGCTTTAATCACTAGTTTTCTCATAACAAGTTTAATTTGGAAGGTAAACAAAAGCATGAATATACTTGGAATAGCATAAGCTAGTAGGTAGGTATGGTGGATCTTTGGAATAACTTGGTTTAGGGAGTTGGATGTATGAGTGGAACTCATACTTGGTTGTGGAGGCTAGCAAAAGACTGGGACCGACAGACTAAGAGAGCAATAATGGCTATAATCATGCAGAGCGACAAAACACCATTGATCAAAGCATAAAGTGATACTACAAGTTGAAAACTAAAGGATCATAAAGGCTATGGTGACTTGAGACAGTCATAACATGGTGTGAGCATGCGCCAAGTCAACCCAAATAAAGCATCAAAGAAGAATACCACTATACTATGCTTTAATATGCTAAAACAACGCATGATTCATCCAAGGAACATTAAGCAATATCAATTGTTTATAAAAAGTCATGCTATAGCAAATAATACTAAGCATAAAGCCAAAACAATATCAAGCATGGCATGACAAAGCATAGGCCACAGTTAAAAACAAGCTCTTTTTACCACATAAGTATGAACTTTCCTACTCTTTTCCAAACCAAACCAAACTATTTGCAACCCAATTTATGAAAGAGGGGGTCCAACCAATTTATTGAGAAAACTAAGCAAACGAAAAACCAAAATGAAAATGAAAAAGAAGAAGCTCCAAGAACAACACAATTGTGCATGAAACAATAAAAATGAAGCGTTTGGAAGAAACCTGGAATTTTTATTGATGAAGAAGGGGATGCCTTGGGAATCCCCAAGCTTTGACGCTTGTAATTTTTGGATATTTCTTGGGGTGACACGCGTGGCATCCCCAAGCTTGAGCTTTAGTCCGTCCTTCATCTCATTACTCATTCCTTCTATACACCTGAAAATTTTCCTTCATACAAAACTTCACACAATCTTTATTAGCAACATTAGTGTACTTAAGATAAATAAGTCTTAAGGTTCAGTTCTAACACCAAATAAACTTCCATTAGAACACTAGCTACTGTAGAACTTTCCTCAAAAAGCTCAATTCCCCAAAAGAACTCAAAAAGGAACCCACAAGAAGCAAATGCAGAAAATGGTAGAAATCTGTCAAAACAGACCAGCAGGTAAAGACGAATTGTTTCGAAGACCTTATGTTGCTCAAATCAAAGAGTGTTGAACTAACGAAAGTTAGATAACAACCTGGGTCAGAAGCACAAAAAATTACAGATCAATACGACATACATATCCCTCTCACGAATGTTTACGGTGAAGCACAAAAATCTGTTTCGGGACAGCAACTATCCCAATCATTACTTCACTCTCATTAGAGATTACTCTTGGCACAAAAATCAAATAAAAAGGACAAGGAGAGGTTATTACAGAGGTAATAACTTCCAAGACTCATCTAAAACTTTTGGGTTATCTCCCAATAAGTACTTTTCTTTAACGCCTTTAAGTTAGGCATAAGAAGCAAAGAAAGAATCAAGTATTCTCAAATAAAGAAGCATTAATACCAACTTTCTTGCCCTTACCTCTCTTATTTTTATTCTTAACCTTTGGGAAAATGTGATTGTTTGGTGGAGAAGAAAGGTGCATGGTCCCCTTTCCCACATCTATTATTGCTCCAAGGAGTTCTAATAGGGACCTTCCAAGTGTAATTTGTCCTTTTCCTGCACATCCAATAACAAGATAATCAGTAGAAATCATTTTCCCAAGGATCTTTGTAAACACTCCTTCAACTATTCCAATAGGTAATATGGTAGAATTATTAGCAAGAGATATTTCTTTTCCTCCTTCAGTAAGACCCCAAAGATTCAAAGATTCATAAATATCTTTGGGCATAAGACAAAATTCAGACATGATATCACAGCGGGCTTGAAAAGTTTCAGTGTTTATCTCAATCTTTACTGTAGGGAGCCACTTTGATGGTTCAGAATTTATTGGAACATAATTGTAATGCTCCCTAAGCATATCATAGCAATCTTTTAAGCTAGCAGTGCCAGTCTCAAGAGTGTTCAACCTAGCAAATATTTTTGCGAAAGAAATATCAGTTTGGCTAGGCATGTTGTAAGTGAGGATCAATTTCTTTGTAGCATTAATAGCACCTCATTACATTGGAGGAAATCTCCTCCCACAACAGCATCTAAAGCATATCTATAACAAAGAGCAATCCCAAGGTAAAAACTGCTAAGGAACAAGCTTTGAGTCATTTTAGGCTCGGTTTTTTCATGTAGGTCAGAGATTCTAGACCAAGCTTCCTCAAAACTTTCCTCAATTCCTTGTTTAAAAGTGAAAATCATTTCCTCGGGTGACATAGTGATTGGAGCAAGGCTAGACATAGTGGCACTCAAGATAGGAACTAATTTTTTTTGTGTTTTTCAAATAAGAAAGCAAACTAGTAAAACTAAATTTTTTGTGTTTTTTTAAGAACAAAACAAGCAAACAAAGCAAAAAGAAAACTAAGCAAAACAAAAACAACAAAGTAAAGAGATTGGTTATGAGGGACTCCCCTTGTGAAGATGACCTTGACTCCCCGGCAACGGCGCCAGAAAAATCTTGATGTGCTCGTTGTTCGATGTAGAGCTCGTTGGGAACCCCAAGAGGAAGGTATGATGAGCACAGCAGCAAGTTTCCCTCAGTTATGAAACCAAGGTTTAATCGAACTAGTAGGAGCAAGGAAACACCCCAAAGGTGTTACTAGCTGAGCTTTGGCAGGGCGCACTACCGGTGCTAGTAGCAACATGGAGACCTACAAACACAACCACAGAACTTTCTCCCCAACTTGTGATGAGGTTGTCCATCTCACCATGTTTTGCGGAAAACAAAGGATTAAACATATCAAATGGAAAGAAGTAAAAGTTTGCAGAAAGTAAACACAAAGAAGTAAACAGTTTATAGATTGTACGTAAAGAAAAAGGACCGGGATCCATAGTTCACTAGAGGTGGTTCTCCTTAGATAGATAACATGCTGGGTGAACAAATTATAGCGGGGCAATTGACAACCACCGAGAAAGCAATACATGCATATACTAATCATCTTGACTCCTTTGAGACTTGATTGGGCATTACAACATAATACATAGACCGTCATCCAACTACATCTATGACTAATAATCCACCTTCAGGTTATCATCCGAACCCCCTCCTGTATGAAGTTGCAAGTAACAGATTATTGCTTTACGAACTGCGTGTAAAGTAAACAATACGATTGTCCTATGAACAAAGGATTGTTGCTTTCTCCCTAGTAGCAACAACACATCTAGTACCTTAGAGATTTTTGTCACTTCCCCAGATTACGAGAGGCATGAACCCACTATCGAGCATAAATACTAACTCTTGGAGTTGCTAGCATCTACTTGGCCAAGATAGCTACTAACAACGGAAAGCATGCAAGATCACAAATAACAAAGACATGATAGAATCAATAATCAATCTGAAATAGCATCTCAATATCCATTGGATCCCCGCAAACACAACATGTATGAATTACAAATAGATGATCTTGATCATGAACGGAGCTCACAAGATCTAAACATGAAAGCACAAAGGAGGAGAACCATCCATCTAGCTACTTCATGGATCCGTAGTCCAAGGGTGAACTACTCACGCATCACACCGGAGGCTTGCATGGTGATGAAGAAGGCCTCCAGGGTGAATTCCCCTCTCCGGCAGGGTGCCGGGAAGAGCTTCAGATCCCTCCCGATCTAGGGATGGAGATGATGGCGGCTACAGACTCTTTCGTGGATTTTTGATCGGTCCCTTAGGGTTTACGTCCCGAGGGCATCTTATAGTCGGAAGGTGAGTCCGAGGGGGTGCCTGGGCTGGCCACACCACCCCCTAGTGCGGGCCAGGCCTGGCCACGCGGCCAGGTGGTGTGGCCGCCCTCTGGCCCCTCTCCGTCTCGTATTCTGGCACTTGATGACATCCGGAAAAATAGGCACTTTGGCTTTTGTCCCGTCCAATTCCGAGAATATTCATTTTCTGACTTTCCTGGAACCAAAAATAGCAGAAAACAGGCAGCTAGACCAAGAAATCATATGAAAAGTACTCCAAAGTTGGAACAAAACACAAGAAAGTGGATAAAACCAAGCATGGAACATCAAAAATTATAGATACATTTGCAATGTATCACTTGCCTTAACGAAAATTATGGAACATCATGGATGCTCTTAACATTTTCAGACAAAAAAGTCATGGGTCCATTTATGATAGTTTTTTGTCACATAATACATCATAATTCACGATCCATGACGTGTTGCCTCTCATCCTTGACGTTTGCAGAATATCATGAACTGCATTGAATCTTGTAGTGTTTGTTGCACAAAACCATCATCACGTTGCGCTTTTGCACAAAACACTAACTTTCCGGGTAATTATATTTATTAGAATAATGTAGGTAACTGAATTGTCAAAAAGAATAACACGTGAGCTCACTTGTAGTTACCCACCGTGGCTACTAAAGATCGACGTATGGGCCCTTTGTGCAAATTCGGCCCACATGACTAGTCGCAATTATTCTACATCTCATAAAACAAACCCTAAATCTCGCCCACAAGCCAGCCACATTTTCTATACAATACAAGGAAACCCTTACTTACCACTCCCCACTCCTCTTTCTGTATGGTGTCGCGCTCCCGCTCCCGGCAAGACCAACACTATATATGGACATGGTCATTACTAAAAAGATCCTAATCTAACCAACTCCCATATGTGCTACTATCGCCCCTTCCAAATATGGTGATGTCTCGGAAGCTGAAAACGTATAGGCTAGGTACTTTCTACCAATCTGACTTAGCCTACGTGTCAAAGTCCTCCTAGCGTAAGGTATCTTTTTCATCACATCTACAGATCGATCTGTTGTCTAATTGATCTTGTACTTTCTCACTATGTTGCTTATTGTTTTTCTCTAATCAACCAGCTCTCTCTTTTAGATCCACGATGACATCTTCAATGTTAGGTGCGTGGAGGATAGCAATCATGCAGCCACGACCACGAGAGTAAGGCGTGCAGAGGATAAAGAGCCTTTCACAGAACCAGGCTCGTGGGATAGCGGGCGTGTCACTACAGCCGTCAAAGTACCAGGATCGAGGGATGACAAAAGGTTGCGTGTTCATTTAATATGGTTAATTCTATATGGTTGATGACTGCAAGTGCACAGATCAATTGTAGCCAGTTTTGAAGTAATGATATTGAACCCACAGAGATCTATTGGTCAAGGTCCTTATGCCCCTCGTTACTCTCTACCAAAGGATGCTTATAAGTTGTCTTTGATCTCAACTAAAAGAGTGTTTGAAAGGTTTATGGTTATTTGCAGAAAAGTAATTAAAATGAGTAAAAGAAAACAAGTAACAAGTTTGTATGAAAGAGTGGTCAAACTCAATAGGGGTAAAACGTTCTCGGGGATATAGGATACACCCCTAGCATAGTATTATTGTTATATGTAATCAAGATAACATACTCCTTGTGTCATGATATGTGTGCAAAGAGCTCCATAATAAGATGTTCACTACAAGGCTCGTAGGAAGCCACTTTGTTGAGCCAAGAGTAAGGTCACCTCTAAATAACCACTGTGATGTTTGAGAGCAGTCACCCATACAAACCACCGCAATTAAGGGTTTCCCTGTGGATATCATAATTAGATTAGGGAGTCCATCCTTAATTCTCCTTTGACTGTGTAGGTTACGAGCCGACGCTAATCTATCACGGGTCCATTCTGAGTACGCTTCCAAGACACGTCCAAAACATTTCTCCTTCCCTTTAGTCCCGAGGGCCAATGATATGCGGTCGACTACTCATACATCTAAAGAGAGAGATCAAATACAAATCATAATTATATCATAGACAAGCAAGTCATATGGACACAAGAATAGATGATCTTTATTATGAATTCATAATGGTGCTAGGGTTTCTCCATCTCCCCAAGAACAAGCGAACTACTCACTCATGGAAGCAATCAACAAAATCATCATAATCAAACGAATGGATAAAAGTATGGAGGTAGATCAAATGCAAACAACAATTGAATCTAGAATTATAACAAGATCAAATAGATGAAAGATGGGGGTAATGGTGGTAATGGAGATGCAGCGATTGATGATAAAGGGGATGATGAGTTGTCCTCCAATGATCCGTGAAGCAGCTGGGATTTTGCCCCAGCCAAGTTCCTCCTTCAAATCCCTTTAAGATGTGTTTTTTCGTGGTTTCTGGTGGCTGTGAATATTGGATCTCTTTCTCGTCTTCGCTACGAGAAAGTATTTGATGAGGCGGTCACGATGGCACTTGGTACGGGAGGATGGTACGGGCGGGCTCCTCCCATACCACCGGTCATTAACAGTGTTGATTGCTCCTCCTCGCTTGGTATTCTTCCAGGTGTGAAGGTAAATACATAAAATGACTTTTATCACTTAGAAATATCATATAATTACACAATATGACAGCTCTAATTGATATGTTCATATATGACTCAATGATTTGGGATCGTGTTGAAACAAGAACAAAATAGTGTGTGTAGGTGTAGTGAAATACAAAGATCCCTACTCTATTTATGCAAAAACAAAAAGTAAATATTCTTTAATTTTGGACTCATCAATGGTTAATACGGTTTTTAGTACATTCAATTTTAATACTTTGGTAAATACGCTTTTGTACGTAAATACGATTCGGTTTTGGTAATAACCAAACAATTGTGGTTTGGTTTCGGTAATTACCATATTAACCAAAGTTGACACTAATTTTTGAATAATGCCTAGCTTGTATTGACATACATTTCATTTTTACAATTTTTACGACCAAGCTAAATGAATTGGAACAGAAAGAAACAAAATAATGTGAAATTTCAGTAAAAATATAAAATATGATAATATTTGGAGTTGAACTCACGACTTATGAAAAAAGAGTAGTAAGAAGTACCGGAAAAAATGTGATACCATTTAAAGCTTAATTATATATTTTGTGATGCACACCTTTGGATGCCAAAAACTCTGCTGGCCTACGAATGATCAATGGTACAAGAACAAAATAGTGTGTGTAGATGCAGTGAAATACAAAGATCCCTACTCTATTTATGCAAAAAAAACAAAAGGTAAATATGCTTCAATTTTGGACTCATCAACTCCCCTAAGCTAGGCTCTTGCTCATCCCCGAGCAAGATGGTGGCTTATGGAAAAGATCGTCATGTTCATGAGACACGAGTCGTTACAATAAATGAGGTAGAACTTGAAATAGGAATACAAAATCGGATGTAGAGATACTTTGGGGGTATTGCCATACCCTTTCACATTACATAACTTAGAGGCTTTCACACCTTTTCTAGTATTAATGAAATCATAAGAAGCTACTAGTGCTTTAACATACCATATAATCATAGAGTTTAGAGATATATGGCACTAAGTTTAGTAATGAAGATTCATGATCATTCTTTTTCTTCTATGTTTGATTCTTTGGATAGCTACTATCTTCTTTTTATTTTGATAACTGTATGTCCATATTTTTACTTACTCCCTTTTCTCTTTTTCTTTCAGCACAGCTATTTGATCATGCTCACTACTTCAATGGCTTTCAAAAACTCTTAATTATAATATGATACTAGAATTCTTCTTCTCATAACTTAATCAGTACTTTCATTGGTGTGGAAGTCCCTAAAATCATGACAGTTATACAGGTATTATAACACTGAACATAGTTCCATCATCTAATATAATAATCATGAATCAAACACAACTTCAATTATCATAAAGTCTCACAACTCAATGGATATAAATCTTCTCTTGAACAAAAGGGAGCTCGAAGTTGATGCAACTAATGCAAATTCGGGAATTAAAGTCTAACATGCGTGCAATGAAGTAAACATCCTAAAATTGTAAGATATATTACAAGGTTCTCACAAATCCCCCCCCCCCAAGCTTGGAGTCAAGCCGGGTGGATTAAATAATTCCTTGCGATTACTTACTCCTTTTTGGGAGTAAAGAAGTCATCATCTTCGTCTTCTTCATCCGCCTTGAGACTGCAAACTTGAGCAATACACGAAAATCGAGTGGACATCTCTATGTTGCCAACATGCAATTCTTTAATTACCTTACTTAAGATCTTCCTGTCATCGGCCATCTCCATGATAATCTTGGTCAGGAGTTGCACTCTACCGTAGATGCCATCGACCTTCTTTTCGAGGTCTTTGCCCATCATCCAGTAAGAGTCAACTCCTTCTCCAATGGTTTCAACACAAGCTTTTGAAATCTTTTCAAGGTTCTTGATATTTTCTCGAATCTCATCTCGGTGTTCCCCTTTTCTGGAAGTGGATCTCGGAGAGGATTTAAGACAAGATCCTCGAAGGTTCTACCTGTAGGGGTTGAGTGGAGATTCTCCTTTGTTCCTTCCTTGTTCCACGTGCCTGAGCATCTCCAACTTTTGCGGGAACATGTCTTCCAGTTGGGGAGTCGTGGTTCAAGGAAGATGAAGTATCCCCTTCAGATCCATTCTTCTTGGCTTGTTATTCAGAAATGAGCTCCTTCTTGGTCCAGATCTGCTTAATATGAAAAGGTTTCATGGACCTTAATCTGAGGTTTCATTGTAAACAGGAAAAATAAAGCTTTAGATCTGAATTAAGATGGAAGAGAACAAGAAGGAGGAAAAACACAAATTAATGGATGAAATCAATAGATAAAAGGGGGTTAAAGTCGGTCACGGGTAAGTGGTATGGGCGGGCTCCGCCCATACCATATCACCGTACGGATTTCTTATCGCCTTTCTCTTTTTTATACAAAACTTTTCAAATAAGCGCAGAAAGGAAGAACTAGTAACGAGCATCGGTACAGGCATAGATTCCCGTATGGCCCGACCATACCGTATCGACGAAAAAAAACATTGGTACTCTAAACGTTTAACGACCATTGGTACAGGCGCGTCCGACCGTACGGTCCGCGCGTACCAGGTCAAAAAATAGCTCAGAATAACCAGAAAAACTAACTTAGTTTAGTGAAAAAGATAAAATCGTCTAAAATGCTTCTAGAGTAGCAGAACTAAGTAACTAAAACTTTGTTACCTCACTTTTGCTTGTTGTATTCTTCAGTCGAGAGTAAATAGATCAACTCCATAGTGTTTACGTCGCCAACGCTATAATGCTTCAATCGCTGCCCATTAACAATCCAGGATGAAGAGGAGGGCGTAGTATTTTTCAGTCTTATTGCTTCCGAAGGATACACTTCTTCAACTTCATATGGTCCTTCCCACCTGGGGTTTCAATTTTCCTGCAAAAATCTTAAGCCTAGAGTTATAGAGTAAAACTTTATCTTCAATTTTAAATCCTTTGCCG